>JARHVA010002432.1:197500-1397500 GCA_037957365.1 Torreya grandis | reverse complement strand
ACTAAGGATCTGATCTTGAGTTCAAAGAATTGTGTTAACTACTTAAACTGATGAACTATTGGGGGTGTATAAAAGGAGAATTAGCGGTGCTTGACCATAGATTGCTTCATATGGAATCATTTTTATTGAATTATAGTAGGAGGTATTGTACCACCATTTGATGAGAGGAGGCCACTTTTCCATTAATGTTGTTTTTCTAAGGTGAATCAATGAAGGAAAGTTTCTAAGCATTTATTGATGATTTTAGTCTAGCCATTTGTCTATGAATGATACCCAGAACTCATCTTCAATTGGGTGTTGATGCATCAAAATAGTTCTATCCAAAAATTATTGGTGAAGGTTGCATCATGATCTGAGACAATGGACAAAGGAATTCCATGAAGATGGACAATCTAATCTAAGAAAATTTATGCAATTGTGGAGGCAGTATAAGGATGGTTAAGAGCACAAAAAATACTATATTTATAGAGGTGGTCAACCATAACCAATATCATAATTTTCCCTCTAAATTTAGGGAGACCCTCAATGAAATCCATATAAATATCTGTCCAAATCCTAGTATGGATGGGCAAGGGTTTGAGCAACCCAGGGATGAGTGTTATTTCACCCTTATTATGTTGGTAAATATCACATTCAGTCACCATCTATTGAATTACTTTTTTTACTCCCTTAAAAAATAGGTTGCATTGTTCCCACTCATAAGTTTTGAGAAACCCTAAGTTTCCTATGGATGGAGAAGCATGTATTTCATAGAATACATCCTAATGAAGATTTATACTCTAGGGAACCATCGAATGACCCTTGTATCATAAAGAAGCACCATCCTATGAATAATGTAAAATCAAGGGGTTAGTGGTCAACTATTGAATGATTTGAGATAATGAGGAGTCATTGACATACCCTTGTTTTATAGCATCCAACCAATTTAGAATAGGTATGGAAATAGCAAAAAGGGAAGCTTGGTCAGCAAATGTGCAAGACAGAGCATCAACCATAATATTTTCATTACCCTTCTTATAAGTGATCTCGTAATCATAATCCATGATTTTACTGACCCATTTCTATTTTTATGGGATGGAAACCCATTGTTCTAGGAAATATTTCACTCTAGTGATCAATTTTGATACAAAAATGATTTCCCAATAGGTATGGTCATCACTTTTGTACTACATGTAAAATGGCCATCATTTCCTTCTCATAAGTAGAGAGCACTAAATTCTTACCAAAAAGGGATTTATTGGTGAATGCAATGGGGTGTCCTTCTTAGATGAGAATAGTACCAAGTCCATTATTTCAAGCATCACTCTTGATAGTGAAGGTCTTGGTAAAATTTAACATAGCTAGAATAGGTGTAGTACACATAGCTTGTTTCAATTTTTCAAATGCACACTTAGCAGCTTGTATTTAAGTAAAATCATATTTTTTCAACATAGTTATCATCAGAGCTATAATTTTCCTATAATCCTTGACAAACTTGTGATAGTATCTAGTCAGCCCTAAAAAACCATGGAGGCTCTTGAGTGTCTGAGGATGTGGCCAATTTGTGATGTCAAATATTTTTTAGGATCCACTCAAACCCCTTGAGATGAAATAATCTTCATGAGATACTCTACTTTTTCCTAGTCAAAAGTACATTTTGACTATAGTGTATAAAGATGATGGTCCAAGAGAAGTTACAGTGTGAGCTCCAGATGTTGCAGATGCTCAGACCATGTTTTATTATAGATGAGGATATCATCAAAGAAGACCAAAATTAATTTTTGTAGGTATGGCCAAAATATTTTATTCATCAATGCCTAAAATGTTGAAGGAGAATTAGTAAGCCCAAGGCCATGACCAAAAACTCACAGTGACCATCATGCATGTGAAAAGCTATCTTAGGGATATCATCCTCATGAAGTCATATCTGATGATATATAGACAAATATCCAGCTTAGAGAAAAAATGAGTGCCATGAAGCTCATCAATAACAGGGATCCAAAACTTATCCTTGATTGTAAGGTGGTTAAGTGCATAAAAATCAATGCAAAGGCACCATGACCCATATTTTTTTAGCAAGGAGAACTAAGGAAGAATATAGGTTGGTATTGGGGTAAATAATGCTTTGCTTTAGTAAGCCTTGAATGAGCATCTTGATCTCTATCTTTTGCAAAAATGGGTAGTGATAAGGCCTAATATTGGGAAGAATTATTCCAAGAAGGGGTTGAATACGGTGGTCCTCTATTCACGAAGGTGGCAATACTAGTAGTTTGGCAAAGACACATTTATACCTCTCTAGAATGGTCTGTATATCATAAGGAGTAGTAGAGACTATTAATGGTTGCATTTGAATGGAATGGAATTGAGCAATGATGCCATGTGAATTATTCTTAAGAATATTTTTCATGTGATGTGAAATTATGATGCTAAGATATCTTAGTTTTAAGCCTTTCAATGTGTGTTTTTGCCCATTGTCTAAAAATTGCATCCAAAGTTCAAAAAAATACCATAATATAGGTCCAAGTGTGTGTAACCATTGGGCTCCTAAAACAACATCACACCCACATAAGGGTAAGGAAAACATGGTGGAGTGCAAGTTATAATCTCCAATAGAGATACGCACATTATGACACTTTTCTTTATAAGGTAATGTGCCCCCATTGGTAATCATGACTTCAAAGTTGGAGTAAAGATGAATAAAACAATCAGCTTGTTTAGCAATCTAAGGTTCAATGATGTTATGAGTGCTACCCAAATTAATGATTATTATGAGATAGAGATTTTTGAAGTAACGCCTGACCCATATGGTTTATGGGGTAGTGAATCCTACTAAGGCATGGAGAGAGATCTCTAGTTGGTCTTCCTAAAAATCAGGTTCCATAATTGGTTGAGCTTCTTCTAGATCATTTGTAGTATCTTGAACATCTTCCTAATCTTTAGTTTTAGGTTGAGAGTCCACATCTAATAGGTAGAGATTTTACTCAACACATCAATATCCCTAAGTTAATTTATCATCATATTTATAACTTATTCCTTTTTCTCTATGGGCTTACATCTCTATTTTAGTCAAATTCTTGACTGAAATTGTTTGAGATCATTGTGGAGATGTATTTTGAATGGAGCAAAATTAGATTTGAATCATTGTTAAACTACAATCTTGTCCTCTGGAAACTTAGCCAACCCTAAGGCTTCCATCATCATGTTGGGCTAGAACATTTTGACCTCAAATTGAATTGCATCCTTCAGTCCATTGATAAAGTAACTCCTAAAGAATTCATCAGACAATCCTTATATGTTATTAGCTAGTTCTTCAAATTTTGTTTGATATTCTCTCATAATTCTTCTTTGGTAAATTTTAGTGAGTTATCTAAAGAAGTCATCAAAATTAGTAGGTCCAAACCATTTCAAAAAGAGGGTGTAAAAATAAATCCATATGGGTTCCTCATGAGCCTTGGTATACAATGATACCATTGAAGGGCTTCAAGTTCTAAGTGAAAGGATGCAAGAGGGACCTTGTTGGCATCAAAATTACTATGCAAACTAAAATATTTTTCTACCTAATAAATCCAACCATATAGATCTACACCATTAAATCAAGTAAAATTAATCTTTAGCCCATGATAATCACTAGAACCTAGTGTCTAAAGAAGACTCTAGATGTCATCTATAATTCATGGTGGGATATTGAAGACTGAGGCTGAGAATTTTTTCATCAAGATCTTTGATGTGGGTCTTGAGGGTTGAAATTTCATCCTCCATGTTGTTTTCTCTTATTTGGGTTACTATCATAACCTGAATAATAGATTTTTTTTACAATGGATAGAAAAACTAGTGTTAAGACACGTTTAATAAGGAAAGTTTTGAAATTGGGCAAAAATGGAAGGGATAAAGGGGCTTTAAATTTAAAAAAATCATATTGGGAGTATGATTGATGAAGGTGAGAGTAGTTTTATGACTGAAAATGGAAAAATGGAAAAAATTTCAAAGAGGAACAAAGGAGTAGAATGAGATAATGAACACAGTGGAAAAAAATTTGAGGCAAACAAACAAAAATAGAAGTTATGGCAAAACCCAAAAAAAGGGAAAATTAAGATTTACAAGAATTAAGAGTTGAATTGGGATATGGGACCTCAATGAATAAAATGTAGGAAATGGAATTTTAGGTGTCTAGATAAAGTTTGAGGATCAACAGGGATATAGATGGAGAGATATTGAAAAAAAAATACTCTACTATTTTTTTCCTATTTCTTTTTCTAGTTAATATGCTATGTAAGACATGTCTATTGGGAATATCGTGAAACAAGTCTATAGATTTGATATGGTGATTTTTTGATACTCGACTAGTAATGTGCTAAAATTAGTATGGCAAGGCTATCGATACTCTACTGAATATATAATAAGATAGTTTTATGATACAATGCAAGTAATATGCTAGAATTGGTATGACAAGTCTAAAGATCTGATATGGCAAGTTTTTTTATACTCCATGGTAATATTTGGAAACTGATAGAAATGGGCCCCAAGTTTCAATAGTTTCCTAAGGGTTTTAAAGATATCACTCTAGCCACCAATGTCATCTAAGCGAGTACCACTCTCTAGAAAAAATTTGGCCACACATTTATCTCTCAACGATAGCTCTTGGTTTTCCTCATGTATGGTAACTACTCAATCAAGAAGTGGTCATTACCTATTTTGTTGATAGGTCCTCTCAATGGGCCATCTACTTTGGGGTTCCTATGTTACTCTTCATAATGAGTTTTAGGGCTTTCACCCAAGAACTTTTCATAGTTATGCGATCACATTTACCCTGATCTAAAATAGATTATTGTCATATATAAAGTTATGTAAATGAATTATGCCACAATATAGAGTTAAGAATTTCTAAAAAAAATATTAAAAGGAATTATGCAATAGAATAGAGGTAATACTTTCAAAAGAAAACAAATTTGACCTTATAAATCTCTCTGATACCAGATGAGAGGATCCTCCTACAATAAATTGATAAGAATATATGAAATAATGGATTTATAAAAATATAAAAAGCACTAAAATGATTATATTGATCATAAGCCACTTCAAGGGGGCAACCTCCTTTAAGCAAGATCAATACAATAAATTTTTAGATGCCTTCATTGGCCTCAACACTTACTTATATACGAATTCTAATCTAAGAAACTAATACTTCCCATGAATGTGGGATAAAATAAAATTCTCATGGGGTGAATTATAAAGCATATGCATCCATATTAACTACTAAATAAAAAATTATGAAGAAGAGATATTGTGGGTTCATAACACTCTCAACCACCTCAACTCTAAGTATGACATCAAGCAATTCTTGAGGGTCTCTAAATTTTTCATAGATAGCACCCTTTTTAATGGTACTAGCAACCCTCCAATGAACCATTGTACATGTTGGGATAGGTGAATATCATAAATAATCTTGAAAAGAAGATCTTTTAATCTATCATCATACAAGTGCATGCTCTCTGATAATCCTTGATTAATCTCCTTGAACATGATGATGCTCTATTATTCAAACTTAGGTATGTTAAACTCCTTTAAGAATGATTCCTTTAGGGTGTTTTAATCAACCATAGCCTATTTTGGATCAAGCATCTTGTAACAAGATGGGCATAATCAAGAAAAGTGGTCATAAAGCACCTTTGTAATTCACACTTGAGCACATTCTCTATGTCATTATTTATGCCTTAATACTCAAGTAGATACATAGCCATCTTGTAATAAATATAGGGAAAAGGGTCAAGTGATATATAAGGTCCTTATCCCCCTTATACTTGTCCTAACGGTGGTCATCTAATGCCTCCCACCATTGGGCTAGGTGTTGGTCTTATCATTACCACTAGCACTACAAAATATGATGGCACTATACTAATAACTAGTGGTGCCATGCCACTTCTTCTGAGCTATTGCCTAGGTTACATAGCTAACATTGATAAGACTATAATGCTTGCACTCACATTCTCTTTGGTCAAGCTATCACCCTAAGGTCTAGAGGTATCCTCACTTAGTTCCTCATAAGGAACAACTAGTTTAATAACAAAATTATTGTCTAAGTATACAAAATGGTCAAAGTCTAGGTTGACAATGGGATTAGTTATCAATCTTCTATCTTCTTAAGAGGGATCTAGTACATGAGCTCATGTTCTAGTTCTAAAGGAGATAGGTGAATCCAGCATATCTCTAATGGTTAAATTTTGTAGGGACCTCAAGCATTCTTCACCTGTCAAATATGGAGTTTGTTTTATGGCTTCAAGATCTCCCTCCCCTAGGCACTATTACCATTCAAGAGATCTTTCTCCATGCCTTTCCCACTTGTTATAAGTCCTCTTGGCACTTCTAATTTTCATATCTTCTATCAGCCTGTGTCTCCTCATGTTATAATCCTATCTCTTGAGCTCTCAAGTGTCAAACTACTCATCCCTTTCTATTAAACTTCACCTACACATCCCCTTCTTTACTTTTGTGTATCTCATATGTAAGAGGACTATATCCTTTAATTTTCATGGTTTCAAAGCTATAATCCACCATTAGATTCTTGAGTTTATTGCTAAAATCTCTCATAAACATGCCTCTAGGTTTGTGCAAAAATTGATATTCATCCCTTACCACTATTTATTTTCATCTTTATTCCAAGTGGAATCTAAGTTCTCAAGCTTTCTAAGCAGTCTTTCATCCACTTAAGGTGTTGTCCATAACTTTGACTTTTATGTGTCACATAAGCAACCAACCATTAATACACATACTTTTTTAGTTTACAAAATAAAACCTCATATAGAGCATCATATAAATCAGTCTAGATCCACTTCCTTGGTCTCTACCCTCTATAAAGTAGATGCCTTAGTGCAAATATAGTTTTCACTTGTTCCAAATAGTGCTTGATGTTCTCAAGGGATAGTTAGAGCATCATTCTGGTCTACCATTGTAGAAAAAAAATTTAACATGGGGTCTCAACAATGAAACCAAAATGTTGTAGAGAAGTTATGGTCTTAAGTCATAGGCTTTGTCAGGCACTTATCTAGCTATCTAAGTTATATCTAGACTTGTTACCAAATGGTGCAAGCCTTTATTAATCTTATAGTGCTCAACATTTATCACTCAACCATGTTGGCATCACTTCACATAAGGCATAAGCCTTATACACTCACCTAAAGTGTAGTGGAAAAAATATCGGGGCCCATATTGGACTAGTTGTTTCATGGTGTAACTCTATCTTCTATGGACTTTGGCTAGTGTAATGGTAGTGGTAATTTCATGTGTACAATCCTCTCTAGGGAGGGGTCTGACTATTTATCAGGCACAAGCTGATATGAAGGGGTTTTATAGACTAATGGGTGTAGGCCTTTGGTTTCCTTAGTTTAGTGTCATTTGAGCACTTGGAGGGTTCAATAGGGGACTTAGATGAGGTACTTAATCTTAGTTTGATGATTTGGCATAAGTATCATCATGAGGTGTTGGGCCATTCCTATACTTAGAGAATTTCTATATGGGGTGATGATTCCATCACATACTACAGAAGCACCATGAATGGACTATGTCAAAATATTAAGGGAACTCAATATACATAAGATACACCTAAGCATTCAATCTATTGAAACATTACATAAACCATTCTCATTCTAATCCCATAGTCACAACCATGTAAACTAAATAAATAATCATTAAATGCAACACCATTCATCATTAACAAGGTTCAAACACAGTCTATAAATCAATAAAATTTGAGAAAATACTCATATTAATGTTGATAAAGGCTCAAAGGCTCACTGGTGAGCTTGGGCACTATAATAGGGAGCCACAGAAGCATCCCAACTAAAGTCTAAGCTCTAATGGTGAATATAGCATTTATCATTAATCTTGTAGGGCTTTGCTACTCCACTCTCCTCTCTCTGCTAATTGGATTAACTTGGATTTTATATCACTTTATAACATCTTAGTGCCAATTTACAGGAGCATGATGGGTGTTGAGCTTGTTGGGTGAATATTTTATCATCAACTAACTGATGACAAAATGGGTATATTAACCACAGCATAGGGAGATTTACACCACGAGAACTGTGGGTTTACTAGATTTGGATAATTTAAATCTCTCCTCTCATCAAGGGGAGGTTCCCTATAAATATTTATATGCTAGATATATATATATATATATATATATAATTAAGCAGAAAATAACACATGGGGTGGTATAACAGCATCTACCTCTCTTTTTTCAAAGGTAATGTATAAAGAACAAAAGAGGGAAATTCTAGTCCTTAGCTAACAACATTCCTCTTCTTTTAGGAATGGTATCAAATATGAAGTAGAAAATCCCCTGAAGTAACAAAGTTCACAAGAACACTCACGTAAGCACAAAGTATTTCGTAGCCTCCTTCACCGATTCGAAAAAAGTGTAACCGTAGAATGAAACGAAGCACAAAGTCTCCACCTAAAACTACAAAAGATAAAAGGATCCCAAAGGTAAAAGTAGCCCAATGTCTCTCTTCTACATTTTATAAATGCCCTTAGATAATATTAACACATCCACTTTGCTTATTAAATTAGACAAACAAGATATTACTAGGAAAAAGGACATAAGAGCTGTTTCCTAAATAACACAGATAACTTCAACACAAAGTCTGAAATAAACCTACTTCTTATTCATTCAACAAAATATGATTTACAAGTTTGAGCACAAAGTCTCAAAAAAGTGTTTCAATTTTGGCAGAGTTTTTGCTCTCAATTATCCAAGATATATTTACAAAAGAGGTCTCCACTATATATAGGGAGAAATCCTCAAAATTTAGAAAATATTAAAATACAAAATATCCTAGTCAAAGATGACTCATCTTTGACTTTTGAGATATTTTTCCAAACTTTTTACATGTAATTACATATTAAAAAATTGCATGCACTTTTCACAAAACAAAAGTGCATAAGGAAAGAAGAAGAGAGAAGGGGAAAAAATTTCAATTCTTGCTGCTAGACTTCTTCAGATGAGCATCGTACATAGCAATGGATGCCTAAATTCCTATACTGTCTAGCGCAACCATGTTCTTGGAGATGATTTTGGCTCTGATTAAAGCATCCTTTAATGCTATGATGGACTTATCATGACCAGCTAATCTAGATTTTAGAATGTCCAGAGTCAGCTGAGTATCCAGGATATTGTCCACAGAGGTCATTAAGAAGGCTATTTCTTCAAAATCTCTTTGAATCATCCCTTTAAAACCTTGGATCATTTCTTTAGCTAAGAGAAATTGGTTATCTCTAGAAGTGAGGTCGTAGGGCAGTTCTTCTAGCTTATTGAGTAAGCCTGTGTCGCTCTTCTCACTAGGATCCCTGGAAGCTTTGAGATCCTCAATTAAATCCTTGAGTACCTAGATCCTGAAGATCAGTGACTCCTTGATCTCAACATAAGAGTCTTTACTGGAGATGACACCGATAGATATCAAGGTGATCTTCTTCAGATCCTTCATCTCCCTCCATTTGTTAAGATCTTTTTCTAAACTATCAACCTCCTGAGAGATAAGAGAGACCAGGTCATCTAATTCTGCCCTCACCTTCCTCATCTTGTTTGTCTTCTCTGTAACCTCCATAAGCAAGGAAACTCCCTGAGTATGCATTTTTTCAATGTAGTGTTCCAAGACTTTCCCCTTCAAGTAAGTCTTCTCCACCTTTTGAATGATAGGGTCATCTATAGAGAAGGCCTCTAGAGTTGCCGCTTCAAGGGAAGAGTGAACCTCCTTATTACTGTCGTCAGCTACTCTGTCTTGGCCTTGTAATAATATTTCATTTCCTTTTCTTGATCAAATTTTTGGACCATGATGTCCATAGCAGATTGAAGATCACTTTTCACACCTTCATGAGTAACTTTGCCAAGTTTAACATGAGAGATGGAATAGCTGCTCATTTTGAAACCCTCAAGGGTTGCATCTTGTGGAGGCTTGGAAATTTCTAAAAAATTTTGTCCTTTTTCCTCGACCAATTTCGAGAGGATCCTTGGCCTCTTAGGAGCCTTAGCTTTCACTGGCACTAGTTTGCCAAAGTCAAAGTCATCTAGAGAGATGGCTAACTTCTTTCTTTTGGGTGTGAATGCTGACATCTAAGGTGAGAGAGAAGTACCTACTATAGCCATGGTTCCCTCAGCTGGTGTTACTGTGGCAGCTTCTACATTGCTAGTGGTGATAGTGGTTGTAGTTGGAGTAACAGGTGAAACTATATTGACCACCAATTATGGCTCTTGTACAGAACTTTCTCCCAAATTAAAAGGAGATGACAGACTAGGAATGGACCCAGAGGAGCGAGGAGTACCTTCAAAAGCACCCTGATGATCACCACTTATAACCTTGGAAGGAGAGGCAGCTCTAGAAGAGGGAACACTAATAAGAGAGAGAGGAGAAGGGGAATCCATAGGAGATTGAGGCAGAGAAAGAGAAATGGTCTTAAGCGGTTGTGCTTCTTTTTTTGAAGGTAGAGGTTCAGTGCTTAGTTGTCTTGATGGCCGGTCATTTGTCTCCATTGGTTGAGCTGCTTGTTCTTGAGAACTCTATTCTACAACCCTTTTAGCTACTACTTCTGACTCCTCAGTAGTCTTTGGTTTTTTAGAAACAAAAATGATTCTAGGCTTGTGAGGCCTAGAAGGGGAAGGAACATCACCTTTGTTCATGGTCCTGTTCTCTGCCTTCTTCTTCATCTCTACTTGGTACTCAGCCTCTAATCCCATGATAAATTCCTTCAGTACGATCCCTTTGGCTGCTAACCAATCATTGGTGTTAGCCAATATTAGTTCAAATCTTTTTCTCAGAGAAGTTAGTTCCTTCTAAGACCACTGAGTTGGAGGAAGAGGGGAGCCAGCAACCTTTTCAGCCAGGTACCTGTTATTGATAATGTTCCTATCATCGACCAGACTGGAGGGGATCTCTGCAAGCCCCAGATATTTAATTTGCTCTATGGTCAGCCTACAATAGTCTATCTTTCTAATTTCTTTGGCTGTCCTCAGGTCTATCCAGATGTCCTCGATCATGGGCTCATGGAATTGAGTCTTCTGCCTGATCTTGTCCTTGACTCCCCTGTAGTCAAATTTGTCTCTTCTCTTGAACTATTTTAGGGTGACCATCTACATCTCTGTTTCTATGAATTTGGATTTGGTTGCTGTTGCAATAGAGTACCTACAAATTTTGACTGGAAACCTGGCTTCTTCAGCTCCATTTGTCTAGTATGCATGACAACCAGTTATCGGCAAAGCTCCATTAGAACTAATTTGTTAGAAGGGAATCTAGGGAGCATATAGGGGTAGCCTTGGAAAAATCCAACCCAAAGATAGCAAAAGGTGGGAAATTGGAGGAACATACACCTGTAATCATTGACGATTGTCCAAGCCTCATTTGATACTCTCTTTTGCTCAAGTTGAGGGTCAAAAAGGCATTAAAATATGGCAAAGAAAGCATCATTTACCCTTTTGAAATGGCAGATTGACCCTTGAAGCGTCAGCTAGGGGTAATATGAGTAGACTGGGGTGGTCTTTCTATCTCCTTCAGTTGTTAAACTTGAGAAAGTTTGCGTTAAAGTAGCTATGTACACAAGGTACGAGGTCATATAAAACTTAGAAGAAGTCTACACCTTGGTTAGCTGTTCGTGAAGGGCATTGCTGATTTGTTCACCCTAAAAGATGACCTACTTACCCTGAAAGATGATTTTGATGAATGGGTACATCCATTCATGGAACTGTGAGAAAGATGGGAGGCCTCATACTCTACTGAGAAGGGTGATTAAGTCACCAACTTCTTCAATGAAGTCACTCTTCAGGAAGTTTTGTGGCCATTTGGAGAGACTGGACCTGGATGCCTTAAGCCACCTATTATTCATGACTTTCTTAGCCCTCTCAGGGTTTTTGTCATACTCATTTTGGGTTTTTATGAAGTTGATCTTTAGCATGTTAGTAGAAGGAGGGCACATGAAGACCTTGTCAATGAATTTGAGATCTAGCTAAATTATCACATTGATGCTAGCATCTGAGACTGACCTTGTCTCCTTGTTGTGGAAGCGGGCACATTGGAGGATGAATTCTATATGATGTGCTTCCATTGTAAAAGTGGAAACCAAGTGGATGTTGCTTTCAACAATCCTTCTCATTTCAGAACTTGGGTTTGTTGCCTTTGTTCTAGTTATAAACTCAGCCATGTCCATGTGGCCAATTTTGGTGTCTCAGATGTCGTCGACATTGGAGGTGACCGAAGTGATTAGGAAGACACCCTGGTACTTATACTTCATCATCTTTACCTTTTTGGGAGATGTTTTTGAAATTAGAACTAATCGCAACTAGATGAGTGCTGATGAACAAGAGCTTTCAGAGAGAACTGTAGCCATGATCCCATAATTAGGAAAAAGGGAGCAAGTTGGAGAATTTGCATATCAAGTGATTATGATCACGGGAGAATGTTTTAAAAGGCCAAGTCAAAAAAAGGTGCAAAAAATGAGGCAAAAAGGGAAAAGATGAAAAATCCTCCAGAGTTAGAAAAAATTTGGAGGGGGACTGCATGGGCAGTGAAAATCACTGCCCCTACAGGTTGAAAAGATAGAGTGTAAGGGCGGCAAAATTCACCACCCAAGCAGAATCGACCTACATAGGCAGCAAATTTCACCACCCTTACAAGTCAGAGAAAAATGTAGGGGTGGAAAAATTTGCTACCCTTGAATATTAGGGATGCAATGGTAGGGGTGGCAAATTTTGCTGCCCCTACATATTGGGCATGCTTCGGTAGGGGCGGTGAATTTTGCTGCCCCTGCATATTGGGCATGCTTCGATAAGGGCGGTGAATTTTTCCACCCCTGCATATTGGGCATGCTTCGGTGCTGAAATTTGCCATCATGCATGTCTTAGCAAGGAGGGTGTGCAGGTGGCAAAAATCACCACCTGTGCATGAATGAGTCAGTGCAGGTGGCAAAATTTTCCACCCATGAAGGTGAAGATGAATGGGGGGCTAAGACGTATGGGTGGCAAAAATCACCACCCTTACGGGCTTGGGTGAAAAACTACGGAGAGGTATGGGCGGTAAAATTTGCCACCCATGATGGGTCTAAGAAGAAGACCGCAGGTATGAGGGATGGCAAACTTCACCGCCTTAGCAGGATTGAAAAGAAAAATCATGGGCAACAGGGAGGGACGGTGATTTTAGCCATCCCAATATGTAGGTAAGTCTGGAAGACCAATGGGGGGAAACAAGGAGAAAACAAACAATAAAACACTAAACAACCTCTAAAACTAAAAATAAAGAAAAGAAATAGGAAAGAAAAGAAAATAAATGTTAAAGACAAGACCAACCTGGAAAGCCACGCATGCCACAGGCTCAAATCCATAAAAATGCACCTCAAATCACTCGTCAGATCATCTAGATGTAGAAGGCAGGATGAGAGGAGAAAGAATGAGAAGAAAAGAGGCCCAAATCAGATTATATGGGGTGAAAAACAACCCCAAAAACCCACTGTGTGTGGCAATAAATGTTGTGGATGGCAACTGAGGCATGCTTGGGAAGTAAAAATTGCCGCTCTTACATGTTCGGTTAGTTCGAGATGCAGGGGTGGCAAAAAATGCCACCCTTGCAAGCAAAAATGTAGGGGCAGCAAAACTTGTTGCCCTTGCAAGCAAAATGCATGGGCAGCAAAATTTTCCACCCTTGCATCTCAAGGGGAATGCACTGGTAGAAAATTTTGCCGCTCATGCACAAAAATAGAAGAAAGGAAACACTAACTTTGAAAGAGGCGGGTTCGGTCCCCTAGACACATCGAGACCATAACAACCTTCACTTTTCAAGAAAGACATAATTTATGAATTTTAGAAGGTGCAGCTAGACCAAGATGAGAACGAGAAGAACCCATCTTTAAAAACAAACTTAGAGAAACAAAAGATGAAATAGACAAGTTTCGTAGGGGGTTGCTCCCAAAATTGAGCTAAGCTGGTTTTGGAAATAATAGCTAGCTATTGTTGGGGAACTTTTGTTAATCAAATCGATCAATGAGAGTAGAAACCAGTCTCTAAGTGCCTTCATCCAAGCCATTGGGCTACAGAGTCAAGCTAAAAATAAAAGAAAAATAGACAAAACGTAAAAACTGTACATATATACAAACAGACTTATCCAAGCTTCAAGGATTGAACAGCTTCAAATGTTGCCTGCTATGAGGTAGTGCAAATGACGTTCCATCTTGGTACTCTAGTAAGAAGCTAGCCTCACCATAGAGCTGTCAAATGGTGAATGGGCCTCTCCATAGGGAGTCAAATTTGCCATGCATCCCTTTTGGTTCTCGCCTCTTGTCCCACAACAAGACTTGATCTCTGACTTGGAATTCATGCACTTTAGCTTTTTTATCAAAAAATGCCTTCACCTATTTCTGATGCTCCATAATCTGATCCACTACCATGGCTCATCACTCATTTAGCTCGGTCAGACACATAATCATTTTGTCGACTGAGCTTTCGAAGGTTGAATATTTAATTGCTTTAGTTAACCTAAGCGTTGGTAGTTTAAGGGTGATGGGGATTTCGGCATTTAATCCATTGAGAAGATGGAAAGGTGACATACCTATAGCCCTTTTGGGTGTTATCCTATCTACCCATAAACCATCATATAATGCCTTGTGCCATGTTCTCTGATTGTCATCCACCAACTTCCTGATTATAGTGACCAGGTTCTTATTACTCAATTCTGCTTAGCCATTTCCTTGAGGGAAATAATCTGAAGTGTGGGATAAGGTAATCCCATAATAAAAACAAAATTGAGTAATTTCATGTAATGAAAAATAGGCCACATTATGTGTTATAATCTTGAGTGGAACCCCAATCTGAGAGATGATATTTTCTTTGAGAAAACTACACACCACTTCAGACGTAGCGTGTTTGGTTGGGATGGCCTCCACCCACTTAGTAAAGTAGTCTGTTGCCATGAGGACATAATCATGTCTGGCACTTGAAGATGGGTTGACTACACCAATGAAGTCAATACCCCATTGCTGAAATGGTTCTTCGATCACTATTAGCTTGAGGGGCAAATCATCTAGCTTAGGCTTTCCAACGAACTGTTGACACAATTCACACCTACGCACCCATTTATAGGCATCCTAGAATAGCATCAGCCAATAGTACCTTGTTCGTAGAATTTTGTACAGTGTCACCAGTGCAAAAAAATGCCCTCTATAGGCCAGATTGTGGAAAGACTCTAAGAGTTTTTCTTGTTGTGCCTTATCAACACAATGAAGAAATGCTCCGTCCAGGTTTTTTTATAAAGAGCATTGTCCCAAAGAACATAACCAACTACTTTTAACTTAACATTTTGTTTCTCTTTAAAAGAAAGATGAGCAGGACACTCATCATATGTCAAAAAATGAGTAATGTCAGAATACCACTCATCAGTAGTTACAACAAAGAGGACCATAGGCACGCCTTCGATCTCTACTTATTTATTTTCTACTTTATCCAAAATTTTGTTGGCAATCAACTGACAAAGACCCTTCCCCTGTACTAGCTTGGTAGGTTTGATATCCATATCAAATTTCTGAGTCTTGGCAATCTAGTTACCTCTCTTCGTACCAAACTCTTGCTGAGTCAAGATGGATTTTACTATTGTGTCTGGTATGAGAACTTCGGTGTGAGAATTCAGGATATAAAACATGAAATCCTTGACCGCTTTGACCACTGCGTACGCATGCTTCTCCATAAGGAAATATTTCAGTTCATGAACCTTGAGTGGACAACTCATAAAAGAGATAGGAGATTCTACACCTTCTTGATTTAGTTGGACTAAAATGGCCGATAGTGTATGCTCGAAAGCGTAATTGCATATTTTGAAACTCTTAGTATAATCTAGACAAATCAAGACTGGTGCACGAGAAATTACTTCTTTGATTTCATTGAACACTGATTTGCCTTTAGCGGTCCACCTAAATGTAGCATTGCCTTTCATCATGTTGACAATGTGATGGGTTTTCTCAGCAAACTCAGGAATGAACTTCTGAAGAAAATTCATCTTTCTAAAGAAAGCGTGAACTGCAGTCTTGCTGGTAGGTAGAATAAGTTCCTGGATGGACTTGACTCTCTCTAAATCAATCTTAATACCTTCTCGGGACTCAATGTGTCTGAGAAGTTTCCCCTCAATTACTTCGAAGATAGATTTCTTTGGGTTTAAATAAATACCATTCTGATGACAGTGTTTTAGTATCCTTTGTAAATGGTGAACATGCTCAGAGTGATGTTTTGAAAACACTATCAGATCATCCAGGTATACTACAATGAATTTTCCCATCTCATCTTTGAAATCGAGATCCATCACCCTTTGAAATATGGTGCCTACATTTATCAGACCAAAAGGCATTCTTTGATAAGCAAATGTGCCCCAAGGTGTGGTGAATGTTGTCTTATGCTGATCTGCTTTTCTGACTCTGACCTGATTGTACCCCAAAAAATCGTCCAGCATTGATAACATTTCTAAACTAGTTACCATCTGCAGAACTTGATCCATGATAAGAAGAGGGTAGTTATCATTTAAAGATAATTGGTTTAAGTTTCTGAAATCCATGTAGATACGAATTTCACCATTCTTCTTCCTGACATGCACTATATTGGAAATCCATGTTGAGTGATGGATTGGGAAAATTATCTGGGTGTCAAGCATTTTTTGTATCTCAGTTAAAATAGTACCTAAGATTTTTAGATTATATTGCCTAGACTTTTGCTTGTAAGGTACACAGTTTGCCTTCAAAGGAATGTCGTGGCAAACATTATTAGGCCTTAGTGATTTCAGATCATCATAAGAATAGATCAGCACATTTATATATTGGCGAAGTAAACTAGCAAGCTTAAATCTCTCATTGGGAGTGCAACATTTCTCAATGTTTACTATTTTAGGATCTTGTTTGGTTCCCAAGTTAATCTGATCAAAATCTTGAGAGGAGTTTGAATCTATTCGTTGTTGTTTAATAAACCTGTCATGGTTATCAAATAACTTTTCTAGGGAAACCAGGCCTTTGGGAATCTTATTCCCTCTAAGTTGTAGGAAATCCTCCCCTAGATTCATATTTGACTTAGGAGTTGCTTCACATTCTCATAGTTCACTACCTTTAAAACGCAGTTGTTTAAAACTATCCTTTTGCTCCAAGAAGTCAATGATTTGATCATCATTGTTAAATACTTGTCACTGGCCAACATTATCAGGTACACTAGGCTGAAAGACTAGTTCAATAGTGTACCTATCTCCCTTAAAGTTTGGGTGAGGAACTAAGAGAGTAGCGGAGACAGCTAATGCATCCGCCTGGTCATTGAATTCCCTTAGAATGGCAGAGATGTTGAAAGCATCAAAATTTTCAATCTGATCCCAGACTAGATTGTGATAGTGGCGTAACCTTTCATTTTTCATCTAATAAAAGTTCTTCACCTGGCAGACTACCAACTTGGCATCCCCTTTAGCATGAAGTAGCCTGATGCCTTTTTCTCTAGCAGCCTGTAATCCAAGCAATAGGGATTTGTACTTAGTTGTGTTGTTGGTATTGTTGAACTACAATTTATAGGATAAAGGAATAATGTCTCCCTGAGGAGATACCAACACAACCCCAGCTCTTGAACCAGTAGAAGAGCAGTTGCCATCAAATTCTAAGGTCCATACCTCGTTAGATGCTACTTTTTCTTTGAAAACTCCTCCATTTAGGGGAAGAGGTTCTTCCATGTGTTCATTTTGATTTGTTGATTTTCCAATTGTGTCAACTGAACACAATCTCAAGTTATCACCTATGAGAGTTTCATCAAATGCCTCATGGATCCCGTCTGTAGATAGGAAGTAGTTGCCCATGCCTGAGGACTCATATAAAAATTGAGCTTCCAGTGCTAATGATCGGGTAACTACATACCTTATTTTTCAAGAAGTAACTTCTTCATGACACCTCTAATTGGGATTCTTGATTTCGACAAGTCCATACTTAGCTCACCTCCAACGTCTTTGCAAAAATTTTGCCCAAGCAGGATGTCGTAAGACGCTGAAACATCAACCACTAAAACCGTCATTTTTATCCATTTTTTTGGAAAAGCTGTGAAAGCATATTGAGCATCTTTTATCTGACCAAGGAGAGGAACTTGCTTATTTTCCATAGAAAAACACCTCCTAAAAGTTTTGGTCAGAGTTAGGCCAAGAGAATCTGCCACCTTCGCAGGCATGACATTATCTGAGGCTCCAGAATCTATAATACAATTACTCAGTTTATAACCATTTATAAGTAGGGAAACATAGAAAGGTTCTATTTTCCTGGGAGCAACAGGGGGAGTCACAACAAGATTGTTTTGGGCTGGTTTATCTTTAGGAGGATCATGAATGGCCTTCAAATAATCTTGTCTTATAGGGACAGCTTTGTTTTTCACATATTCTATTAACCTATCAAATTGTTCTAGGTTAGCCCTCAAATATTCAACCTCTGTCATTTGAATTTTAGTCTTTCTAGCATGATCAATTATATCAAATAATTGAAAATAACTTGAAACAGAGGAAGAGAGTCCATCATCTGGAGCTTTAGGGGGGACGGCACTAGTCTGAGCAATAGAAGTGGAAGGTATGGCATGGTTGGAGGTACTTACTTTTTTATGAATTACCTGATCTTTTGATTGCAGAGGCAATGGAGCCCCTCATTTAGTGATGAAAACCACTGGCTGGGGTTATTCCTCTACCTTTCCTTTGTCAGTCTATGAAGTTGACTAATTTTAAGATCTAGTGAAAATAGCATAAGATCTATCCAAACCCTCTCCTTTACTTCCAACTTCATCCTGGTAATCCAGGAAATCGATATTGGAGTCGCTAGCTAATTCTTCTTCCTACTCATCAAAGACATTAGCATCTTCTTGTTAGTCCAACTGAGGTTGGAATGATTTATCGTGTTTAGCCTCTAGGTAACTGACCATGGAATTGGTAGGCGCTGCTTCAATGGCCAACTTTTCTGGAGGGGGAGGCAGGCGATTTGGTTGCCCTTGGTTCTAGGTAGCATTACCCTGATACTGTTGATTTTGAAATGTTCTCTTGGGTATATCCTGATAGGTAGGGGCAGAAGTACCTTGGGCTATTTACCTCTTCAAAGCTATTAGTTTATTTGTCAATTTCTACACCATAGGATCTGTAGTGCCTGTAGAAGAGCTTTCAGCAGATAAAGAAAATCTATTTTTACTAGGGTCTTTTTTGATCTTACCTGCCAGGATAAGATCATCTTCAATCTCAGTATCCAAATTTTGAGCCAAGGCTAGATCTATAGGGCCATCTCACCTTAATAGGAAACTTATATCGAGAAGCTGTGAGTTGATAAAAAAGCACTTGAGATTTTCTAGCGTAGGCTGAGCCACAGTTGGGATCCGGTTCCTCAACTTGTTGAATTTAGTTATGAAATCCCTCATATTTTCTTGGGATTCTTTTTTCATCTGTGTTAGCTGAGCTAACAAAGCATGTGCATCTTCAGCAAGTTTAAACATGGCTTTGAATTTGGATTTGAGCATATCCCAATCAGTTACTGACCTGGCCTACAGGTGATAGAACCAATCTACAGTAGCTCCTTGCAGGGTTTCTACAAAAAGTATCACTGCTACATCTTCAAATTTGACACAAATTACACCACATGCTATGGAAAAAGTGGCAATGTGCTCATTGGGATGAACCTTCTCGTCACCAAAAAACTTAGTAAATTTTTTTCTAGAACTACGAGGTAGTTCATGCAAGGGTGGAGTCAAGTTAAGAGGACCAAAGGAATTGCCCCATGGACCTTGAGCCATTATGATAGGTCGATTAAATGGTGGAATAACAAACCTTGGTAAGGTATTTGTAAGCAGGGCCTAGTTAATAGTAGGAAAAGAAGCACTGCCTTGTGTTGGTGACTTGATAGGGTCAGGAGGAAAACTCCTAGACCGTTGATGGGAAGGTGGTGGAGGAAATAGATCAAAATTGCTCTACTGTGCCAACTCAAATACAAGGTCAAAAATACCCTTGGCTCTCTGGCTTTTAGTGTAGCGTGGAGTTGCCAGGTTTCAAATGAAAAAGGGACCGAAATTGCTTCAAGTTGAAGCTTGAGGCTTCAAAATGCACGTTCGTAATCCCCAACAAAGTCACCAAAAAACTGTTGGGTGAATATTTTGTCGTCAACTAACTGATGACAAAATGGGTATATCAACCACAGCATAGGGAGATTTACACCACGAGAAGTGTGGGTTTACCAGATCTGGACAAGGTAAATCTCTCCTCTCATCAAGGGGAGGTTCCCTATAAATATTTATATGCTGGATATATATATATATATATATATAATTAAGTAGAAAATAACACATGGGGTGGTATAACAGCATCTACCTCTCTTTTTTCAGAGGTAATGTATAAAGAACAAAAGAGGGAAATTTTAGTCCTTAGCTAACAACATTCCTCTTCTTTTAGGAATGGTATCAAACATGAAGCAGAAAATCACCTGAAGTAGCAAAGTTCACAAGAACACTCACATAAACACAAAGTCTTCCATAGCCTTCTTCACCGATTCGAAACAAGCGTAACCGTAGAACGAAATGAAGCACAAAGTCTCCACCTAAAACTACAAAAGATAAAAGGATCACAAAGGTAAAAGTAGCCCAAAGTCTCTCTTCTACCTTTTAGAAACACCCTTAGATAATATTAACACATCCACTTTGCTTATTAAATCAGACAAACAAGATATTACTAGGAAAAAGGACATAAGAATTGTTTCCTAAATAACACAGATAACTTCAACACAAAGTCTGAAATAAACCTACTTCTTATTCATTCAACAAAATATGATTTACAAGTTTGAGCACAAAGTCTCAAAAAAGTGTTTCAATTTTGGCAGAGTTTTTGCTCTCAATTATCCAAGATATATTTACAAAAGAGGTCTCCACTATATATAGGGAGAAATCCTCAAAATTTAAAAAATATTAAAATTCAAAAATATCCTAGTCAAAGATGACTCATCTTTGACTTTTGAGATATTTTTCCAAACTTTTTACATGTAATTACATATTACAAAATTGCATGCACTTTTCACAAAACAAAAGTGCATAAGGAAAGAAGAAGAGAGAAGGGGAAAAAAAATTAGTTCTTGTTGCCATACTTTTTCAAATGAGCATCGTACATAGCAATAGATGCCTGAATTCCTATACTTTCTGGTGCAACTGTGTTCTTGGAGATGATTTTGGCTCTGATTAAAGCATCCTTTAATGATGTGATGGACTTAGCATGACCAGCTAATCTAGATTTTAGATTGTCCAAAGTCAGTTGAGTATCCAAGATATTGTCCACAGAGGTCATTGAGAAGGCTTTTTCTTCAAAATCTCTTTAAATCATCCCTTTAAAACCTTGGATCATTTCTTCAGCTGAGAGAAATTAGTTATCTCTAGAAGTGAGGTCGCAGGGCAGTTCTTCTAGCTTATTGAGTAGGCATGTGTCGCTCTTCTCACTAGGATCCCTGGAAGCTTTGAGATCCTCAATTAAATCCTTGAGTACCTAGATCCTAAAGATCAGTGACTCCTTGATCTCAACATAAGAGTCTTTGCTGGAGATGACACCGATAGATATCAAGGTGCTCTTCTTCAGATCCTTCATCTCCTTCCATTTGTTAAGATCTTTTTCTAAACTATCAACCTCTTGAGAGATAAGAGAGACCAGGTCATCTAATTCTGCCCTCACCTTCCTCATCTTGTTTGTCTTCTCTGCAACCTCTGTAAGCAAGGAAACTCTCTGAGTATGCATTTTTTCAATGTAGTCTTCCAGTACTTTCCCTTTCAAGTATGTCTTCTCTGCCTTTTGAATGACAAGTTCATCTATAGAGAAGGCCTCTAGAGTTGCCTCTTCAGGGGAAGAGTGAACCTCCTTATTACTGTCATCAGCTGCTCTGTCTTGGCCTTGTAATAATCTTTCATTTCCTTTTCTTGATCAAATTTTTGGACCATGATGTCCATAGTAGACTGAAGATCACTTTTCACACCTTCATGAGTAGCTTTGCCAAGTTCAACATGAGAGATGGAATATCTGCTCATTTCAAAACCCTTAAGGGTTGCATCCTGTGGAGGCTTGGCAATTTCTAGAAATTTTTGTCCTTTTTCCTCGACCAATTTTGAGAGGATCCTTGGCCTCTTAAGAGCCTTAGCTTTCACTAACACTATTTTGCCAAAGTCAAAGTCATCTTGAGAGATGGCTAACTTCTTTCTTTTGGGTGTGAATGCTGACATCTAAGGCAAGAGAAAAGTACCTATTATAGCCATGCTTCCCTCAGTTGGTGTTATTGTGGTAGCTTCTACACTGCTAGTGGTGACAGTGGTTGCAGTTTGAGTAACAGGCAAAATTTTACTAACCATCGATTATGGCTCTTATGCAAAACTTTCTCCTAGATTGAAAGAAGGAGATGACAAACTAAGAATGGACCTAGAGGAGTGAGGAGTACCTTTAGAAGCACCCTAAGGATCGCCAAATATAACCCTAGAAGGAGAGGTGGCTCTAGAAGAGGGAACACTGATAAGAGAGAGAGGAGAAGGGGAAGCCACAAGAAATTGAGGTAGAGAAGGAGAAATGCTCTAAATCAATTGTGCTTCTTTCTGTGAAGGCAGAGGTTTAGTGCTTGGTTGTCCTAATAGCCAGTCATCTGTCTCCATTGGTTGAGCTGCTTGTTCTTGATAACTCTATTTTGCAACCCTTTTAGCCACTACTTCTGACTCCTCAGTAGTCTTTGGTTTTTTAAAAACAAAAATGATTCTAGGCTTGTGAGGCCTGGAAGGGGAAGGAACATCACCTTTGTTCTTGGTCTTGTTCTCTACCTTCTTCTTCATCTCTACTTGGTACTCAGCCTCTGATCCAGTGATAAATTCCTTCAGTATGATCCCTTTGGCTGCTAACCAATCATTGGTGTTAGCCAATATTGGTTCAAATCTTTTTCTCATAGAAGTTAGTTCCTTCTAAGACCACTGAGTTGGAGGAAGAGGGGAGCCAGCAACCTTTTTAGCTAGGTACTTGCTATTGATAATGTTCCTGTCATCGACTAGACTAGAGGGGATCTCCGCAAGCTCCAGATATTCAATTTGCTCTAGGGTCAGCCTATAATAGTCCACCTTTCTAATTTCTTTGGCCATCCTCAGGTCTATCCATATGTCCTCGATCATGGGCTCATGGAATTGAGTCTTCTACCTGATCTTGTCCTTAACTCCCCTGTAGTCAAATTTGTCTCTTCTCTTGAACTATTTTAGGGTGACCATCTGCATCTCTATTTCCATGACTTTGGCTTTGGCTACTGTTGTAATAGAGTACCTACCAATTTCAACTAGAAACTTGAAACATGGCTTCTTCAGCTCTATTTGTCTAGTATGCACGACAATCAGTTGTCAGCAAAGCTCCATCAGAACTAATTTGTCAGAAGGGAATCTGGGAAGCATATAGGGGTAGCCTTGGAAAAAGCCAACCCAAAGATAGCAGAAGGTGGGAAATTGGAGGAACATACACTCATAATCATTGATGACTGTCCAAGCCTTGTCTGATACTGTCTTCTGCTCAAGCTGAGGGTTAAAAAGGCATAAAAATATGGCAAAGAAAGCATCATTTATGCTTTTGAAATGGCAGGTTGACCCTTGAAGTGTTAGTTGGGGGTAATATGAGTAAACTGGGGTGGTCTTTCTATCTCTTTCATTCGTTAAACTTGGAAAAGTTTGCATCGAAGTAGCTATGTACATAAGGTACAAGGTCATATAAAAATTAGAAGAAGTTTGCACCTTGGTTAGCTATTCATGAAGGGTGTTGCTGATTTATTCACCCCAAAAGATGACCTGCTTACCTTGAAGGATGATTTTGATGAATGGGTACATCCATTCATGGAACTATGAGGAAGACAGGAGGCCTCGCACTCTACTGAGAAGGGTGATTAAGTCACCAACTTCTTCAATGAAGTCACTCCTCGAGAAGTTTCATGGCCATCTGGAGAGACTAGACCTGGGTGCCTTAAGCCACCTATAATTCATGACTTTCTTAGCCCTCTCAGGGTCTTTGTCATACTCCTTTTGGGCTTCTATGAAGTTGATCTTTAGCACATCAGTAGCAGGAGGGCACATGAAAACCTTGTCAATGAATTTGGGATCCAGTCAAATTATCACATTACCACTGGCATCTAAGACTAACCTTGTCTCCTTGTTGTAGAAGCGGGCACATTGGAGGACAAATTCTGTATGATGTGCTACCACTGGAAAAGTGGCAACCAAGTGGATGTTGCTTTCAACAATCCTTCTCATTTCAAAACTTGGGTTTGTTGCCTTCATTCTAATTATAAACTCGGCCATGTCCACGTGGCTAATTTCGATGTCCCAGATGTCATCGACATTGGAGGTGACCAAAGTGATCAGGAAGATGCCCTTTTACTTGTACGTCATCATCTTTACCTTTTTGGGAGACATTTCTGACATTGGAACTGATCTCGACCAGACGGGTGCTGATGAGCAAGAGCCTTCAGAGAGAACTGTAGCCATGATCCCACAATTAGGGAAAAGGGAGTGAGTTGGATAATTCACATATCAAGTGATTATGATCATGGGAGAATTCTTTAAAAGGCCAGGTCAGAACAAGGTGCAAAAAATAAGGTAGAAAGGGAAAGAAAGGGAAAAGATGAAAAATCCTTTGGAGTTAGAAAAAATCCTTTGGAGTTAGAAAAAATCCAAAGGGTGACTACATGGGTGGCAAAAATTACCGCCCCTATAGGTTGAAAAGATAGAGTGCAAGGGTGGAAAAATTTACTACCCAAGCAGAATCAACTTGCACAGGCAACAAATTTTGCTGCCCTTGCAGGTCGAGGAAAAAACGTAGGGGTGGAAAAATTTGCCACCCCTGCATATTGGGGATGCAATGGTAGGGGTGGAAAATTTTGCTACCCTTGCATATTGGGCATGCTTCAGTAGGGGTAGCTAATTTCATCGCCCTGCATATTGGGCATGCTTCGGTAGGGGTGGCAAATTTCATCGCCCCTGCATATTGGGCATGCTTCATCGGCAAAATTCATCACCGATGCATGTCTTAGCAAGAAGGGTGTGCGAGCGGTGAAAATCACCACCTGTGCATGAATGAGTCAGTGCAGGTGGAAAAATTCACCACTTGTGAAGGTGAAGATGAACGGGGGGCCGAGATGCATGGGCAACAAAAATTGCTACCCTTGTGGGCTTGGGTGAAAAATTGCAGAGAGGTACGAGCGGTGAAATTTGCCACCCATGATGGGTCTAAGAAGAAGACTATGAGTATGAGGGATGACGAACTTCACCACCTTAGCAGGATTGAAAAGGAAAACTGTGAGCAATGGGAAGGGACGGTGATTTTAGCCATCCCAGTAGGTAGGTAAGTCTGGAAGGCCAATGGGGGGGAAACAAGGAGAAAACAAACAACAAAAACACTAAACAACCTCTGAAAATAAAAACAAAAGAAAGAAAGAGGAAAGAAAAGAAAATAAATGTTAAAGATAAGACCAACTTGGAAAGCCGTGCACACCACAGGCTCAAATCTGTGAAAATGCACCTCAAATCGCTCGTCAGATCATCCAGACGCAAAAGGCAGGAGGAGAGGAGGAAGAATGAGAAGAAAAGAGGCCCAAACTAGATTATATGGGGTGAAAAACAACTCCAACAACCCACCACATGTGGCAATAAATGCCGTGTATGAAAACCAAGGCATGCTTGGGCAGTAAAAATTGCTGCCCTTACATGTTCGGTTAGTTCAGGATGCAAGGGTGGCAAAAAATGCCACCCTTGCAGGCAAAAATGTAGGGGTGGCAAAATTTACTGCCCTTGCAAGCAAAATGCATGGGCGGCAAAATTTGCCACCCTTGCATCTCAAGGGGAATGCACTGGTGGCAAATTTTTTTGCTCATGCACAAAAATAAAAGAAAGGAAACACTAACTCTAAAAGAGGTAGGTTTGGTCCCCTAGACACATCGAGACCGTAATAACCTTCACTTTTCAGGGAAGACGTGATTTACGAATTTTAGAAGGTGCAGTCAGACCAAGACAAGAACAAGAAGAACCCATCTTGAAAAAAAAACTTAGAGAAACAAAAGATGAAATGGACAAGTTTCTTAGGGGGTTGTTCCCAAAATCAAGCTAAGCTGGTTTTGGAAACAACAGAGCTGGCACTGGATGCAATCATTTTGTCAACTCCACTACTTTGTTTCTATCATGCCATGATTGTCTCATGTGTCCACTTCTCGATGATGATTGAGTTAGAAGGGAGCTGGTTAGCTACCTACTAGCTGGCACCACAAGATGACAAAATATCAATCATACCAAGGGATTTCCTCACATTTAAGTGTTTATTGTGTCAACACAGATCCTATATTTAGATGGATTTGGGGCCCAAAAGTGGCAAACAAGTCATGTAAATTGAGTGTGTGCATAAGAGATAAATTAGGGCCCATAACAACCCCCCAAAATAATTAATAAATAACCCTTATGTTTTAAAGTAACATAACATGCTCAAATGTATGGATGTCAAACGTAGTTGATAATGCATATAAATAAGAGTAAATAGTGCACAAGTTATAATGCATGTCTTAATGAATGGATGTCAGATGTAGTTGAAAATGTGTCCAAATATGAGTTATTATTATAGATGACATCAAAATTTTCACAAGTGAAAATTAAATTGATGAAATAGGACATTAGACTCTATTGATAATGCATCTATAAGGAGAGAATAAGTGCATAAAATGGGATAAGAATGAAAGAGAAGAAGAGAGTTTCGTTTGCTTGTGAGGGGGTTTGGCCACCTACCAAATTGGGCCTCACCTTCCATCTTCATCAAGTTAAAAAATAGGTATATTACCAAACAAATAAATAATTTTATAATATCTCCATAATTACAATATATCTTAAGAATATTATTTTTACCAAAAAATAATTAAAAAAAACTTGCCCCCACTAAGTGATGATCACTTATTCGAATCATGAAGGCCCCTTTCATGTATTAAAAACATCGACCATAAAATTATTCCACTGTTAATAAACCCCAATTTATAACAAATCCCATTATTAATACAAATATTTTCCTTGTATATATTTTCCACTAAACCCTATCTTTTAGATATTGTTTTTTAAACAATAAAAAAGTATCCTTCAATTAAAATGTCCACCATCATTAAAGAAGACCCCATCATATAATATCTCCATTAAATGCCTTATAAAAAATATCTAATATCCATATTGGCTATCAATAACCTCAATAATATGTAAGTGTGAGTATTATATTTAAACCTTTCCAAAAAAATAATAAAACTCAAAAATTGATTATGTTGAATGCCTTTAACTTTGACTAAACAAATGAGTGGTTTTTGTAAAACCACAACTAGATTAGTAAACCATCAATTTTATTTTGGATGGAGATCTAGGAAGGAGTGGATGGTGAAGGAGATAGGGAGGAGTGGGTAGATCAGAGAATCTTAGCAACCGTGTATATGTGGTTTTGGCTATTGGGTGAGTTGTTGAAATTAAAAACAATTGGTGATGGGTGGTTTTATAGGATAAAACCAAATCCTCAATGGCTCACATAGATGGTGAGATATCTAAAATAGTGAGTAGAGACTCAGCAGGTGAAAGGATGGTTAGAAAAAATCATAAAATTATAACCATCATGTACATGATGAGAAACTAGACATCCATGGAGTATGATCTAGTAGTTGGGTTATTAGACTCATGTAGGATGGTGGAAGGTAGGATCTAATCATGTACCATCAAAATTATATCTTCCTTATTACTATTATTACTCTGGTTTGGATAAAGAGTTTAAGGAACTTTAGTTTTTCCCTTATTGTGAAGACAATGCATAGATGAAAGCCATGAGATTGCATGCAACCTTTGTTAAAAGGCATGTATCAAGAGTATGTGATGGAAAAATGTCTCCTTTGTAATAAAAAATTTATTCTTTCTCTAAATAGAATCAAGGTAAATGGTGAAGGGAAGATGTGCAATAATCCAACAATAAAAAAAATCAATCTTCAAAGACTCTCACAGGTTTTGTGATGCTAGTGTTGGATATTGCCTTACCAATGGAAAGTAAGAGGAAGTATTTGAGTGTTATGTAGATATACCAAGAGAGTTTCACTACATGTAGAAGTTTAAGATTTAAATCAATATATATATATATATATATATATATATATATATTTAGACCAAATAAATTGCATGCAAAATACTAATATAGTAGGAGAATAGACTACATATCTATAGATTTATTATTATCAAGTTATGCTAAAATATAATACATAAACTACTCAATATTTAGTTATGCGAGAATATAATACATAAACTACTCAATATTTCAAGATAAATAATAATAATGAAAATTGTGATTATTATCAGCACCCATGCTCTGATACCATGAAAGAGTCATCTAAGAATGGACATCCAAAACTAATGACTAGTGATTTGAACACACAACTCTATTAAATTTTTAAATAGAGACTAATTAGAAAAATGCAATATCATGTATTTATAATTGGATGTGGATTGCATATATAAAGGCTTGAATCTCACATCTCCCATAGCTTTCATTAGATTCAATTAATTCATTATAATATCTTTATGAAAGGTGCATATATATGTGGAAGATAAGCATGACCCAACATCTTCATGTATGTGGTAGTATCTTCCCTAATGACCTAATAACACCTAAGTAAGCTAAATAACATGTGTAGGAAAAAATTACTAAATGGAATAAAAACCTACACTAACATGAATATACATCATATTTTCATCTCATGTCTTATGATGCTTCTTATTGTAACCTCTAAAAAATTTCACCAATGTTTTATTCACAACCTCAATCTACCCATCAGTTTATGCATCATTTCAACTTAGTGTTCATATTCTCCCACAATGTAGACTAAAACTTCCCAATAAACTTTTAGTCCTAATTTGAAATAATAGAATTAGACAAACCAAATTAAACCCACACATTAGGGAAAAAAATAGTTTCATCACTTCCTTTGAGGGTCTTATTACAAAGACCAAGAATACACATCTTAAAAAACTAATCCACAACCATAAATATATATTCATGCCCCTTCCTTGGCATAGATAACCTACTTAAAAAAACACGGAAATGCTTTCCCATAGCCTAGAAGGAACTATTGATGGAATTTATAAACCCAAATTTCTATCACTAGGTTTACTTGTACTACATAAAATGCAACCTCTTATGAACTTGGCAACGTCAACTTGTATATTGGGTCAATAAACATACCACTATAAATGATCAACAATATTTTTAACTCCAAAATGACATATAACTTTTGAAGTATGTGCCTCCTTCAATGGTTGAACTCTTTCCTCCTTTACCACCCAAAACTTACCCAACTTGTAGATAAATCCATCTTAAAGATAATAATCCTCCTTGGGCTCAAACCCTACACCATGGGACTTTCTGACTTGAACTAATAGGTCCCCAAAATTTTCATCATGCTCATATCCATCTACATAAAATTCATGTATAAAAGGCTCAAGAATAGTTAGTGTGCCCATGTCTATAAGTAGAGAAGGTCGTGAAACATATCAATTATATTTTTATTCACACCTTACTTATATTTGATAATCAATTAAAAATTTTGCAAAATCCCATCCATTTATAATGCCTAGCTTTTTAAAGTTCAGTTTGAGCTTGTAGATATTGTATAGGTTGGTGATTCATATAGATAATAGTCTTCGTACACATTATATAGTTCTTATATTTTATAACCTCTTGAACAAGAGCATATGAATTTTTTTAATATATACAGTAATTCAAAATTTCACCATGGAATAACTCATAATGGTAGCATATTGGTTTACCTTTTTGAATAAAATAAACCTTGATAGCATAATGACTAACATTTGTTTCTACTATGAAATTCAATTACAAGTTAAGCATAACTAAAATAATAGAATAGTTAATGTTATGTTTGAACAATTCAAATGCATCTTATTGATCCGTACACCAAATAAAATTATTGCCACTTGTAATAGTATGCAAATGAGTGGATATAGAAGAGAATGTTTTGATGAAATTCCTCAGATATTGGACTAAACCTACAAATCTTCTTATCTCGGTCAAATTATATGGTCTTAGCCAATTCATGATGGCTTTTGTATGTAATTAAAATAAGACAAATCTATAACTTATCCTACTCAGAATATCCATGTTCAAATAAGTTAATCAACTAAGAATCCGCTTAGCAATACTTTATTATATCGAGGTCATAACCGATGATGGATATGCTAAACATAAACTAAGGGATCTCTTATCACACAATGGTAAAGTATAGGTTTATAATGACTCTTAATAAATTACCATGATGTGGTAACCCTAGCTAGGTCTTATGATTTTAATAAGAGTAAGCAAGTTAACATACTAAATAAACATGCAAACTAATACAGTAAATGAATATGAAAGATAATCTAGTACTCACTAAAGCTTGTGACACAATAGGAGAAGATAATAAACAACCAAAGATAATTCTATTTAAGATAACACATAAATAATCTAATCAAGAGAGATACAATTCACTCCAATAATTCTACAACATATAATTATTGAAATATGAAGGGCTAGGAGTATACTTACCTTGTTGAAGTGAGCCCATCATGACTTAATCTCTCCCTTGGCCAATGGTGCTATGAAATAGTTTGTTATTAGTTATAAGGATCACAAGGATATATTATCTCTAGGCTATAAGACTTCACCTATGTATCCAGATCTCCACGAGATAAGTTTTACTTCTCTAAGGTAAAAACCTAAATAATGAAACCTCATATTTATAATATAAATAGATTGATGAGTTGTAATGATGTGCAATTGAATGATCCTCTCTTTATAAATGAAGTTAAGGGTGTATTTATAGCTAAGCATTGACCCTAAACCCTCCTAGGAATTGAGCCAATAAGGTCAGTTAGGTTGACCTTGTTTGGTGTGAAATACAGCTATTATGAAACAAACTATGTTGGCTTGGGCCAATAAAGTTTTGTAATGTGTGTTGAATTTCCAAAAAGGTCGATCGAGTTGACATAGTAAAAAAAAGTGGGTAAAAGGGGTTTTTCCTTAGGTAGGGGTTATTTAATGTGGTGAATTACTTAGAGGAGTGTATATGTAGGTTTTTATTGCTTAAGAATTAGATAAGAGTATTTTTTAGTGGTTTTAGGTAATAGTTTTAGGGAAACAATCCTTCAAATGACTAAAGGTCTACTAACCCCTTTCTCAATGCACCCTTTAAGGCATGCACATAGAGAGATTGATACTCAACGGGTTCTCATAATATAGAAAACATAATTAAATAATAAAGTTTAAAAATATTATGTATATCCATATACCTCAATTAAATCTCATCACATATCACACAGTTGTAACATGGGATGGTGCTTTGGGAAAAGAACACAACACATAATTTTGAGTTAAATAAATTATAATACAGAGTGTAAAGATAAATAAAAGTAAAGAATTGAAAAATACATACCTTCACTTACATTACTATTGTAAAATAGAAGTAGTGTGAGAAGAAGGACAAGGTGTCTAATGTAGAGAACATTAGGTGGACCTAATAAATGAGATAAAATTTAAAATTTTATCAAAAATATGATTTAGATATAGAAAAATTCTCTATGTTGTTAGGATTCTATAAATTTTTTTGATTTTGAAAAAAAAATTACAAAAAACATCCTTATGATAAAAATATAGATTTTATTGGTAAATAATTGGCAATTAAAGCATTTGTAAATTTGAAATATAAATAATATTTTTAATTATTCATTTGTAAATTTACTATTTTGAGAAAAACTAGAGCTTTGTGATACCTAAGAGAGTGACATGAGAGATTATGTCATGGATATAAGGCTTGAAAGGTGGTGGACACATAGCAACAGTATCTAACATGGTCCAGATAAGTAATGTACTTAATTTTTATTTTTATGTCTAGTTTAATTGACAAATAAGTTATATTTGAAAAACTAGGTGTTAGGGCAAATCTATGAAGCATAATTTACCTTGAAAAAATTTAATGTAGACTATGAAGTAGAATGGTTATTGGGTAGGGTGAAATAAGTCATTAATGCCTAAGGTATTAATGACAAATAGTTCAAAAATCACCACAAAAATTATATGGGGTTAGTTAGGTCAACATAATTAAAAATGGATAAGTGAAGGAAGATGGCCAACTACGTAGTATTAGGCCAATGTAGTTTGATAATAGGTGGTTAACTATGTAGAGATGGGATATTTTAATTTAATAATGTATAGGAGGCTAACTACATATACTCTAGTCGATGTAGTAATGTATTTAAGTGGCCAACATAGATGTAATAAGTTGTTGAATTTGTTTAAAGTGGTTGATGAAGTACAATGACTTGGTTGATTATGTATTAAATGGTCGATATAGCTAGGTTAAGTGGCCAATTTCCTATAACATGGCCAACTTAGTTTAAAATTTTTAAAGTGGTTGATATAGTTAACTATGTGGTTGACATAGTAAAAAAATTAGTTTTTAGCCGACATAGTATAAAGTGTTAAGAAAATATCAAAGTAGGTTAATGCAGTTGTTAATTTTGGTGTAAATTAATTAATTGTTAATTTTGTAGTGTATTTTACTATTTTTATGATATCATGGACTAATATATACATATTTTTGTAGAGATAATGGAGGCTTTGGTAATTAGTTGATGTCATATGGTTACCTGATTTATTGGAAAGACTGACAGCTAATGACCATACACTTTTGGCATCATTATACTTTAGAGGGATTATGTAGATGTGTAGGATCCCTTTGAGTGTTGGCTTAGTCACCATGTTCTTAGGAACATGGAAGTGATTAACCAAAACTTTTAGGTGGGTTGTGGATGGGGATACTATTGATGTGGGTATCACCCTCAAGGATGTCCATGTGATTCTTAGACTTTTGATTTTTGGTAATCCTATTATTTATGATACCCCAGAGATAGTTCCATAGTAGTGAGCCTTAGCCTTATGGACTAGCTCAGAGAGGTATTATGATGGTTTACATGTGCATCTACTTGATGCCTATGTATCAACCATTATAGATATCTAGAAGGATATTATTATGCTTGTAATAGCTCATGTGATATGTCACAAGTTATATGGGAAGGTGACATTATACATGGTCACCTTATTTAGTCTAATTTAGAGTAAGTTACTCTATATGATCTAGGATCAGTGATTTGGGTGCAGTTAATACATGATTTGTATAGTTTTCTTTCTTATGGGAAGATGACTATAGGCCCCATTAGTCTACTTAGTATAAATATATATGTGATAGATTCCTTATGTGTCATCTAGCTAGGTTTCCTCATGCTGTCAATGATAGTTTACCACAAGTTCTTAGATGGAGGTAGGATCATGTGTTACATGTTTTTCCACATACCCTAGAATTGCATATTATGACTCGTGATGAGATTATATGGTAACTATATGTAGGTGTTATGGCTAGCTAGTCTACTTATCCTATTGTTTCTCTTAAATTGGCTCACATTCAGATTACTATACATTATACATGGTGGGTATAACTATATCTCATTGCTCTCCTACTTGGGTTTCCACCACATGTAGCACCATTAGTAGTTCCCATATATTAGGTATGACATGCAAGGGAGTAGAGGGGTAGTGGAGGTGCAAGGGTTTTTATAGATATACCTATGATTCAACTTCATTGAGATAGAATTTGTATGGGATAATGATGACAACATATAAGAGAGGCTATAATTATTGAGGAGGAGATAGTGGTTGTTATGGAGGATGTTGAGGTGGAAATTATTATGCCATAATAGGTTTTATGGTTACCACTACTGACACCATGATAATAGAGACATCAATAAGTGTAGAGGTAAGTGGAGGTATGGGAGGAAATAGAACCATTGACAAAGGTATTTATTTAGGGAGAGCCTATTACATAGCCTTGTCAAAGTTGGTCTATAGAGAGATAGATTCAAAGAGGAAAACAACATGTTCATATTCTCCATACTAGTTTTGCAATAACTCAGAGGCATACCCCAATGGAGGTATTTAGTGGATGCGTTGATGATGAGGTTGTTGTTGGTATGTATTTTTTATTATGTTATGTAAATGATATTTAGGTTTGATGTTATCATATGTATTTGTTTTGCTAGATGTTTTAGATATATATATATATATATATATATATATATATATATATATATATATATAATCTAATATACATTTTGTTTTTATTTTGTAGATACCACTAAGAAGGATTTCAAATGGGGTGTTTTAGTGTGGTGAAATAATCATGATATTTTGGATGATGTGTTGCTACATCATGATACCATCTACCCTATTGTACCATCTACTCCAACTTATGTTAGTTGGTTTTCATTAGTCAGTGAGGTAGATCGATAATTGTGGAGATCAAGATATGCTACATAGATACCACTTAGAGTGGATGATGACAAGCTTCAAGCCTGACATATAGTGGTTGAGGAGCGAGCTACCCATATGGAAACATCTAGAGTGTTGGGGCGTGTGTAAGCCTAGGTGGCCAATCTATTAGGATAGATAGAGGGTCTTTGATCCTAGACAGAGTCACTATAATGCACTTTTCAAAGGGGACAATCCTAGGCTTCAATGGGTAGTGTGGCCTATCCACCAAATGGATAGGGTGGACCACATCCATAGTTTCATTTATTTTATTATACTCATTGCATGTTGTTATATTGTATAAAACATTTTATCCTTTGATATATAGAGATTTTATTTATTTATTATGATTATGGATGTATGTATTTACTTTTTAACATGATGTTTGGGATATTATGGATGTATGTATTCTCTTTTTAACATGTCTTTAATTTATGTTATATGCTATGAGAAAATATATGGTGTATTTTGGATTCTTTTCTAGCAATTGTGAACAAATGTATGGTTAAAAAGAATGATATAAAAAGTGTAATCTACTAAATCTCATGTAAAAATACTCAAAATCATGTTGGGAAGCATGTAAAACATAAAATAAAGACATTTTGTAAAACATACTAATTCAAGTTTGAAAATTATGTAAGATAAATAGAAATGGTAAAATATAAAACACACTAAATCAAGTTGAGAAGTGAGTAAATGTAAGTAAATGTCAAAATAGGAAAGAAAATGTAAAAACACACTAAATCAAATTTTGAAAAGCATGTAAAACATAGATAGATTGGAATGATAAAATGTAAATATAATGCATATAGAATCAAGTTGGTAAATATGTAAATGGTTTGTAAATAAAAATGTAAGATGCATTAAATCATGTTTAGAAGTGTGCAAACCAAAAATGTCAACAAAGAAATGTCAAAGTCAAGAATTGTATCTATTTTAATGAGTAATCATGGTACATTGTTTATTGATACTTTATGAGTAAATCCTAGTCCTATTTAAGTTATTACACTATAACTCAAATAATAAACCAATGAGGTAAATTCCAATAAAGGGAAGTAGTTGTAATTAATAAAGAACCATTTGTGAGGAAGACCTGGTCTTATCCAAGGTCTTATAGTGAAACTCAAAAAAGGAATAACCTAAAGATATTCATCAAGGAGGAATATTAGGAATGTTGTAATGAAGTAGGTAATGTAAAAAACATGACATAAGTGTTTATAAGAAACCTTAGTAGTCATAATTCATACTAAATAGATAGGTGAACTCTAAGAGTTTATTGGATGCCAAATTCAAAAGATATTTATTTACAATGAGCACCAAAATTTGTGAGAAAATAAATTTAGTACTAATATAAACTCATGAAGGTTATGTATACAATAAAAATAAAATGGACCTACCTTCCCATATCATTTTTTCCATTCCTCTTGACCCCTTATAGAGTTATCAGTCTACTATGAAAATTGGGTACTTGCATGAGAAAGTAAGTAGCACTATAGAAAATTTTGAAATCTCTTATCCCAATATATACTATCCTACCACACCCTAATGGACCTCATCTTTATAATGAGTACATTTGTGGAGTTTGATATTTGATTAGGAGTATGAGATGTGTTAAGATATGAATCACATATTTTGGTGTGATTTTGACTTTTGAGTGTTTATTTTTACCTTTTTATCATTGCCTTTTATTTAAGTGATTTATGTTTTAAATATTTATGGATTTTTCAATTCTTATCCATGTGTATTTGGAATAACCAAAAATGAGTGATATAAGTGATAAACACATAAAATATTTAGGCTTTGGTTATAGGACACAAAGTACCTAGATATTTTGGCATGTTACTAAACAATTAGGCTTGCCTATAAACTAGTGTGTGATCTCAAGACTATGCATATGTGTGTTTAGTATGAAGCGGAGATAAGTGGAAAATGGAGATTGAATATATCCATGTATGTAGTGATACATTGAGTAATATGCTTGCTAACCGAACATATGGTAAAGATAGGATATTAAAGGGATTTGGGTTTTAGAACCATGTCACCATAATAATTATCTTGTTTTTAAATAAAATGACATAACAAGAAATAAGAAATAAGTCCACTTAAAAATAATAAGAAATTAAATTAAAAATAATTCATGAAATATGATATGAAATTAATCTATAAAACAATGAAACTAGTCTATGAGACATAAAATTAAATGATAAGTAACACATAATATCCATATATGCTCATAAATCAAATCCAAATAATGTATTAATGTGATAAATAATGTTATAAAACCACCATGAAGTGTTCACAAATACTAATAAATCTCATGGAAAATATCATCCATAACATCTGATACATCTTTATGTAGCTAAATTTTGATGTTAATTAGAGTATCATCAATCTTCATAAATAGTCATGTAAATATTTACTAACATATCATCTTTATAGAGAAGGTAGGTATGCTAGAATAAGAATGATGATCATGAGGCATCTCTTATATGGGATAATGAATGCAAAGAACTTATGGTGAGATGTATTCATATTTTTGAAGAGATGTATGTTGTAGAGAAGTTGGAACCTTTATCCATTAATGTCTTGGAAAAAGAGGTTGAGTTGGTGAGGGCATAGGTTGTGGAAAATCATGAAATTGTTGTTAAAGTACTCAAAATCTATATATTGTTAGGATGTGAAGTCACTATTCATAAACACTAATCACATGAACTATTAATGATGACATGGCCTACTAGTGTTGTGTATGATTAGTGATGTGGATTATGAGTGATGTGACTAATTGGTGATGTGGTGAAGGCCCATGGAGGGTATCTCATGAGTGATCAGATTGATGTGATGGGAGTGGGGTGTAGCACTCCACCAAGGCACATGGGTTTGTCCTTAGTAGTCACATAAGTGGTGTTATATGGTGCAAAAGATAAAAAGGTTGGTGTGGGTCAAATTTCTAAAGGACCCCATGGTTCTTATGTGTGGAGAGATTCAAAAGGTAATTGCAAGCATATTTTGGACTTATGTGGTCATGTGGAGAATGAACAAAATAAAGCTACTATAACATATTGACCTCACATGTGTGTAGGATACAATGGTTTTGGAGGCACATGGAGGTGGACCATGTTCTTGTTTAAATTAAATATGTCTTGAAGACTTTTGCACATGAAGATAATAACAAAAATATGAATCACATGTCATCCCACTAAGTGTGGTGCAATTTTGACACTATAACATTCTCTCTCCTCTCTCCCATATTCTTGTTGTAAATTCTATTAATAAGCATGAATCTCTTCATTATAACTCATATAGTTAGTGGATCCATGCAATCCTTAGTATTTCATGCTTGCAGGTTGGATCTTATAGGCTAGTTTAGCTTGGTTCACAACCTAAATGCTTTAGGTGGAAGCATTGAGTGCTTTATTTGTTATCACTTATGGAGTTACTATGGAAATTTTTTGTATAAGAGAGATTGATGTTGTGATTTAGTGAAGTTTGGAAGCTACCATTTTATCCATGGTTTATACTTGAACATTGCAAGGTTTCCACGTAATCTCTGTGTAATGTGCCTTTTACTTATCTATTCTTTTTGTATCTTATTTTCTTCATTTATTTAATTTCATTGTAGGATATATCTCATTGATCTAACATGTAGTATTAGGGATTTATTCCTAACATATGGTATCAGATCTTTGGTTGTGAAGCTTTAATTTATAATATATGGTATTAGAACCATGGTGAAAAACTCCATGTGTGAGTGTTTTTTGTTGTTCGTTGGTTATGTGCAAGGTGAAGCTACCATGATAGGAGGAGAGACCAAGTGGAGATTAAAGTAGAAAAAAAAAGGGGGTGGGGGTTTATTTATTTTGTCAAGTATCTCTTTGTCTAGTAAGGTGTATGATCTTTTGGTGAATATCATGTTCTCTTCATATTATTGAGGAGAAGTCTACAAATGAGTAGAGGAAAAATATTATCAAGATTTTCTAGATAAGTCAAAAGCCTACATAGTTTTATTATTGGAGAAGAAACTCTACAACTTAAAAAACAAGTTGGAATCCTTTGGAAGAGGTGGAGTACAAGGTGATGACCTTGTTATGGTTATTGGAAACAAACATAAGGAGTGTGTGATGTGGTATCCTACTGACCACATGTTATTAGACAAGAAGCAAAAAAATAAAAATCCATGCAAAGAAAGGAGGTATAGAGAAACCTAAAGGTGTACCTATTTTGAAGTAGTTGAGGATGAGGAAGATGAATATGAAGATGTAAATGAACAAGTGAGACTTATTATTCTTGGAATCATAAGGCCATATTTTTGGACATGCGATAGAGTAATGATGCATTTTAGAAGCATTTTTTAAGTTTGAAAACTCAGTAGGTGCATTGGTGTACCAAGTAGTGCGATGACTTTCTTAGAGCTATGATATTTCCACTTGTGTCATGGTTGGCATGGTTGATAGTTGAAGGTTACATGTATAATAATAACTAAGACATTTTTTTCCCAGAAGGATAAGGCCAGTGTTGACCATATAATGTATGGTGATGGAATGTTATGTATACAATTTTGGCAATCTTCATGATAAATCGATGCATAGACTAACATTTTAAGCACATGAGTTGGTGTTTTGGAAACATTTAGTAGATCATGATTCATTTTAGATGCATTATTGAGGCTAAAAAACTAAATAGGTTTAGTGATGTAATGAGTAGCATGACAAATTCCCATAAATGATTGGTCTAGTGTACTTGTGCCATATTGATAGATTTAAAAGCTATGTGAAGAAGTCTAGTTTTGACTTCTGTGAAATCTTATTTCCTCACTACTATGAAGAGTGCTACATGAACTTTTTATTTTTCAAAGAGTTGGATCATCATGATTCCTACATAATGATCTCTTTTAGGGAGAGGTAAATATAGAGGATAAGGTAAAGGAGTTATTGGTTTGCATTAATCACTATACGAGTTGGTGTTAATGTCCTACATGTAGTACAAGAATTTGAGTGCCTTCATGGAGAGCCTATGTGTTATGACATGTTGGATTTAAGACTTAATATGATCATTGTTTTGATGGATTAGTGATAAAGATGTGATGAAAGTGGTCTGAGGAGCAAACCAAGGATGGAGATACACAAGAATGGGAAAGCAAGAAGGTACCCCACTTCTTGTATTATTGATTTATCCTCTTAATAACATCTTATAATAGAGGAACAAGCATGTTATTATGTCATATGTACTAGATTCATCAAGACTAGGAAGCCTCGTAAAGCCACGATGAGCACTAAACCAGATATTCCTAAAAAGTGGAAGTTGTGAGTAGTTCATGGCAAAATATTGATTGGAGGATTGGTCTATGTTGTGGAGAAGTGATTTGTCACTTCAATTATTCAATCTAATATGGATGAGTAGATGTTGACAAAGCTATTCAAGGCCAAGAATTTTTAGTAGTGAAATAAAACTTCTATTGGGTTTGTGTCAAGGTAGCAGAGGGCATTGGTGATCAGTTGGTTATAGAACAATCAAGTATGGTAAAATCCTACGTATATTGACTTTAAGTGAGAGAATGTTAGGATGTGAAGTCACTATTCATATTTACTATTCATGAATCACTATTCATGGTCAGTTTCATGATGACATGGCCTGCTAGTGATGTGGATGGTTAATGATGTGGCTTATGAGTGATGTGATTGATTGGTGATGTGGTAGGTGCCCATGAAGAGTATCCCATGAGTTATTAGGTTGATGTGATGGGAGTGTAAAGGCATATGGGTTTATCCTTGGTAGTCACATGGGTGGTGTCATATGGTACAAAAGACAAAATTGTTGGTGTGGGTCAAATTTCTAAGGGACTCCATGATTACCATGTGTGGAGAGAGTCAAAAGATGACTGTAATCATCTTTTGGACTCATGTGGTCACATGGAGAATGAAGATAATAAAGATATTATAGAAAATTGACCTCACATGTATGTGGGAGTCAATGATTTTAGATCCACATAGAGATGGCACATGTTCTTTTATAAATAAAATGTGCCTTGAAGACTCTTACACATGAAGATAATAACAACACTATAAATCACATGACATCCCACTAAGTGTGGTGAATTTTTACACTATTGCATTCTAACTCCTCTATTTCATATTCTTGTTGAAAATTCTATTAATAAGCATGAAGCTCTTCATTATAACTCATCCAATTAGTGGATCCATGCAAGCCATGGGCTTGCATGCTTTAAGGTTGGATCTTATAGGCTAGTTTAGCTTAGTTCACAACCTGAATGTTTTAGGTGGAAGCATTAAGTGTTTTGTTTGTTAGCATTGATGTAGTTGTTATGGAGGAGTTATTTTAGAAGAGAGATTTATGTTGTGATTTAATGAAGTCTAGAAACTTCCATTTTTTCCATGGTTTTTCATTACACATTACAAGGTTTCCATGTAATCTCTATGTAATGTGTCCTATTTCTTGTCTATTCATTTTGTATCTTATTTTGTGCATTTATTTACTTGTACCAATAGGATATAGCTCATTAATCTAAAATGTAGTATCAAGGCTTTATTCCTAACATCTGGTATTAAATCTTTGGTTTTGAAGCTTTGATTTCTAACATCTATATGGTGTGTAGGACACTAATGTCAAATATATTAAACATCCCCATATTTAGGGATGCATTATAGAAGTATCTTAGGAGGTGGTAGGCTCTTGTTTGTAAATCATGTCTTGTTTGGACGTAATGTATCAATGTACTACCAAATTTGTTGGTAGTGAGTAGAAGAATGATTATGTGTACCATGAAAGAAATAAGTACATCTAATAACAAATGGTGAAGGTTAACTATTTATAATATGATTAGATCCTAAGGCTTATTATTTTTGATATGCATGATAATCCTTAGCCCAATGATCAGAAATTCTATGGATATCACAATAAGGATCATCTTCCCATCATGTTAGTAGAAGATCAAGCTTAGGTAAAGGTATTATGACATTACCAGTACTAAGAGTCAAAATAGGATTTTATCTAACCTAGGTTACATTATGAGATGAGCTCATAGTTGGATAGCATAATGTAGCTAACATATATAGAGGAAGCAAGTTGGAAGGGTCTTGGTATCTAAAAAACATGTATGGTCTTGTTAGAACATGGTCCATAAGCATACTCTAAAAAGGCTCGATGGTAATTAGAGGAATAGTTTGTGTGTGTTCCATCCTAGACCTATGAACATTAGAAGAATAACTAATATCAAGAACTATAGAATCAGAAGGAACGTAATGAAAAGAAATAAGAAAATTTTATAAATAAGTGTGATATATAAGTATCTCTACATTTTTATCTTCAATAAATTTAGCTAAAAAGGGATCATCTAAAGAATATCCATCATCATAATTAAGAGTCCGAAGGTCAATAGTACATGCATCGATGACTTTGTTGATCGAAGAGGTATGGTGAATGGAATTTTTAATTTTTATTAGAATAACTAGAATTTCATCTAATGGTGTTTGACAAGATCAAGGTTGTGGAGAGGGAGGTAATTATGTGATTATGTTAGGAGAGATATTAGATTTTTTTATTTTTCAATAAATCTCATCTAGTTCATCATCATGTAAATCTAGATTATTGTGTGGTATGTTTCCTATTAATTTAGGATCACCATTATATCCTCTAGTGGAATTTATAACATAATTAAAACATTGAGATTCATGAAATGAGATGTTAGGTAAAGTTTTTAGGGTAGGTTTTTAAAAATGCATCTTTCTTGGAATTATTTAAAATTATAAGGATTGTTATTTCCTTGAATCTTGTATATAGCACATTTATAATAAAATTTGACACATTGGCATGCTGACAAGGCTAGTGTTCTCATGTGGTGTGTTCAAGGTTGACTAAGTAAGATGTTATAAGAAAGTGGGAAGTTAAATATCATGGCTTAGGCATGTACCATGATGAGGGGAACCATGATAGGAAGTAAAACACAACCTAAAGGAGGAATTTTTCCTATTTCATATCCTTGACATGTAATTTGAGTGGATTTAAGATTGCATTCATAATATCTAAGTTTTTAATAAAATCAAGTGAAGCCACACAAGTGCCTACACCTTCATCAATTAATGCACATTTAACTTGGATATCTCCTTTTATGATGTTGATGAATTATGGAGGGTCATCGACATGAAGCAATATTTCATAGGAAATCATGGAAGAGATAGATATTTTGAGTGAAATAGAATTGTCTACCATTTCATCAATGTGGATAGACATTTCTTCACACTATTAAAGGATGATATCTTCAAATCCTGACAAGGTAGCTTGTTACCCCATAGGTGGGGGATGAGGGATGTTCAATTTTAATAAGAGTTACATTAGATTGTTATGATGATGAATAAAATTTATCATAAGTTTTAAGACATTAATTTGATATAGAAGATGTGAAATTTAGGCAATATGATCCCATTAATCATAACCCATTAGAGTATTATAGGATAAAGGTGCATAACGGTGCAGTAAATCCTTTGATGGTGGGGTAGAATTGTATTTAAATTGATGTTGATAAGCTATGTTTTTAGGTTTGGTAGGTTTAATGGTTGTAGATAGTTATGTTATTGTAGATGTCATGGTTGTATTATTGGTTGCTTCTTGTGTTTATATGTAAGGAAATTTTGGGATTTATACTTGAGATGTTTTAGTTAGAGGAGGGGTCAAACTTATATGAATATAATGTGAGGTATTTTATTTTCATATTATTGTATTTTATAATTTTTGATTTTTTTAATTTATTTAAATCATCTCCTCATGCCCCAATTCCATGAGATAGGATAGGTAAAAGTCATGAATAGTGAATAACTTTGGTAAATTATTATGGTTGGAGTTTGGATAATTATCATTATAGGAAAATAATCTCATCACATTATTCATGTTGACAACATTCTCATCATTTATGTTAATATTTATTAAACTATTGATGTTGATGGTAATAGGATAATGGTTAGTGTTATCTTGATGGTTAGGAATGGGGTCCTTGTAAATTGCTAAGTGAGAATTGTCTTAGTTTAAGGCTTCATTTTTATTTTAGTTTCATGAGACTTAGTTATGATTTCATAAGATTGTTTACATGTACATATGAGTATTCATGATCAAATTTAGGTCTAATAAGATAAACCATAGAAAAATTTCTTAGTTGGTGACAAGTTTCATGAGAATGGACCCAACTTATGTGAAACCAAGAAAATTTTTGGGGATCATACCAATGTTTGATAGGGCATTTAGGATCAATAAATTGTGGGGAAGGTCATAGATAATGTTTTTGAATCTTTAATAAAGAAATTGGTTTATGTATATCTATGTTATGCACTTGAGAAAATGTGAAACTAGGATGAGAAGTATTGGGAATTCTAAGTTGGGAATCAGTGTTGAAGGATTAAGATCCATTAGATTGCCTAGATTAATGGCTTAAATGGTATGTATATAATAATAGGTATATGTAACACCATCATTAGTTGTATGTTGATTTTTAGCCTTCATAAGCATTCAATTCCCCATTGGAGGGTATGAAGGCTCAAATTATCATATAAGGAAATCTTGAAATTTTGATCTAGGCAACAATTCGGGTGACAGTTCTACCTCATTTGATGACAGAATTTTTGAGAGCCATAACTTTTGCACCATAGCTCCAATTGACTCATTTTTTGAACCATTAGAAATCTAAGAATGAGAAGAACGTCATGAGATGGAATTAAGATTTTCTCAATGAATTTTAACCCCCCAAAAACCCAATAGAAGTGCCCCAAATTTCAATCTTAGTAGTGCAGTCTAAAAATAGTAAGTTTCTAAAAATAGTAATTCCTTGAATTTTGTATTGTTTTAAATCTTGAAAGTCAAACCACTTAATCTCCCTCAATATTGGTGACCTTACACATCCTCCCCATGCTTTCAAAATGTGTATAAATGAATAGGTAACCCAAAATGTGAGGATAGACATCTCTTCCTAGAGATAAGCATATATTTGTATTGCAATCTTGAGTAATAGTACATCTCTTCTCAGAGAATTCATTGTTATTGTTAGGGTGTGGAGCCTAAAAGCTTCACATATGAGCGCATTACCAAAGTTGAAAGTTTACACAGTCACCAGCGTCAGTCAGGAGTGACCGACGTTGATCAGGTGCAGTTGAAGAGATGCTGGCATCGGCAGAGGATCGGCCGACGTCGGTCACAGGCAAGCAGGCAGGAACCAGCGTCGATTACCTGTGCGTCTAGAATGCTATTTCTAATGATAGAACCAAGTGTTTGCATGATGAGTTTAAGTCTTAGTCTTAAGTTCACATTTCTATTATTAGTAAGATTGTTTTTAGAGGCCTTGTTTAAGAGGCTTAACTGTTGGTTGTAAGTGCATGCTCAAGTCTCCTAATTCTATATGTAGAATTAGATCTTCTTAGCTTAGTGTGATTATTGTAGTAGTTCATTGTGTGTGAATGTTGAAGAACAGTACAGAGTTGAATATATCCAGGTTGTTGGAGTTGATTGTACTTGAGAGAGAGAGCTCTTGAGGAATAGAGATCTAGAGAGAGATCTTGTGCATCTGAGAGAGGTGTGGAAGAAAGAAGTTTCTTCAATTGTATTCCTTTTGTAAAGAGTTTAATACAAGTTTTCAGGGTGGTTTCTTGTATCTCTTGTTCTTTGCTATTATCTAATTCTAGTCACTTATCTATCTGATTTAATTCCACGGTTTATTGCTTTCATAAGTGTAATCATATTGTTAGTTGATCCCCAACAAGTGGTATCAGAGCCTTGGTTGTAGGTTTAGAGTTTGACATCCAATAATTGGTATCAAAGCTCAGGTTCACTAATAGGCGGTTCAGATTTGTGTAGTGTGTATTGATTACAGGTTGCTCACAGGAGTTTCTGCAGGGATTTCTATTTGAGTGGGAGAAGCAATGGCAAATGAAAGTAAACTGAGAATGGAGAAGTTCAATGGCAAAAACTATCAACATTGGAGAATGCAGATAGAGGACTATCTGTATCAGAAGGATCTATACTTACCATTAGGTGGGATTGCAAAGAAGCCCACAGACATGGAGGATGAAGAATGGGAAGTTCTTGACAGAAAGGCTCTGGGGTCTATAAGACTGAGTCTAGCATCTACTGTGATATCTAATTTATCACAGGCAAAAACAATGGTAGAGTTGATGACTACTCTAGCAAATTTGTATGAAAAACCCTCAGCTTCTAATAAGGTATATCTTATGAAGCAGCTATTTAATTTGCATATGCAGGAAGGTGGATCTGTATCTAATCACCTGAATGATTTCCATGGTATTGTAAATCAATTAAGTTCAGTCAAAATTGTATTTGATGATGAAATAAAAGATCTTTTAATATTATGTTATTTGCCTGAAAGCTGGCATAGCTTAGTAATGGCAGTTAGCAACACTGCATCTACATCAAATATTTTAAAAGTAGAGGATGTTGTTAGTGTTATCTTGAATGAGGAAATTCACAGGAAAAGCACAGAAGAGACATCTGGGAATGCTTTAAGTTTTGAGAGCAGGGGAAGGCAAAAAGAGAAGAGCAAGAAAGGGAGATCAAGATCTAAGTCTAAGGGAAGAGGTAGATCCAAATCTAAAAATGGTAGAAGGCCACAATGCTGGAATTGTGGAAAGATGGGGCACATAAGTAGAGATTGTTGGTCAAACCCTAAGGAAGACAATCAGCATGAAGGAAAAGAAGAAGTAAAGGTTGCAGGTATTGCACAAGATGCTTTAATATTCTCTTTGCATAATAATATAGAATCTTGGGTGTTAGATTCCGGTGCATCTTTTCATGCTACCCCTAATAGGGAATATTTTAGTGACTATATCCATGGAGATTTTGGAATAGTGTATCTAGGGGATGATGAGCCATGTAAAATAATTGGCAAAGGTAAAGTGCAGCTGAAAATGTAGAATGGAAACACATGGGTGTTGAGAGAAGTTATGCATGTTCCTAGCTTGAAGAGAAATTTGATTTCTGCAAGAAAGTTAGGGGATGAGGGTTGTACAGTAACTCTCACAGCAGAATCTTAGAAGGTGACCAAGGGTGCACTTGTTATGGCCAAAGGTAAGAGAGTAGGTACTCTCTATTTATGTAATTGTGTTACTAGCAATTCTCCTTCTGTATTATCTACTTCAAATGTGGATGCAAAATTATGGCACTCAAGGCTTGGCCACATGAGTGAGAAGGGGATGTCAATTCTTAAGTCTAAAGGTAAGCTTTCAGATTTGAAAAGCATGGATCTAGAATTTTGTGAGCACTGTGTATTTGGAAAATAGAAAAGGGTTAGTTTTCTCAAGACTGGGTCTACAAAGAAGAAGCATAAGTTGCAGCTTGTTCACACAGATGTGTGGGGACCGACTCAGGTAGCTTCTATTGGAGGATCATAATACTATGTTTCATTCATAGATGATGCTACAAGAAAGGTATGGATCTACTGTATTAAGAAGAAATTTGATGTATTTGAGACTTTTAAGATTTGGAAAGCTATGGTTGAGAATGAAATAGGCAAAAGATTAAAGTGCCTGAGATCTGACAATGGTGGAGAGTTCTATAGTTATAAGTTCAACTGGTATTGTTACATGCATGGAATCCATAGGCAAAGGATGGTTCCAAGGACACCTCAGCAGAATGGAATTGCTGAAAGGATGAACAGAACAATTATGGAGCGTGCAAGATGTATGAGATTGCATGTTGGTTTGCCCTTAGAGTTTTGGGCAGAAGCTGTTGACACTGTAGTGTACCTGATTAACAGAGGACCCTCTACAGCTCTGGATGGTGGAATTCTAGAAGAGGCTTGGAAAGGTAAAAAGGTAGATCTCTCTTTTCTCAAAGTTTTTGGTTGTGAAGCCTTTGTGCACATAGATAAGGAAAATAGAAAGAAGCTGGATGCTAAGTCTATGAGGTGCACATTTATTGGCTATGGCTCAGATGATTTTGGTTTCATATTTTGGAATCTAGGAACTAACAAGATAATTAGGAGCCGTGACATTGTTTTTAATGAAAAAGTGATGTATAGTGATCAGCTGAAGAAGCTGAATCAATCTGGGTAGAGCAATAGTGAATTGGACGAGGTGACGGTCCAAAATGAGCTCATGGAAAAAATAAATAATCACTTGCAGGAAAACACAGAGACCGACGTTGGCAATATAGGAACCGGCATCGGTAAATCAGAAACCGATGTTAGTCACACAGAGACCGATGTTGGTAGGACAGGCACCGGTGTCAGTTAGGCAGAATCGATGTCAGCCAGTAATAGGTCTGGAGGTGATCGAGGTCGATCACTGTTAGAGAATTTGGGTGGACAGCGTGTTGTGAACGAGTCTCAGACACCCATCAGGAGGTTAGAAAGGGTAAGTAAGCCTCCAATTAGATATTCTCCTTCATTATTCTATTTATTGCTAACTGATGGTGGAGAACCAGAGAGTTTTGAAGAAGCAATACAGGTGGAGTCCAAGAGTCAGTGGGAGCGTGGCATGGTTGAGGAGATGGAGTCCTTAAGAGAGAACCAAACATGGGATTTGGTTGAATTGCCAGCTAGTAAGAGGACACTGAAGAACAGATGGACCTATAGGTTGAAGGAAGGTGAGAATGGATAGATGAGATATAAGGCCAGATTGGTAGTGAAAGGATTTACACAAAAGCTAGGTATTGATTTTGGTGAGATTTTTTCTCCTGTTGTTAAAAGGACTTCTATACGGATTGTACTGTCTTTGGTTGCTATTGAGGATTTGCATCTTGAGCAGCTAGATGTTAAGACAGCATTTCTTCATGGGGATTTGAATGAGGAAATTTATATGGAACAGCCAGAAGGATTTGAGGTCAAGGGTAAGGAGAAGTTAGTGTGCAGATTGAAGAAAAGCTTATATGGCCTCAAGCAAGCTCTTAGGCAATGGTATTTAAAATTTGACAGGTTTATGACTGAGCATGGCTACAGTAGGTGTCAATCTGACCATTGTGTGTATTTTAAGAGATTGGATAATGGTAGATATATTATTCTATTGTTGTATGTAGATGATATGCTGGTTGCAAGATCACACATGCAGGATATCTCTGAGCTTAAAGTGAAATTAGCTCAAACGTTTGCTATGAAGGATTTGGGAGTAGCAAAGAAAATCCTTGGCATGAGCATTAAGAGAGACAGGAAAAATCACAGGTTGATATTGTCTCAAGAGGATTATGTGGACAAGGTGTTGAAACGGTTCAATATGCAGGATGTTAAACCGGTAAGCACACCTTTGGCTGGACATTTTAAGTTGAGTAAAGAACAATGTCCTAATTCACATGATGAGGTAGAGTACATGAGTAGAGTTCCATATTCTTCTGCAGTAGGGAGTTTGATGTATGCAATGGTGTGTACTAGACTGGATATTGCCCAAGCAGTGGGAGTGGTAAGTAAGTATATGGCCAATCCAGGTAAGGAACATTGGAAAGCAGTTTAGTGGATCCTTAGATATCTGAGAGGAACCAGTAGTAGACACTTGTGCTATGGAGGTTTAGATACTTCTCTACATGGTTATGTAGATTTAGATATGGCAAGTGATTTGGATGGCAGGAGGAGCACTACAGGATATGTTTTCACTGTAGGTGGAACGACGGTTAGCTGGATATCTAAGTTGCAGAAGGTTGTTGCCTTGTCAACTACAGAAGCAGAGTATATTGCAGCCACAGAGGCTAGCAAAGAGATGATATGGATGACATGGTTCATGGAAGAGCTTGGAAGGGAGCATGAGAGTTACAGATTATATAGTGACAGTCAGAGTGTAATCCATTTGGCTAAGAATTCAGCCTTTCATTCAAGAACCAAGCACATATAGCTAAGGTACCACTTCATATGGCAGGTATTGGAAGATGGTGATTTGAAGCTGGAGAAGATCCATACAGATAGGAATCTTGCTGATATGTTAACCAAGCTGGTTATAAAGGAGAAGTTGAATCTTCATTCAACTTTTGTTGGTCTTCATGATTGAGTTGAAGATGGAGGAGCTAGAAGATGTTGCTGTACAGGTACTGGTGCAGCTGTTTATCTCCAAGTGAGAGATTGTTAAGGTGTGGAGCCTAAAAGCTTCACATATGAGTGCATTACCAAAGTTGTAGGTTTACATAGTCACCAGCATCAGTCAGGAGCGACCGACGTCGGTCGGGTGTAGTTGAAGAGACGCCGGCATCGATAGAGGATTCGCTGACGTCGGTCACAGGTAAGCAGGCAGGAACCGGCGTCGGTTACCTGTGCATCTAGAATGCTATTTTTGAGGACAGAACCAAGTGTTTGCATGATGAGTTTAAGTCTTATTCTTAAGTTCACGTTTCTATTATTAGTAAGATTGTTTTTAGAGCCCTTGTTCAAGAGGCTTAACTGTTGGTTGTAAGTGCATGCTCAAGTCTCCTAATTCTATATGTAGAATTAGATCTTCTTAGCTTAGTGTGATTATTGTAGTAGTTCATTGTGTGTGAATGTTGAAGAATAGTATAGAGTTGAATCAATCTAGGTTGTTGGAGTTGATTGTACTTGAGAGAGAGAGCTCTTGAGGAATAGAGATGTAGAGAGAGATCTTGTGCATCTGAGAGAGGTGTGGAAGAAAGAATTTTCTTCAATTGTATTCCTTTTGTAAAGAGTTTAATACAAGTTTTTAGGGTGGTTTCTTGTATCTCTTGTTCTTTGCTATTATCTGATTCTAGTTACTTATCTATATGATTTAATTCTGTGGTTTATTGCTTTCATAAGTGTAATCATATTGTTGGTTGATCCCCAACATTGTTACTATGTTATTTCTATGCTATTGAAATATTTATCAACCAAAACTTTTTTCAGAGAAGTCATTGTTACTATGTTATTTCTATGCTATTGAAATATTTATCAACCAGAACTTCTAAGTTTTGGATCACATTTACATTGGTTGAGGGATTTTTCCAAGGATTTTGGAGAAAGAGCCCTCATGCGATATTATAATTTCGAATGAAGATCATTAGAGAAATAATTGGAAGATATTCTCATCTGACATGTTATGTTTAGCTTTGTTAGACAAATATTTCCATTATTTAATGATAACTTGTGTCATTTCAAGTTCTAATTATTTTCAATTCATAAAATGTTCTAAGTTTTTTCCATGAGGATCACTAGTTTAGAATTATTGAACCAATGCATTAACTAAGTCTTCCAAGCTAGTTATAGAGTGAGTTTTAAGTTGATTATACCAATATAAACCATCACATGAAAAGGTTTTAGTTTATATTTTGGTATCAAAAAAGGTGTTAACTTTAATCCAATCTTTGTATATATTTCCAAAAGTATTCAAATGCAAATTTGGATTAGTGGATCCACTATAAGTGATAGTGGGAACTATGACACCTATTTCAATGTTTTTAATTTGAGGAATATAAGGCTCATTTTGTAAGTGTTTAATGGATTTGTTAATAAATGGGGTTTTTGGTATAATATTACCATGTACATTTTTAAGGGGAGGTGGGCAGAATTATGATTTTACATTCCCCATTGAGTAGGTTGAGGTTGATTTTGTAAATGCATTAATTGGTTTTACATTTGCATCATTTTTTTGGCACTATTAGTTTGAAAAGTATCCATTTGATATAGAGTTTGTAATAAAAATTGATTAGTATTAATTGTATTTTGACTAGTAGAAGTAGCATGAGATGCATTAGCAGTATGTAAGGCATAAAGAGTTTGGGATGAAATAGTAGCATGAGATACACTAGTGGCATAAGATGCACTAGCAGTTGGATGGAATTGAGAATTGGTATGGGTATTTTGAATAGACCCACTAAAAGTCACACCTACCATTTTTATAGAAATACTTGGCATGGAAGTGGAAGAAGGCATGCAAGATGATGATATACTTGTTAAACATGGTCATTGATGTCAGGTTGTCATTGATGTCAAAGAGAGCATGTGGTACTAATGCATCAATTAAAATGTAGTTGTGTTTGATTTCTTGGAGAATATATGGCACATGTGCAAGTCTGTAAGGATAATGAAGTTATGGGGCATCCATAGATGTCTTAGTAAAGTTTTGGTTTGTCATTTGATCTTTTAGAATGGGAAACATGCATATTGTATCTTAAAAGAAGCTAGACCATCATTACATGTCATGAATATATGATTGATCCAAAAAGTTTATACATTTATTATAGATACTCATAAAGTCAATAGTGGTCAAAGGTTTTCATGGAGATGTTGTCTATAGTGCCAAGAAGGTACCCTAAATATTTGGAGCCTTGAAGTGTTTTCTATCTCGAGATATAAATATTAAAATTTCCTATTGTAGACTATGATGGACCAGAGACCATCATGTTTAACTATGTTGAAGTCTAGGGTCAAATAGTATAGACAGATCTAATAGTGAGCATTTAATCATATAATGAAGATCTATAACAAGCGTGAAACCTATCAGAAAGAGATCAATGATGATCATGTGATCATGCAATTATTATCCAATGGCATACATTAATTCAATAAGTCAACATTGTACATGTAAATACTAAGTGGTACAAACACATTAACTAAATGGTATAGGGTGCATAGAAGGCATGTAAAGATTCCAAGTGGCATAATCATGGGAGCTTAGATCAAAGATCAATGATGAGCATTTCAAGGTAAATACTAGGGTACTCCTAAGGAGATCTATGGTTTATATTTGTTCAAAGTTTTCAAGGAGCATGATATGAAGTCAAAGTGTCTAATGTTTAACATTAACACAATGACCATGGGAATTTGAATATTCAAATTAACAAGTGAAAACTTATTTGTAGTTTTTGAGCTATAGATTTTGATCAAAGATGAATTTATTAATGTATTAAAAATAAAATTTGTAAAGGAATCCAAGGCACATCTATAGACATTGGTTAATTTTTTTTAATTTTATTATAGTCAAATTTATTGATATCCAAAGTTACTGTGTTTGATCATGTTTTGCAAGTGAATCAAGAAGGATAATTGAGTTTTTATTGATAATATTTTGATTTTTTTAAGATGAAATAATAATTAGAGATGTTATATACTCCATGAAGACCATATTTATGGATTTTTTAGGTTTTACCAATCCATCTTCAGCATGAATAAATGCTTTGAAGTTGATTGTGTTTGTTGAATACACTGGCAATTTGAGTGACCATCTTACAGAGGTAAGTTAAAGCTATTATGAGTAGAATTTAAGAATAAAATGAGCATGGATATGTTATATTATTATCTAAATATTATTATAAGTCATTTTTTTCATTATATGCCCCTAATTAGTTATGGAGAGTCAAAATAGTTTAACTCTATTTTAACTGTGTGTGACTAGTCTGAGTGGTCATTTTGAGTGAGTTGATTTGAGTGCTTAGAGCCTATGTTGAAGTGTCTAAATCACATGGAGGTATATAAAATGTCTTTAATTTTTCACACATATGATCTAACCATATGGCTATGTGAGATATTTTAGTAGTTTCTTCATAAGTTTGAGATTGTGTTTTCTGTGTATTAAAGCCTAAAGAGCAAAGAAAACTAATTGGTAGGTCTGAGTGTTGAGTTGGTGTTCCAATTGGCATGGACCCATGATATATTTATAAATGGGTTATTTTATATAGGTTTTTTAAGCATTATTAAAGGATAAATATGGTCCAAGTAGTCTGATAAATATTGGAGACCTAATTAGTAGTTTCAAGTTTTGAGTTGATATTCCAAGTAGAATAGACCCATGAGAGAGTTATCAAGGGGATATTGGATAAAGTTTTTATGTTTTCTAAAAAATTTTAAATGATAAATATGGTCCAAGTTTTCTCACATATAACATGTGATTATGAAGGCCTAATTGTTTTAGGTCTCACTAAGACCTAATGGTGGTTTAGGGCTAATGAGGTATTGACCGACCTAAGGAGTGTGTGGTTCTTACATGTAACATTTATGAGGATATATTTAAAAGGTATAATAAATTTGTAAATCATCTTGGCTAACCAATATGGTTTAAAGGAAGATAGTGGTATAAATACAAGGCATAATTTGACTAATTATCCTAGTTGTGTGTGTGTAGATTTAAGAGAAGTAGAAAACCTTTGAAAGACAAGGTATAAGTTAGTTAGGAATATCAAATTGTGAAAAATATCAAACCTATTTATTTGATCAAGTTTATGGAGGAGGATACATAGGTCATTGGACCTAATGAGCTTAGAAGAGTTAGTTTGAGCAAGTTAGCCTTAGAGGCAACTTGAGAAAGAGTGGAGGTGAAAGAATGCAAATAAAAGAGATCATCATAAGTTGAAGAGTGATTTTATTTTCAAGGTAGCTAAGTGGGTTCTTGGTTGCCTAGGGGTTTGAATCCTCCTTTCTAGTTAGATCTAGTTAAATTCCAAGTGGGTGTTTGACTAAATTAATGTGTGGGTGTTCCTCGATCAGTTGGTGTTAGTATAAATGTTGGATCTTATTTTATAGAACTGTAATCCATATTGTAGGGTTTAATGGGTTTTATCCCATAAGAGGTTTTCCCACATATATGATGTGCTTATGTGATGTATTCTTTTATGTATGCTTTGGATGTATGTACTTTCATGTTTATGTTGCTTGATTAAGTTGATATATGATGAATAAGTTTAGAGTTGGGAATTGAATTGGATTATCTTGAATCACTGATTCACCCCCCCCCTCTCAGTGATTGTAACTCTAATAATTGGTATCATAGTAGGACATTTTGTGTAAGTTTAACCACTTTAAGGTGATCCAAAGTACAAATATGGCTAAGTAGTTGAGGGAATAAAATCTTGAGTTGAGATCACTAGTCAAAAGTCTTAAAGAATAGATCAGTCATATTGAGATTGGGAAGAGTAATTTTAATTCCAAGGATGATGAACATGACATGAGGAATGAGGAGGTTAATGAATAGTTCATGAAACTTAGTGAAAAAATAAGTCATCTTCAAACCAAGTTTGAGATATTAAGTGAAATATTCAAAGTGATAGGACCTGGAAGCACAATTGATTACCATGTACAAGTAACTAAATATGCAGAATTTAACCAGAATCACAAGTAAATAGAATTTAGAAATAACACAAAATATGAGAGACAATACCCAATTATATTCATACTCTTCCAGAAATAAATTACAATGAAGAGACGCCACACTCTTCCACACCGTACAGGCTTCCCACACCAAGTGTACAGTAATTCATCTTCAAGAGTTCACTCTCTCATTACGGTCCCAACACACAACTCAAACACAGAGTTGGTGTTCACCTCCAACTAGTCCGTATCACTACTGCCAATACCACTAGTCAGTATCACTACTGCTAGTACACAAGTACTCCACATACTCCATGACTAAGTACACACTGTACTCCAAGTACACAATGTACTCCAAGTAGATCTCACCTGATCTTGCTACTTGTTGTGTTGTTAACCTCCTTGATCTGACACACCTGCAAATCAACCTAGTTCTACACACCTGTAAACCTAGATCTCACGTGCGTGCACACACACACACACACACACACACACACACATACACACACACACACACACACACACACACACACACACACACACACACACACACACACCTACAGATCAATCGATCTTACTTACACATGTAGATCTCACTACACCCTGAAGAACCCTTGTCCTTGCCTCACCAAGTCCTTATGATTCTCCAAACTAGTACCCTGGTGGATCTTCTACCAGATCTTGCTATCCCACAGATCTACCTGATCATAAACACTCGGCACCCCTGTGGAACTAGGAGGAACACACCTTGCTCTCTTCACTCTAAAGGAGCTAACCTTGCTCTTACTCAACTAGCACACTTTACAATACAGCCCATGAGACTATTATATAGATCTCATGCAAACAATAATTAGACATCCAATTACAATAATTAGATCCATAGCTCAAGACTAAAATTAGCCTTTAACATGCAAATAACTAGTTCGTTAACAAACTGTCTATGAAACTCACAGCTCTAAACCACACAGGTGACCGATGTCAGTCCCTATCTATTTGGAGATGATCGACATCGGCCAAACTATGATTGATGCTAGTTGCTCTATACACTGGATATGACTGACGTCGGTTGTGCCTACCAATGTCAATTGTTGTAACACTGAGCAATTCTCCTCCATGTCTACATTAGTGAAGCTTTTAGCTCCACAACCTAACAATCTCCCACTTGGAGATAAATAGCTACACTATACATGTACATTGTCTAATTTGTTTCTTAGCTTGTATCCCTCTTCAAGCTCAATCTTGAAGACCAACCACCACACAACCTATGATGTAACACCTGTCATCCAATTAACCTACCACATCCACATCTACAAACCCATGTAGAAAAGAACTTGACCCTGCATAGCATGTCGACCTGCTGCTGGTCCCTCTCAGATACCTGAGAACCCATTGAACTACTCTCCAGTGCTTCCTTTCTGAATTGGCCACAAACCTACTGACAACTCCCACTATTGGGGCAATAACAGGGAGTACACATGTACTCAACCTCATCATGTCATTGGGGACCCTGTTCTATGGACTATCCATCCATAAGTGTGCTTGCCATTCTGCATCTTGCACTACTTTCACACAATCATCCTGTGACAACATCAACTTGTGATCTTCCCTGTCTCTAGGATTACTCATGCCAAAGAATTTCACTCCTCCAAATTTTTCATGACACACCTCTAAACTAACTTTTACCTTTAGCTCAGAAAAAACCTTGTATGTGTAACCCTGCATCAAGCAAACTCACAACATACAGTAACAAGATGATGTTGCAATCATCACCCACCTGGTAAAGAAACCACAGTAGTTACAATGACATTGACTAAAGCCATGCTTTGTCATCCACCTATCAAACTTATACCACTATCCTGGAGCTTCCTCAAGACCATATGACCTAGCCTTCTATCTCACGTATCCATTCACTTTATTCTTTAACCAAGGAATCCATTCATCTTTTAGTGCTTTCTGCCGACTGGCAACCCTACCAAATCTCCCATTTGGCTCTGCATCCTAGGAATCAAATTCCTCATTCATGCCATGCTCCCACTATTTCCTAGATCCTTCCTACTCTACAGTGAGAAACAAGTATAAAGAAGAGGAACAACAAATTTGAGGCTTACTTACCCTTTCAGTCCTCCATATGGGCATTTGAGACTCCTTAACAACTTGTTGTTTGCCCAAAATATATTCTAGTGACCGACCTCAGTCACCACATAGTCTGCATCCAACCGACATTGATTCCATGTGACTATCCTTTCTACCAACGCCGATTCCTTGACCGACATCATCTTACCTGGTCATCGACGTTAATTCACTGACCGACGCTGGTAGCCACCCTACCCGACACCACCAGCTCTGGTCTACACATGACCAACATGGGCATCTGTCTGTTCGATGTCGGTTCCTCTTGATCGATGCCGGTACCTATGTTCTCCTGTGAGTGATGAATTTTTACCCATGAGATCTCTTTGGATCAAAACCTTGTCCAAACTGCCCTGCTCAGAGTTACTCAGCCTTCTCCACTGATCTCTGTCTGTCATCTCTTCCATGAACACCAAGGCTTTCCAGTTCTTAAGTTTGTCAAAGATATCTAACTTCCTCTTAAGAACATGCATCTCCTTCTTGCTCATGTGACCAAGCCTACAAAGCCACATCTTTGCAACAAATGAAGAATCAGTAATATAAGCAAGTAGATAAAGAGTACCTACTTTCTTACCACCAGCTAACTCAAGTGCATTCACTGTGAGAGTTCATGTGCATCTCTCATCACCCAAATTTCCTAAAGAAATTAGCCACATCTTCAAGATTAAGACCTGCATGACCTCCTTCAACATCCATGTGTTGGCCGTCTGCAATTTTAACTGCACTTCCCCTTTGCCAAAACTTTGACAAGGCACACCAGCCCCTAATAAATCTTTCCAAAGTCTTCAAGGACCTTAACATGGAAAAATAATCTATTTGGTGCTGCATGGAAAGAGGCAAAAGAATCTATAAACTAAGATTCTACTTTATCCAAGGAACATCCCAGAGCATCTTGTGCAACAACACCTGCAACATCTACTTCTTCAGTTCTTTCATGCTGATCTGCTGTCAACCAACAATATTTCTTTCCCTACTCTTTCTTTCCATAACACCATAATTGACCATTCGTGCCTTTGAGTTCCTCCATTCTTAGTGTACTTTTTTCATCCATTGTTATACTCCCACTCAATCAGAAACCCCTGAGAGTGACCTGTAATCAAACACAAACTTGCTCCCTACAACCTTAGCTTTGATACCACTTGATAGGACCCAGAAGCATAATTGATTACCATATACAAGCAACTAAATATTTAGAATTTAACCAGAATCACAAGTAACTAGAATTTAGAAATATGAGAGACAATACCCAATTGTATTAATACTCTTCCAAAAATAAATTACAATGAAGAGATGCCACACTCTTCCACACCTTATAGGCTTCCCACACCGAGTGTACAGTAATTCACCTTCAAGAGTTCACTCTCTCAATTACAATCCCAACACACAACTCAAACATAGAGTTGGTGTTCACCAACAACCAGTCAGTATCACTACTGTTAGTACCACCAGTCAATGTCACTACTGTCAGTACACAAGTACTCCACGTACTCCATAACCAAGTACACACCGTACTCCAAGTACACAATGTACTCCAAGTAGATCTCACCTGATCTTGCTACCTATTGTGTTGCTGACCTCCCTGATCTTGCACACCTATAAATCAACCTAGTTTTACACACCTACAAACCTAGATCTCTCTCTCACACACACACACACCTGCAGATCAACCGATCTTACTTACACATGTAGATCTCACTACACCCTAAAGAACCCTTGTCCTTCCCTCACTAAGTCCTTATGATTCTCCAAACCAGTACCCTGGTGGATCTTCTACCATATCTTGTTATCCCATAGATCTACCTGATCATACACACTCGGTACCCCTATGGAACTAGGAGGAACACACCTTGCTCTCTTCACTCTGAAGGAGCTAACCTTGCTCTTACTCAACTAGCACACTTTACAATACAGCCCATGAGTCTATTATATAGATCTCATGCAAACAATAATTAGACATCCAATTACAATAATTAGATCCATAGCTCAAGACTAAAATTAGCCTTTAACATGCAAACAACCAGTTTGTTAACAAATTGTCTGTGAAACTCGCAATTCCAAACCGCACAGGCGACTGACGTCGATCCCTGTCTATCTAGAGATGACCGCCGTCAGCTGAACTATGACCGATGCCAGTTGCTCTATACACTGGATATGACCGACGTCAATTGCTGTAGCACTGAGCAATCCTCCTCCATGTTTGCATCAGTGAAGCTTTTAGCTCCACAACCTAACACAAAGAATACAAGATGACCGTGAAAGATTTTAAGGATCAATTAAAGATTAAAAAGACTAATATGAGTTAAAAAGAGGTAGAATGCAGACATCTAAAAACCTAGTTAGAAGAGACAAATGCCAAGTTGAGTTCAACTTAAGGTGAGCATGATGAGTTGATATCCAATCTTGATTATATAAATATTATTTAAGAACAAACATGTAAATTGAAGGATGACATGTCTAAAGAAGCTAAGAGGGATAAAGATACTATCCAAGTTCTTAGAATTTAGTTAGAGGCTACAAGTTCAAGTATGAGAGATAAAAAGGATGAGAGCATTAAATTAAATACTAAACTATATTCATTAAAGGATGAACATGAGTAATTTATTGTCAAGGTAAACAAGACTGAGAAAGTGTAAAAGAAATTTAAAAAAGACAAAGAAGATGGTAATATGAAAGACAACAAGTTAGATTAGGTCAAGAGAAAAATAAAGAAACCAAGCAAATAGCCAAATTCTTTAATGTATGAAAAATATTTTATGGGACATTAGTTTGTTTATCATCTCATTGGTCATAAGGAAGAAAATTATATAAGAGAAATTGGTCAGCTAGAGGTATGGATAATGTAGTCTACTATAATTGTCATGACATGGGATATATTACTAGATTCTACCCTAAAATGCATGGGAAAATACTAACCTAGGTATGGAGATGTAAGACAGTTAAGCTTGAGCATAATGAACCTAAGAGACAAGATGGTATATTGGCTGAAATAGAAGATAAAAAGGAAGATCATAATAATCATCAAGCCAAAAGTATGAATAATGTTATTTGTTTCAAGTGTCATCAAGTTGGTCATTTTTAAATATCTTGTATAAGCTAGCTCTCAAGTCATAAGAAGATTCATGGATATCCTAGTGTGATCAGTAAAGGTCAATCACTGATATGGAATCCTAAGGAAGCAAAGACCAAGAAAACTAGTTCAATTGAGCTGAAAGATCAAGGTGGACTATCTGCTAAAGCAAAAGAGGAATCAGATATGAATAAAGTTTAAGAATTCCAAGAGAATGTGTCATCTATCCAGATAGAAAAGGAGAATCAAAATTCATTTCAAGTTGATCTCAAAGAAAAGACCAAGGTGTTATTTGAGGCTAGTTATGAGGTGTGTATGGATACAAGTAAACATCTTGATATTGTTGATCAAGTTTCATGTGAAGAAAATTAGTTTTCAATGTCTAGTGATGAGGTATGTCATGAATTTTTATTATCTCTATGTATTTTCAATTCATTCTTAAAATAAAAGGAGAATATTGTAGTGGATGAGCATGTTGCTTTTCTTAAGCCTGAGAAGAAGAAGAAGAACTATCAATATCAAATGACTAAGGAGGAGAAGGAATATGAGTTGTGGGAAAATTTTGGTTTCACATTATTCTAAGACATTATGGGTCAGGGTGTCTCTATCTAAGCTTCAAGGAGACACTTGACAAAGCAACAGGAAGCATGGTGGATGCCAATTGAGCTTTTTTTGATGTTGCAAGATAAAAATATCATTTAAAGATATGTTTGGCTAAGGAGGAGCTAACTTAGATAGTTTGAAAGGATTGAAGAGTTGTACATGATGTGAGAGGGAGCATTTGTGATATGTTCTAGTCATGGTGGAGATATGAAGAAGTATGCTATAGTTGTGAATTCAATAAGATTGATATGATAACTTGATCAAACCAAGTCATATATTTTGATAAGGTATTGAATCTTTACGTATGAGAAAAGGGAGATTGTGAGTTCTATAGGTAGATAAGTCCAAGGATCAAAAAATCCCAAGTTTATATTGGTGTATGTCAAAGAATAGATGACATGAGATGGAGCTTGATCTTAGGGGGAGATTTCTAAGTTATGTGAGCAGTTTCTTAGGTCCAATAAAAGTCTAAGTTTAGATTGGTTCATATCAAAGGGGAGTAATTATTTCATATGATTTAAAAGTATTAATTATTATAAGAATCTTAGATAGTATTTGAATGCACATATGATGTTAAGGAATGATTTTTGGCATGTTGAGGAAGAGACCCTTTATCATTAATGTCAAAGGGGGAGAAAGATCAGAATGAAGGAGTTCAAATGAGTATGATGTCATTCTGAGGGTGTTTTGCCATCAATGATAAAGGGGGAGATTTTTTAGCATGTTCATTGATGTTAGGTTGTCATTGATGTCAAAGAGAGACTATGGTATTAATTCATTAATGAAAAATTAGTTGTGTTTGATATCTTAAAGAAGATATGGTGATGTGTGGTCTATAAGGACAAAGAAGTTATGATGCATCCATAGATGTCTTGATGAGGTTCTAGTGTGTCATTTGATGTTTTTTAATGAGAAACATGCATATTATAACTTAAGATATTCCAGATCATCACTACACATCATGAAGATATGAGTGATCTAGTAAGTTTGTGCATTTATTATAGGTACTCATAAAGTTAATAGTGGTTAAAGGTTTTCATGGAGATGTTGTTTATAGTGCCAAGAAGTTACCCTAATGATTTAAAGACTTGAATTGTTTTCTATCTCAATATATAAATCTTTAAAGTTGCTCTTGTAAACTGTGATGGACAAAAGACCATCAAGTCTAACTACATTAAAGTTCAGGGTTAAATAGTCTAGGTAGATCTAATGGTGAGCATTTAATCATATGATGAAAATCTACGATGAGTGTGAAACCTATTAAAAAGAGATAAATTGTGAGCATGTAATCATACATTTATGATCTAATAGTGTGCATTAAGTCAATAATTCAACATTACACATGGAGATACTAAGTGACATAAGTGTGTTAACTGAATGGTATAGGGTACGTAGAAGGCACATAGAGCTGCCTAGTGGCACAATTATAGGAGCTCGGCTCAAAGATAAATGATGAGCATTATATGGTACAGACCAAGATACTCCCAAGGATATAAATGGTATGTATTTTTTAAAATTTATTAGGGATCATGAGATGAAGCCAACGTGTCTGATGTTTAACATTAACATAGTGACCATTAGAATTTAAATATTCAAATTAATGAGGGAAAACCCATTTACAATTTTTGAGATATATCTTTTGATCCAAGATGAATTTATTGATGTAGTAAAAAACAAATTTGTAAAGGACTCCAATTTTCATCTAGATAAATTTGTTATAATGTTTTAATTTTTTTATAATCAAATTTATTGAGCTCTAAAATCGACTTTGTCTTTGACCATGTTCTACAAGTAATTCGAGAAGGATAATTAAGTTGATATTGATATTATTTTGATGTTTAAATATGAAATAAATATTTGAGAGTATTTTAGACTCCATGAATAACATCTTTGTGTATTTTTAAGTTTTTAAAAATCCATATTCAACATGAACAAATGCTTAGAATTTGACTATGTCTATTGAATGCATTGACAATTTAAGTGACCATCTTAAAAAGGTAAGTTTAAGGTGTTCTAAGAATAATTGAAGAATAAAAAGAGAATTGAGATGTTTTATAAGTATATAAGGTTTATTATAATGCATTTTTTGTCATGATATTCCCCTAATTAGTTATGGAGAGATGAAATAGTTTAATTGTGTTTTTAATGCGTATGACCAGTCTGAGTGGTCATTTTGAGTGAGTTGATTTGAGTGATTAGAGATTGTGTTGAACTATATAAAGAACATGGAGGTACATAATAGGTCTTTAAGGGTTAACCCATATGATCTAATCATATTTCTATGTGAAATATTTGAGTAGTTTCTTCGTAAGTTTTAGACTATTTTTTCTGTGTATGAAAGCCTAAAGAGCAACAAGACCTAATTAATAGCTTCAAGTGTTGAGTTGGTGTTCCAAGTGGAATAGACCCATGAGAGAGTTATAAATGGGATATTAGATGTAATTTTTATGTGTTTGAATCATTTTTAAAGGATAAATATGGTCTAAGTAGTCTCACATATAATGTGTGAGTATGAAGGCCTAATTGTTTTAGGTCTCACCAAGACCTAATGGTGGTTTAGAGATAATGTGGTATCATCCAACCTAAGGAGTGTGTGTTTATTACATGTAAAATGTATGAGGATATATTTCAAAGGTATAACAAATATTTAAAGCATCTTGGCTGACCAATATGGGTTAAAGGAAGAGAGTGGTATAAATACAAGGCATAATTAGATTAATTGCCCTAGTTGTGTGTGTGTGGATTTAAGATAAGTAGAGAACATTTGAAAGATAAGGTATATGTCAGTTAGGAACATAAAAATTTGATAATTATTAGACATATTTATTTGATCAATTTTATTTAGGAGGACACATAGGTCATTAGACCTAATGAGCCTAGAAGAGGTAGTTTGAGCAAGTTAGCCCTAGAGGCAGCTTGAGAAAGAGTGGAGGTGAAAGGATGAAAAAAAGGGAGGTCATCATCATTGGAAAAGTAGTAAAAATTATTCAAAGGTGATATAATCTTTAAGGTAGTTTATTGGATGTTTGGTTGCCTAGGGGGTTGTAGCCTCCTTACTAGTTGGAGCTAGCTAAAGGTCAAGTGGGTGCTTGACTAAATTAAGGGGTGGGTGCTCTTTGATCAATTGGTACTAATATAAATGTTGGATCTTATTTTATAGTATTTTAGTCCATTTTGTAAGTTTTAGGGTTTTATCCCCCAAGATATTTTCCCACATATATGATGTGTTCATGTGATGTATGCTTTGGATGTATGTGCTTTCATGTTTATGTTGATTGATCAAGCTGATGTATTTTGAATAAGTTAAGAGATGGGAATTTAATTGGATTATCTTACATCACTAATTCACCCCCCCCTGCCCTCCAAGTGATTTTAACTCTAAAAAATACTATTAGAGGGAGGCATAAGAGATGAGAAGGATGTGGTTTAAGTCATAAAGGGACTTGCCCAAAATCTTGTAGAAAATGTAAGTGAGGGTGAATGGTGTTTTCTAATATAAGGTCCCATCATGAGGTTATAAATTACTATGTGATATTTACCTTGATGTTGAGGGTTTTCATTAATGAAGAGGATCACTTTAGCCTTATACTCAAGGTCACTTTCATCCTCTACCATTTGTAGAAATAAAATATTAAGTGTAGTGGAATAGGGAGGGGTCCCATGGTAATTCTAGAAGAAACATGGATATTACTAAGTCCTAGATTAGTTATCATAAAATATGTCTTAGGAATTTTATTAGGATTAGTGAAATTCATCATGTTAGTTTGATTTTTATCTATATCATCATCAAATAAATGTTGTATGATGAAAAATCTAATATAAACACTTAATACGTAAATGATAAACTAAGAGGTCGAAAATGAAAGAGATCAAGTTTGTTGATCTAGTTAGATAGGTGGGATCAAACTAGATCATGTTAGTTGACCTAGTGGGATGAATAAGAAAAAAGAAACTAGAATCAAAAAAGTTAAATTAGTCAACTAGGTTAGATCAATAAGAAAATAGAATAGTCTAGATTTAAATAAAGTCAAGTTGGTCAACCTAGTGGGATCAAAATGAAAATAAAATAGTCTATAATAGACTAGGTTGAGCAGGTTGACTGAGTAAGAAAATAGAATAATCTATGCCTAGACTAAGTCAAGTAGCTCAATTAAGTAGGAAAATAGAATAGTCTGTGATAGACTAAGTAGAATTGTTTGATGAAGTTCTAAATTCTAGAAAAAATTGAATTGGTCTAAATTTCAATGATTAAGTTCTAAATACAAAAAATAAGACTAAGCACATAGGCAACTAGGTCAAGCTAGTCAATCTAGTTACAGAACACAACATAAAACTTTTATCAACACTAACTAATACAATTCCTTAATACAATATGTTAGAATACCAAATAGCAACAAAAATGTAAATTTAGAATCTAATTACTTATTGTAAAAGAATATTATGAACTTATAATAAAGGTTTTGATTGAAAATGTAGGCTTCCAAATATACTTGATTGTCCAATATATTATATTTGCCCAATATTTTAGATCACTGACTATGGAGGAAGTACCAATCCTATAACCCACTAAACCCAATTTCAATGATAGGGTAGAAGTAACTTCTTGGTGATAATAGTTAACTGATATACCACATAAACAAATGGATGGTTGAATTCCTAAGGTTCAATAAGGAGGGAATCCCTAGGTGTTCCTAAAATATCATGAGGTACATGGAAAATAAAGACCATGTTTAGTTCTATACTACGGCTTATGAGTATTGGGGCAAGCCTCTCACACCACAATATCTGTAAATAATATACAAGGACCATAAATAGAGTATTGTGTAGCCCTTCATGATATTAGTTAAGTAGTTTTAAAACTTTCAGCCCATAGTTTCTATAAAAATCCAAACAAAGTGAAAAATAGAAGCAAAAATTAATTTTTTGAAAGCTAAGTTATATTTTTTTGTAAATTCAATAAACATGTAGCCATTTGAAAAATAAAGTGAGCTTAATTACAATCCAATGTAGGTTGATTTAACTTTCTTGAATAAGAAAATAAATTAAATAGAAAAAGATCAACTAGGTTGTTCAAGTTAGACAAAAAAATAAAACAAAGTCAAGTTGAATGACTTAGTCTATTGGAAAAATAGGCTAGAATAAACACAATCAAGTAGGTCCACTTAATTTTATGGTTAGAAAATAGAAATAGAACTAGGTCGAGCCCATTGACCTAATTGATTATGTAAGTACATCTTTAAAGATCTAAAAAATTGGTAGAAAAAGTAATATATTTTAAATTTTGACTAAATGCAAGAAAATAAATTTTATTAAACATTGATACAGTGAAAGTATTGAGCTAGCTAAAATGAATTTTTCAAATAAGACAAAGTTGACCAAGTCGATGACGTAGTTTTCTTGAAGATGTTAAATTATTGTTTTGAACTAGGTCATCCAGGTAAATGTTTGAACCTAAAAAGGTAGAAAATAAAATTATTAAATAGAGTTGATTTAGTTAACCACTAAAAATAAAACTATAAAATAGTCAATCATGTTGATATAGTTATAAAACTAAAATTCATAAAGGAGAAGAATGGTGGAGGTCAATTCAGCTAAAGTTAGAAGGTAGAAAAATAAATTTGGTTGACCAATTTTATCCATTTTTAGATATTATAAATTTTATGTACATAATATAAAACTAAGACAACATGCTCAATAAAGTAGAAAAACCTATACACAAATGGTAGAACTAGGTAAGCAAGCTCAACAAAGTATAAAACCTACACATAGAGATTCAAACTAGGTGGAGAGTTGAACTAGTTCGATAGACTTGATGAATTTTGAAAACCTATGTACAAAATCTTAAACTAGGTTGACAAGGTCGATCTAGTTGACTATAAATAAAAATTAAAAATATGCAAGAGTTAGATTCATGTTGGGTTCACCAAAATGTATGCAAGATAAATAATATATATCTAAAACTTATCCTACTTAGTATTATACAAGTTTAAAGAAGGTAATAAGCTAATAATCTACTTAGTAATACTTTGTTAAATCAAACTCATGACCAATGATAGATCCACTAAAGCTAAACTAAGGGATCTCTTATCACACAATGATAAAGGAGAGTTTTCTAAGGCCTCTAATTAAATGCCATTATGTGATAACCCTAGCTAGGTATTATGATTGTAATAAGAGTAATCAAGTTAATCTACTAAATAAACATGTAAGATAATCTAGTAAATGAATATGCAAGCTAATAGAGTGCTCACTAAAGATTGTGGCATAAATGGGGAAGATAAAAAACAATCAAAGATTAATCCATTTAAAATAACATAGAAATAATCTAAGTAAGGGGATATACAATTCAATCCATTATCTACAACATCTACTTATAAAAATATGAAGAGCTAGGAGTATACTTACCTTGTTGAAGTGAATACTCATTCCTCAATCTCTTCCTTGGCCAATGGTGTTTTACAAAAGGTTTTTATGGCTTGTAAGTATCATAAAGATAGATCAAATCTAGGTTACAAGATGTCTCCTATGTATCTAAGACCTCCACAAGATAAGTGATACTTTTCCAAGGTAAAAACCTAAGCAATGAAACCTCCGATTAATAGTATAAATAGATTTGAGAGCTTTAACGATTCACAATTGAATTATCCTCTCTTTAAAAATAAAATTAAGGGGTTTTTTATATCTAAGGATTGACCCTAAACCCTCCCAACAATTTAGACAACAAGGTCATCTGATTCGACCTTGTTTGGCAAGAAATGGATTTATTAAGCCTCAAACTATAGCAACTTGGTTTGACATAGGTTTATAATGTATGTTGAATTCCCAAAATGGTTGATCAGGTCAACATAGTACAAAAAAATGGGTAAAAAGGTTTTTTTTTAAGTAAGAGCTATTTTAGGTGGTGAATTAATTAGGGGAGTGTATAAGTGGGTTTTAATTATTTAGGGAATTAGATAAGAGTAACTTTTAGTGGTTTTAAGTAATGTTATAACAGCCAAAAATTCTACAAGGCACCAAATGTCTACCAACCCCTTTCCTAATGCACTATTTAAGGCATGCACTCAAAAAGATTGAGATTTGATGGGTTCCTACAAGAGAGAAAGCATCAGTATTCTAATAAAGTTTTAAAATATTATGTGTATATAGCCTCTACCTTTTTAAGATCAATCTTTGACTCCCCATATCCAAACATATGCCCCAATAATACTAGTAAATGTTGGGAAAACTCATATTTTTTATCATTCAACACTAACTTTTTCTCTTTCAAAAGTTACAAAACTTATTAAAGATGTTCAATATGTTCATCAAAGGTTCTGTTGAAAATAAGAATATCATCCAAATAAATAATTACAAAGGAATCAATAAGTTAACTCATTACCTCATTCATCAATTTCATGAACGTAGTCAGTGCATTTCATAGCACCAAAGTTAGAACCAACCACTCATGAAACCCTTGCCTTATTTTGAACATTTTTTTTGGAATGTCCTCCTCCTTAATTTGTACTTGGTGATACATAGATTTCAAATCAAGCTTATTAAAATATTTATCATGTTAAATTTGATCAAGAATATCATCAATCCATGGAAGAGGGTACATGTTCTTGATGGTTATCTTATTAAGTGCTCTATAATCAACACACACTCTTCAGGTGCCATATTTCTTAGGTACTAATATAATGAATTTAATTTAATGCTTTTGGATTTATAAAAGAAACATATAAGAAATAAAGTTGTTTAAATGTTAATCAAGTATTGTTTAGATTTTAACAATGTAATATAGTATTTTGATAACATATCTCATTTAGGCATGTGTAATAAATACAACAAGTACAAATTAATTAAGGGATAAAGAAAGAATATCTATTTTTTATTATGTTCTAAACTTTGACAATGATCATAAATCATCATAGGACTATAATATAAGTTTGGACTTTATCCATGCTATATTCTAAATTTTTTTAACTTTTGGATAGTTTCATCGATCTAAGATAGTAACATCGACACTTATTTCCACCTCTGATGTAGGTGTCTAATGAGAGTTATACATAGGAGTGACTTCAAAACTGGACCATACCTATGTTAACCCCATGTAATTATTCTATGCCATAATTTATGTCTACATGTGTGCCATATCTAGGTAATAAGTAACCCTAGTTATTTTGCATTGTACCTATTGAAACATATTAAAAATGGGTTATTAATGGGAGTTGAGATATCCCTAGCAACCCCATTTATTGTTAAGTGTTGCCTACATAGTTAATACTACTAAGAAGGCCTCATACTTGCATGTAGTTATCCCTCCTATGCATGTGTGTGGAATTATAACAGTGAAACTATATGATTTTTCTCTTATTAACCCTTGGTACAAGTGATTCAATAGTATATTTGACCTTTTGAATGCTTAAAATATTTGATTTAGTGTTGTAGTATAATTTGATAGCTTAAAATATGAAGTACTATCTAATTAGAGAGTTGCCTAATCAAATTGGTAGGTGTCTTAATTAGACCATAGCCTTTATATATATAGGAACATTTTGACTTTAAATTATAACTTAGTGACACACAAAATTATGACTATAGGATGGGTAAATAGGGATAACAAATGGTTACAAAGAGAAAGACAAAAAAATGTTAGAAGATAAGCTTGGATAATTATGTCAAAGTTGAACACTAACATCGATGCTAGTGTCCAAGATGGATGCAAGTGTTAAGGGACTAAAAACATATATAAAACAAGCACAACAATCAAGGACCTCTAACATAAATTGGATGAATATAAATAGACACAACATATAGGCCTAAGGGGAATATAAATCAAGTGAAATAAGATGCAACTGAAGAGATCCATGAGAGACCACATCACTAGATGGATAATTCTTTGTGAAAATATATAGTTATATAATAAGACTAGAAATATTTGTACTTGTACCAAAATAGGAGTATACATTTACCCCCTTTTAATATAGTAATATAGGAAAAAAACTTGAATTACTAGTTTAAAGAAAATAAAAATACATACTTTTCTGTGGACAACTTCAATATTTCATTTTGAGCATTGCCTACAGCTAAGAATATGCCAAAAAAGTAAATCATCATATATAATCTATATGTAATCCATAATAAAAAGTAGCATAAATAAATAGAATGGATAAAGTACACCTATGTATTTGTCACATGGTAAATGGTTCTAGAGTAATAGAAATTGGAGAAGAAGATAGGGGTCTTGTAACCTCATCCATCCTCTAGCTAGGATAATGAGTGAGTATATAAGTGGTCAAGTGTGTCTCACCTTAGTGGTGTTATACCTAGTGTAGGGATAGTTAGGAGGTGATCATTCCCCCAACCTATAATAGGAAGAGTGGTGCTTCAACCATCGAGAGTATCATTTCTTGATGAACACAACTTAAATGAAAAATATGTGTACATATATAAATAAGTATAGGGTGAGTGATGTAATCAAATTTACCCAATAACTTGGTGAGACTAGGTGATTTAATCCCTCCAATCACACCAAAAAGAATAACCAACCACTATAGATTGGTAATGCTCAATACAACCCCTGAAAGTTTGAATAGGGTATCAGTACATCAGGGTATAAGTACGTAAAAAAATTTGTGCTATGTTGATAGTTCATAAAAGAGATTTATAATCTGAAACTGATTTGGATTTTATAATATTAGAGACACATTTCATATCATATGACCTTGGATATGTCTCATGTTAAAACTAGGTATATTAAATGGTACCAATATATAGAATTTTTCCACAACTATGAATCTAAATGTTATGATCCACACTTATTATATTTAGAAATAATGAAAAATATAATGTATATCAACACAAAACAAAATGTATAGGTTGGCCAAGATGCCCAAATACTCAATATATGCAGAAATAGAGTAATCACCCTTAAGGTAGGGCAACACCATATAATACTCCTTTAAGAAGGAATAACTCCACAATGTCTCTTTAAGGGGATAACCTCACATATCCTCTTATAATAAAAAACTCAAATCTCACTTGATTCCTTTACAATGATAATCATCTCCTTTATATATACCTCTATCTAACTAACAATAAATGGGTAACCTCTTAGTCCCAATGTAAGTTGACCATTACCCAATACATTGATTTTATTAGTTATTCTATTATCCTAATATATTAAACCCATATAACTAACTAAGAGGGATGTGTGCCACATGTTGGCATCTCCATCAATATATATACATTAATATATCATATCCCTAGGTACATAGCTTTCCTTCCCTCCTTGACATGTTTCACCCCTAAAACATAGGAAGAAACCAAATAATGAGTGTGCTTCAAATCTTTACACACTTATCTCTAAGCTCGATCATCTAACCACCTATATGTGATCTTGGTAGGTGATATCTTTCCAACCTTATTTCTAAATTCCAATGTGTTACTCTGATTCCATTCATGATCATAACTATATCCCTTGGTGTCCATGAATAATTATCCCTTCTTTGATTCCATGTACCATATTCTAATGTACTATTCTGATTCCATTCATGTCTATAGTAGTTATTATTCCATGCATAATCATAGTGATTTCCCCATTAATTCCATGTTCCATAGGCCATTTTTCTATGTTGATTCCATACCTTACCATAGTAGTCCTTTTTTAGCTTCCATGCATATCCATAGTTATTGTAACTCTGATTTCCTATATAGCCAAAGTGCCTATTACTATGACACTCCCTCACATATCTCCATGATTTTTTCCTCTCGTGATGATGTGGGTGTTTATATAAATCAAATTTTTTTGATACTTTGACCTTATCAACATTTTCTTCTACCTCTTCCACCTTTTTCTTTGGTGGTTCCTAGGTCTCTTAAGTAGATGAATTTTTTTCCTTTGCTTATATTATTTATTCATCTATGTCTTCATGTGAATCTATCACATTCTCTTCTTCACTTTCTCTAATCTCATATTCATGATCTAATTTGATTTTTCTTTTTACCTTTCCAACTATGATATCCTGTAAAGTGACCTTTTTCCTATACCAAAACTTCATGAACTTCTATACATTAATTTTGATTTTTCCCAAAATATCTAACCATAGATATCCAAGAACCATATCCACATCATCCATATCCAAAGTAGAAAAATCTGAATGCAAAATATATTTTTCCATAATGAGATTAAAATCTTCAAACATTAGAATATTCTTACCATCTACTTGATATTTTTTGCTTGAACATGTAGATGGTTGGCCACATTCATATTGATGAAGTTATACTTGTTGGTAGGCTTTATGGACATAATAACATTCTTATTTTGAATGCATCCATGAAACTAAAAAATTGACTTGTATTTATTTGGATCCAAATTATTTGAACCCTTATCATCTATTTCTTCTTCTTCTTCATTGAAATCCTCTACCTCTCCTCTTGCACCATCTGTATTCACCTCATTATCACTATGCTCAATTTTTTCTTCATCATCACTTGCATGTTCTTCCTCATTATCATTATTTTATTCTAGTATTTTTTCTTCTTCCTCATATCCATTCTCTTCTTCATTAACATCATTATCCTTTTTTTCTTTTATATCCCATTAATCTAAGAAGACCGGTTCCATTTCTTCCCATGAAGAATACCTTTATGTGAAGCTCAACTACTTAAACCAATGTTTTGCAAGCCTAGACAAAGAAAGAGACAAGTATTTTTGACATAAAATTGTTTGAGTATTATTTTGTTTAAAAATGAGCCATCATTCTCTAGCATCAATGTCATCCTCCCCTGAAAATACTTGCAACTTCATGGTCCACAAAAAAAAACTAGGGTTAATGAAATATCCTAAAATGTTGATAACTCAATAAAAACTAATTAAAAAAGTCTTAAATTTTTAATTTAATGTCCCCTTATGATATTTGAAATTCACTAAAAAAAATTTGAAAAAAATCCATAGATTTAGGCCTATAGAGTGAATATATGAAAAAACATAAAATCATAATAACTCACACAAAACTTTTCAAAAAAATATTAATTTTTGTATGTAGCTTTTCTATATTATTATACATCATCATACAAAACATTATAGAAAAAAAGCTTATATTTTGGTTGGTATGATGAAATTAGTAAAAACCCTAAAATATCAATAACTCCCTAAAAAATAATCATAAAGGATAATTTATTTTTACTGTGACTTCCTCAAAATATTTTAAACCTCTAATAAAAAATTGTTCAAAAATTCACAACCAATTGAAATATATTTATGATTTCATAAAACTAGGGTTTTACCGCACACAAATTGCCCAAATTGAAGCTCTGATACCACTTGTTATGATCCACACTTATAATATTTATAAATAATGTATAATATAATGTAGATAAACACAAAACAAAATATATAGGTGGGCCAAGATACCCAAATACTCAATATATGTAGAAATAAAATAATCACCCTTAAGGTAGGGAAACACCATACAATACTCTTTTAGGAAGGAATAACTCCAAAATGTCTCTTCAAGGGGACAACCTCCAATATCTTCTTAAAATAAAAGACTCAATTCTTACTTTATTTCTTTACAATTATAATCATATCCTTTATATAGACCTCTATTTAACTAATAATGGGTGGGTAACCTCTTAATCCAAATGTAGGTTGACCACTACCGAATGCACTAATTCCATAAGTTCCTTCATTATCCTAATATATTAGACCTATATAACTAACTAATGGGGATGTGTGCCACATGTCAAAATCTCCATTAACCTATATACATTAATATATCATATCCCTAGGTACATAGTACTGAATCATTTATTGTATATGTTTTTGCTAATATGAAAACTATGTAAGTGTTGAGAACATACTTCCAAGGCATGCCCCCACTATGTATGGATAAAATATGAAAACTAAAATAAGTATCAATTTAAATGGCATGTTTTCAAAACATGCCTCTACTATGATCTGGAGGTGTTGAATAGGTGTGGAGACCAAGCTTCCAAATCATGCCCCCATTAAATGTGGAGAATGTAAAAATTATGTTTGATTATGTAGAACATGTTTGTAAACATTCCCTTACTAAGATACTCCCCATTTGGTAGGATGTGATATAGTGCCTATTTTTCATCTCTTATTAAAATGTAAATGGATGATGTACTCGATATACTTTACTTGATATTATTTTGAAAGTATTGTGGATGATAATGTGTAACATTATTTTTTGTAGTATTTGAAATCTAGCATATTATTTGTGTAGTAAAAAAATTGGTGATTTTTGGTAATGTTATAAAATTTCCAAATTGGGTATAATATGTAAGAAATCATTGTCTAGATCCTAATGTAACTTGTGGTTTCTAATTAGGATAACTAGGGCTCGATATATGCACATTTTAAGTTAGTGCAAAAAGTGGTATATTAGTTGCATTGTAATAAAATTTTGAAATCATTTGAATTTTGAACTTTTGTGAATTTTCTCTTTAAGTTTAGATAAGAACAATTCCATGTTAAATATCCCATCACCTTATGTGATTTGATGTGCTCTAGAGTGCCTTAGCTAGCTAGGATTTTTTTGAGCTAGTAAGTAGGCCTTTTACAATTTATTACTAATTTTAAATTTTGAAAAAAAAAATGGATGTGTTTTTGGGATTTTTTCTTAGGAGGTTAGATTTTTGTGTTGATTTCCTAGAAATTTATATTAGTAACTCGAATCAAGTGTATAGTTTTAGATGTTAACATCTAATGTTTTCATCTAAAGCAAATGTTAGCATCTGACATTTCTAGCCTAGGCGGATGCTAGCATCCAATGCTAAGTTCATTTTATATTGTGTATAATTAACTATTATTTATATATTTTTGCATGATAACATAATTTTTAATAAATTTTTATTTATGTTTCATGATTGGAGAAGGGCATTCACATTCTAGAGTTTTGGCATAGGTGACATTAGTAGAGTTGGGTCTAGATGTAGCTAACTAGGTTGTTATTAATTAGGTGAGGTTGGGTCATGTGGCCCATTTGGGATAAACACCATATGATTTCCACCTCATCACAGCCTTAAATAAGAGTTGGAATCTATATACATGTATATATTGGCTTCCTACTAGTTAGATGATCACCACCTTAGAGGATGTGTATCATATTTTTTATTTGTAGATTAAGGGCGAGAGAGTTTAGGTTTTCAAAGGTGGTAATCAAGGTAATATTCAACTTTCTCGCATGTATTGTATCAATCAAATGACTCTTGGTGAATATCCAAGTAGTATGATTTGATTTGATATCATTATTAGAGGTAATTTTATATGGTTGTATAAGTTTATTTATGTTTTATTAGCATCATTTGTAGCTATGGAGGGTAGGACTATCAATATTTATTATCAGAGGTATCAATTAGTGCATCACATTGATATTTATTAGACAAGGTATTCATGGGGTTATATTGTACTAGCCCACTTATACAAGGATATATACAAGTTTACATTAGATATTCATTATGGGGTATTACAGTGGCGACTCTATTACATATATAGGATTATGATCATATCACAGTGGTACAACTACTTTATGGCCCCTTCCCTAGATGGGCTCATCCATAAGTGTTTGTTGATTAGTGGGTATTCCCACATGGTAAACTTCATAACATGATGGAGTATTATATTAATTTGGATAGGTTATCTCCACATTAGATTGTGTGGCATCCTTACAAGACTTTTTCTAGGTGTCCTGAGGATGGATAGGAGTTACATAGGGGCTATATCAGTATGTGGTTTATTTATCAATTTCTTGGTGTCTATGAGTTCTTTCAATATGATAAAGTTTTATAGTAGTTTGGGATTAATCAAGGAATTCCCTCAGTACCATATCCATGGAGTCAAATGGCATGGAGTGGTCATAGGCCGTATGATAAGACATCACCTATTATTGTATATCTAGCCTTGTGCCTAGGTGATGAGTGAGATTTCATGGTTCCCTTGATGGAAGGAAATGATGTGGGGCATATCGATTGGTATGTGTAGTAGTGGGATAGATATTTATGGCCTTTATTATTTATTATTGTAGTTATGGCTCTATGTTCCATTCCTATAGCATAGGATGGTGGTAGAGGAGAGATAGGTGGTGAGTTAGGAGATGGTGCTCTTGCAAGACCAACACTGATAGATGAGGCAGCCATTAGGGCCACATGTGAGTACCATAGTTTTAATTTTTTCATTTTATTTGGTTATAAAAAAAAATTATATATGTCACTAGCTAGTGTCATCTCTTGAATGTGTATAGGTAACCAGAAGTGGTCGACCATAGTGGATCATGTGATGTAGGCCCTCACTCACTATGTGCCTATAAATGTATCTAGAGACAAATTTATTCATATATTTGTTGACATTGTCTAGTGACCATGCATTATTATTTGATCCTATTATGAGAGTTTTGGAAGTATATTAGATACTACCATAGAGCATGAGGATCTATGTGCAAATATAGATAGACAGTTTATCCCGCAATGAGTTTCCATTAAGATTATGTAGATAATCATTTATCCTTATGATACTTTGATATGGGAGTATGAGGAGACAATTCATTGGCTAGGTGATTTCAAAGAGAGAGTATGCATGCTATCAAATGCATGAGGAATGCAGTTTGATCCTAGTGCATCTACATCTAAAGGTGTTGGATTTGTAGATGTCTATAGTTATGATGATTATACCCTAGGGGATATTCCCCCAAATTATGATTGATATGCTCATTTATATAATAATTATATCATATTATATATATGAAATTATTCACATGGTTTTATTTGGTGGTGATTGGACTTACACTTTAATTTTATGTTGATCCTTATATAGTTTTTTATTTGCATTCATTTCAGTGGTGAATGTTAGGATTTGGTAAATTTTTGTAATAAGTGTGTTTATTTTTTAAATGCATGTATTATATTGGAAATATATATATATATATATATATATATATATATATATATATATATATATATATATATATATATATATATATATATATATATATATCACTTTATGAAATGAAGTTAGAGTATAATAATGCTTGACTTTAATGATTAGGTGAAAATGGGACCATGAATGGTGCTTTTGTAGTTGTCTCTAAATTATATGTACAAATATCCTATGACAGTGTGTGTATCTATTTAGGTACCCATATATATTGTGTAAATTTACCTTCTCCCTTTATCTCTTTATGAAGGACCTAATTGACAAATTGTTCCTCAATAGGATCAGTGTTGGAGAAATCAGTCTTGGGAGAGAGTACACTAGGAGAGGGTCTTCTACAATAATTCATCTTCTATGAAGGTTGATGGACCATGTGTTCCTCATAGGGATTAGCATGGGATATCTCAACCTTCTTAGATGAGCCTCTAGGATAAATATGTGAAATAGGTCTAGATATGTCTTTTTGATATGTAATGATTACATGATTAGCTAACTATATGAGCTTTTGATTGAGATTAAAACACTCATTCTATTGATGACCATTAATACCATGTTAAGTGCAGAAGTGTTGTCCTTTTTCCTTCTCAAATTTTTGAGGTGGGTAATTTTAATTAAGAAGTCTAATCATTGATTTATCCAAAAAAGTTTGTAATATGCCATGTAGTCTATCTTGGTACCAATCAAACTAAAGAGGTTGTTGTTTGGTAGTGGTATATGGTCTAACTTTTGGAGATTTTCTATAAGCATGTTCATTTCCTTTATTCAATACCTTTATTTTTTGTTGTGTGATATATGTGGATAATTATATAGAATTATTTTTAAGTGGTTCAAGATTTTTTTTAGCTTGTTTATTTACCTTGGAAATAATATTTTTACCATTTTTAGTTTTGAATGGAGAAATAGGTAACTTGGCTTGTATATTCATTAGAGTGTATACATATTTCTACACATCTTAATATAAGATCTCAAATGAATCAAAGGTATTATGTAATGCTCTTATCTTAGTAGAGAAAGAATACCTCTATTAAATATAAATTGTATTTCCAAATTAGAGGGTGTATAATGTAAGTAATACAAAACATCCTTAAATCGAATAACATAATCTTGTATAGGTTCATTATCTATTTGTGTCAATGTTTGAAAATATTATAATGGTGATTTAGGTAAGCTATAACGATGAAAATGTGATATAAATACATCTTCAAGTTGTTTGAAGTTTGATAATGAACCATTTTTAAAAGGATAAAACCAATCAAGAGCCCCTTAGTTTAAGCTATATTAAAACTCATTTAATAGCAAGCTTCCATTTTGGTCCCAATTTTTAAAAAAGTGTATATATTATCGTAAATTAAATCAAGATACCCTTAATCATCAAAATAAAATAACTTAGGAATAATGAAGTTTTAAGGATAAGGATACTCAAACACATCCATATCAAGAGGTTGTTTTGTTAATGTATTATCCTCGAGAATAACTTCATGATAAGAAACTTGTAATTTAAGAGTATTGACTTGTTGAAGATATCCAATGGTATTCATGATAGATAATGTCATAATAAGAAGTTGAGGATTTTTATATTGGTTGTAAAATACCATTTGTATAGAACATAGGAATGATGAACTCTTTATCATTCTCTAAAACTGGCTCATCACATGATTTTTCAATATTTGGTAACAGAACACCCATGTCTAAAGATGAAGGTATATCTTGTTGAATAGCACAAAGTTTAATATTATTATCATTTCAAAGTGTTACATTACTTGAAATTTCATGACATAATAGAGGATTAGGAGGGATGATTTCATTTTTAGGTGCACTCTCCTTTTGAGAAGAAAATGCAAAGGAAGAAAGGGAAGAAACATTTGCTATGTCATATACCACATCAAGAGATGTAAAGATATCACTTTCACTTTGAGTTTTAGTGTCACATTCTATAGAAAGAGGAGTAAGTAATGCAATATCATTTTATACTTTAGGTTCATCATTGTTATGTGAGAAATGAATATTTACATAAATATCATTTGCATCCTTGTTATTTTTCTTAGGAAATTCTTTCATTGGGAAACCTTTAGGAAACATGTTTTTTGGTTGCTTGAGCTTACATGTTTTGACCTTTACAAAAGATACCTAAAACATACTTGGGAATTTTTTTATGTGCTTAAACAATGCAGGTTGTGTATTTTTTTCTGAAGATTTTCAGATGCACTCTCATTTTTTTCTTCAATAAACACAATGGGATACATGAGACATGTTAATTGTTCCTTAAAAATTAGATGAGAAGAACAAAGTTGACTATTTTCATTTGAATCATGTAAAGAAGTACTGGAATTTTCAAAACTAACATTTTTTGGGGAAGGAGAGACACACTTTATTTTTTGAGCATTTCATTATGAGAGATAGTGGAAGAACATTCAACTTCTTTGACATTTTAAAAATTAGAAAGGGGATAATCACACTCACTTGTGGAAATAACTAAAGAGGGTATGGATTCAATAGTTTGATTTTCAATGTTAGGAATGGTATAATTTTGCATATTTTTTGGCTCTTTAGTAACATAAAATAGAGGAATATGAGAGGTGTCATAACCAAGGGGATTTTCATCACATTCATAACCAAGAATGGAAACATCATGATCACTAATTTGCTTAGTTATATTTGCATTTTCATCATGATTTCTTTAATTATCATAGTTGTAAGCAAAAGTGGTTTTTATCTAGTTTTTAGTGTTATTTTAGGTCTTAATATGTAACACATTGATCATTAGGTGGATTAATCAAATGATCATAATTTAGATTTTGTGCATAACCTTCCATTAAGAACTCCATAAAGGTTAAAAAAGTACTTAGAGATGAATACCAAACACACAACTAGGAGGACAAAAATGAGAATGTAACTAATCATTCCTGAGATATGCCCATATAAGTAAGGGAGAAATCAAATCATAAAATTGACTACAAAAATATGAGATGAACTTTTAAATAAGGCAAAAACCCTAATATATAAACTAGGGTTTTGGTTAAACAAATAAAGGATGGGTTCACCAAATGTTTTAATGTTTTTGGATTTATAAGAGAAACATATAATCAATAACGTTATTTGAATGCTAATCAAGTATTATTCATATTTTAATAATGTAATATCATATTTTGATAATATATCTCATTTAGGTATGTGTAATAAATATAGAAATTACAAAGAAACTAAGGGATAAAGAGAGTATATCTTGTTTATTATTTTGTTATGGATTGTGGTAGTGATTAAAAATCATCACAAGACTATCTTATAAGTCTAGACATTATTTGTTTTGTATTTTAACTATTTTTTACTTTTAGATAGTTGTGTCAATCTGGGATAGTAACATCAATGCTTATGTTTACCTCTGATGTAGGTATCCAGTGAGATATATACACAAGAATGACTTCAAATTTGGACCAGACCTATGCTACCCCTTGTGTAATTATTTTATGCCATAATTTATGTCTACCTGTGTGTTAGATCTAGATAATAAGCAAACCTAGTTCATTTGCATTGTACCTCTTACAATATGGTAAAATGGGTTAGTAACATGAGTTGATCCAGCCCTATTAGCCCTATTTATTGTTAAGCGATGCCTACTTAATCAATACTCCTAGGAGGACCTTAGACTTTCATGTAGTTTTCCCTCTTATGCATGTGTGTGGAATTTTAACATTGCAACTATATGCTCTTTATCCTAGTAACCCTTGGTATAAGTGATGCAATAGTATATTTGGCCCTTTAAATGTTTTAGATATTTGATTTATTATTGTAGTATAATTTTATAGCTTGAAACAAATAGTAATTTTTAATTATAGATTTGCCTTATCAAATTGGTAGGTGTCTCAATTAGACCATAACATTTATATATATATGAACCCTTTGACTTTGAATTAGAACCGAGTGTAATCACCCAAAAGTGGTATTTGAGTGACAAGAGTTATAATTGAGACTAATTATCCCTAGCTTATCCCTAGACCTATCCTAGAGGCTATTATCACACTTATTGAGCCTTCATGTGACCCATAGGTGTCCTAGTCAACTCCAAAACAATCTTAAATCCTTATTTCTAAATCTTGGCCCTTCATGCCTAGTGTTATCCTAAATAAACACTAGCACCACATGGTGTTAGTGTCCCAAAAATGGTTCTAATTTCCTTGTCCTTATATTTTCCAAAACAAATATCTTTTCAAAAATAGAACCTCTTAAGGTCGGCCTAGACATCTTTTATCATCTACACAAGCAATAGAATAGTATATATACATGAATTTTAGCCCTATAACCATTAGATAGAAATCATATGAAAAATAAAAATTCAAACATAGAATAATTTGAGTATAATTAAGGTTATTAATCCCTATTAAGTCGTACTTATGCATAACACCATCTAAAGTAGCCATAAGCTCGGAGTTTCTAGATTTATAGTATCAAGCACATTCAAGGCACTCAAGGCCACTATCATACTAGCATTACTTGCACTTACACCAAAACCTAGATGGGGATAAATACATTGAGATTTATCTCTCCTAAAATTATTGGTATATATGCAACTCTCTTCATAATGAGGTGTTTAGTATGTCTAGCCAACCCTACTAATAAACACACTGTTTAGCTTGTTCACTAGTTAAATGGAAGATTAAATTTTGCATAATAAATCAGTCATTAAAAGACAAATAAAATGTTATATAACTCATGGATGTAGTAACAAACATCATATATCTAGACACAAGTGTACTTGGAAGATCGAGATAGTCCTGCATAAATGACACTACCATTAATATGAGGACACTACCACCACTTTTCTAATAATGGAATTATTATCTAATTATGGAACTACTATTCATGATGGTTTCTAACATTAGGATATATTGTATGACACTCTAATAAGCTTCCATCTCAATTTTCAATACCTAGATCATTTATATCAGTTGTTTTCCAATTAACTTATTACTTATACTATTTATTACTATTTTTTAAAAAGTTAAAGGTAGTCAATTTTTTAACAAATTAGTGGTTGTATTTATTACATATTATTTACCTTATTTCGTCTACACATCCCTTTAAAAAATATAATATTTATATACACTAAGTCCTAAAAGGTTATAACATTTGGTGAACCCAACTTAATTCAAACATTGTTCAAACCCTAACCCTATATGCTTTTAGGGTTTGTATCCTTTTTGTGCCTATGCTCAGATTTTAGTTCCAAATTTTTAGATTTGTTTCAATATTTATTTTTAAAAATATTTATTAGATTAAAATTATTTAAAGATTCAAAATATACAATAACTTGTTTTCCTACTTCCCAAACTACAATGGTGGAATTCAACAACTGATTTTATGAGATCGATAAGAAATAATTTCAATATTTTGTGTCTAAACATTCATATATGCAAGATGACATCATGAATATTATTAAATAAGAAATTCAAAAGTCAAATAATGGTCAATATTCAACTCCCCCAACTAATAACATAATTACACCTAAAGTGGGGATAACTTAACTAACACAACCAACAATTGTAATTTAATAACCTTCAGTGATAGCTACACCTCTTGTGGCTAGTTCCTCCACTCCATATGTACAATCTATTATGCACAAAGTTCACACTTTGTAGGTTAATGTGTTACATCTTGAGAAAGGATCCACTAGGAAATCACATGCCTTGTATTCTAATGTCATCTTATATACACCTTTGGCACATCACATAGTATCAACTCCCTTTCCATCCAAATTTGTGGCACCTAAGCTTACATTGTATGATGGCAAGGGTGACCCATAACACCATATCCAATATTTTCATGCATAGTTTTTGGACTATGTGTCTAATTATTAGCTTCTCATAATTTTTTTCCATGCATTTTAAATGATTATGCCTTACAATGATTTTGTGACTTATCTAGTCAATCTCTCACAACATTCAATCCTTTGGTAAACATGTTTTTAGCACACTTCTCCATAAATAGAAATGACAAGATCTCATATGCTCAAGTGGCATAGTTGAAACAAAATTCAAATGAACCTATTGCATAATACATCTTACAATATAATACTATATTATTTAAATTGACTATCCCTATGGTAGATAAAGAGATTCAAGACATATTCAAACAAAGTATTCTACTAGTATTACATGAAGCTATCTTGTTTAAGAAGTTTCCAACATTCACAAATTAATGCCACACATTAAAAGAAAGAGAAGTCAAGCTTATATTAGTGCAAAAATTAAAATATACCAATGGATCAAAATTAACTGCTAAGATTTCAATTAAGCCTCCATATAAGGTAAGGGCCACTAAAAATAAGAGTGATCAAAAGGCCATAACTAACATAGCTTTAGATCCATATCCTCACTTGGTTTTATCAGATTGTCCATGCAAAGGCTTCACCAACCTTCTAGAATCACCAACATGGGTTTTATATTAGTTATTGGAATGGAATTTCATAACTCTCCCTCCCATCAAAAAGGTTTATATGACATGGACTCTTCCAAAGAACTATGATTCCAATGCATTTTATGAGTATCATAGAGCACCAAGCCATACAATAAAAAGATGCATTAGCCTGAAACATAAGATACAATATTTGATTGAGGATAACACTATTGATGTGGGACACCCATAGATGCACTAAAATTATAGCAAACAAAATCTAAGGTGTACCTTAGATATTCTTAAATCTATTTCCAAAGCACATAGTGAATGAGGTAGGGAACACTTTAGGTGTTCACTGCACATTCAAGAACATCCACCACCAACTTCATGTCATATTATTATAGAGGAGGCACACCCATTGTAAAATATCATTAGTAAGTACCACACTAACATTCCATCTAAACCACTCATCACCTTCTCAAAATAGGAGATTGTTGATGATGATACAAATTTATATGCACTCTTTATACGACCCTACATAAATCTCATCTTATCTAGAGTGTGGTGGTTGATAATGAGTTAAGTATTATCATGTGAACTATGACACTTTTACATCATTTAGGGAATTCATATTAGGATATATCCCCTATAGGCATAGTTATTAGTGGTTATGTTTAGAGCTACATCAGGGAGATTGTGTTTCCACTACATGTTAGACCAACTCATGTGGCCACTCGATTCTTAGTCGTACCTAGTGCATGTGTGTTTGATATGTTACTGAGTAGGCCATGGTTATAATAACTATGATAAATTCCATCTATAGTCCACATATTCTTAAAATATATACATGTAAATCAAGTGGTCATAATTGAGGGTTTTCCATAATAGTATCCTCTACATATTCCACAGGTAGTTACATCACAACTACCAGTTATAGCATAATTACTAGATATAACATAGTTACCAATTATAGCTCAAAACACAATTCATGTTGATACACCATATATTTTAGTAGAGACACCAGTGTAGGTGAGGCCTAATCTTATAGTATATACATGTACGCATACTCTCCCATGAAGACTATTATTAGAGAGACCCCTGCATTAAAGATATATTGTAGATTATAGAGGGCCTCCCTCTACTCACTTTCTACGAATATTAGTATTATTAAGTCATTGACATTTTTAGAATAGGTCACCTATTCCACCTATAACTTCATCTACCATACGGATTCCTAAAACCTCTATAGTTCATAGGACACCACAGTGAGTGCCACATATTCCTAACACCACTACACAAGCAAATATAGATATAGATCACTTAGTAAATAGATTATGGGACCACACTTTCCCTTTTACATATCATGTATGATCATATTTCCCTTATTTGACATGGGCCACAGTGATAGTGAATCTCCCATGAGAATCATCAGTTAGTATTATTCCTCCTTTTTTGTACATACTTTCCTTTCTCTTTCTCCTTGTACATAGTTCATATTCATATTACTTCTACATATCTTATATCTATAGAATAAAAAAAACATTGTAACATTTCAAAAAAAATCAAATCTTACTTAAAAAACACAAAATTATAGATTGTATGCATTGTCATGTTTACACTTCTTATATTTGCCAGACACTACATATGCTAGCTATATTAGTATAGTTATTTTTATCATACCTACATGTTTCATTTATTCTTTTCGAGTGCTTACATATTACTTATAGGACTTAGGTCCACTACACCAATCTAGACTTTCCATTATCTACCTATTAGGGGAATATACATCAATACATGGGTCTTCACTTGGTAAATTCACCACTTGGGGCATCTTATACATAATTTCATTTATTAGGTTCTATCTTTATATAATCTACATCCCAGCTTTCACATTATTATATCTTGATATTGATCATATTACTTTTACTTATATTTTTCTATCTATTACTAATTTAGACTCATCATATGTACATCCTATCTCTTACACATATTTGTATTACATAATTCATGCATACTTTCATTTATAGCTTTCCTATTTTAGACTTGATTGTATTTATATGTTTCTTCTATTTAAGATATTTTGAATATGCCATTATTATTTGGCTCTATGCCACTTCCATTCATAGTGTGTATACTTTGGACATGTGCCCATGTCTTTGTGTGTGTCTTTCTTAATTGTGTATGAATATATTTGAATGTCTTTATAGGTGGCTCTAAGCCAACTTGCTTATTGATTGCATTTGTGTACATTTAAACATGTCCTTGTATGTCTTGTTTTTTTAGATTTGATGGCATGTACCCATGTCCTTTGTATTATGTCCCCTTGGCCTACTTTATGTGCCTTATGTGTTTTATATGTGTGCTTTATTATATGTGTCATGTCTATGAAACTTATCTTTGATTGTTACACACACCATTTTTTGATTCCATGAGGGACCTCATGCATCTACCCTTCCTCCTTGAGTGTCGTGATGGACATCATGCCCCATCCCCTTAGGTAGTTACCCAATTTTACTCCAATTTATTATTGCATACATTATTACATATATCTTGACACCTTTATGAATGCTAGATATGACATACACCTTATATTACATACTTATGATTAGATTATCTTATATTCTAATGTTATGCATGCCCATTATATTAGATTACTACGTAGTTATCATAAATTCACTAGCTAACACAGTTTTTATAGAGATTTTTTATTTTAAGGATAATTATTGCATAGGATCAATAACTCACCTCAAAAGAGGGGGAATTCAAAGGGGTTTGTCACAGAGATCAGTCTCTTATATTGTACTCATAGTACATTTTTTAACACATAGGTTTAGTTACAAAAACTCAGACACATGTAAACACAATGGGTAAATAATGACCCAAAAAATAGTATAATTGTATAGATTTTAGACAAGGATACTAGAACCCAAATTAGGACACTAGAACCACATGAAGCTACTATACAAGATATGGCACTACTATCTAGTAGCCTTTATTTCATAACAACCTATATTGGCCAAAATAGTACAAGTATAGTATAGGTTTGCACATATTTAATTAGAGATTTATTAGTTATATTTAGTTTTACTCAAATTAGTACTAGTTCAACTCAGATTCATATTAGTTTGCCTACATTGTGTGTATCATGTGCATCATGACCATTCCCATATTTATTTTAAATAGCCAAGTATAGTTTATTACAACTTAATCTAGAATCCATATGCTAATATATCATATTTTAGGGCATTTTCATGACACATTGTTTCTATATGCTCACTTACACATCATTTGATCAAATGGAATGATAAATGTCATGTCATTCTATATAATGTATACACATGACATCATATTCTAGGTTGTACACTAGTTTCATGCCTTAATTCATCCATAATGGTTGGCAATCTTGATTAGATTGGAGCTACTAGATATACTTAACTGGCCAAAGAGCTAACATATGTAGTTATATATACCCAGTTAGACATTTACAATATTTAGAATAGTTCAATTTTATATGCATATACTACACATGGGTGGGAAATGATGGAGTCATATCCTACTCAAGTTCTTGATCCACCTATATGAGAGGGTTAGACACACTATCATTATAATCCAAGTGATTCACAAGTTATGATTCATCAAGCAGGGGTGGGAAATGATGGAGTCAAAACTAGATTGAGTTCTTGAGCCACCCACACATGAGGATTGAGAAAGTTATTATTTTAATCTAATCTATTTATTGATTGATCACTATATACATGCACACATAGGTTTTCACTAGGTTAATGCATTGGTTCACATACATAGGGAGGTTTATTTGTTTCTTTTCTCTTTCTAATCTCTTTACACAATTTTACTAACTTTTACTTATTTACTTAGTTTAGTCTTTTATTTTTTATATCTCTTAAGTAAGGATTGATTAATGCACATTTCACTTTCAGGACATGTATTGGAGCATACTTCACATACTTAGACCCAGCTTCATGGTCATCACTTCTTGGGTAAGTCTAGGTACACTTCTTTTTCCTTTTTCCTAGTCATTTCACTTTATTGCATTTATAGAATAAAGGGGGGTAAATGTAATCACCCAAAAGTGGTATTTGAGTGTTAAGCATGATAATTAAGACTACCTATCCCTATTTTATCCCTAGACCTATCCTAGAGCCTATTTTCACATTTATATAGCCTTTGTGTAAGCCACAAGCATCCTGGTCAGCTCCAAAGCAGTCTTAGACCTTCATTTCCTAATCTTAGCCTTTCATGCCTAGTATTTGGATAGTTGAACACTAGTGCCATAATAAGGACACTAGTGCCACATGTCACTGGTGTCCACAAAATGGTGCTAAGGTCATTTTCCCTATATTTTCCCAAATGGATATCTTTTCAAAACTAGAGCCTCTTAAGGTCAGCCTAACATATTTAATCATCCAAAAAAGTAATAGAATAATATATATATACATGATTTTTACCATTTTAACCACTATATGGAAATAAAATGCAAAATAGACTTTCAAACATAGAACAATTTGAGCACAATTAAGGTTATTAGTCCTTATTCTTCCCTACTTCTGCATAACACTATCTACAGCAGCCCTAAGCTTAGATTTCCTAGATTTATACTCTCAAGCACATTTAAGACACTCAATGCCACTATCATATTAGAATCACTTTCACTTACACTATCACTTAGGTGGGGATAACTACATTGGGATTGATCCCTCCTCAAATTATTGGTATATAAGCAACTCTCTTCAAATCAAGGAGTTGAGGATGTCTAGCCTACCCTACTAATGAACACACTTTTCAACTCATGCCCTAGTTACATGGAGGATTAAGGTTTACATAATAAATTAGTCATTATAATAAAAATAAAAGTTTCTATAACTCATGCATGTAGAAACAAACCTTAAAAATCTAAACATAGGTACACCTAGAAGCTCAAGATAGTCCTACATAGAGGACACTACCGCCAATATTAGGACACTACTACCACTTTTCTAATTATCATTCTATTATTGAATTATGTCACTACTATCCAAGAGGGGTTTTGACTATGGGATATATTTTATGATACTCAAACTATATTTCATGTTAGTTTCTATCACCCAAATCATTTATATCAATTATTTTCCAGCTAATTTATTACTTCCACTATTTATTACTATTTTTAGAAAAGTCAAATCTAGTCAATTCTATAACAAATCAGTGGATATATTTATTACATATTATTTCCTTGATTTAGTCTATTTATCCATTTATCAAACATAATATTTACATACGCTAAGTCCTAAAAGGTTAAAACACCTAGTGACATGTAAAAATATGGCCATAGAATGGGCAAAAATGGCTTAAAATGGTCACAAAGTGAAAGTTATGGTAAAATATAAAAATACAAACTTGGATAGTTACATAAAATTTAGACACTAATGTTGATGCTAGTGTCTAGGATGGATGAAAATGTTTAAAGGATACAAAATACATAAAATAGGCATAATAGGTAGGGATCTCTAGCATACATTGGATGAAGATAAATAGACAACACATAGCCCAAGGGGTAGATAAATCAAGTGAAATAATATGAAACCGATGAGGTCCTTGAGAGACTGCATCACTAGATGTCTAATTATCGATGAAAAGGTATATATATACAAAAAGACTATAAATATGTGTACTTATACCAAAATAGGTGTCTACATTATTACACCTTTATTAATAAAAGTTTGTAATTGTTGTTTTACCTCATTGTCATCCTTCAAGGACTACTCATATAACCCAAGAATAGGAAGCAAACTGCTGGGCAGTAAATAAATTTTGTGCACAATGGACCTAGCCAGAGGTAAACCCATAAGATCCTAAAAAACTTCCTTGAATTATTGTATTATCTCTCTTGTATACTTATTCTCTTTTTTATTAAACATGATACAATAATTTTTAATATCCACAACCTCTTTACCTTTAATATCTCTCAAAATAATCAAAGTAAATTTCCTACTAGCATTAAGAAGCTTCTTATCTTTAGAGGTACTTACCAAGGATGTATTTGAATCTCCTTCATAGAGTGAAATAATTTATCTCTTACCATCCTTTAACAAGTGGTATTTTTTGGCTCTCCTCATGAATATGGCATCCCATACAAACAAACATAGGATACCATATAGTACACAGCTATTTAACCTTAAAATCTAGATATGGGGAATCTAGGGTTAAAGAGGTAAGAGATAGCCTAGGGCATAAGGATGGTAGAATATCTCTAAAGTAGGCCAATTATTTTTAAAACTTAGATAAGCATATACTAAATTAATTATGTTGAGATAAGCTAAAAATGGAAATTATAATTATGCTAGATATGGAAATAAAAATGAAAATAAGATACTTGGTTTTGAAGCTAGTACAGGTCTAGATATGGAATAGGTATAAAGTAGATTGGATATATATTTTAGAACATTCACCTAATTTTAGAAATTTGACCTTTATAGCCTCAAATACTTACATCAACATAGGATGGTTTTATTGATGCTACTATCTAACTTAGATGTAGGTGTCCAATATGGAATACATATTGAAATTAGATGTGACCACCATGATGCTTTTAGGTTTTATGTCACCTTCCCTCTAGTGTATTTAGATCTAGGTCATGGATTGTCACTCCTTGTCAAATAGAAAAACCCTAGTTATTCATCTTCATATTAGCTATGAGAAAAATGTTTTAGTGGGAACATGGTGTTGAGTATCTCTCTATCAATGAGCACTACCTACATAGCTAATATGATGAATAGGGCCTCAAACTTATGTAGTTATCCCTTACATGTTGGTTTGTGCATGAATCATGTAATGTGTGATAAACAAGTAAAGCAATGACTTAGCTTGTAACTTAGAAAATATGGCTCTTGGGCTACTCCTTCAGTACTTCAGACTTGTATATGTGTTATCCCTATTACTGATATGGAAATAGGATAAAATAGGAAAGTTTTACTCACTTGAGTGCTTGATAGAATGATTTTGGTAAGTTGCCTTGGTCTTTCTAACTCTTTTGTAGGTTTTGAATGAATGAGAGTTGATATTATATTTATACCAATCCCTATAGATAATATCTCTCATTAAATCACTTAGACTGACCATAAGTTGATACATTTAATTTTTAGACTGGATGACTTTAGGGAACTAGACACTTACACTGGGATAGGACACTTGTGTCAAATAGAAAATAGATGAAAGTTTATAACTTTTATATATCAAAGATAAGAAGGTTTATAACATTATGGGTAAGATAGCAGGTTTGAGTCATCAAACTAACATAGGTCAGACTAAGAGATAAGTAATTAAGCATAGAGAGATAGTGTGTGTGATCCTTTTAGTAGTTTGAAAAGCTTATGAGTTTAAGGTACATATATGATATGTATTTTCCAAGTGTACAAGACTAAGGTTCTATATAATCCATAAATGTTATCTACAATAACACACATGAAGAGGAACAACATCCACTGTAATTTCATCAATGAAATTAGGATTAATATCAAACTTAACCTTGAATTTTTTAGTCACCTTGATGTCTACATCTTTATTTACCCAACCTAAATAATATGGGCTTGTATGTTTGTAAGTTTTTGTTATAAACCCATGATATCTCTTCTCTTTACTTTGTTAGTTTAGTAGTTTTTATGGATGTATATGGTTTGTAAGTCATCTCGTGAGCATTTTATTTTATCCCACATTCATGGGAAGTAGTATGTTATTAGATTATAATTCATATATAAGTAAGTGTTGAGTCCAATGAAGACATCCAAAAATTATTTGTATTGAACTTGCTTAAAGGAGGTTGCCCCCTCGAAGTGGTCTACGATTAATATAATCCATTCAGTGCTTCTACTCATTTTATAATTTTATTATTTTGTGCCTTTTATTGACTTGTTATAGGATGATCCTCTTATCTAGTATCAGAGCACTTTCCAAGGCTAAAATTTATTTCTAGAAAGTTCAAACTCTATTCTAATTCATAATTTCTTTACAATATTTTTCTCAAAATTTCCTAACTTTGTTGTACTACATAATTTTGTTCTGCATCATAATAATATTTTTTGGATCAAGGTAAAACTTGATCACATAACTATGGTAAGTGCTTGGTTGAAATCCATAAAACTCATTGTGAGGATTACCATAGGAACCCCAAAGTAGTTGGCCCATTGAGAGGAGCTACCAATGAAATAGGCAATGGTCCCTTCCTGATTGAGTAGTTCTCATCTGTGAGGAAAACTAAAAACCATCACTGAGAGATAAATCTATGGATAGAAAATTTTTGGAGAGTGGTACTCACTTAGATAACATTGGTGGCTATAGTGATATCTTTAAACCCTTAGGTAACCATTGAAACTTGGGGCCTATTTCTATTAGTTTCAAAATACTACCATTGAGTATCAAAAAACTTGCCATATTATATCTATAGACTTGTCATACCAATTTTATAATATTACCATCAGAGTATCAAAAAACTACCATATCATATCTTTCATAGAGTATCACCAGCCTTTTCATACCAATAGAGTATTATAAAATCACCATAGCAAATCTGTAGACTTATTTTATCATATTCTTAGTAGACGTGTCTTATAGAGGAGAGTAACTAGAAATAGGGGAAAATATATATTATTTGGATCATGGTAGTAAATCAAATAGGATCAAAAAACATAGAGGATGAAATTTTCACCCTCAAGACCCACATCAAAGATCTTGATGAAAAAACTCTTGGCCTCAGTCTTCAAAATACCACCATAAACAATAGACGACATCCAGTATCTTCTTCTTCAGACACTAGGTTTTCTTCTTCTAGAAATTATCATGGGTTGAAGCTTAATTTTCCTTGATTTAATGGTGAATATCCAATTGTATGCATCTATTAGGTAGAATAATATTTTATTTTACATAATACTTTTGATGCTAACAAGGTTCTACTTGTATCCTTTCACTTAGAACTTAAAGCCCTTCAATAGTATCATTAGTATACCAAGGCTCATGATGAACCCATATGGACCAATTTTTGCACCCTCATTTTGCAATAGTTTGGCCCTACTACTTTTGATCACTTCACTAAAGCACTTAATAAACTTTTCCAAATAAGAATAGTGAGACAATATCAAATATAATTTGAAAAACTAGCCAATCACATAGAGGGATTGTTTTATGAATTCTTTAGGAGTTGATTTGTCAGTGGACTAAAGGATGTGATTCAATCTAAGGTCAAAATGTTTTGGCCTAATACGATGATGGAAGCCTTAAGGTTGGTTAATTTGGTAGAGGACAATATCATATCTTAGTATCAATTCAAATCTAATTTTATTCCATTCAAAAATATAACTCCATAATGATCTCAAATAATATTAGCCCTCAAAACCACTCCTATCAAGTGTTTGACTGAAGCAGATATGCAAGCTCATAGAGAAAAAGGATTATGTTATAAATATGATGATAAATTCACTTAGGGACATCGATGTGTTGATAAAAATCTCTACCTATTGGATGTGAACTCTCCACCTAAAACTAAATATTGGGAAGATGTTCAGGATACAATAGATGATCTAAAATAAGCTTAGTTGATTATGGAACCTGCTTCTCAAGAAGACCAATTAGAGATCTCTCTCTATGCCTTAGTAAGAGTCACTATCCCAAAAATCATACAGGTCAAGGGTTAATTCAAGAAGCTCCCTCTCACAATACTCATTGATTTGGGTAGCACTCATAACTTCATTGACCCTCAAATCACCATATAGGCTAATTATTTTATCCATCCTTACTCTAACTTTGAAGTCAAGATTGCCAATGGGAGCACATCACCTTACAAAGGGAAGTGTCACAATGTGTGAAACTCTATTGGAGATTATAACATGTATTCTAAAAATTTTACCTTGACCTTCAGTGGATGTGATGTTTTTTTGGGAGCCTAGTGATTACACACACTTGGACCCATTTTATGAGATTTTGTTGAACTTTAGATGTAGTTTTTAGATAATGGGAAAAACACACATTAAATGGCTTACAACCAAGATCTCTCAGCATCATAATTTCACATCACATGGAAAATCTTCTTAAGAATAATTTACATAGTGTCATTTCCTAACTCTATTCCATTCAAATTCAACCCTCAATAGTCTCCACTACTCTTTTTAACCTGCAAACCATTTTGTAGAGGTATGCATGTGTCTTTTCCAAATGAGTGGGATTTACACCTTCATGACCAAAGGACAACCATATTTATCTCCTTTTTGGAAGCATTCCTCCCAAAATTAAGCTTTATTACTACCAATTTTATCAAAAGACTGAGATCAAGATGCTCATTTTGGACTTATTAAAGCAAGGCATTATTTATCCTAGCACCAATCTATATTCTTCTCTAATACTCATTATCTAGAAAAAATATGGGTCATGGTGCCTCTATATTGATTTTCATGTACTTAATCACCTCATAATCAAGGATAAGTTCATGATCCCTATTATTAATGAGCTTCTTGATGAGCTTCATGGCGTTCATTTTTTCTCCAAGTTGGATCTTCACTCTAGATGTCCCCAGATCTAGTTTCATGAGGATGATATCCCTAAGACAACTTTTCACATGCATGATATCCACTTTGAGTTTTTGTTCATGCCCTTTGGTCTCACTAATACTCCTTCAACATTTTAGGCATTAATGAATAAAATATTCTATCCTTATCTATGGAAATTCATTATGGTCTTCTTTGATGATATCCTCATCTATAGTAAAACATGGTCTGAGCATCTCCAATATCTAGGACTCGCACTACAACTTCTCTCTAACCATCATCTTTGTGAAAAATAGTCCAAATTTACTTTTAGCCAAGATTAAGTGAAGTATCTTGGGAATATTTTTTCAGCCCAAGGGTTCAAGTGGATCCTAAAAAAATAGCTACCATGACAAATTGACCACATCTTCAGACACTCAAGAGCATCCATGGTTTTTTGGGGCTAATTGGATACTATCACAAGTTTATCAAGGATTACGAGAAAAATTTAACTCTCTTGATAGCTGTTTTCAAAAAGGATGCTTTTACTTGGATACAATCTATTAATTTTGCATTTAAATAATTGAAACAAGCTATGTGTACTACACATGTTCTAGCTATGTCATATTTTGCCAAGACCTTCACTATCAAGAGTGATGCTTATGGCAATGGACTTGGTGTTGTTCTCCTCCAAGAAGGATTCCCCATTACATTCACTATCAAATCCCTTTATGTTAATAATTTAGTGCTCTCTACTTATGAGAAAGGAAATGATGGCCATTTTATATGTAGTACAAAAGTGGTGGCCATACCTACTAAGAAATCATTTTTGCATAAAAAATGATCACCAAAATATAAAATATTTCCTATAACAATGATTATCTACCCCATCACAATATAAATGGGTTAGAAAACTCATGGTTTATGACTATGAGATAACTTACAAGAAGGGTAAGGACAATATTGTGGCTGATGCTTTGTCTTGCACATTTATGGATCAAGTTTCCCTTTCATCTAATTTTATGCTTATTTTGAATTGGTTAGACACTATATAGTAGGGGTATGTCAATTAATCCTCATTATCTAAAATCATTCAATAGTTGTCCACTAACCCCTAGACTATATCACATTATTCCTAGGATGGTACTTCTCTATGATACAAGGGTCATCTAGTGCTTCCCTAGAGCACAGATCTTTTATAAGATGCATTTTATAAACTCTATGATTCTCCATCCATAGGGAACTCAAGGTTTCTCAAAAATTATGAGTGGGCATGATTCAAATTCTTTTGGAAGGCAATGAAAAAATAAATTTAATATATGGTGGTTGAATGTGATACCTACCAATGTAACAAAGGTGAAACAACACTCATCCCTAGCTTGCTCAAACCCTTGCCCATCCCTACCAAGATTTTGATAGATATTTATATGTATTTCATTAAGTGTCTCCCTAAATTTTGAGGGGAAATGATGATATTAGTTTTGGTTGATCGTCTCTCCATATTAATTCATTTTTGTGACCTCAACCATCCTTATACCACCACCACAGTTGCACAAATTTTCCTAGACCAGATTTTCCATCTTCATGGCATTCCTTAATCCATTGTCTCTAATCATGATTTAACCTTCCATACACATTTTTTTACATAACTATTTCAATGTACCATCACCTAACTAAAGATGAGTTTTTGGTATCATCCATAAACAGATGACCAGATTGAAATTGTCAACAAATGCTTAGAAACTTTCCTTCATTGCTTTACCTCAGAACAACAACATTAGAGAGCAAAGTGGCTTCATGTTATTGAATGGTGGTATAATACCTCCTACCACACTTCAATTAAAATGACTCCATATGAAGTAGTCTATGGTCAAGCACCACCAGTGCTCCTTTCATACACCTCCAATAGTTCATCAGTTCAAGCAATCGACATGATTCTTTGAACCTAAGATTAGATCCTCAGTACCCTATAGGAAAATCTTCATATGGCACAAAATTGAAATAAATAATAGGCAAATCAGCACTACTCTAAGTGTAATTTTAAAGTAGGTGATATGGTTTTTCTTTGCCTGTAGCCCTACAAAAAATCCTCCCTAAAACTCAAAGGGCATCATAATCTAGCTCCTAAGTTCTATATGCACTATAAGGTTCTTTAAAATATTGGGTTAGTTGCTTATAAGTTGGATCTCCCACCTTCTACCCAAGTTTCCCTAGTATTTCATGTCTCTTGTTTGAAAAAAATTCTTGGCATAAACATCAGAGTGTAGACTATTTTACCTGAACTTGATAATGAAAGATCCATTCTTCTTGAGCTAGAGGCAATCTTAGATATGTGCACATGCCAACTTTTCTCCTACTCCATCACTAAGGTTTTAATTCAATGGCATGGAATGCAACCAAATGATGTAATATGAGAACCACTATTTCATATTCAACACTAATTCCCACATCTGAAGCTTTGAGGACAAAGTTTTTCTATGAGGGAGGGGATGTTATGAACCCATGATATCTCTTCTCTTTAATTTGTTAGTTTAGTAGTTGTTATCAATGCATATGCTTTGTAAGTCATCCTGTAAGTATGTTTTTTTTATTTCAAATTCATGGGAAGTAGTAGTTTCTTAGATTATAATTTATATATAAGTGTTTTGGCCAATGAAGGCATCCATGAATTATTTGTATTGAGCTTGATCAAAGGAGGTTGCCCCTTCAAAGTGGTATGCGATCAATATAATCCATTCAATTCCTTTTCTCATTTTATAATTCTATTATTTCATGCATTTGTATTGAATTTTTTTAGGAGGATCCTCTTAGTTTTAAACACAAAATTTTCTACCAATTATTTACTTATCAAATTTTCTTGTGAATGAGTATCAAAAAGAGCATCCAATTTTGTTTTCTTCATCTGAATTTTAACATAGAAAAGTTTAGAAAGCTCACCCTTTTGATCACTAATACTATCCAAGCATACCTCTCTATTTATGGAGGTAAAACACAAATTATCATCCACCTCAAAGATATAGACAATATTCTCAGCTTGAAGAGAAGACGTAGCCTTTTCCTTCTTGTTCTTAAATGGATGCAATTTTAGATGGAGCTTCTAACACTTATCCTCAAAATGAGTATCATTGTTACATTCACCATAATGTGCTTTAGTATGATTTTTATAAATGGAAGTAGCATTTTTCATACCTTTCCCTTTTTGATTGGAATTGTTTTCTTGCTTAGAGTTATTTTGAGAGGTAGATGAAGACTTCTTCTTATCTATCTCTAAGTAGTGATCTTGAGAACAATCTTCATCTACATTTTTAATCTTTTCCAAGAGGATTGGTTGCCTCAAATTATTATGGATTCCACCCACATACTTTATCAAAAGATCATGGTCTGCTACATCTTTAATCATTTGGATAGCCTTCTTATAGAACTCATTAGTTATTCCTACACACTTTGGCCTTGATTATACCTAATATATTTCCAATTTATGGACCTCTCTTCCTCATAATAGATAGGATAGAAATGATTCTTGATTAACATCTTAAAATCATCAAATCTATAAATAGGGGGGATATTCTTGATAACTAAATAATGACTATAGTTTTCAATCTAAGTTAAAGCATGATTATATAACTATAATATTTCAAAATAAATTTGTTGGCTTTCATTAATCTGATACAATCTAAAATATATCTCAATTTGGTTTAGTTAATGAACTAGTTTTTCTACATTCACATCTCCATCATATGGTTGAATTTAAATTTTTTCCTCAACTTTGAAGGGAGGTGGATTTGGGTTGGCATGGGACTACTCTTCATGCTTCTCATGGCTCTCAAGAGCATCTTCCTTGTTTGATTTTAATGTGTTTATGGAAACACCAAGCTTTTCCATAATATTTCCCATGATGGACTCTAATTTCTCAAGTTTTCTCATATAAATAAAGATGCTTTTTACTCCTTCAAGCTTGAAAAATAACTCTTATGTTATTTGGGCATCTTCATCAGCATGGGCCATACTTTTGATTCCTTTCTTCCACTTCCTTGTGGAAATATCTGCTTGAAATGTAACTAGGACACCTTGACCACTAGCACTATTATATCTATTGATAGGCATAAACTTATAATGTACTAAACACACACAACATAAAGGAATTAGAAACTAAACCATCTCTAATACCAATCTGATCCATAATCTAGGTGGATATTTCACTCTTAGATTCATCAACATGGACACTACAAAGATAGATTTCTACTAATTGATTCTAAGATTATTATATGCAAAAATAAATTGAATGCATACTTTTGAAATAAGTGAGAATCTTGTATAACATAAAACAAAGCATAAGGAGATAATCAAAACATATAAGACACAAGGATTACCTTGGATAAACCCAAGGTTGTAAAAACTTCAAAAGGGGAGCAAACACAATCCCCTTTTCACTATGTTATGTAAACTATATAAAAGGTACTTATAATGGCTTATATGGACAAAATACATAATACAATTCTATCCAAACTCATATACAAATCAATATTTTCACCTATGATACTTCTCTTAGAACTCCCATACACATAAACCACCCATAATAGATAACAATAATGAGTAAACTAAAATAAAGATCTAAACTCATCAATAAAGATGTGAGACCAATTTATAAACAACTCATTGCCTCTCTATTGTATTATCTACTTTTTCAAGACTCTTATATAGGCCCTATAATCCATGGATCTCACTAAGGAACTTAAATGAACAACCATAAGGAGAGGGAACATTTTCAACTGTTCATTTTATATGCATGTTTTAAGGTGACACAACCATTGGAGTATGCAGATGGGTGGTTACATAACCTTTAGGGTAGATATGAAACCTCCACATGTAAGTTATAGTGGTGACAACTTTGTCACTTCCTATAGGGTGATTATGTAATCACCCCTATAGACTATGGAAGTTTTGACACTGTGACCTTGTAAATTGGAAAACAAATAATCCTCTAAATAAAACCATAAGGTTTGAGAGCTAAGTAACCCATGTCTGATCAATCTGAAGTTTTTCAAATCATCTCCATAATTTTTTAATACTTAAACTAAAGTATTAAGCATTAATGTCTTACATATGTGCTTACAAACAAGTTTACATACAATTAAGTAGAGTGGAAAGTTAGTAGCAATGACTTAGTACAATAAGATCCATTTTTGGATCATATTTGCACCTTTACACTACTCAATATTTTTCAAGAAATTCATATCATTTGAGGAACTTTGTGATACAATACAAGAAAGAAAATTAAAAATTATCACTTTGAACAAGTTTAAATATGCATATGCATCTACATTAACTTCTATAACAAAGTGTCAAAATAATTCATCTTACAAAGTTAAGCCAATAGATGCTAAAATCAGTGCAAATATCATGTTTAATGTTATTTCTTAGCCTTAAAATAAACTCATTTTACTAGACAACCAAGAAGGCTATTTTCTAGATTACCATAACCACATCATAACTTACTACAAAATTTATTTGAGTTCAATCTCATTACTCTAACTCTACCATAAGAGGTTAACATGAGTAGACCTCAAATTAAATCATTTGAAAAAAATGCATATTATGATCACATAGATGCAATGGTTACTCTACCAATAGATGTTTCAAGATCAAGCAGCTTAAGCACTTTATTCAAGATCTTATCAATAACAATGCCATTGAGGTAGGCACTCCTACAAAATAAACTAAGCCTCTATAGTACAAAAATTCTAATTGGAATATTTTCAATGATCCATTTTAAAATCATGAGACAAACAAGGATAATTCAGCAATGCATCATATCTATAATGTATACCCACCTCATGGGTCATATGATCATCTATTGGATGGAATTATTGATACAGTTGTTTAATCATCTCAACCAAATCCTATTATCACCTTTGATGATAATTAAATAGTGGATGATTATTCTAATTTTCATGTCTTGTGTATGAGAGTATACATTGATCAAATATTCATTCATAGTGTATTAGTTGATAATGAGTCAAGTGAGAATGCATGTATAATGACATTACTCCATTAATTGGGTTACATAAAACATCACATAAGTGTTAAAACATTCAATGGGAAGTAACAAACTAATTTGGGGTGCATTGTGTTACCTCTTTAGGTGGGTCCTACTATATTATCCACTCATTTTCTTGTTATACTATAGAATGTGGTCTTTGACATGATATTATGATGCCTTTGGTTATAAAAGCTTTGTGTTATACCTTTCATAGTACATAGATATTTAAAGTATATTCATTGCAACCAAGTGGTTATAATTTCATAAATCAAATATAATTCTACAATATATGGTGTTTCCTCCACCCCATCCACCACTGCAGTGCATTGATATATTTATTTAAGAAAAAACACATTTAAAATTATTACACCTATGCAAAAACTTTCTATTTAAATAGTTCAAAAAAAGTGCAAAAATCTCAAAGTAATCAATGCAAAGTATCATATCAATAAAAGGTGTCAAGTTCATAAAAAACATCATTTCATACAAGAATTTATAAATTTGTGATACATGCATATCAACATGTTTCACAAAGAGTACAACATTTGGAAGAATATTATACTACTCTTCATCAGATCTTAAACCATTTTACATCTCCTAGAGCTACTCCTCCTAAATCAGATTACACAAGTGGTGATCTAGACAGTTTCATTATAGCACCTAATGATTTTTTTGATTATAAGTCATCTACATATATCAATTTTCATCCATAAAATGTTCTTCCAAAAATTATTACAGATTCTTGTTGTGACTCTCATATTTATGGGATCATTGGTTGGAAATTTTCAATTTTAAAAATTTTAAAACATTCTAATAATAAAAAAATCAAAAATTGCTTGTTCATATCTTTTTGATTACTTCATCGTATTATTCTTCCATTTATTACATGTGATATATTCAATAAATATTCTATCCCTTATCCCTTTACATATTTTTTGCTTATTGGCTCTTCCTTTTTAATTACCTAATATGAATAATCCAACACAATAATTGATATTGTTTTCCCCGAAAAATGCCACTCATTTTTGGGACAACCTATAGATTATTTTGGCTCTGCATAGACCAAAATCCTCTCTCCCTTTTTCAAAAATTGTTTTGAGCATTTAGTTTCTTCATTTTGCAAAGCTTTTTTAGAAATCTACAGACTCTGCAGGCTTGAATCTATGGACTCTGCATGATTGGAACTACGAACTTCACAGATTATTTCTACAGACTCCACAAACAGATGTCTATGGACTCTTTCAAAGTTAGAGAAAACTATGAACTTGGCTTCTACGGACTCTGCAGGCAAGCTCAAATCTACAGACTCTGTAGGAAAGAAATGAGTTCAACACTTAGCCATTTTTTTTTCAATCGGTAGGTTCAAGGGGCTGCCCCAAAGCCAAAGAGGCAAGTGCCCTTGTAGAGGGCAAGCAACATTGGTTCGAAGGTCAAAGAAAAGACAGAATTCCTTCGGATTTGTTCAAAGGCCCAAAAGGAACAATTCTTTTAGACTTCTTGTCTGATGGAAATGATTAAGTGAAGAAGGCCAAAGGAATTCACTTCGAGAAGAAAGCTCGAAGAAATTGAAAGGAACAAACGGCTAAGGACAAGAAGCTTTCTTTTAGACTTTTTGTTCGAAGGAATTCCTTTAGACTTTTTGTCAGAAGGAAAAGCCTGACAAAAAAAGCTCGAGAGTCAAAAGCTTGCCAAAAAAGCAAGAACCCGCTGGGAAAGTTAAACCCTGAAGTCTGCCCAAAAAAAATCCTGAATGGTAGGTACCCTTGTAGGGGAAATTGAAGACACAGAAGAGAGCCTTCCAAAAAACTTAGAGAAAGAAGGTTTTCAAAGAAAAAGGATGGAACTGTTGAACCTTGAACCAAATGGTTCAACAAGTTCAACTAGTTCGAAGGTTTAATATTTCAGGGCCTCAAAGGGACTTAGAAAGATAAAGGAAGCAATAATTAAATGAGAGATAGAATGAACCGATGAACCGATTGAACCTTGAACTAAAAGAGTTCAAAGTTCAATGGTTCATAGGTTCAAAGGTTCAAGGGTAGCCTCAATCAAGGGAAAAAGTAGCAAACAGGTGGTTCAACAGATGGTTCAACCAAGGAGCAAGAAAGCGATTGAACCAAGAAGAGATGGATGGTTCAAGTAGCTGGCGACCAGTGACAGTCCAATGGATGTCAAATTTAAAGTAAATAAATATCTGTCAAAATTCAAATAAATCACAAAATTTAAAGGAAGAACCAAGCGACTGACCAAAAGATAGCCTGATAGCTCAAATCACAGTAGGAAGAGACAAAGCTAGAAAGACAAAAGCAAAAAGAGGGTAAATCCCCAAATATCTACGTAAAAGTAATTTTAGTAGGTGGAATATTCCACTAAGTAGGTATTTTGGCTTGAAAATTAAAGATGTGGCCTATTTTTCCTTCCATGAAGTAAAGACAAAATGGACAGCTACGTAGATGTCAGAGGGGACAGACCAGATGATCTAGACTTGAGAGAAGACATATGGGATGAAATGACACCCCATAGTTAAGATAGTCACCCTATGTTCAATGCAGTCCTTTGACAAACTTGGAAATGCATTTAAGGCATTGAATGTATAGCATGGGCCGTTTTATGGAAAAAAGTGCCAAGTCTTTCTTGGCTGCTATATATTGTAATCTCTTTTATTGTTTTAAGGAGATCTTCCCCTTACCAGAAGCAAAACTCTGCTCAAATTGAAAGGCATTACTGAGACTTTGAGCTCAAATTATATTTCATATTTCTTTGATTAAATGAGAAAGCAAGTCACTTGCAGACTTTGTGTTGTTATAGCTTGTGCTACTTTAGGAGATTGTGCTTATGTCTATCTTCTGAAAGCATTCTTATTTATTTGACTTAATAAGCAAAACTAGTGGAGGTGATAAGGAAGGTGTCCTGAAGCCAACTACTTTCAAACTTTGTGCTGTCATAGTTGTCTTTAGTGTGTGTTTTTCCTTTATATTTCTATGTAAAGGACCTTGGGATGACTTTGTGCCCCCATTGTTCTTCATACGTCACTCTAGGGTAGTCAAGGTGGAGACTTTGTGCTACATCTTAGATTTTTGGTTACTTTGTACCTAGTTACCAGTCACTTGTTACCAAAAAGAGTCCTACTATTTGCAAGAACAAGCACTTCTGAAAGAAGAGAAGTGCCTTCTATCACTTCACCAAGATTTCCACTATCTAGGAAGGGATCTGGCTCTTGGTTGAACATTACTTCTGAAAGAAGAGAAGTATTTTCACCAATCACCTAAGATTTCTCCTCTATTTGTTAGCATCATCTCTAAAAAAAGAGAGATGGATGGTTCATTCCACCCCTGTGTCTTACTTTTTGCTTATATTTATAGTATATAGCCTCCACATATTTAATAGGGAACCTCCCCTTGATGAGAGGAGATATTTGTCCCATGTTGATGTAGTAAACCTACACACTGGGATGACCCGTCTCCTTATGCTATGGTGATAGGAACTATTTTGGTCACCAATTAGTTGGCTGACAAAATATTCACCCAACAATTTTTGGCAACTCCACTGGGGACACAGTAATTTTATTCAATTTGGAACCTCAAGTTTCAGATTGAAACATCACCTGTGTCTTACCCATAATCATTATAACCCTTATCCATTATAGACTCTATTGACTCTGTTCCATGTCTTACCCATTAGCATTATAGCCTTACCATCTTCCTCCACTTCCATTATTTTATTTGGTCTGCAAAACCAGAGCTACTGGGAAAGAGTGTGCAGTTTGAAGCCTCAAGCCTCAAGCTAAAGCAAGGCCAGTCCTTTTCCATTTTTGTTTTGCAAATTGGCCACTCCACCCAGATTTGTTATCCCTATTTTTGATAATTAAATCATGGCAGTTCGAGGCCCCTGGGGTAACTCTTTTGGCCCACTCAACTTGACTCCACCTCTGCATGAACTCCCATGTAGTTCAAGAAAAAATTCCCTAAATTCTTTGGTGATGGGATAGTTCACCCTGATGAACACATTGCAGCCTTTAGCATAGCCTATGGTGTGATAGGGGTGGAATTCAAAGACATGGTAGTCAGGCTTTTTGTGGAGACACTACAAGGTGCTATTGCAGACTGGTTCTACCATCTACAAGCTAGATCAGTGACTGACTGGGATACACTTAAAGCCAAGTTTGAAGCTAGGTTCAAGCCTATAGAGGATGCACATGCTTTGCTATCCCAGCTCACTTAGATGAATAAGGAACCTCATGAGCCTATGAGGGATTTTATTGCCAGGTTCAACAAGTTGAGGCACAGGATTCCCATGGCCACCCAGCTGACACCTCAGAATCTCAAATGCTTCTTCATCAACTCATAGCTACCTGAAGTGAGTTTTTTATTGAGACAAGCTAGACACATATATCTTGAGGCTACTCAAGACTTGGCTACCAAGCTAGAAGATGACCTTATCTTGGCAAGAAAGATAAGGAGAGATCCTAACAAAGGTAAATCCTCTTCATCTTCTGAGTATCCACCTTCAGCCACCACTGATCAAATGGTGCAAAAGCTAGAAAATGAACTACTAGCCTTGAAAAGGCAAATGGCCCAAAGTATGTCTACTCCTCTTAATCAGGATATGCCAAGGAGGGCATTTCAGAATTAACCATATCAAGGCAATGCCACCAGGAATCAAGGGTAGCCAAATCGTCTTCCTCCCCCACAAAGGAACCTTGCCCTTGAAACACTTCCAACCAACTCAGTAGTTGGATATATGGAAACAAAATATGATTTCTCTTTCCAACCTAAGTTTGAGCAAGAAAATGATGCCGAACTCTTCCTGGAGGATCAAGAAGAATTAATTGGCAACTCCCACATTGGTTTCCTAAATTACCAGGATGAACCCAAAAGTGAAGATGAAGTAGTCAAAGGATCATATGCAGTATTCACCCAGTCCAAGAATCAGTCAACCTAGTAGGTTGACAAAGAAAAGACAAAGGAGTGACCCCAACCAGTAATTTCAATTGCTAAGTAGAGAATCCCTCTTCCTTTTCGGTTAAAGGACCCAGTGATTGCCAAAAAGGTAAGTACATCAAACATTTATGCACCTTCTACTTCAAATTCACAGATCAATCCTCCCCCTCCCAAAAACCAAAAGGATGAACTCCCATCCTCTCTTCCAAGTCCATCTCAATCATTTGACATGATTGATCATGTCAAGATATCCAAAATTCAAATGACTGAGTTTGAATCCCTGCAAGCCAATCCTGAGCAATTGGACATTGGTGGAAAACTAGGTGTGGACCTATCTGAGGCAAAAATTATGGTCACCCAAACATCAGACCCTATAGCTCAAATTCTATTTGAGCCATCAAGCAGGGGTAATTACTTCTTGACCACAAAGGATGCTCATGTCTCAGTTGATGAAAGTCTTGTAGCTAGCAATCTAAGATTTGATCCAAACAAGACATCAGAAGAATTGGTAGGGTACAGTACAAATCAAGAAGGATCTTCCATCTCCAATGAAGAGAAACTTGATAGAAGATCAGCTTTTGATGATGCTTGGATCCTAGAATCCAATGGCAGAAATTCTTCCATTCATGTTGGATGTGGATATCTATTGCTCGAATTGAAGACTACTCAGGATGAAGAGATCAAACTCCTTCACATCAAAGGAGATGTTGAGCTGATGGTTTGTCAAGAGTTTGAGGCTAACAATCAAAGCATGTGCTATACTGAACTAGCAAAATAGCAAGCTATGGTGGTGGACCATACTATATACTCCAAAGTTATCAAAAGGAACTCTTCGCCAAGAGAGCAAGGAGTTTTGGTTTTCAATTTGAAGACCACATCCTGCCATGGGGCAAGAAGAAGAAAGAGCCAAGAGGAAGACACAAAAAATTGGTTTCCTGGTGGAGAGTTCTATTCACCCATCACTGATTCTAGGGACAAAATGGTTTCCTACTAGTTTATCAAGATAGAATGCCATTTTCATTGTCTCACAATGGGTAGCATCTGAATCACTTCAATTCTTGAAGTGTCAGATAAGTTCACCTGTACATATGTAAACTTGTATAGTCTTTGGTTTTATTTTATGCTTTTCATTTTCATTTTCATATTTTGGAGCCTTTCTTCTTGGGTAGCGTGACTCCATAGCCCAATGGCACACTTTAAGGCACTAGAGATTCTGGCTTCTACTCCCCTCAACTGTGTTTCAAGTTTCCAATTGAAGATAGTTCCCCAACTGGAGCCAGCTGTTGTCCTCAAAAAATGCCACTCATTTTTAGGATAACCTACAAACTATTTTGGCTCTACACAGACCAAAATCCTCTCTCCCCTTTTCAAAAATTGTTTTGAGCATTTAGTTTCTTCATTTTTCAAAGCTTTTTAAAAAATCTATGGACTCTATAGGCTTGAATCTATGGACTCTACAGGCTTAGGACTATGAACTTCATAGATGGTTTCTATGGACTCCACAAATAGATGTCTATGGAATCTTTCAAAGTTAGAGAAAACTATGAACTTGGCTTCTACAGACTCTACAAGCAGGCTCAAATCTATGGACTCTCAAGGTTGGTTTCTACGGACTCTGTAGGAAAGAAATGGGTTCAACACTTAGCCATTTTTTTTTCAATCGGTAGGTTCAAGGGGCTGCCCCAAATCCAAAGAGGCAAGTGCCCTTGTGGAGGGAAAGAAACATTGGTTCAAAGGTCAAAGAAAAGATAGAATTCCTTTGGATTTGTTCAAAGGCCCAAAAGGAACAATTCTTTCAGACTTTTTGTCTGATGGAAATGATTAAGTGAAGAAGGCTGAAGGAATTCACTCTGAGAAGAAAGCTCAAAGAAATTGAAAGGAACAAATGGCTAAGGAAAATAATCTTTCTTTCAGACTTTTTGTCTAAAGGAATTCCTTCAGACTTTTTTTCTGAAGGAAAAGCCTGACGGAAAAAGCTCGAGAGCCAAAAGCCTGCCAAAGAAGCAAGAACCCACTAGGAAAGTTGAAGCCTAAAGTCCACCCAAAAAAAAATCCTAAAGGGTAGGTACCCTTGCGAGGGGCACTTGAAGATGTAGAAGAGAGCCTTCCAAAAACTTAGACAAAGAAGGTTTTCAAAGAAAAAGGATGGAACCATTGAACCTTGAACCAAATGGTTCAAGAGGTTCAACTGGTTTGAAGGTTCAATATTTGAGGGCCTCAGAGGGACTTAGAAAGATAAAAGAAGCAATGATTGAATGAGACACAAAATAAACTATTGAACTAATTAAACCTTGAACTGAAAGAGTTCAAATTTTAATGGTTCATAGGTTCAAAGGTTCAAGGGTAGCCTTAATTAAGGAAAAAAGTAGCAAACAGGTGGTTCAACAGATGGTTCAACTAAGGAGCAAGAAAGCAATTGAACCAAGAAGTGATGGATGGTTCAAGCAACTCACGACCATTGACAGTCCCATGGATGTGAAATTTAAAGTAGAGAAATATCTATGGAAATTCAAATAAATCACAGAATTTAAAGGAAGAACCAAGCGACTGACCAAAAGATAGCCCGATAGCTCAAATCATAGTAGGAAGAGACAAAGCTAGAAAAGACAAAAGCAAAAAGAGGGAAAAGCCCCAAATATCTACGTAGAATTAATTTCAGTAGGTGGAATATCCCACTAAGCAAGTATTTTGGCTTGCAAATTAAAGATGTGGCCTATTTTTCCTTCCATGAAGTAAAGACAAAATGGACAGCTGCGCAGATGTCAGAGGGGATAGACCAGATGATCCAAACTCAGGAGAAGACACATGGTATGAAATGACATGCCATAGTTAAGATAGCTACCCTATTTTCAATGCAGTCCTTTGACAAACTTGGAAATGCATTCAAGCCATTGAATGCACAGCATGGGCCGTTTTATGGAAAATAGTGCCAAATCTTTCTTGGCTGCTATATATTGTAATCTCTTTTATTGTTTTAAGGAGATCTTCCCCTTACCAAAAGTGAAACTCTACCCAAATTGAAAGGCATTACTGAGACTTTGAGCTTAGATTGTAGTTCATGTTTCTTTGATTGAATGAGAAAGCAAGTTACTTGCAGACTTTGTGCTGTTATAGCTTGTGCTACTTTAGGAGATTGTTTCTTATGTATGTCTTCTGAAAGCATTCTTATTTATTCAATTTAACAAGTAAAACTAGTGGAGGTGATAAGGAAGGTGTCTTGAAGCCAACTACTTTTAGACTTTGCTTTGTCATAGTTGTCTTCAGTGTGTGTTTTTCCTTTTTATTTCTATGTAAAGGACCTTGGGACGACTTTGTGCCCCCATTGTTCTTCGTACCTCACTCTAGGGCAGTCAAGGTGGATACTTTGTGCTACATCTTAGATTGTTGGTTACTTTGTACCTAGTTACCAGTCACTTGTTACCAAAAAGAGTCCTATTGTTTGCAAGAACAAGCACTTTTGAAAGAAGAGAAGTCCCTTCTATCGCTTCCCTAGGATTTCTACTATCCAGGAAGGGATCTAGCCTCTTGGTTTAATGTTACTTCTGAAAGAAGAGAAGGTATTTTCACCAATCACCCAAGATTTCTCCTCTATTTTTTAGCATCATCTCTAAAAAAAGAGAGATGGATGGTTCATTCCACCCCTGTGTCTTACTTTCTACTTATATTTATAGTATATAACCTCCACATATTTAATAGGGAACCTCCCCCTGATGAGAGGAGAGATTTGTCCTCTGTTGATGTAGTAAACCTACACACCAAGATGACCCATCTCCCTATGCTATGGTGATAGTAACTATTTTGGTCACTAGTTAGCTGGCCGAAAAAATATTCACCCAACAGATACTACCACATTTTTCCATTCAACATACTATTTTTAAAGTCTAAACAAAGCCTACTATATTTTTCCACCACATATAATATCATCTAGAAACAATCAAGATCATCTATATATCCTATCATAAGCTTGTCAATATTTTCCTATAGCATTTTACACATTACTATCCAAAACTAATAAAATAGACTTAATGCATCCAATTTTTTGATATTATACATACTATCAATTTACAAAAAAATATTATTCTTGCCAAATATTCTTTTGTGTATTTTGTTTCTCATACATGCATGTAAATTCTTTGAAAAATTTGATGAGATGAAGACATTAAATCTATTCCTCTACATCCCTATTCTATTCTCATATGTGTCTATCGGTTATAATTCACATATACATTGGGGGCATCATACTCATACCTAGTCATGCCATCATATTCAATGCTTACTTTAAATTTCCATATGATTTGGATTATTTATATCTCTTCCTCTTCTAATTTTGAACCCATGGTTTTATCTCCTAGTCTCATTTATCTTGTTTCAAAATTCAAAAAAGTACAAAAACATTCAAAAGATGATAAAATTTTAAAATTAGGGCCTGAGTATAATTATACATCTATTTTACATTATTTTCATATGTTATTTATCTTATGATTTTTAGAGAGCATAATAATTTTATATTAAACAAGTGTTTTACTCGTATTTATGAGTGTTATGTAGGACATACAAATTTTACATGGACTTAGATGTTGGTCTTCCCTTTACCTAGCAACCATGCCATGTTGGGGGCACCTATCCAAAGGTTAAAGTAGTTATAGAATGTTACTATATTATAACTCTTATATTTTTGAGCTATAGACTCTTCAAAAATGTCTTTCTAACATCTCTATCTTACTTTTATGTACATGGATATGTTATTTGATAGGATATGATCACATTACATATACATGGTTTAGACTATATTTCTAATTTTATGCTCCATTGATGTTATTACTTGTACATAGTATATTTGAATTTGTTCATCTATTCTATATGGCTCATGACCCTTGTTTTCAAATTATTTGAGCATCTCTATGAGATATTTTCTTGATATATGTGACATTTGAACATGTCCTTTACTTATGGCCCTTGGCTCTATGTTTTGTGTAAAATTTGAACATGTCCTTTATTTATGACATTATTAATGTTATTTAATGTGTGGCCCCTGGTCTTATGTGTACAATATTTTCTTATTCAACATTTGAACATGTCCTTTTTACGCATCTCTTGACCTTATTTTATGATATTAGGCTTAGTGTGCTTGTTGTGCTTATCAAATTTGTTGAGTTTTATGAGTTCCATGATCCATATCATGCACTGAATATTGTGTAGGATGCTTTTATTACAACTATGATTATGAGCTTCATTGATACATTTAGCTAGATTCAACATTTTAGGCCTTGCCTCATATGTTAGATACATGGTTTGAATGATACATATCATATTATTATGACATACATTTTCACATATGATATAATATTCAATGATTACATCTTTATACACATGATAAAATTAACTTTTATTTTGATATGAGTAAATTTAAAGACATGTCCCTCACCTCAAAGGGAGGAATTTTAATGGGTTTTTCATACATTAGATAAGCCTTTGATAAAAAAGAGTTTTGAGTACATAATACAATTTCAAATAATTCTTAATGGTTCAAATTTTAATTACTGGTATAAATTATGGTGGCATATGTCATGTATATGCATTCACATTATAGGAATAAATTATAGATTCATACATTTTGTTTGCATATGCATGGGCATATACCCACAAAATTCAAACATAATTACATAATTTTCATCTACATTTAATTACATATTTCATATTTATCACACGGGAGCATGATACAAATTCATGTCATACTTCCAATAATATTTTCCAGCCATGGTCATGGTAGGAGCATTAATGTCATCCATTCTCTTTTGATCATGAATATAGGAACTATTGACCAAATTTGACACTGCACATCGAATTGGGACCCCTATAAGTAAAAAATTGATTTTTAGATGTTCATAAGGGTCTAATATTTTTTCATAGGGTGTATTATAGTCTTCTTAATTAGATATAATGCAATTTTAGCCTTGGTCATAGTCATTTTGAGTCACTTAATAGCCATTTAGGGGTCATAAATGAAATTGGAATGGTTTTTAAGGTGTCCAATTCTTGTAGTTTCCTTTAAAACATCCAATAAGTTATATTCCTTATTATAAATATTAGTCCCATCTGAATATTGTAGGTTATCTAACTAAAAATCAAGAAACCAACTAAAAAGGGAGGAGTTTGGAACTTGTACAGCCCATGAGGGAAGGTGACACATGGGATAAGGTCATGAAATGTCTCTTCATATTATTTAGACTCATATTAGTGCTTGGAATGATCTAGAAGTGTCAAAAAAGGTCTAAAACCATTTTGTTCCTTCTTTGTCCTTCTAAATATATAGAACTAGTCAACAGGTTTGTGCTTGGTATGCCCAATTGGAGAAGTTCTAGGTAAAACATATTTTTGAGGTGAAATTAAACTAATTGAGATCCATTTACATAATAATATTTTGAATATTGGTCAACCATGCTTTATGAATCATCTCTAACAAGTTGACTATGTTTTTTTGCTCATTATTTATTGCACCCTATAGGTCTTGCTTTAGTTTTGATAATTTTGTATGATCCAGATGATGATATTGATTATAGATTATAGATTATGTGAACTATATCTTCCCATTTTATCCATTTTTTTTTCATATTTTTAAAGGATTTGATATCTCAAACAACTCACTTTGCAGGAAGGTGTTGAGATTGAAATTGCATTTAAATTACACCATTTGCAGAAAGCCTATTTCTTTGCAAGGGATTTGATATGATGTAACATTATGTTTCACTGATTTAAATGGTCATTTTAATATCCTTCTTTTAAAATTTTCAACCTCCAAGGTGAGCATCATTGAGCTCACAGTCCATTGCCATGCACAGTCAGCTCCCAACTCATCCTCAGTCCCAACCATGACTTGTGGAGGCTATAAGAACATATACAAAAGTATAATGAAGGTTTCAAGGCTTTATAAACATATTATAGTAATATGAGGTAGTTATTTGAGTCTCCAAATGATATATAAGGTATTTTTGTAGTCATGTGCAATACTTCTACACATTCTGCCATGAGCATGCACCTACAAGTGCTTGAAAGGGGAAAATTAAGTTAGAATAAAGGTTTTAAAATTGTTTTAAAGGTCTTTATAATGATAGACATACATTTGAGGAATTTTAAAATAGTTAGGTCTATTCATGAAGTCAAAAATATTACACATCTTCCACTTATACTCACTACCTATGTATGAGAATAAGCACCTACAAGTGGCTTGATAGAGAATTAGAGGTGTTATGAAAAGTGTTAGATCATGAGATGAAACCTTTCTTGGAGTCTTAATATGTTGTATAGATCATAGTAGACCTATGTGATGTGATAGGTAGGTAAGCAAACTATGAGGAACCTTTCAAAGGTAATGACTATAGATTTAGGAATCAAATCCCTAAAACATCAAAATAGAGCACCTTACTACTTTGTTGATATCTCATAGTAGGGTTACAAAGAGTTTTAATGAATCTAAGTGACTAGGTATTGTAACCCCCATATACGATAAGAGTTATGTAAAATATGGAGGTAAGATTACTAAGGTAAGATGGTTTCTAGGAAGGCTCAAAGTTTCCCCTTTGGATACTAATTTCAAGCAATGATCACCTGTAGGTTTGAATCCCAAAGAGACTTTTTTCACCCAAGTTGGCAGTATTGGGCCATGTCTTCACATTTGAATAGTTATATATGGTTGAAATAAGATTCATGATCTAATTATCATAAATAGATAATGATATACTAATTTTTGAATACAACACTACCTATAGGTCTCCTTTTCATCACAAAATGTATACGTACAAGATTTGGAGATGCAAGGTGACTTTAACACTCAAGGTTACAAATGGAGTCTATCTTCATGTTTGAACTATCTTATCAGGTTAAATGAATATAAAATAGAAATAATTATATAAATATCATCTAAATAGGTTAAAATATTATTTTTTGAATCTCATATATACCTACATGACCCCACACAGTCAGTTGTAGCTGACTATGAGGGGTAGAGAGCCAAGGGACTGGGTTTTTAATGTGGTCTAGCCTAGGCAAGATGAAAAAAATGAATTAAAACAAGTACCAAATTATACTAAGGGAATATAGGGAATTTTTTATAAATTTTCCTCAATCCCAAGCAATCAAGGTCACCTATAGGTGCCCTTCTAAGACACAAAACATAATCAAGAGATAGAACTCAGTCTTGAGAGTTCAAGGTATATGGAGGGGTACATGTAGGTCTAATGTGACGAATTGATTGGATATACCATCATGATAAAATAATATTCAATAGGATATTTCTAAAAAAAAAAATAGAGAGAGGACCCCATGATACAACACATAGTCCATATGAGAACCATGTATACATAGTCTATCTTCTAACAGTTTGTCTTAGATTTTAAGGAGTTGAGGGGTCAAATGATCTGATAAATGTCCTAAATTTTGTGTATATTTTAATTATTACCTAATATAACTTATAAATCCTTAATTTTTCCTTGAATAGGACTATACCTCATTATTTTGTATTAGAGGTTAGCCAGTCAATAAAATCATGATTTTGGCTAGACAAGCAAATGAAGCCAAAATGGGTATGAAACTTGATAGGAGGAAATTGGGACCTCAAATAACATATTTTTAGTTTTATTTATGGTTAATTGGATCTAATAAACACTCATAAAATATTATATTTCTTAAAATGGTCAAAACTCTCTTGCACACAGCTCAACCAAACAAGCTCCAACTAGGCCTAGTTGCTAAATGAGAAGAAGAGATGAGGAGTGCTTGGATGGTTTTAGGGTGATTTGGGAAGATTAGTGACATACAAAAAAACATAATATACCTTTAAAATAAGTATTAAACTCAATAAGGTTCTCTAAACCCTCAAGGTTGTAGGCAGGCTTATTAGGCATTGTTAGGCCTAGAAGCCAAATGGAGAGTCATTTTCACTTATACCATGAGATGAGTATTATAATAAATTTGTAAATGTATATTCTGGAATAATATATTTTTCCAATCTCTTTTTATTTATATAAATCACAAATAAGGCATTTTTTACTCAAGAACAACATTAGGCCTATGTAAATGGAGAAAATAGCTTGATCGTGCAAATTTGAGTGATCATATCTTCTATAAAGCTTTGTATGGAGATACAATAAGTTTTGAGGTGGTATTATGGGTCATAAACATCATTATTTAGGAATTTTATTTCAATTCATAAATCAAATCTTCATGAATAAAGCTACTAAGAGCAAAATGAACCTAAAACCCTTGCAAACCCTAGATAAGGACCTAATTGGGAAAATTAGGATGGAAAGTTACTCTAATGGACCAAAATGGCATGTAAAATTGTTATAATGGAAAAAAATTGAATTTAAATTTATTTTATTATGTATGGGACTCTCTCATTCTCCTCCCCATCCTTTTTTATTATATGGAATTATTTAGATGGAGTATAAAATAGGATATTTTTTATTATTTTATGCATTGTGCAGGTTCTATGAGGTTTGAAGAGATGAAATCAACTTTGGAAGGAATATTTAGACTTAATATAACTCCCCATGTCCATTTCATGATTTATAAAAACTCCTAAGTGTTCCTACTAGCTACTTCATCTCAGCCAGTCAAAACTAGCATAGTGAACATAATAGTGAGAAGGGTGAAGAACTTCAAGTGGGTTGATTTTAAGGTTTATTGATGCCTCTAATTCCATGGATGGTCTTGAAACATGTCATTAATTTCCTTTTATTTATTTTCATGAGAAATTGAATCCATTATGGAAGCCAAGTGTGCAAGGTGTGTGAAAGAGGAGTTCCTTTAACTACAAGCAATGATGGCTCACTTTTAAAGGAATTAAGGTGATTAAGAATGAAACAAATGAATGTAAAAGAATGTCTTCAGCCCTTACCTCTTATTATAATCATTATACCTATCCCTAGTTAGTTTTGGGAAGTTCCAATAGGGGTGAATGATGAAGATAATTTTCTGAGCTAGAAGAAGGAATTTCATGCCACATTTCAAGAGTTTCATGACTTGGGGTGAAACGTACATCTTTTGACATTGGATGATCAATTTAAAATTATCTTATAATGCACATGTAACTAATTTTTTAAGATTTAAAAGTGTCCTTATGACCTTTTTACTTCTTTCATCTCCTATCTCTCTCAAGTTTTATAAGAACTAGACATTTTGCCCTTTGTAAAATATGATCCACATAAGTATGGTGAATCCAAGCTCATTTACATACCATATTGCAATAAATACTACTAGTTTTACCTCTTCTATAACTCTTCATAGTGTGTTAACTTTAATGATTTATCTTTATTAGTGATGACTATTGTTTCCTTAACACTGTTATCTCATTCTCACACCTATTTGTATCTTGAAAGCTTATTCTTGTAGGTCATGTGAAGTGTTCTATGAATTATCAAAGCTAAGTGAGTTAGTCAATTCAAATAGTGCCATTATAGGCCTATTTTATAGTCCTACTAGCCTAAACATTCATCACAACCTCATAATGAAATACTAATGTGAGAATATTCAGATTAGAGAAGTGTATGCATAGTTAGTCTCTTGGTCTCTTGTGTGATATGCAGTTGGTTGGTAATCATCAGTTAATTTGGTGTATCACCAAATCTAGGATAGTTTATTTTTATTTTTATCTCTCTTTTCCTTACAAATCATAGGTTTAATAGTGATCTAAAAGTGTTACATCAAGGGAGCTAACCCTATCTAGAGATTCACCTCATTCTTAGGCTACCCATAACCTAGAGGTGTTTCAATTATGCCACTTGGATGAGGAGAGCTAAGACATCTCCTCAAAGGTGAAAATACAAGTTACAATAGTAAATAAGTAATAAATTAATTTAATATGTATTCTATCTATAGTGGTTGATTCAATTAAAGTGCATAGTGCATAACTTAGATATTCAGCACCCTCCATCATTATAGCTTAAAAATCCATTATGGATTTCGACATGTTTCCATATTGGGGTTACAAATACTAAAAACATAAATTAAGTTTTTTGTTTCCTTTAATGGATTATAATTTTCTATACATGTTCACTTAAAATTGGGGTTTGATCACCCTCAATTTTCCATGGTTCAACAATAGAACCAATTTCTCCAAGTGCTTCATGGGAAGCACCAATTTTCCAATGCTTCAAAGAAGCATCATATTCAAGAAAAGTCACAAGATAAAAATGGGTTTTGAACATACATGTGTATTCATCCCTTTCTCCCTTTTTCAATTTTTAAAGTTCAAACTTTTTCAAATTTCAAATGAACAAAATGACTACTTCATGAACTGTTGTAGGGTTTTCTAATTTAAAGTGCCATACACATTTGAAGTATCCATTCAAAAATTAAAGTGTTTTATACATAATCAGGTATATATTTATTTTTGTTGTAGTAATTTAATTTCAATATTAAATAGGAGATAAATTTAGATGCTAAAATTTGGTCATGAATACTTGATAATGTCAATTTTGACCTACTTTTACTTTAATTAACTTGAGCACCTAAATTGGTCTTATTTATCCACCTCACTCTATCCTAAGTACTTGTACATGTCCATCCCTTTCTAAGTATTTGTATTATACTTTCATAAATGTTCTTAATTAATAAAAATATATCTAAGCATCTATATGGATGTTAAATTTATAAAATCAAGTGTCACCCTTTCCACGACATAATCAAACCATATGGGATGGAACCAGTAATTGATATTGTCCTAATGTGTCTATCATGTTTTTTCTCTCAACAACTCTTTTTCAAAGTTAAACCCTCCCTTGCATGTTGGTATATATTTTTAGGGTAGGTATCATGAGGTTTTCTCCTTTTGTATTGCTATAAATACACTTCTAAGACATTTATTCTAATACTTATGAATTTCATTATTGATGCACACTTACACTATTACATGTTGAGCAAAGTTTCCTTATTCTTCCAAAAATCTAGTTTTATTCATTTGAGTCAATAATTAACCAATTCAAGTGAAGCCTTATCAATTATTCAAACCATCTCTGAATGCATACATGTATAAAAAAGAACACAATTACACTAAGCACTCTAAGTGGGAGAACTAAGCAGACATTATTTCCCTCCTCAGAGTATTAGGTACATAATCAATGATTAATCATCACATGGGTGATAGGGGTAGCTTAATCCATTACACTCCCCCCTTTTTGTCATAGTTTTTTAGCTATTGTAAGCCCTATTAGTTTTTAAATTTTAAAGAAGTCATTTCCAGATCATATACGCATAGCCTAAGATCAAATTTACACACAAGCATATTTCAAGTGTAAGTGATTGTGCCCTTAACTTTTAATTTTTTGAAGAGGTCAATACCGACCCATAAAGGATAATATTGGTAGTTGATCCTGACCCAAAATAGTGAAAATGTCTATTTTAGTTTAACATGGATAATTAAGTCTTATTTAATTAGTTTAATTAATCTTTTATTCATGCACAATCAGCTTACAGAAAAAAAATTAGCAAAGACATATTTGTTCTCTTTATGTTTTCTATATTTATATGTTTTCATTCACTCAATATTTTTCAACTTCAGTAGTTTACTTTCAATCTACTAGTTATAATTTATTTATAGAATTTTCTACCCTTCTATTCATTTTATCTTAATTATAGTTAATACATTAGTTAATTCTAAATTATGATTAAAAAAATGCACCTAAACAAAGCCACAACAAAAAAAATATATAGAATATGCTACACAAGATTTAAAAAGTAAATGGACTTTCTCAAAAAAAAAATTGATTGCATATTTGGATTCCTCTCAAAAAATTCTATAATTTTATAAAAAAGGCATCTAATTTTGAGTTTTAATGTAAAATTTATGACCTATAGAATGTAGAGGACATTTTAGGGTTACAAAATAGATATTTATTTTGGATTGGAATCCAAGACTAATTAAAAATAATGTAATAGATATTACTTAAAAATGGATATCCATTTTGTTGAAACTCTTTTAACTCCAAAAAAAAAAATTGAGTTTCCACCTCTTTCCCATCAACTCTTTGCACTTTCCCATAAAGCAAGCAAAATACTCAGCTTGTACCTAAACACACCCATCATGGTTACGCTAAGGTATCACATTATGTCATTTTACTCTATAAATTTTAGTTTCTATAATAAAATGGGGGTAATGTAGACATGTAAATTTGGTATTAAATACTTGATAATGTTAGTTTTGAACAAGCCTTAGTATACATGACTTGTGCATACATAATTGACACTTGCTCACACTCTCTCCTAGCCATTATCTTATCTATGGGCCTGACCTTCCCAATTTGTCATTATTCATACACAAAATTTCCCTAGTCTCTACATAAACAACTTATTATATTATTTAGACTATCTCATAATCTCAAATCATTATTTCCTACTTTTTGGACACATTTAGTCATAATCAAATGAATCTAATAAATAGAGTCATCTACCTTAGCCTGACTTATCTGTGTACCCTTTAATAATTACTCTCCCAAATTCAAATCCTTCTTTTGGGTCAGCCCATACATTTTACATGTCAATTCAGAGGGAAATTAATCAAAGATTTATCTATATAATAATTTCAAGCCTAAGCCTATTCCTATCTAACATTGATTAAGATCACATCTATTATTCATCTACACATTGAGAAGAATTACCCTAAAGCTTCCAAATTTGAAACCCCTCAAACGAATAGGCCTTGAACCAAGTTTGAATACCATTTCAAGATAAAAATAATATTTTTGTAAGTGTTGAAATCTATACACAAGATTACACAAAATGTTTATTATAAACCCAAGTCCTACCCTTCTCTTTGCATTATTAGTAAATTAGTCACTATGGATGCATATGCTTTGTAAGTCATCCCTTAAGCATATTTGAATTAACCCACATACATGGGAATTAGTAGTTGTTATAATAGATCTAGTATTTAAGTAAGTGTTGAGGTCCAATGAAGGCATCCACGAATATTATTGTATTGATCTTGCTCAAAAGAGGTTTCCCCCTCAAAGTAGCTTGCAATCCAAAGGTTATTTTGGGTTATTTTCTAAAGTTCATAAATTTTTGCAGAAGGAACCTCACATCTAGTATCAGATCAATTACTTGGCTTGTGGGTAGATTTTGGAGATTTGTTTTTTCAGCAGTGGCTTTCTAGGAGCTACACCATTTATAAAAATATTTTTCCTTACATCTATTTTTTACATATTCATTACAAGTTTGGATAAGGTTAAATACCCCTCCACAACTATGGTAAGTACTTGGTCATAATCCCTAAAACTCATTATGATGAGTACCATAGGAACCCCAAAGTATTTATCCCATTGAAATGACCTGCTAGTGAAAAGGCAATGACCCCATCCTGATTGACTAGTTTCTACCCATGAGGTAAACCAAGAGCTATTGATTAGGGGTAAATCTATGGCTAAAAATTTTATAGATATTAGTACTCATTTATATATCATTGATATCCATAGACACTCCTCAAAACCCTTAGGTATTCAAATAGACTTGGGGCCCATTCCCAACATAATAGTTTCAGAAGACCAATAGCAGAGTGATCATAGTTGAGAACAGTTGATCACCATACACTTATAAATAGGCTTAAATTTTTTCAACATATCTCTCCCTCTATAGTTTTTTTGACTCTCAAAATTTATTAGAACACCTTAAATTCCATTTGGTACATTTTTTCTTTGAGGGTCCATATCCAAATTCCACTTCTATTAGCCAAAAATCTCAATTTTTTATTTTTTGGGGTTTTTACAACTTTTTTAGTTTTTTCCCTCCTATTTTGAAACTTTCCCATAGTTTTCCTTTCCCTTTTCTTCTCATCTATCCCTCTTGGACAATTTTTTTAATTTTTTCCATTACGATTCCTAAATTGCCCTTGCCTTCATCAATCCTAACCAAGAGGTGCCAAAAAACTAGTAAAAGTACATTTACCCCTTCTGATTGAGCCCAAATTAAAACTTTTCCTTATTAACTGTGTCTTAGAACACATTTTTCTATCTCTTGACAACAAAAAATTGTTTATGCTATCCACCCATGTAGGGACAAAGATCATGAAGGAAGAAATTATAACATTGAAATCTCGGGTCACTGAGTTTATTGATATGATACATGGATTGAATCAACTAAATAGCCTTTTATTCAATAAATTATAGGAGTATTCTTTAGAGAATAGTTTCTATTATCCACACACATCATGTGGGCCCAAGATATACTTTCCATGGTTCAATGGTATAGAACCTATAATATGGATATATCAAATTGAGCAATTATTCAACCTTCACAATACTTATTATGTCAACAAAGTCTCAATTACTTCCTTCTACTTGAAAAAATAAGCACTCTAATGGTACCATTGGTATCTCAAGTCAAATGATGAACCTAATTAGAAAACATTTGCATCCTTAATTTTGGGTAGGTTTGGTCCCTTGACATTTGAGGACCTTATAGGATCTCTTACCAAACTCTACTAGATAGGCATCATTCATGATTATCATATTGCATTTAATAAATTGGCTAATCACATTGAAGGGTTATCAAATGACTTATTCAAGATTTGTTTTATTAGTAGCCTCAAAGATCCAATCTAATCATAGGTTAAAATGTTTCATCTCAAAAACATGATGGACACCTTGGGTATGGCTAAGTTATCATAAGATAAACTCTTAGTGCAACGTTGACGCCCCACTTTTCTACCCATAAAGAACACAACCACACCGATTAAGTGCCTTATTGAGATAGAGATGTGGGATCATAAGGAGAAATTATTATGTTATAATTATGATGAAAAATAGGTTAATTTTCATGGGTACATCATAAAAAATCTCTACTTGTTAGATGTGGAATCACCACCAAAGCTAGACAGTGAGCCTAATATCTAGGAATTCTAAGATGCTCAAGCAAAATAAATCCCCTCAGAGGACTCAATGTCTCAGCAAAATCAACCCAATATCTCTCTACATACTCTAATAGGTATTACCACACCTCAAACCATGAATTTAATGGGTTATTTAAAAATATCCATCTCACAATCCTCATTGACTTCAATAACACTCATAATATCATTGATCCCTACATTGCTAAGCAAGCAGACTACATTGTACACCCTTATTCTAGATTTGAAGTCATGATTATTAATGGGGTAACATTTCCATGTAAATGAAAGTGTTATAATATGGCTATAGTGATAGGAAATTATAGTCTTCACTTAGATATGTTTTCTCTACCCTTAGGAATATGTGATGTGGTCTTAAGGGTGAAGTGGATCCATATATTGGGACCTATTCTATGGGACTTATCTAATCTTTGGATGTAGTTCATAGATAGTGGCCAAAATCACACCTTAAAAGGATTCTTTCCTAAATCTACTCACATCATTAGTTCCCATTGCATTTAAAATCTTCTAAATAAAGGCTCACATGCAGTCATTGTCTAGATGCACTCCATCCAACTCCAGCTCCCCACTGCTACTAATTACCCTGTTGATTTACAAGACATCCTCGATAAGAATTCAAACATTTTCATAGAACTAGCGGATTTCCCCCTACATGCCCTAAAGATCATCACATTTCTCTCCTTTTAGGAAGCATCCCACCTAACATTTGGCCATAGTGTTATCCCCATCTGTAAAAGACTAAGATTAAGAAGCTAGTACAAGAACTCCTTGAGTCTAGATTTATTCATCCTAATACCAGCCCGTATTCCCCCCCAATGATTTTTTTCCACAAAAAATATGGGTCATGGTGCCTCTACATTGACTTCTATGCCCTTAACCACCTCACTATCAAAGATAAATTCCTAATTTTGATCATCGATGAGCTTCCACATGAGCTCTATGTGTCAACATTTTATTCAAATTAGATCCTCATTCAAGCTATCATCAGATCCATGTACATGTTGATGACATTACAAAGACATCCTTTTGCACTCATGATGCTCACTATAAATTCTTATTCATGCCATTTGGACTTAAAAATGCCCCTTCAACATTTTTGGCACTAATGAATAAAATCTTTTGGCCTTTCCTACATCAATTTGATTTGGTTTTCTTTGATGATATTTTGATTTATAGCCTCACATGGGCCAAGAATCTCTAGTATATTGATAAGGCATTACAACTTCTAGCAGACAATCAATTATGTGCCAAACAGTCTAAGTGTTCCTTTGGTCAAGAGGAAGTTGAATATCTAGGGAATATTATTTCAGTTGATGGGGCCTATGTGGATCCAAAAATAATTAGTGCCATGCAGCATTGGATTCATCCAACAACCCTCAATATCCTTCATGGATTCCTAAGCCTTAAAGGATATTAGCACAAGTTTATTAGTGATTATGTAAATATCATGGCTCCCTTGACTTCCTTATTGAATAAGGATATATTCATATGGGATGTCACAGCTGATGAGGCATTCATGGAACTCAAATAAGCTTTGTGTAGCACACTAGTTTTAGCCATGCTAGACTTTACCAAATGTTTCACCATAAAAATTAATGCCTTTGGTAATGGCCTATGTGTTTTTCTTCTCCAAGAGGGTCATCCCATTGCTTTCACGAGAAAATCCCTTTTTGGATAAAATTTGGATTTTTCTATAGACGAAAAGGAAATGATGTCAATTTCACATGTAGTAAAAAAATGGTAACCATTCTTGGGAATCATTTTTGCATCAAAATCAATCACTAGAGTTTTAAATATTCCTAAAATAATACATCTCATCACTAGCACAACATAAATGGGTTAGAAAACTCATGGGCTATGATTATGAGATTGCTTACAAGAAGGGTAAATACAATGTCATGGTAGATGCTTTCTCACACATATTTGAGGACCAAACTTCCTTTATGCATCTCCATGCCCATTCTAAACTAGTTTTAATATGTACATCAAGGGTATGCAAATGATCCCTCCTTACACCACCTCATTCAATGACTAGCCACTAAGCCCTCTATAGTACCACATTATTCATGGGATGGTGATTCTCTATGATATAAGGGTTATCTGGTACTTCCCCATAGCATAAACCTTCATCAAGTCATATTCTATTAAATCCATTCTTCTCCATCATTAGGCACTCAGGATTTCTTAAAACATATGAGCGAACATGTCAAAATTTGTTTTAGAAGGTGATGAAAAGGGAAATTAAATAGATGGTGGCTAAATTTGATACCTGCCAATGTAACAAAGGTGAAATAATAATGATTCCTAGTTTTCTCAATCCCTTTCCCATTCCTATTAGAATTTGGATAGATATTTCTATGGATTTCATTAGGGGGCTCCCTAAATCTAGAGGGAAAATAGTGATCTTGTTCATGGTAGATTGCCTCTCAAAATATTATCATTTTTATGCCCTTGACCATCCATATACATCATCCATGATCACACAAGTTTTATTGGATTATATATTCCATCTTCATGGCATCCCTTCTTCAATCATCTTTGATCATGATGCAACTTTCACCAACCATTTTTTGATGGAGTTATTTCAATGCACAAGAACATAATTGAAGATGAGCATCGGGTATTATCCCCAACTAGATGGCCAAATAGAAATTATCAATAAATGAGCTTAGAAACATTCCTTCATTATTTTTCTTTAGAACAATAATAATAGTGGGCAAAGTGAATTCCCTTATAGAATGGTGGTACAATACCTCCTAACACACTTATACTAATATGACTCCATATGAAGTAGTTTATGGTCAAGCACCTCCAACACTTCTCTTATAAACCTTAGCATTTCACTAATTTAGGAGGTCAACACTACTCTCTGACAATGGGATCAAATTCTCAGCACCCTATGAGGAAATCTCCATCTAGCATAAAATTGAATGAAACAACAAGCTAATCAACACCACTTCAAGTGTACCTTTCAACCTAGTGATATGGTTTTTCTTCATTTGTAACCATACAAGCAATCATCCCTAAAACTAAAAGGATTTCATAATCTTGTTACAAAGTTTTATGGGCCATATAAGGTTCTTCGGTAGATTGGGTATGTTGCTTATAATTTGGATCTTCTACCTTCTTCTCAAGTTTACCCAATCTTTCATGTCTCCTATTTGAAGAAAGTTCTTGGAACCACTATTAGAGTGCAAATATTTTTACCAAAAATTGATAATGAACACTTTATCCTTCTCGAACTGAAAGCAATCTTAGATAGGTGTGCCCACCAACTTCATTCCCACTCAATCATGAAAGGCTTAATTTAGTGGCATGGCATGTAACTAAAAGATGTAACATGGGAACCACTATTCTAAATTCAGCAATGATTCTCACATCTAAAGCTTTGAGGACAAAGCTTTTTCTAAGGGGGAGGGGATGTTAGGAACCCATGTCCTATCCTTCTCTTTGTATTATTAGTGTATTAGTCATTATAGATGTATATGTTTTTTAATTTGTCCCTAGATCATATTTGAATTATCCTGCATACATGGGAAGCAGTAGTTATTAGAATAGATTTAGTATTTAAGTAAGTGTTGAGGCTCAATGAAGGCATCCATGAATATTATTTTATTGAGCTTTCTCAAAGGAGGTTTCTCCCTCAAAGTGGCCTGTGATCTAAAGGTTATTTTGGATTATTTTCCAAAGTTTATTTCATTGTTCATTTATTTTCTATAGTTCTCAAATTTGTGCAGAAGGATCCTCGCAATGTTATTATTAAATTGATTGCACACACATAATTAAGTGGGAGAATTATGTGTAATTTGAGTCCTCTTCATAGTATTTTAATGTAGGTAGCACTTAGCCACTTAATATAGGTTATTTAGGTTAGCTTAACCCATCGTTTCTAACCTATTTTTCCTAAGTCACATTGATCCCAAGAGTTCAAGCTAAGATTTTGATGTAAAGAGATATAAAATAAAGTTATTTACACAAGTCTAAATTATCTAAATACATAGGAGCCATTTATAGATGTAGGTGTAAAAATCCAAACTAACACATATCAGTGTAGGTCTCCTAGAAGAATCTAGTAGAGTGCAAGCATATCTCACTACTATAGGCATCCATGAAGTAACATACTAATCCCAATAGATTTAATACATTTTTACCTAATTTGAGTCAACACAAAGCCTATTTGATGATTGTATAGTCACAGACTACAATAAAACCTAAACAAGCTAAGTGTCCTCTCTTCTCAATCATTTTCATAAATAGTAAATTGTAATAAATTATTCATACTTTGTTATTACATTTAGATATGCTTAACTTAGACATGTATTATACAATCTTTTTATAGTTGCCTACATGGGCTTACATCTTTTTTTTTTAATATTCTAATATCTTCAGCTATATCACATGATAACATGTCATGCACATGACTCTTTATTTTGAGATGAGTGGGTTTAAATAATAAGTACCAATCATCCACCTCAAAATGGGGGCATATATCTAGATATTTTACATCAATATTTTTCAAAATTAAATATGTTTATAAAGAAGTATGAAGAATAACCTAAAAGTATCAAGAAGTCCCAAATATTTTTTCCCTAATCAAGAATTAAATTTGACTTGCTATAACTTACTCTATAAGTTATAACACTTGATCTATAACTTGTTAGGACTTGCCCTAAAATTTATAGCACCTAGACTATTTAGTTCAATTGTAGTGGTAACATGGATAACATAATATTAGGTGTATTTGTTCTTATGTTCATACCTTTAATTTATATTTCATATTATCATATCATGGTGATTTACTAGGACATTGATTAATTCTTGGCATTAGCCATTACTTACAAGTACACTAAATTTTTAGACATCAAAGTGTGGGTGAAGTATAGCCTAAGCATTCAGACATTTCATCCTTCATGCCCTAAGTTAAGTGCAAGTATGTGCTTCGATGATTTTTTTATTTTGATGCATACATGCATTCACATATGCACATAAAAATAGGGAATTATGTAGACACATAAATTTGGTATAAGACTTATTATTTAAATTTTTATAATATTATTTTATGCATATGGATTGAAGTTTCAAATTAGGGTATTATTGGTATTTTTTATGTCATTTTCCTTCCATTTATTCTCTATGTGATCACATGTTGTTTCATTTCTTCTATTTTATCTTTCTTATTTGTTTGATTTGTGCCTACAAACTCTTTATTTTTTTTCTACCTTTGTTTATTATATTTTCTCTTTCCAAAACATAATCAACAGTCTACCAATTATGTTTCATTTTGTTTTGTGGGCCCTTATGTCCTTATTCACCTCTTTTTAGTGTTTGGATTCGTGATTTTCAATTATTTCACTTTTTCTTTATTGGATTACATTAAAATAGGTTCCTAACTCAAATTAAATAATTTTTTATATATAAAAATCCTCCTATAGGTATTTCAATAACAAACATCAAAAGTATTCAAATCTAGACACATACTAAATGCTATATTTCTACTCTTAAGGACTATTCAAATAAATTTAATAGTTTTTAAATGTATCAAGGACTAGGTGAATGTTTATGTAGTTGAACTTGATTATGTATGGAGGGAACATGAATCCCTATCTCTTACTTGGGTTAATATTACACTTACAAACAAGAACTATGGTGGCTTTGATGCCATGGATGTAGGTTATGTAGTTGTAACTCATTGAGAGGTTGACCGAGTTAGGTAACATGGGAATTTTTTATTAATATTGAAACACTTTGTATTAAATTAGGTGAATAAAAAAGGAGACTATGAATCTAATATTTTTTCCACCAAATAAATGAAACAATTACACTACCTTGTTTGTCATTTTTCTATGCACCTACACATAAATTTGTAGAACTACTTGCAGAGAAGGGTTTGAGTACTTTTACCCTGAGTTATGAGGTCTAAATCATATGATGATGACCTTAAGGTCATGAATATTTTATATGTATTATTTTTTTCCATGTTTTCTTGGTGAATTTGTGTTTATGCTTCAGTTATTCAAGATAGATTTTATGGGTATGTACAGGCCTAATATGAACAGTACTAATGATGTGTTTCAATTAGTGGTTTGAGCTAAAATGATTTTTGAAGAAAATATGATCTTAGTATGGTTATATATAGATGTAATATGATATGTTCATTCCATATGAATTGTTTGAATATGTTTCAAGAAGATTAAATGGTAATGTGTTCTTAGTACACCTAATGGGATTAGGTCTCTATAAGACCTAAAGGAGAGATAAGGCTTAATTGAAGTAGGTCAAACCTAAAATAACTCAAATAACATTTTATACATGTATATGAGATGTATTAAGATCCATTACATGGCTGAACTAAGAGGATAATGGTGTTTGGTTGAATAAGAAGGATATGAACAAGAAATACATGTGTAAATACTAGGTAATTTTAGGCTTATTTGAGATGGATGAGAGCAAGCAAATAGAAAAACATATCATATAGTATAATAAGGTATTTTAGACAATCATAATATTATATAATATCATTTATTAACATTTTACATAGGTTTTTTGTATGACAATCAAGGTCATATGACGTAATCAAGTCAAGAAGAGAACTAGTTGAGCAAAGAAGCCTAGAAGACAGCTTTGAGCAGGTTTGAAGAGAGAGAAGAGCTAAAGAAGGAGATCATAATTTTTTTAATGATAAATAAATTGTTATAAATGTGATAAAGGGTTTTAGATGGATAATTTGGTGTTGAGTCATCTAGGGGGTTGGTGCCTCCTTGCAAGTGGGTGCTTGCTAAATCCTAGCTAAGTTGGTGTTTAGCTAGTTGGGGTTGGTGATCCATGTGAAGTTGGTGCTTCACTAAAATTTGTGTTTGTCTTATATTACTATATTTAATTTGTATATATTATTTGGTTTTCATCCCTTTGATTATTTATCACATATAAGTTGTGTTATCTTGTGCTCTTATGTTTCATACATATATGGATGGTTACTTAGTCACTTATTTGATCTACATGCTTAAATGAATGTTCATGAATGCTTAAGTAAGAATTGAAATAAAGGTTTTATAATATTGATTCACCCCCCTCTCAATCATCTTGATTCTAACAACACGTCTCTCACTTCAAAGGGATGCATTCTAGTGGGATTTTCATACATGAGATATGCTTCTATGATAAAAAAATAGTTTTGGGTATAGAATACAGTTTCAAATAATTATTAATGGTTCAAATTTTAAGTATTGGTATAGATTATGGTGGAATATTCCATGCATATTAATTCACATTATAAGAACAAATTATAGATTCATACATTTTAGTTTCATATGCATGGGCATATGGACATAAAATTTTAACATAATTACATAATTTGCATATACATGCAGTTACAAATTTCATATTTATCACAAGGGAGCATGATACATATTCATGCCATAATTCCAATACTATTTTCTATTCATGGTCATATTAGGAGCATGTATGTCATCCATTCTCTTTTTATCATGCATAATTGAATCTATATGCCATCTATAGTTGTTGATTCAGTTAAAGTGCATAATGCATAACTTCGAGATTCATCACCCCCCGACATTATAACTTGTAAATCCATTATACATTCCAAGATGTTTCCATTTTGGGGTTACAAAGACCAATAGTGTAAATCAATGTTTTTGTATCCCTCAATGGGTTCTATTTTTTTATGCATGTTCACTTAAAATTTGGGTTTAATCATCCTCAATTCTCCATGATTCAATACATGAACCAATTTATCTAAGTGCTTCATGAGAAGCACCAATTTTTAATGCTTCAAAAAAGCATTATATTCAATAAAATTTAAAAGAGAAACATGGGTTTTGCACATACATGTGTATTCATCCCTTGCTCCCTTTTTCAAATTTTCAATTTTTAAAGTTCAAACTTTTTCAAATTTTAAATGAACAAAATGACTACTTCATGAACTATTGTAGGGTTTGTTAATTTAAATTTCCCTACACATTTGAAGTATCTAATCAAAAGGCAAAGTGTTTTATACACACTCAAGTACATATTTCCTTTTACTCTAGTAATTTAATTTCAATATTAAAGGGGTCTAAATGTAGATACTAAAATTTGGTCATGAATACTTGATAATGTTAGTTTTGGCCCACTTTTACTTTAAGTGGCTTGAGAACCTAAATTGGTCTTATTTCTCCACCTCACTCTATCTTAAGTACTCATATATATCCATCCCTTTCTATGTTATTATATTATACTTACATAAATCTTCTTAATCAATAAAAAACTCTCTAAGCATCTGTACGGACTTCAAATTTCTAAAATCAAGTGTCACCCTTCCTAGGACATAATCAACCCGTATGGGATGGACTAGTAATTGATATTGTCCTTATGTATCTATCATGTCTTTTATGTCAATAAAAACTCTTTTTCAAAGTTAAACCCTCCCTTACATCTTGGTCTATATTTTTAGGGTAGGCATCATGAGGTTTTCCCCTTTTGGATTACTATAAATACAATTCTAAGCCATTTATTCTACTACTTGTAAATTTCATTATTGATGCACACTTACACTATTATACATTGAGAAAAGTTTCCCTATTCTTCCAAAGTATAATTTTATTCATTTGAGTCAACTTTTATCCAAGTCAAGAGCCTATTATAACCAAGTCAAGTGAAGCCTTATCAAATATTCAAACTATCTCTAGGTGCATACATGCAGTAAAAAGAACACAATTTCACTAAGCCCTATACGTGGGAGAACTTTGTGGACTTTATTTCCCTCCTCAAAATATTGGATACATAGATAGTGATTCATCATCACATGGGTGATTGGGGGTAGCTCAACCCATTACACTCTCCCCTTTTTATCATAGATTTTCAGCTATTGAAAGCCCTATTAGAGTTTCAACTTTGAATAAGTCATTTTCAATTCATTCACACACAACCTAAGGTCAAATTTACACACATAAATGTATTTCAAGCAAGTGCAAGTGATTGTGCCCTCATTTTTTAATTTTTCTATAGAGGTCAATATCGAACCATAAAGGATAATATTGGTAGTTGATCCTAAACCAAAATAGTGACAATGTCTATTTCAGTTTCATATGCATAGTTAAGTGTTACTTGATCATTTTAATTAATCTCTCAATCATGTAAATTCAGCTTATAGGCAAAAATTAGCTAAGTCATATGTGTTATCTTTGTGCTTTCCATACTTAGATGTTTTTATTCATTCGAGATTTTTCAACTTCGGTACTTTACTTTCACTCTTCTAATTCCAATTTATTTATAGTATTTTTTACCATTATATTCATTTTATCTTAATTAGAGTTAATACATGAATTAATTATAAATTATGATAAAAACATGTACCTAATAGAAGTGACAACACAAAAACAAATAGAATATGGTGCACAAGATTAAAAAATTAAATGGACTTCATAAAAAATATATTTTGATTACATATTTGGATTCCTCTTTAAAAATTATATAATTTCAAAAAAAATGGCATATAATTTTAAGTTTTTATGCAAAATTTATGGTCTATAGAAAGTAAAATACATTTTAGGGTTGCAAAATGGATATTTGTTTTATCTTGGATATCCAAGACTAATTCAAAATAATGTATATCTATTACTTGAAAATGGATATCCATTTTTTTTAAACTCTTTCAACTCCAATTTTTTTTGGGGGGTTTCCAAATTTTTCCCATCAACTTCTTGCACTCGCCTATAAAGTAAGCACAATACTCAGTATGTACCTAAACACACCTACCATGGTTGCGCTAAGGTATCTTCTGTCATTTTACTCTAGAAAATTTAGTTACTAGAATAAATGAGGGGTAAATTTAGACATGTACATTTGGTATTAAATACTTGAAAATTTTACTTTTGACCAAGCCTTAGTATGCATGACTTGTGCATATGTAATTGACACTTGTTCACATTCTCTCCTAGCCATTCTCTTATCTATGGGCTTGACCTTCCCAATTTGTTATTATTCAAACATAATATTTCCCAAGTCTTGACCTAAATAACTTATTATATTACTTCGACTATCTCATAATCTTAAATCATTGTTTCCTACTTTTTGGACACCTCTAGTCACAATCAAATGGATGTGATAACTAGAGTCATCTACCTTATCCTAACTTATCTGTGTGACCTTTAACAGTTACTCTCCCAAATTAAAATCCTTGTTTTTGGTCAGCCCATATATTTTACATGTCACTTTGGAGGGAAATTACATAAATATTCATCTATATAAGAATTTCAATCCTAAGCATATTCATATTTGGCATTGATTAAGATCACATCTATTATTCATCTATATATTGAGAGGAATTACCCTAAAAAATCCAAATTTGAAACCCCTAAAAGGAATAGGCCTTGGACCAAGTCTGAATATCATTGCAAGGTAAAAATCATAGGTTTTCAAGTGTTGAAATCAATACATAAGATTAAAAATCATGTTATTATTACACTAATTTCACACACACAACTAAGTGAGAGAACTATATGCAATTTGAGTCCTCTTCATAGTATTGTAACATAGGCAACACTTAGCCACTTAATATGGGTGATTTAGGTCAGCTCAACCCATCCTTTCTAACCTATTTTTTTAGGTCACATTAATCCCAAGAGTGAAATCTAGGGTTTTGAGGGAAAGAGAAGTAAAATAGAGTTATTTGCACCATTCTGAAGTATCTAAATACATAAGAGCCATTTGTAGACACAGGTGTAATAATTAAAATTGTCACATATCAATGTAGGTCTCCTAGAAGAATCTAGTAGAGTGCAAACATATTTTGTTACCACAGGCATCCAACCAATACCATACTTGTCCCAATAGATTTAATATATTATTACCTGATTTGAGTCAACACAAAGCCTATTTGATGATTATACAGTCATAATCTATAACTAAACCTAAACAATCTAAGCACCCTCTCTTCTCGGTCATTTTCATAAATAGTAAATTATAATAAATTAGTTATACTTTGTTGTTATGTTTAGATATGTTTAATTTAGACATATATTATACAATCTAAATTAAACTCAATGTTTTGGATTATTTAGATCACTAAATTAAAAATTAGTTAGAATAATTACGTTATCCTACATATACCTAGTCACATGATGGTTTTATCATATAATACATATATCACCATATATTTCCACATTGGGATTTTCACTTGTCCCTACCTTGTTTTTCCATTGGGAGCATCATGCCCTAGCCTATCTCCCTGCATTTATTATCCATATCTTGTACATGTGGAACTTACATTGGGGGGTAAGTTTGTTCCCCATCACATTAATATATCGGGGCATATTGTTTACCCCATGCTATCTCATCCTCATATAAGGTTTCAAATACCTATTAATCTTTACACGAAGATATCTATTTTATATGGTTTTAAGTGGACATATTACCTATTTATCACACTGCCTAAATTAGAGTAATTTTTTCCCCTCATTATCAATCACTTTACTCTCTCTTAGGTCATATAAAACTATTGATTATTACATGATATTTTTTTATAGTTGCCTACATGTGCTTACATTTATTTTTTGAATATTCCAATAGCTTTAGCTATATTAAATGATAACATGTGATGCCCATGACTTTTTATGTTAAGATGAGTGATTTTCAAGAACAAGTACTGATCATTCACCTCAAAAGGGGGGCATATATCTAGATATTTTATATCAATATTTTTCAAAATTAAATATGTTTATTAATAAGTACGAAGAAGCACCAAAGAGCATCAAGAAGTCCCAAATATTTTTTTCCCTAATCAAGAAGTAAAGTTGAATTATTATAAGTTACTCTATAAGTTATATCACTTCAGCTATGAATTGTTATGACTTACCCTAAATTTTATAGCACCCATGCTTATTTAGTTTAGTTGTAGTGGTAGTATGGATCACATAATATCAAGTATATTTGTTCCTATGCTCATATTTTTAATTTATATTTTATATTACTATATTCACAGTGATTTTCTATGACATTGACTAATTATTGGCATTGGCCATTACTTACAAGTATACCAAATTTTTAAACATCAAACTGTGGGTGGAATATAGCCTGCATCTAGACATTTCATCCTTCATTCCCTACGTTAAGTGTAAGTATGTTCTTCAATTATTGTTTTATTTTGATTCATACATACATTCACATATGCACATCAAAATAGGGCATAATGTAGACACATATTTTTTGGTATAAGAATTATTATTGAAATGTTTGTATTATTGTTTTGTATATATGGATCGAAGTTTCAAATTAGGGTCTTATTGGCATTTTTTGTATTATTTTCCTTCCATTTCTTCTCTATGTGATCACATGTTGTTTTGTTTCTTCTATTTTATCTTTCCTCTTTGTTTAATTTGTGCCTACAAACTCCTTATTTGTTGTCTCCCTTTATTCCCTATCTTTTGTCTTTCTAGGATATAATCAACAGTCTACCGATGATGCCCTATTTTTTTTTGTGGGCCCTTATGTCCTTATTCACCTCTTTTTAGTGTTTGGATTTGTTATTGTCAGTTATTTCACTTTACCTTTATCAGCTTGCATGCCAATAGGTTTCTAATTAAAGTTCAATAAGTTTGTATATATAAAAATCCTCCTATAGGTGTTTCAATAACAAGCATCAAAAGGATTCAAATCTAGACACACACTAAATGCCATATGTCTACTCATAAGGACTATTTAAATAAATTCAATGTTTTTAAATGCATCAAGGACTAGGTGAATGCTCATGTAGTTGTACTTGAATATGTAGGGAGGGAAGGTGAATCCCTATCTCTTACTTGGGTTAGGTTTACACTCACACACAAGAACTACATTGACTTTGATTCCATGCATGAGGATATGTAATTGTAACTCGTTGAGAGGTTAATCGAGCTAGGTAACATGAGAATTATTTTGTTCCTCTTATAACACTTTGTAGTAAATTAGGTGAAGAACAAAGGAGAAGATGAATCTAACATTTTTGCCACCAAATAAATGAAGCAAGTTCACTACCTTGTTTGTCATTTTCATATGCACCTACCCATAAATTTGTAAAACTAGAAAATTAACAAAGTATAGAATAAATGAGAAAGTATAGAAATGAGAACCACCCAAGTACACAATCGATGGCATGTTGATTTTGTATGGTTACAGAATCGTTAACCTATCAATATTTTCCTTTTTCACAACATAGGTATAGATTTCAAGGTTTCAATCTAGACAAATCCTAGAGCGTATTTCCACCTCCAAAGCTTTCAAACAATGACTAAGAGGTTTTTTTTTAATCAATCTTCATTTTACTTTTAATTCAATTCCATTACCATAGTTTCAATTGTTATTTTTAAGCATAGTGTAGATTTACTTGTTTTACTTTATTATTATATTTTAGGTCTATATCATGACATAGTTTTAATTATTTTTGTGCACACTATTTAGCCCCTAAAACACAAATAATCAGAACGCCATGCTGACTTCCAACAACAATGACCTTAAAAAAAGTGAGATATGGGTGAACCTAACATAAGGGGATCTAAAGCATAATATAAGATAAGAAATGCACAAATAAGAGAATCCACGAAACTTGAAGTCAAGAAAAGAGCCCATAGTATCCAATTTGAACCAAATTACTCATACATAGAGAAGTAAACGAAATTATTATAAATTAGTATTGTCATTTTTAATGTTTATGGTACCACGCTTTAAGAATATTTACATAAGCATTTCTTATTAATATTATTATTTGTCTGTTTATACTAAATATAACTTCTAATTAAACTAACATATTAATAATAATAAATTTAAATATAAAATAATATTTAAGTGAAAATATACATACAAACAATATTGTAAAGTAAGTGGTGTGTCTATCTATATATATAATATTAAATAATTAATTAAAATAATATTATTTATATTTATATAAAAAATAAATATTTTTAATTAATAGTTAAATTAATTATTCTAAGAATCTAACCTACATTAACAAGAGTCACATAGCATCTAGTTCCTTTTTCTATTATGTCAATTGTATTAAAAATTGTAACATCAATTATATTTTAGCCCTCAAGTTTAAAATAATTTGCAATCTAAAAAATATGTAAAAGCTAAGGTAGTTTTGGAGGTTAAGTTGTAGGCAAAGTTCCATTGTTATATGAATAATAGGTGGTTGCACAACCAAGTAGTTTTTTATTCCATGACCTATAATATTTCTCACAGATTGTAAAAATTAACTAGTTTAAACATTGTTTTATCGAATAAATAAATGGAAGTAAATGTATTTCTAACAACTCTAATAAATCAAAACCATCTAGAATTTTTTCGTGCTCTATTTTCCGTGCAAAGTATGATTGTATATGATTATTAGAACATTATATTTTTCTAGTAAATAACATTTCTTTATTGCCTGTTGACTAATATTTAATGGAGTGCATAATGATCTTCCAAAGAAGAGAAAATAATATGCTGCAAGAAAGTAGGGTGTTTATGTGAGGGATTGTGTGAGGCATACTCTCAAAATATTAAAGAAGCAAAAACTAATACAATATGCAAATAAAATGTAATATCAAAAACTATTGCATAAACAATAATGAAAGGAGAGTTGAGGAAAATATTTATCATCAAATTCTAATAGAAGATGGCATTAATAGTATATGTGTTTGAATGGCTTAAGCAAGGAATAAATTTGACAGTTGATCCTACCTATCAAGATTTTTTTTTTAAAGGATTATTTATGCAACATTGGTTTTAAAATGCTAGTATAATTCATAATAAAAGAACAAATAGTTCATAGTATAATTTACAGTGACAGTCTGCCAAAAAATTCACCTTGCAACTGATATAATCTACTAATAAATATGTATTGAAGCTATGATGCCAAATATGTCATTGATCCAAAACTCGAAAGCTTTGGTTGAAATATAATTCAAGAAACAAGAACAAAACAATTCAAATAATGTTATCTCTAAGAAGAGATGTTTTATTGATCAAATTTGTAGATCCAAACATATGCTTATCTCTGATTTCGGGTTACATCTTCGTTTATACATGTTTTGAAGGTGTGGGGAGGATGTGGAAGGTCACCAATATCGAGGGAGATGAATTGGTTCAACTTCCACGATTTACAACAATACAGAATTTGAGGAATTACTATTTTTAGAAACTTACTATTTTTAGACTGCACTACTAAAATTAAAATTTGGGGCACTTCTATAAGGTTTTCAGGGGTTAAACTTTATTTATCTGATCTTGATGCCATCTCACCGTGTTCTGCTCATTCTTAGCTTTCCAATGGTTCAAACGGTGAGTCAATTGGAGCTACAATGCAAAAGTTATGGCTCTCGAAAGTTTCGTCATCAATTGGAGTGGACCCGTCACCTGAATTGTCCCCTGAATTGTTACCCGGATCAGTCATTTACCTCAACCACCATGGTTGTTGCAGTGACTATCATTGTCACCTCCACCGCAGTCGCCTCCAAATATGCCTATCATGTTGTCTCCGCCTTTGTCATTTACACCTCCAATGTTAACTTCCTACACCTTAATAGCTATAACATTTTTATTGGAGTGGTTACTTGTAATTCTAAAATGTCTTCACTTGCCTCAAACCAATGGAGGGGATTGTCCATTTAATATAAAATCTTTGCATGAAATTGTGATTTACTTTACATCTATTTTGATACTTGTGAATCCATGAAATTCAAGAATGCATATAAAAATGTTTGTAGATGAAACTTGGAGTCATAGTCCTACCTATCTATATTCATCTTTATCATATCAATGCTTAGGTTAATTAATAATAAGTAATTTTTAAGATAGCGTGGGTGAAGTGTTTTTTGATGATTTATTCATAATTTTTTTTTTGTTTGGTATTAGCTTTTGACTAGAGATACAATCGGTTCTGGGTCACAAACTAGGGGCCCCGTCTCTGAGAGAACTATTTAACCATTATAAATGGCTAACACCTGATCATATTTGAAACTCTCGAGTAAACGGCCACATCCAGCCTATAAACACCTTATGAAATTCGAACTTGGGTGGGGCTAGGCACAACTAAACCACTACACCCATCCTTCTACATCTCATTGGCAATTTATTTATAATTTTTTTACTACTAGTGAAATTTGTTATTTAAAATAGTAAGTTAATAAATTTAAACAAGTCAAATCAATTTCAATTGTTTAGAAAATTTTGATCCAATTATTAACAAATAAATGAGATATTCCAACATAACACTTTAGAAAATATTCCATCATTTTTTACTACGAAACTTTAGTTGTTACAATAAATAATAATTAAAAATAAAATAATATATATATTTCCTACAAGTGAAAGTCATACTAACCTTGAGGGACTAATATTATTATTTTGATAGGTTTATTTATATTTGCAATGTAAAATGTATTTGTAGAGTTGATAAACTTGTGATTAATCATGTAGAGGTTTGGAACTCCATGGAAGCTTGTCAATGTATGATTTAATTATTTTGAAAAAAGTTATTGAAATGTCACTAATAAAGTGAAATTTTCCATTTATTATATAAATTAATTAATGATAAGTAATTTTTAAGATAATATGTGTAATATGATGTGTTCTTTATGATGTATTTATTATTTTTATTATTTTTATTTTTTTTTTAATATTGAATGAATGTAATTATACAAAAAGAAAACAATCTATAGTTGATTGTAAACAGTGAATATAATTTGTTCCACCACTAACAACCTGGTAATAGATCGTAAGAGAAAACTAGTAACTGAAGAAAACAATTACAATTGCATAGTAGAAAAAGAGAATAACTGGCACAAACACATAGATTATGTTATCGTTACAAAACATAGACAGTGCAGAGACCAAAGACAAAAAAGGGCACAAAGCACCAAACAGAAGGCCAACCAATGGCAATTAGATGCCCTTAGCCAATTTGTTAAGTCTTGTCTTTTTATAGATGTGATATTTGAAGCGTGATATGTTGAAGTTGACTATCTATTAGCACATCTTTCTTCGCCACCTTCTGTAGTTGCACAAACAAGTAATCGATTCTCCAAAAGACATCAAAGTAAAGCCTTACAGTGCCTCCTTCTAGAGGATATACGGAGTTATAAAAAATTGTCCTACCCCTACTTTTCCAAATATGTATGAGAATAACCTGTCAAATAGAGTTTGCAATAACATTACAAACACCCAAACCCAACATAGCTTCTTCCCAGTTCAAATGATGTTAAAAAATAGCAGGTAAACCATTAAAATAGCCATATGTTGGTTCTGAGCAAAAGAGTATTCCCAGAATATATGTTTCATACTTTCTTGAGTCTGACAAAATGGGCATTTAGGCATTGGGATCTTGAAGTATCTTAATTTGTTATCAATAGGCAATTTACAATGCAATATTTTCCAAGACAAACCCTGAGCATCTGCATCCAGCTTGGATTTCCAGATTTGAGTGCTCAAAATATACCAAAATTTATCACTGAATATGAATTTCCATTGAAGGTTTAGACGAGGGTTAAGGGGCAAACAAGGAAGTTGTCTGTAAATCTTCTTCAATGGGAAAGCAATGAAATGATGAGTTGATAACCATTCCCAGTCCTTAAAAAATTTGCAAACAGTGGGAGTACAATTTTTCATAGATAGTTCAACAGGGACCAAAGATTGGATAAAAATAAGGATTTGTTTATATTTATTAGTTAGACCAAAACGAGTTTTGGCATCAGACCACGACAACCAATCCAACTCCTTGAAATCCCAAATATCACTAAATTGACAGATCCCTTTTTTAAACAAAAAAAAGCATCCCTGGGAAAAGCTTACACCCAAAGGTTCACTGTGGTATTGAATAAGTTTACTCCACCAAATAGCAGATGTTGTAATGTTGAACCCATGTTGAAGAGAATCTTCCCTCCACTCAAGTAGATGACAAACACATTGCCATGCATTCCAAACAGTTTGTAAAGGAGATGAGACTCTGATCTAAAAAAAGGGTGCAAGGAGAATCTTATCCCGCCAATTAGAATGTTGCCATTTACCTTTAGCAGATGCATAATTGATTCTATGTCGGACCAGAATTTTTCAAGGTTCCTCTCCTTCAATTGCTTAGATAATCCACTTATCTGACAAGCAAATACCTTGTGTTTTTGGATCAATGAGACTGAGGCCTCCTCCGCATTTGGGTTGAATACAATGTATCCAAGAGGTGGTTTTAAACCCAACGCTGCCATCCCATTTGGACCACAAGACTTGGCGAATAATTTTATTCAAATCTCCATAACCTTTGTTAGAAGGCATCCAACAAGATGAGTATGAAACATGAGTGGCAATAAAAACTATGTTTGCAACTTGGATTTTACCAACGAATGATAAGAACTTGTTTCCCCAATTAAAGAGTTTGTTCTTAAGCCTATCAATGAACCACTTCCACATATCAGAGAGGGAAACCCCTATTCCAAAGGGAATTCTGAGGTACCTAGAAATTTCACCGTGTTTGATTTGTTGCCACTCCCTGGGGATCCATTGGGGAATGGGCCCGAACTAAACCATCCAGAACTCAGTTTTGTTATGAGCAAGCTAAGACCCTGAAACAGAGCAGTGTAAATCCAAAATTTCCATGGTATTATTGATTTCAGCTTCAGTGTTCTGCAGAAATAGTAAGCTATCAACAAAATGTGAATTAATAACCACACCATCTTGAGGAATGGAAATACCTGAGATAAGCTTTAACTGATTAGCTTTTTGAAGCAGATATCCCAACGCATCAGCAGTAAGAACATACAAAAATGGTGATAAAGGACATCCATCTTTGATGGAGCGATGTAATGAAAAGACAAAACGCACTTTTAATAAATTTCGACAAAGCCTATGATAGAATTTGGTGGAGTTTTATTCTAAAAATGATGCAATGGCTTGCGTTTGGGCCCAAAATTTCGGCTCATGTCAATCACGCTAAGTTGGGTGATCAATAATTATTTTTTATTGTTAGTGAAACTTCTTATTTAGAATAGTAAGTTATCAAATTTAAATGAATCAAACTAATTTTACTTGTTAAAAAAAATGATCCAATCATAAATAAATAAAATATAATACTTTAACAAATATTCCATCATTTTTAATTGACAAATTTTATAATTGTTATAATAATATCAAATGTTTTGATTGGCTTTAGCGAAAAGAATCATTTCAAATAAAAACTATAGTCCCTGCCAAACTTTATAATTGTTACAATAATATCAAATTGAAAGTTGGCTACAGCAAAAAAAAACAGTCGTTTCAAATGAAAATTATAATACATATCAGACTTTATAATAATATCAAATTGAACGTTTTGATTGGATCCAATAAAAAAAAATTAAATCAAATAAAAATTATAATACCCTACTTTAAGGACTAATATATAAAAAAAGTTAAAATAAACATTTTAATCTTGTGTTTACCTATTCTGGAAAAAACGACTTATCTTAAATTTGATATTCCTTTTGATTATTATTAACTAATTTTTCTTTTTATTAAAAGAAAGCAAATTTATTATCCAACAAGGAAAATTTCACAAAAATAAAAATAAAAGAATCCTCAAGAAAATAAAACCTTTCAATAAACAAAATTATATAACAAATCTAAAATACGCATCTATTTAATATATTTAAACTAATTTTTAATATTAACCTTTCATATAAAACCAAAATTAAATTCTTTTTTACCATCTTCATACTACGTGTATAAAATTTCTTAGATAAGTACCGTAAAAGTGCTTATATCATCGAATTCAATGTCAGGCAGGAAAACATTGTTATTCCAATAACACGGCCAAATGGATATGCTGCAATTTTCAGCCTAAACAGACAGACTTGTGAAATTCTGAATTTCTTGGCCCATGCCAAACGCAGATATTGTGGAGGCCAGTTGAACCTCATTAACCTAAATTTAGAAGAACTTCATTAGCCTAAATTTAGAACTTCATATTCTTGTTCACTATATTAAATTTACATTAGCCCATCAAACCAATTGAATCCATGTTTTTTATGTCCAATAACACTATTCAAATAGAACTTAACAACTCAATTCATCTATAAAATGCCCAAACGGGTCTCATCCAACTTTTAAGTGGTGGAATGGAAAACTTTTTTCAAATTACTTCTCTGTTATTATAATGAGCCATAATTAGTTTGAGAATTTTCGCTCGCCGGTTGTTGTTCTTATCCTGTTTACAATTTCATTTAAAAAATAATAATTTTAATATTAATAAATATTTAATTCATTTAAATTAAGTCAAAACATATAAGTCTAATATATCATAATCTTTTCCTAAAAAAACAAAAAGAAAAAGATTCATATAAATCTAATATATAATAATATTTTAATCAATTAAAAAAATGAAAATCCCAAATTAACATAATAATTGATTGATTACAAGATTACTACTTTTATACAATTTAAACAGTTAATACGCCATTAAAAAAACATGCCATACCAGGAAAACTTTGAAATAGATTACTGTTGCAAACTTATTCCAAACTAAGGCAATAAATATGAAATGATGGTGTGCAATTTTTCGTCTAAATATAACGAGTAAAAGGATATGTCTCCTCCCTCCGAGTAATATTTTGATTCAAAAAAAAATCTTTCAATTTGAAAAAACCATGAAAATCAAACTTCGATTTAAGCTCATCAGCATTGAGAAACACAAATCCCAAGTTAATACATTTTATACAAATAACAAATGCCAGAAGAAGCAGAAATCATGGAGATGGAAGGAAAGGACATCCAGGTAAAGGAAAACACAATAGGCCACCTTCACCTTATCCACCAAGGTACAAATCCTGCAGATACCTGATATAAGAATGAGACCCAATAATCTGCTGCAGTTTTCAGTTTAAACATGAGGGCCAATAATCTGCAACAGTTTTTAGTTTAAACATATAAGAATAAATGTGCACCAAGGACCCGCAGCAATTTTTATACTAAATCTGAAGTATACACGGAGGTGGATAAGTTTCTTCGGTCTGTATTGTATTTTGTAAATTTTAATTTCAAAACCAGAAATAGCAAAGCATCTCAAATCAAACTTGGAACTATCCAAAACACTCCCTAACATTTTCCCAGTTGAAATTCAAATTTTATCAAAACGTTATTATGATTGATTGATCAAAAACATCTTACACGGTTTTTTCTTTAAGTTGGAGTCTGACCATATGGACTGAAAATAATATACCTCATACAAATTTATGATTTAAACCCACTAAATTTCAAATTCGCCATTTCCCCTGACATTAAAATTTATCAGCACTGCCGGCAATCTAGAAAACACGTAATTCAGAAGTTATATGTTAAATAGCAAATGATGCCAGAAGAAGCAGGTATCATGGAGATTGGAGCAGAAAGCAGAGATACGAACTTTTTTCTTTTTTGTTCCCAATATGATTAAATAAAAGCAGAGGCACCAATATACCCAAAGAATTATTTACACTCCTCTTACACCACCAAGAAAAACAATATAGTTAACCCCATTTGGATTGGATTGTACAACAAGGGAAGCACCAGGTGCTTCATATCATCACAATAGTAGCAGCAAATAGTCTTTTTTTGATTTCTGATACCACAAATTATAACAGCAGAAGAAAAAGATCTTAACTTTCATCATCATCTCTTTCTCAGAAGAGATGGAAGTCTAGTCTCTGTTAGTAAAGAAAACGAAAAAGAAATGAAAAACACAGCCACAATTCCTTTGCCTTGCCAATTATTTCTAGTAGTAAAGCCTGTGTGTGGCCATGGCTAATGCTTACAACTATCTAGCTAGCTAATGACTAACTGACGGACTTCTTAATTAGATAAATAATTAGTAATGATCAGCACCTCCAGAGAGAGGCGGAGACGAGGGGCCGGCCTTGCCAGCCGAGCAGCAGCGTCGCCTGGTCTTTGATCACGTCGAAGCCGCGGCCTGGGAGGCGCCTGATCAGATACTCCGCCTGCGTCTCCGTGAAATTGCTGAAGGCCACCGGCGCCAGCCCCGCCGCCATGAACACGTTCCGCCAAGGCGGAGCTGTCGCTTTGGCGGGAATCGAACCCGAGACCACCAGACTCTCAATCTTCGGCGCCAGGAGAAACTTCTCGATCGTGTGGACTGTGTCCATATTATTGTTGATCACGACGGCGTCCAGCGAGTCGAAAAGAAAGGAATAGAACTGTAGCGCTTCCATGAACTGCTGAGCAAAGGAGGTGGAAGACGAGCATGTTTCCGCGTCCAGAACCACCACGGCCTTCGGGGAAATATCTTTCAGGAGGCCCGCGATCGAGTCCGGGGAAGGGAACGAGGAAAACAATCGGTGCATGCCGAGGGACATGTTGACTGCCACGGCCTCCTGCTCGCGGAGCTGGATCATCGAGATGGTCAGGGTTTCGAGCTCATCCAGCTCCAGGACGTTAAATTCGAAGTTTATGTTGAGCTCTTTCGCGAAATGCGCCAGATTTTCCCGGGCCAGGAGCATTTCGACGGACCCCCGGGCGCCGAGGGCTGTCAGGCGGAGCGACGGGGGGCCACCCATTTTCAGCGCCAGCTCCTGCAGAAACGACGCCCACTGCCCGCCCAGCCCGATTTCGAAATCTATGATATGAATTGCGTCTTCGCCCTCCAGAGCTTCTAACAGGGCCTGGTTAGCGGTAAAATTTGCGAACTGCGCCAGCGGAGAGACTTCCGAAAAGCACTTGTAAGCGCTGATTTTGTGAACGATTTCTACCGGGGAGAGCGGCGGCGGAGTTGAAGAAGCGACCCCGCTGTTGTTGCTGTTGTTGGAGTAGTTGAGGATGCGGGAGGCGAGAGCCTCCTTGAAGTAAAAAGCTGCCCGGTGGAGGGGCTTCCCGTGAGGGGAGAGGTGCTGATTGAGCCGCGCCAATATCGCCTGTGCTTGAGTAAAGGTGCCTTGTTCCACTGCCTCCGCTGCTTTATACAGCTGCCCCACCATTGTCTGCTGCACTTCCTCTGAACCGGCCCTATTGAAGCCCGTGGGAGCACCGCCCCTGGGGCGCTGGAATTGAGGCATAAAGAGCTGCTGCTGTTGTTGCTGTTGGTGGTGGCGACGCTGGAGGGACTGCAGGAAGTCCGCGTGGTGTTGCTGCTGCTGCTGCTGCTGGGGTTTGAACATAAATTCTTGCTTCACCGGGATCGAACCCTGGTGCTGCTGCTGCCATAGCGGCGGAGGACGAGGCAGAGGCAGCTGCTCCACGGGTAGCACGCTTCCTTGAAGCCGCTTCGGTACGGGCATCTCGTAGGACACCGGAAAGAATACATTGTTGCTAGCATTGAGAGGAGGATCTTTTAAGAAGGGATTCGAAGCAAAGAGCAGCGAATTGGAGGCGGAAAAACCTTGTGGTAGTAATGGCGGCGGAGGCTCGGGGAGCTGCGGCTGGAAGGAGGCTGAGAACGACAGCGGAGGAGGAGCGGGGTTTTCGCCAAATTGGTGGCGGGGAAGAGGTGGATGCAATGTAGAATATGCCGGGGGATTGAACGTGGTGGAAAGGGGCGGCATGGATTCAAGGCTGCTTGTAGAAAATGGGAAGCCAGCGGGGTCAGGGAAGCTCGAATCCATGCTGTTGATATGCGGCAGCGAGGAAGGACCGGGTATGTCCTTGGGATCGTCGCTCTCGCCCAGCAGCCATCGCATGAGGGACTGATCTGGCGCGGGGGCAGCGGCAGACTCGAGCAGCATAATGCTCTCCAAATCCTCCATCCCGGAGGTAGCAGCCGTGGCGCTGCTGGCCAGCGGCTGCAGCTCGGAGGCCCATTCCTCAGCCCGCCCCTGGTGTCTATCCTCGTCGACGCCTACGTTGCTCAGCCTCCAGTTGGAACATTCCCCGCTCTTCCCCCCACTGCTTGCATTGCCCTTGCTACCGCTATACCACTGCTGCCCTGCTGGCGGCGCCGCTGGTGGTGGTGGCGGCGGTGGTGGTGGTGGTGGTGGCGGCGCGTTGGAGCCATCGGAGACGGCTTCGCAAAAGAGGCCAGAAACAGCAGCCACTGCCCCACTCTCGCTGGACCCCCCCACCGAAGAAGACAGCGTTGAGGTCGGGCTGGGGCTGCGAATGTCAAGCACAGACGTAGGCTCCCCTGAAACAATATACTGATCTACAACAACCCTACCGTTCTGATGCTGCCAGGCGTTGGATTTACAGTGCCTTTTCGCAGCCTGCACCGGCGCCTGCGATTTCGACTTCACTACCTGGATATTTAGCAGGGGCGACGAATTCCCCGAGGCTCTGCTTAGCATCCCGCTCATTGAACGGGAAACAATCCAAAACCAGAAATCCCTCCCTGATCACGACCTCCTCCAAACAAAGAAAACCTGATCACCACTTATAAGCTTAGCCGGGGCTCGAACACAGCACTTCCATGCTCAGCTCAAGAACAGAAGGGGTCTAAGTCTATTTACTAAAGGAAATAGAAAACAGAAAGCTTTCTGTAAAATTGATTTAGGAGTAACAGAAGCAGTAGAGCAGGGGAGGGGACTTGAAATAACGTTCTGTTTGTGTAGTGTACCCCCCTGCCTCCCTCGAATAAGATGCAGAAAAACCACCGGACGAAGCAAAGTGCATGTACGCAACTTCTCCTTTTTTACAAGTTAGCTTGAATTAGCAGCAGGTTTTTTCTCGACTCCGTTGCCTCGCTTTGTGTATGGAGACTCGTCTGTGACCCAGCGGGGCCACTGTTTCCATCATACATACCATATCGATATCATGCCAATGTCATACACATCATTGTTATTATTATTATTATTATTATTAATTACTATTATTGCCATCATAGTCGGTGCCGCCAAAATGCCCTCCAAAGCAAGCCTCCTCCCCTTTCGGCCTCGCAGCCCCCATGTGACCGCCTGCCTGGTCTGGGTCTTCAAAAATACAAAAGAGCCCGTCCACGAGTATATAAAAAATAACGAAAGCCCCTGCCAACGAAGCAGCGGGCAGTCGCTTGTCCCTGCCAGCTGCACCAACTCGCAAGTAGGCCTGTCTAATAAATCAAAAGGAAAAAATTATAATTTGTCTTGAACATTAAAAAATAAATAAACGTCGCTTTACCCAACACGGAAACAAACCGCGCAGGCATGGCCGCGCAGCCACAATATCCGTAAGATTTTTATTGTCTGTGTAAGCCCAAGTAAAACGTTGCTTCCAACATTTTTTAGATTAATAAATTGTTTTACATTCATGACGCCATTTATTTTAACGTTTGGAGATGCAAACTGAAGTTGTTTTTAATTTATTATTAAACTAGTTGCGATTGTAGCATTAGTTTTGTAGTTGTGTGTTACCCTCACCACGAGGTTAATTGTCTATTTTAAAAATATACTTAAGAAAACTTGCCACTGTTTTAAGAGGTGGTTATTAATAGACATTTAAAAATGGTTTAAATATTTATTTTTTGGGGTTATGTTTTTATGGTTTTATATTGTTTGTGTATTTATCGATTATTAGTCACAATCAATTATTATTAGTGTATTTTGTAGATTATTGTTATGTTTCTTTTGTTTGTTTACTTTTTTTTCTCAATATTTTATTCAAAAGATAGTATTAAAGATGTTCATAATAAGTTGCAAAACATTAATAAAATTTATTAATAACCAATAAATGTTACATTAGTAATATTTATTTGTAATTGAAAATAAAATTAGTGTTATATTGATATGTTATCATATGAAAATTAACATATTGATATATTGATATTTTAAATAATTTAATTAATAAAATTTGTAATATTGTTATTGTTATGATTTTTATAATATAACTTAATAATTATTTCATTCGTATATAATTGTTAAAATTTAAAAATTAAATTAATGAATTATTTTTATTATATTATAAAGAATTGAATTATTCAAAATTAATGATTTTATTTTGAAATGAGAATTATAGAGATGCAAATGATTATGATTAATAAGAGTTATAAAAAGAAGATGGAGGATTTTACAAAATAATTTAAAAATTTACATACTTTTAAATATTAATGGTATAGTTGAAAATTGCAATATTAATACTAGAAAAAAATATATATTCATAATTTCCAAAATATGATTTAATAAATAATTTATTTATAAAAATAAATAATATTTATGATAACATATTGTCTAAGTAGTATTTTTTAGGAGATTTCACATGTTCAACAATTAATTAATGTTTTAGAATTTTATGAATTTTTTTTTTTATTGGAATGCATTGAATTAAATATTAATCACAATAAAAAATAATTAATAGCATAATTAGCTATAATAAAAAATGAATATAGTAATTAATAATGATATGAGTTGTCATAGTAATTGATTGTTAAAATGTCAACATAAGAATATTCTCAAATAATACCCTTAGGAATATTCTAATATTTATATGAAAAAAATTTACAAAAACGTTATAATTGTTAAAATCATGTGCATTTAAAAAAAATGATTGGTTGAACAAATATGACTTATTTGCTCAAGTGAAATCATTAGTATATGGTCTTGGCAGGGACTAATAAGGTAAATTGATTACACAAAAAAGATCTACCATTTAACAATGTAAAAGCTATCTTGGTCCTATCGGACCAAAATTATCTCTCTCCTTTTCAAAAAATTGTTTTGAGCATTTGAGTTCTTCATTTTTCAAAGCTTTTCTAGAAATCTGCAGGATTGAATCTACGAACTCTGCAGGCTAAGTTCTACGAGCTTCGCATGTTGATTTCTACAGAATCTGTAATAAAGAAGCAAGCTCTCAACACTTAGGTGAGTTCAACTTGTTCAATGACCAATTGGTTCAATGCACTTAGTGCAAAAGATCAAAAAGACTTAGCCAAATAACGAAGAATGAATTGATTGAACCATTGAATCATTGAACCAAAGTTGGTTCAATCGGTAGGTTCAAGGGGCTGCCCCAAAGCCAAAGGAACAAGTGCCCTTGCAGAGGGCGGTGAACCAAGGCCAAGAACCCTTGCGGAGGGAAGCGAGCAAAAATAGACAGAGTGAACTCCTTCAGAAAAATTAACAAGGCAAAAGGTAAAGTAGAGTCCTTCAAACAAATTATTCGAAGGAATTCCTTCGAACATTTTGTCTGAAGGAATTCACCTGGGAAGAGAGCCCAAAGAAAGCAAAGGAAAATCTCCACTAAAGAGAAAAGCCCATGGAAAAGTGTCTGATGGAAAAAGACAAAGTGCAGGGAAAGCCGCCATGTGTCCATTACAAAGTGCATCAGAAGTAGCCACGTGTCCATTATAAAGCAAAGCAGAAGTCACCACGTGTCATCTTTTGCAGGACTCTCAAAAGGTTTCTAAAGCTTCTATAAGTTAAGTTGAATATGTCACGTGTCCTGTTATGACTCAGCGAAACGTGACAAGTGTTTGCATCTGCGCTCCCCTTTTGAAGTTGCTCGAGAAAGACGTGTCGTGTATCCCATTTTTTGTAGGTTTATAATGAGTTTCATAATAGCAGAACTTGCCACTTGTCAAAGACGCAAAAAGGACCCCCCAAAGACTTAGACAAGAAGGGCTATAAAGGACAAAGAAGCAACATGGATGATTCCAAAGGCAAGTTCAATTAAATTGATGGTTCAACCAGAGAGTAAAGAAGCACTTAAGTAGTGAAGAGAGGATCGAGACCAAAGGACCAAAAATATCTTCAAAAGAGTTATTTCTATTAGGTGAAATAGTGGATCAAGTAGACTTTTGAGCGCACCAAATCAAGGATGCAAGCCTATTTTTCTTCCATGAAGTAATGGAAATTTTGATAGATGTGCAGACATCAGAGAAAGGACCAGATAGTCCATAACAAGGAAGAGACATTAGATGAATGGACACACCATAGTTGAGGCAATGTGTTGTTCCCAGCATGGTCCCTCCAAACAGAACTGAAGGTGCATTGAAGACGTTGACTGTAGCACGGGCATTTTTCATGAAAACAAGTGCCCAAGTCTTTCTTGGAGTGATATATATTGTAATCTCTCATTTTTTACAAGGGAGATCTTCCCCTTACTAGAAGCGAAACTCTACCTAAATTGAAAGGCATTACTGAGACTTTGAGCCCAGATTGTAGTTCATATTTCTTTGATTGAATGAGAAAGCAAGTTACTTGCAGACTTTATGTTGTTACAGCTTGTGCTACTTTAAGAGATTGTTCTTATGTCTGTCTTCTGAAAGCATTCTTATTTATTTGATTTAACAAGCAGAACTAGTGGAGGTGATAAGGAAGGTGTCCTGAAGCCAACTACTTTCAGACTTTGTGTTGTCATAGTTGTCTTCAATGTGTGTTTTTCTTCTGCTTTCTGTGTTGAGGATTCTATGACAACTTTGTGCCCCCATTATCCTTTGTGATATACTCTTTGGGAAGTTGAGGTGTAAACTTTGTGTTCTGTTTCATCCTGCTGGTTACTATGCCCTTTTATCATCAATTACTTTTACTACCTGAAATAACTCCTGTTGTTTCTTGCAAGAACACTTCTGAAAGAAGAGAAGTGCCTTTAGTGTTTCCACCAGGATTTTATCCTTTGTCTATGAGCATCATCTTTGAAATAAGAGAGATGGATGGTTTATCTTGCCCCCATGTGTTAATTTCTATTTATTTATATAGTATATAGCATTGCATATTTAATAGGGAACCTCCCCTTGATGAGAGGAGAGATTTGTCCCCATTGGATGTGGTAAACCTACAACTTTGGATGACCAATCTCCCTATGCTGTGGTATAGAAAATTTTCTCATCAGTTAGCTGGTCAACAAAATATTCATCCAATAATTTTTGGTGACTGCTGGGGACACAATAATTTTGTGCAATTTAGAACCTCAAGTTTCAGATTGAAACATCACATGTGTCTTACCCATAATCATTATAACCCTTATCCATTATAGACTCTGGCGACTCTGTTCCATGTCTTACCCATTATCATTATAGCCTTACCATCTTCCTCCACTTTCATTATTTTATCTAGTCTGCAAAACCAAAGTTGCTGGGGAAGAGCGCGCAGTTTGAAGTCTCAAAGTTCAAGCTGAAGCAAGGCCAGTTCTTTTCCATTTTTTATTCTGCAATCTGGCCACTCCACCCAAATTTGCTATCCCTATTTTTCATAATTAAATCATGGCATTTTGAGGCCCTTGGGGTAACTCTTTTGGCCCACTCAACATGACTCCACGTTTGCATGAACTTCCATGCAGTTCAAGAAAGAATTTCTCCAAATTTTTTGGTGATGGGAAGGTTCATCATGATGAACACATTGCAGCTTTCAGCATAGCCTACGATGTAATAGGGGTGGAATTTGAAGACATAGTGGTCAGGCTATTCATGGAGACACTACAAGGTGTTGTTGCAGACTGGTCTACCATCTATAAGCTGGATCAGTGACTGACTGGGATACACTCAAAGTCAAGTTTGAAGCTAGGTTCAAGCCTACAAAGGATGCACATGCTTTGTTGGCCTAGCTCACTCAGATGAAGAAGGAACCTCATGAGCCTATGAGGGATTTTATTGCTAGGTTAAACAAGCTGAGGCACAGGATTCTCATGGTCGCCCAACCAACACCTCATAATCTCAAATGCTTCTTCATCAACTCACAACTGCCTGAAGTGAGTTTTCTGTTGAGACGAGCTAGACACATAGACCTTGAGGCTGCTCAAGACTTGGCTACTGAGCTATAAGATGACCTTATCTTGGTAGGAAAGATAAGGAGAGATCCTAACAGAGGTAAACCCTCTTCATCTTCTGAATACTCACCCACGGCCACCATTGACCCAATGGTACAAAATTTGGCAAATGAATTGATAGCCTTGAAAAGGCAAATGGGACAAGGTATGTCTTCTACTCCACTATATAAATATATACCAAGGAGGACATTTCCCAATCAGCCATATCAAGGCAACGCTGCCAGAAGTCAAGGGCAACCAAATCATTTTCCTCCCCCACAGAGGAACCTTGCCCTTGAAGCACCTCCAACCAACTCAGCAGTGGGATATCTAGAAACAGAACATGTTTCCTATTTACAACCTGAGTTTGAGCAAGAAAATGATGCTGGTCTCTTCATGGAGGATCAAGAAGAATCAGTTGGTGACTCCCACATTAGTTTCTTGAATTACCAGGATGAACCCAGAAGTGAAGGTGAAGCAGATGAGGGATCATACGTAGTATTCACCCAGCCCAAAAATTAGTAAGCCCAGCAAGCTGATAAAGAAAGAATAGAGGAATGAACTCAATCTGCAATTCTAATTGCTAAGCAGAGAACCACTCTACCTTTCTAGTCAAAGGACCAGTGATTGCCAATAAGGTTAGTACATCAAACATTTTTGCACCTTCTACTTCAAATTCATAGACCAGTCCTCCCCTTCCCAAAAACCAAAAGGATGAACTCACATCCCCTCTTCCAAGTCTATTTCAATCATCTGATATAATTGATCATGTCAAAAAATCCAAAATTCAAATGACTGAATTTGAATTCCTGCAAGCCAATCCTGAGCAGTTAAACATTGGTGGAGAACTAAGTGTGGACCTGTCTGAGGCAAAAATTGTGGTCACCCAAACGTCAGCCCCTACAGCTCAAATTTTGTTTGAGCCTTCAGGTAGGGGTAATTACTTCTTGACCACAGAAGATGCTCATGTCTCATCTGATGAAAGTCCCGTAATTGGCAATCCAAGATTTAATCCAAAAAAGGCATCAAAAGAATTAGTAGGGTGTAGTACAAATGAAGAAGGATATTCCATCTCCCATGAAGAGAAATCTGATAGAAGATCAGCTTTTGATGATGCTTGGATCCTAGAATAAGATGGCAGTGATTCTTCCACTAATGCTAGAGCTGAGATTGTGTTGATATCTCCTCAAAGAGATATTTTTCCTTCATGTAAGTTGCAGTTTAGCAACACCAACAACACAGCTAGATGCAAATCTCTTTGCTCAGATTGAAGACTACTCAGGATGAAGATATCAAACTCCTTCACACCAAAGGAGATGTTGAGCTGATGGTTTGTTAGGAGTTTGATGATGATAATCAAAACATGTGCTGGACTGAACCAACAAAATAGCAAGTTATGGTAGTGGACCATACTGCTATACTCCAAAGTCAGCAAAAAGAACTCTTCGCAGAGAGAGCAAGGAGTTACAGTTTTTAGAGAGAAGACCACGTCTTGCCATGGAGCAAGAAGAGAGAGCCAAAAGGATTTCATAGAAAATGTGATTCATGGTGGAGAGTTCCATTTGCTCATCACTGATTTTGGGGACAAAATAGTTTCTTGCTAGTTTATCAGGATGAAATGTCATTTTCATTGTCTCATAATGGGCAGCATCTGAATCACTTCAATTCTTGAAGTGTCAGATAAGTTCACCTGTACATGTGTACATTTGTATAGTCTTTGGTTATTTTTTTGTGCTTTTCATTTTTATTTTCATTTTTTGGAGCCTTTCTTTTTGGGTAGCATGACTCCATAGCCCAATGGCACACTTCAAGGCACTGGAGATTCTATTTTCTACTCCCCTCAGCTATGTTTCAAGTTTTCATCTGAAGAAGTTCCCCAACTGGAGCCAGCTGTTGGTCCCCAAAAATGTCACTCATTTTTAGAACAACATATGAGCTATCTTGGTCCTATCAGACCAAAATCATCTCTCCCCTTTTCAAAAAATTGTTCTGAGCATTCGAGTTCTTCATTTTTCAAAGCTTTTCCAGAAATCTACGGACTCTGTAGGCTTGAATCTACAGACTCTGCAGGCCAAGTTATACGAGCTTCACATGTTGATTTCTACAGACTCTGTAGGAAAGAAGCAAGCTCTCAACACTTAGGTGAGTTCAACATGTTCAATGACCAATTGGTTCAATGCGCTTGGTGCAAAAGATCAAAAAGACTTAGCCAAATAATGAAGAATGAACCGATTGAACCATTGAACCGTTGACCCAAAGTTGGTTCAATTGGTAGGTTCAAGGGGCTGCCCCAAAGCCAAAGGAAAAAGTGCCCTTACGGAGGGTGATGAACCAAGGCCAAGAACCCTTATGGAGGGCAGCGAGCAAAAACAGACAAAGTGAACTCCTTCGAAAAAATGAACAAGGCAAAAGGCAAAGTAGAGTCCTTCGGACAAATTGCTTGAAGGAATTCCTTCAGACATTTTGTCTGAAGGAATTCACCCGAGGAAGAGAGCCTAAAGAAATCAAAGGAAAATCCTAATTGAAGAGAAAAGCCCACAGAAAAGTGCACCTGATGGAAAAAGACAAAGTGCAGCGGAAGCTGCACCATGTGTCCATTACAAAGTACAGTGGAAGCCACCACATGTCCATTATAAAGTAGAGTGAAAGCCGCCACATGTCATCTTCTGTAGGACTCTCAAAAGGTTTCTAAAGCTTCTATAAGTTAAGTGGAATACGTCACGTGTCCTGTTATGACTCAGCAGAATGTGACAAGTGTTTACATCCTCATTCCCCTTTTGAAGTTGCTCAGGCAAGACATGTCATGGATCCCATTTTTAATAAGTTTCTAATGAGTTTTATAATAACAAAACTTGCCACTTGTCAAAGATGCAGAAAGGACCCCCCAAAAACTTAGACAAGAAGGGTTATAAAGGACAAAGAAGCAACATAGATGATTCCAAAGGCAAGTTCAATTAAAGTGATGGTTCAACTAGAGAGCAAAGAAGTGCTTAAGCAGTGAAGAGAGGACCAAGACCAAAGGACCAAAAATATCTTCAAAAGAGTTATTTCTAGTAGGTGAAATAGTGGATCAAGTAGACTTCTGAGCGCACCAAATCAAGGACGCAAGCCTATTTTTCTTCCATAAAGTAATGGTGAATTGGACAGTTGCGCAGACATCAAATAAAGGACCAGACAATCCATACCAAGGAAGAGACATTAGATGAATGGACACGCCATAGTTGAGGCAATGCACTGTTCCCAACATGGTCCCTCTAGACAGAACTGAAAGCACATTGAAGATGTTGACTACAGCATGGGCCTTTTTCATGAAAATAAGCGCCCAAGTCTTTCTTGGAGCGCTATATATTATAATCTCTCATTTGTTACAAGGGAGATCTTTCCCTTACCAAAATTGAAACTTTGCCCAAATTGAAAGGCATTACTGAGACTTTGAGCTCAGATTGTAGTTCATATTTCTTTGATTGAATGAGAAAACAAGTTGTTTGCAGACTTTGTGTTGTTTTGGCTTGTATCATTTTAGAAGATTATTCTTATGTCTATCTTCTGAATGTGTTCTTGTTTATTTAATTTGGCAAGTAGAATTAGTGAAAGTAACAAGGAAGGTGTCCTGAAGCTAATTATGGGAAGACTTTGTGCTGCCATAGTTGTCTTTAGTGTATGTTTATTTTATGTTTCTATGTAAAGGACCTTGGGATGACTTTGTGCCCTCATTGTCCTTTGTATCTCACTCTTGGGCAGTCAAGTTGGAGACTTTGTGCTACATCTTAGATTGTTGGTTACTACGCCCTTGGCACCCTGTTACTTATCCTACCAAAAAGATTTTTGTTGTTTGCAAGAACAAGCATTTCTGAAAGAAGAGAAGTGCCTTCTATCACTTCACCAGGATTTTTACTATCCAGGAAGGGATCTGGCTCTTGGCTGAATGTTACTTCTGAAAGAAGAGAAGTACCTTCACCAATCACCCAGGATTTCTCCTCTATTTGTTAGCATCATCTCTAAAAAAAGAGAGATGGATGGTTTATCCCACCCCTGTGTCTTACTTTCTGCTTATATATATAGTATATAGCCTCCATATATTTAATAGGGAACCTCCCCTTGATGAGAGGAGAGATTTTTCCCCTTTGGATGTGGTACACCTACAACATTGGATGACCAATCTCCCTATGCTGTGGTGATAGGAACTATTTTGGTCACCAGTTAGCTGGCTGACAAAATATTCACCCAACAGGTGTCTAAGGAAAGATCAACACTAACCTATTTTGACCACCATTCATGTCCTCCTACATCATTCATGTCATTCACTAACTTTCAAAACCTATATTTTTTTGTATCACTTCGCCGCTAAATGTCATCCTTGTCTATACCTTCATAAAATTGATCAACATAAATCTCTAATTTTTCTCTTCAATACTCTTGACATATCTTGTCACAAGATGCTAGAAAAAGAGAAGGGAAAGAGTCACTGCGTCAAACGACCAAAATGATGTTGCAACTATGTATCTCGCATGCCAAAATCAAACCCCTCATAGTTCATGTGTAGTATGAATGCAAGATTGAGAGAAGAAGCCTTGCCTTATCTTCCCAAGTGTGAGATGCAACTATATACACATTTTCCTGGGCCAATTTTGGTAAAAAATGCAAGTCCTTATGTAGAGATAAATCAATGTAAAGTGTGCCTAGACTTGAAAATGAATGACTAACAATAGATTGGAAACTTATATGAAGTATTTTGAGACCTCAAAGGAATAATTTACTGATTAGATGAATACTTTGTAGATACCTCTTAGATCTTTTCAATGCTCATAGATTTTACACACACACACACACACACACACAAATAATCTATTAGCATAGATTATTTATGTGTCTGTGTGTTTTTAGGTTTCTTATGATTTAAAGTAAAGACTTACTAGCATACAAAAGCTGACAAAGAGAAAAATAAACAACCGATAGACAAATCTAAACATTAAAAAGATATGACCATGGGAAGAAGGTCCCAAAAAATTAAAGGGAACAGGATCTATGGGTCCGTCATTCTCACCCAAGGTAGGATCAAAAATCCATCGTTCTCATCCCAAAAGAAAGAACATGTACATACATATAACGAAGAGAGAAAACATGCCCATGAGCACAAAACAAACACAACATAAAGAAAAACAAAATAAAAGAGGACCATGGGATCACACAAAGAAGAATGAGAGAGACAAACAAACACTAATAAGTCTATAATTCAAGTGATGACCCATATGCACAAAATAATACCAAAAACATTGTAATAAGAAGGGTTATACCAAAATTGGGTGTCTACACACTCGTCTTATATGATCTCATATTTTTAATTTTTAGTTATTATTTTGTTAATTAGCAAGCTAATAATAATCCTAATTTAAATTAATCTCAAGGGTTAGCTCGAGTGGATAGGATCAACGAATTTGATCGCCTAGGTCTCAAGTTTAATTCCCATTGAGCACCATGTGATGCATTGAGGCTTAGGGGCAGATGCACACCTACATTCTAAAGCAACCATGGGAACACCTTGAGGTAGGGGTCAAACTTCTCCATGTGTTCCACGTGGATCATAATGAGGCAATTCATACGTGAATCGTTCGGTGAACATTATGATCCCAAAACCACCCCCAATAATCTTCAGATGTACATTAAATTTTAAGCCCCAAGGGTTAGTTTGAGTGGATAGAATCAATGACTTTGGTCTCCTTGATCTTGAGTTCAATTCCTATTGAGTACCCTATGATGCATTGAGGCTTATGGGTAGATACACACCTACATTTTGAAGCAGCTATGGGGACACCTTGAGGTAGGGGTCAAACTTCTCCATGTGTTCCATGTGGATCATAACAGGGTGATTCGACTAGAGATTGCTTGGTAAACATTACAAACCCAGGCCCACCCCTATTAAGTTTTAGATGTAGAATAATTTTTTTAGCCCCAAGGGTTAGCTTGAGTGGATAAGATCAACAATTTTGATTGCTTAGGTCTCGAGTTCAATTCCTGTCAAGCCCCTTGTGATGCATTGAGGATTAGGGGCAGACATGAAGTGTATATTCTAAAGTAGCCATGGGGACACTTTGAGGTAGGGATCAAACTTCTCCATGTGTTTCATGTGGATCATAGTGGGGCAATTTGGCTACAGATCATTTGTCAGACATTACGTGATGGATCATAAATGGAAGAATAAACTCTAGAAAATATATTCAATGCAAATCAATATATTTATTTTTGTACAAAGTAAGCTTTAAAAATATTATGAAATATGAAGTTGGTTATAAAACCAAAAAATGGGTAAATAACCTACAAAAATTTATAAAACTAAGTAATAAACAACTTTGGATCATAAATGATCCTAACAAACTCCCCCTTGATCCAAAGGGGTATAGTAGATGAATGAATTAGAGAAATGACTCTGAAATCATTAACGGATCTATGTTACAATTGTAAGTGTTCTACTGTACCTCTAACATTGACCAAAAATTATGTTGCTCCATAAATAAGTCATCCCCTATGAGTTGTGGTAAAAAATCATTGATGAACATGATCAAGGCCTGCTCTTCCCTAGTGATCAACGTATCGTACTGTAGTGGAACACAATCAAGCATGTCCAACTACATCAATCCACATAAGGTCCCACATAGAAACCTATCCAAGTGACAAAACTTGTACTCTATATGTCACATCTCACTAATGTCCAATAAATGATGATGACCTTTGCTCAACACTGAATGTGCTAGCAACCCCTATCAACTCATATTTTCATCGACTACTGATCGAAGACCAACAAATACAATATCTTCTCCCCCTATCAGGTGAGAGGTGAGAAGTTGTGTACTAAGAAAATCAAAATAAACTAACACTACCTACTCCATGTCATGAAAAGCAAATGAGAGAAAGTCAAAATTAGAAAAAATTGAAAGAAGCAAACTACTGCTACCAAAATTGATATTCAAGTATGATCCCAAACTATGAGTGAATAACTAACTGGAGAAGGGAATAGTTCTCCAGCCTCTAATTGATCCTCCAACCTCCAGTCACTAATCACTAAAAATATGTTGTCAATTCCATCAGGACCATAAATCTTAGCCATGAGGGACATCTCTTGATTAGATGAAGTGTCAAAATATCTTGAATAATTAGAGTAACTAGAAGATCTGCCACTAGAATGACCCACATAATTTGCTTGAGATTTCTTTTTGCATGGAGAATGGGGTCATCAAGAAGGACATACATCTACAAGATGTCAAATACCACCACACTTGAAACATATAAGATCTTTCTTGTGTCTATGAGATCTAGAAGAGCTTGAATCACTAGAAGAACTATGATAAGAGTGCTTGTGGTGATGCTTGTGTTTGTAAGACCTTGGAGAGTGTCGATGTGAATGCTAAGGAGACCATCTAGAATGGTGTGGAGAGTGCCTTAGATAATGACTCAAAGAGTGTTTTAGAGAGTGTTTATGAAATTATCATATTACATGATGATGATCTCTATGATGGGACTTGTTATTTATATAGTGAGCCTCTTCAATAGGTGCTCTTATTCCTTACAAATTGTTTCTCATGTTAAGTTAATAACTCATAAATAGAGTCAAATATGGCACCATTAAGATTATCACTATGTTGTAGCATTTCAAAAAAATTAGTGTATACAAAACTAAGGCCATTCATTATAATTAAAATCAACATGTCATCATCAATTTTGCCACCAATTGTGCAATATTCTTATTTTAATGTTTTTATGCGGGAGAGATATTCAGATACATCTTCATTATCTGTCAGTTTATTATTCAAAAGTTGCATAAGAAGGTCAATATTTTTATATGCAGGTTGTTTTCCATATAAATATTTTAATGCTTTCTATGCACCACTTTTAACTAAATCAATATGAATGATAACATGTTCAGTGCAAGATGATTTTAAAAGGGCAAGTGCATGCTTATCATGTTTTCGGTATTCAACCAATTTTATTGTTTCAGTTGATGGGGTGATCTCTTTTTCAATGATTTCCCATGAATAATTAAATATGAGGGTATTCTCCATGTTTTTACTCCATTCTTTGTAGTTTTTAGGTGACAATTTACCATTTTTTGAGATCAAACTCACAATTTTTGCCATGGTACAAAATTGAAAAATAAAGAATGCTATCGAGGTTTTGCCTTTACCTTTGAAATAACTTCTGATTACAAGATATTTTAGGACTTATGGAAAAAATGTAACACCTTATACACCCTTATATCTCCAATTACAAAATAGAATATTCTAAAAATATTCCCTTTAACCAAAATAATAGTTGAAGGGTTTTGACCCTCAAACCTCTCCTTTCGATGAAACTACCAAAAACCTCTATAACCACCTTGCCTTTAACAATATTGAGTTTTAAAAAAATTAAAATATTCATCTTATTCATGTTTTTGGATCTGAAAAAATAAAATAAAATTTACATGTTTAGTAATGTTTTCATGTAGCATGTAAATAAAAACAAATATTTTACTCTTTTTATGATGGCACTAGGAGGGACCCAATGGAATTTTAGGTTATATTAGAAATTTCATGGCTTCATTTCCATACAACTGCACCTCTCTTTGTGGATTTGTTCATTGGATAATGTATTTCTTCAAACCTCCTTAAAATCATAGTTATTTAGACCAAAACACCATACAGGCAATCACAGGTCATAAAATAGACAAACAAATATAGAATGCCTCTTTGTATTTTGGCATGAAGATTAGATCTATATTAGGTAGAGAATCTGTGTAACCATGCTTTTAAACCCTTGCCTAAAAAAGAAAATTCACTGCTAATTTTGGAGCCCACACATATTTAGGGTTAGAGCGCAGTAAGTAAATTGATACATACATTGAAAATCATTAAATGAAGAATTTGTGGCAAAAGGAAAATATCTGGTGGAAAGGGCTTTGAAAATTTACGACACATTTTAATGAATGAATAAAACAACTTATATGCAATAATAAGTGAATGTAGAACACAATGTGTATGCCATCTTTTGATCTTACTTGTAGCATGGTATAAATGGCATGTTGGTTCGTTATTTTCCTTTTATTACATTTCAATATCAATGTATTTGATCCGTAATCTATACCTATCATACTCCAAGAGCCATGGGATTCTTTATGCAAATTTTGATGAAGTGTTTTGCCTTGATATTCATAAACTATGCTCTTTCAAACTTGATTTTCTCTTCATCACACCATTTCTTCAAAATGTGGCTCTACAAAATTCTTTTTAATCCTCCTCAATCTGCCAATCTTTGATACCACTAATGGATCTCAAATGGAGTAATAAACTCTATAAAATATATTCAATGCAAATCAACATATTTATTTTTGTGCAAAGTAATCTTTAAAAAGCTCACAAGAGATGCAGTTGGTTTTAAAACCAACAAATGGGTAAATAACCTAAACACAACGAAAAACAAAACAAACTAATTAATAAACAACTATGCATAAAAAATGATCCCAACATTATGGACCCAGGCCCACCCCCATTAAGCTTTAGGTGTATATTAAATTTTAAGCCCCAAGGGTTAGCTCAAGTGGATAAGATCAACAATGTCAGTCACCTAGGTCTTGAGTTCATTCCTGCTAAGTATCCTATGATGCATTGAGGCTTAGGGGTAGACACACACCTACATTCTAAAGTAGCTATGGGGACACCTTGAATTATGGGTTAAACTTCTCCATATGTTTCATGTGAATCACAGTGGGGCAATTCAGTTTTGGATCACTCGACAGACATTACAGACCCAGGCCCACCCCCATTAAGCTTTAGATGAAGATTAAATTTTTTAGCCCCAAGGGTTAGCTCAAGTGAATAGGATCAATGAATTTGGTCACTTAGGTCTTGAGTTCAATTCTCGTTGAGTACCTCATGATGCATTAAGGCTTATAGGGGAAAATGCACACCTACATTCTGAAGTAGCCATGAGGACACCTTAAGGTAGGGGTTGAACTTCTCCATGTGTTCCACACATATCATAATAGGGTGATTCAGCTTTTGATCACTTGGTGGACATTATGGATCCAAGCTCACCCTCATTAAGCTTCATATGTAGATTAAATTTAAACCCAAGGGTTAACTTGAGTGGATAAGATCAATGACTTTGGTTACCTAGGTCTTGAGTTCAATTCCTACTAAGTACCCTATGATGTATTGAGGCTCAGAGATAAATGCACACCTACATTCTAAAGCATCCATAGGGACACCTTGAGGTATGGTTCAAACTTCTACATGTGTTTCATGCAAGTCATAGTGGGGTGATTCAGTTGTGGATCACTCGACAGACATTATGGACCTAGACCCACCCCCATTAAGCTTCAGATATAGATTAAATTTTAAGCCACAAGGGTTAGCTCGAGTGGATAGGATCAATGACTTCATTTTCCTAGGTCTTAAGTTCAATTCTTATTGAGTACCCTATGATTCATTGAGGCTTAGTGGCAGACACACACCTACATTCTAAAATAACCATGGGGACACCTTGAGGTAGGGGTTAAACTTCTCCATGTGTTTCATGCAGATCACAGTAGGGTGATTCAACTATAGATCAATTGATAGACATTATGAACCCAGGCCCACCCCTATTAAGGTTTAGATGTGGATTAAATTTTAAGCCCCAAGGGTTAGCTTAAGTGTATAGGATCAATGACTTCAGTCACCTAGGTCTTGAGTTCAATTCATGCTGAGTACCTTGTGATGAATTAAGGCTTAGAGTCAGACACACACATACATTTTGAAGTAGCCATGGGGACACCTTAAGGTAGGGGTCAAACTTATCCATGTGTTCCACATAGATCACAATGAGGTGATTCAGTTATAGATCATTCAATAGACATTACAAACCCATATCCACCCCCATTAAGCTTCAGATGTAGATTAAATTTTTAATCGATAAGATGTAGGTGAGTTGGTAAAGTGACATGATTGTTTGGAGCACCACCTAGGTTCAAATATTAGTTTGGTATCAAAGGCTAGATGTGACTGATCATTGGTATTCTTGGGCCTATTGTGGCTGATCATTGGTATTATTAGGCTAGTTGTGGCTATTGATGGTATTCTCAAGCTAGTTATGGCCATTCATTGGTATTCTATTAGGGATATAGGCCCCTAATTATGTCCCACACTAGTTGGAGGTTTGGTCAAAAGTGAATGGGACAAGGACCCCTCAACCCTGGGCACTGATCTAAAAAAAATCCTAATTTGAATTCAATTGTCTATAAATACACAAGCATTATAGTTTATTTTAACATGAGAAAAACTAGAGAATGTATTATAATTCACATGAATCTATTAAGCACTTACAAGTATTCTATAGGAAATCAAGTAATTATTAGATCATTTATTAGAATACACAAGTTTACATTAGGCACACACCACATGACATTGGTTTTCATGCTATTAGAACTATTTAATCATCGAGATTTAGTGTTTTTTATATTATTATTGTCTAGGGGCCTAATGGATATCAAGATAGTTTCACTATTCTTTAGTTTATAGTAGGCCCCAAAAACATGTATGTTCTCCTTAAGTTTTTAGATATTGTTACCCAATTAAGGAAAGAAGAAGAAAATTATTTTTAAGTGATCAGTGTCAAAACTAAAAAAACTAAGAAAAGTTTTTGTAGATCAATAGTACATGAACACAATAGTTAATTTAGTTTTGTTTTGTATGTCTTTATTTTATAGAGAATTTTAGGTGATATTTATGGATTATATACCAACTCAATCTTGTACACTTGGCAAACTTAGACCTTAGTTATTCCTCTCAGTTTTGGACCTTTCCATCTTTTGAAAGTCTCACATATGCTCTATATTGTACCACTTAGCCTATCTCTTGATCCAACCAGTCTTATGTTGATGACCCAAAACTTATATATTACATAATTCTTAAAACATGTTTATTTTACACCTCTAAAAGTTATGAGTCTATACATACTTTCATGTTCCCTGGATACTAGTGTCCTTGATAAAAACTTGCATTGACATAAGTGTCATGCTTTGACACAAGTGTCTAGTACCCTAAAATCATCTAATTTGTAAATGAAACATATCCTAATGGTTGGCCTAAGTTCTTTAGTGTGAGTTACTTCTTAAAAGGGATTGATATAAATACAATATCAACCCTCATTAATTCCTCACCTAGCATACTCCTAGAAAAGACCTAATAAAACTTATCTAATCATTCAATCAAGCACACGATAAAGCAAAGCTTCCTTATTTTATCATATTTCCATATCAGTCATAGGGATAACATATACATAGGTCTAAAGTAATGGAGGATCAACCCAAGAGCTATATTTCTAAGTTACAAGCTAGGTCACCATTGTACTTACTTTTCACATATTGCATGATTCACACACAAGCCAACATGTAGGGGAAAACTACATTAGTTTGGATCCCTCTTCGTAGTATTGGCTTTGTAGGCAGTACTCATTGATAGAGGGGTCTTTGGGGTCATTTTGACACCATGTACCCACTAACCCATTTTTTCCAAGGTCACTATGAAGATGAAGAACTAGGGTTTTACAATTTCATGAGGAGCAATAGTCTATGACCCAAATTTAAATACACCAAAGCAAAGGTGAAGACAAACCCAAAAGCATCTGAGTGGTTACATCCTTCTCCATTAGGTATTCCATATAGGACACCTAAGTTAGGTTTAAATAGTAGCATTGACATAATCGTCTAAGGCTGATGGTAGTGTTCATAGCTATATAGGCACTCAAATCAGAATTTAGCGATTGTTATATAATCATCTTCCAGTCTTCTTCTTATATGTTCTCGATCAAAAATTATGTTAGCATCAAAACCAACTAAGTACATTACTTCTTTGTCATTTCCATAACTAAAATAGTTGTACTTAATATTTTTAGCCTATCTCAATTTAATGAATTCAAAATATATTATATCTAAGTTTAACATCTACTTAGTCTATTATAGAGATAGTTTATCACCATTATACCTTAGGCTATCTCTATCCTCTAACCCTAGATAACTCCAATCTAAATTTCTAGGGCTAAACATTTGGTGATCCTAATTTATACGAATGCAAATATTTTTGATTCCTAGAGTTTTCAGTCAACTAGGGTTTCAGATTGTTGTAATTTTTTATTTCCTGCTTATATTATTTTGCATGTAACCTAGATGTAGCCTTAGATTTGAAGGTATGCCTATTAAACACATTGAAATTCCCCTCATCAATCATCTTCCACTCTTCTTCCTATATGTTCTTGATCCAAAATTATGTTAGCATCAAAACCAACTAAGTAGGTTACTTCTTTGTCATTTCCATAACTAACATAGTTGTACTTAATATTTTTAGCCTATCTCAATTTAATGAATTCAAAATATATTATATCTAAGTTTAACGTCTAATTATTCTATTATAGAGATAGTTTATCACCATTATACCTTAGGATATTTCTATCCCCTTTAACCCTAGATAACCCCAATCCAAATTTTTAGGTTTAAACATTTGGTGATCCTGATTCATACAAATGTAAATATTTCTGATTCCTAGAGTTTTCAGTCAACTAGGGTTTCAGATTATTGTAATTTTTTATTTCCTGCTTATATTATTTTGCATGCAACCTATATGTAGCCTTAGATTGGAAGGTATGCCTATTGAACACATTGAACTTCCCTCCCACCACCTAAGAGGTCCCAAACTAATAAGGAACCTAATTCCATGGATCATGATGATACCAATGTTGAGAATGAAAAACATATTGATGAGGTTATCATAGAAGAAGATTTTGATAATGAAACTAATGAACATGAGAAGTGCGAGCAATTTCATTATTTCATAAGTGTATTCATCAAAACCCTAAGGATCTTGATGAAATCCTAAAAACCATTTTAGAAACTAAGAATGCAAAAAACATAGGTAACCAAATAGATCCATATATTGATCATGCTATTATAACTATGGGTCATCCCCATATACCAAAAAATATCCCCTTAAACACATTAAAACCTAATACATCTAGTGGATGCATAGATTATGTATTCCAACCTTTGTTTCCTAAAATTATTATTGCTACATCTACCATGGAGCTAACAAATGTTTCAACTCAAATACTGGTTTCTATACCTATTCAAACCATGATTACATCCCCTTTGGTGACTACTCAACTTTTTGATCTAAATCCCAATGGGTTCACAATTCAAAACACTCCTTCAAGATATAAATACTTTGGTGGACAAGGTTACAAACATTGAACAAAACACTTTAAAGTCTCCTCATGTTATTGATTCTCAAAATGTGTTACAATACCCTCTTGCACTTGAAATATCTTTGCACCCTTTGCCAACTAATTTTGTTGCACATAATTTCACATTTTATGATGGTAATGGTGATCTTGAATAACATCTTTGATCCTTTTATTCAACATGCCTTGACTATGCCTCTAATGATAAAATTTTGACCAAATTATTCCCAAAAAGCTTCAAGGACTATCCTTTGAGGTGGTTCTATGATTTACCTCTCCAATTTGTGAAAGCATTCAAACCTCTTGCATATCAAAATTTGTCACACTTTTCCATTAATGTTTATAAAAAGGTTTCCTATGCTCAAATTGTCAAAATCAAACAAAGAACAAATGAACCTATCAATGAATATGTCTTGAATTACAAGACAATGTTGGCTAAATGACCAATCCTATGGTAGATAAGGAGTTGCAAGACATATTCAAATAAAGTTTACTTTCTCCTTTACATGAGTCTATTATTTTAAAAAAACTCATATCTTTTGATGACTTATGCCATGTTGTACAGGACCATTAAATGAAATTTATTTCATTGAATAAGCTCAAGTATGTAGAAAACACACCAGTTGCATCTACATACAATGCCAAATTTACAATCAAAGCAAATTATAAGGTAAAACATCATGAGCCTAAAAAAGAAGCAACAACCACGGTTAACACAGTTTCACAATAGCCTAATAGGCTTATTTTATCTTATACATCAATGAGACAATTTACAAGCTTACCTAAGTCTCTAACTTCATTACTCCTATGGCTAGTAGAGTGTCATCTTATATCTCTCTCTCATCCTATAGGGGTTGATATGAATATACCTCTACCCAAAATATATGATGTGAATGCTTATTGTGATTATCACTAAAGACCAACACATTCTACAAACATATATTCTACCTTGAAGCATAAGATGTAAGACCTTATTGATGACCAAAAGATTACATTTCTTGATCCCCCAAGGAATCAAGTTCACAACTTGGTGATCACCAGAAATAGAAAATATTTAATAATCCTTTGCAAGACCATTTTAAGAAGGAATCAAAAGTAAAAATGGCATATAATGTACATAATCCTCCATCAAATTATGGGCACATATTAGATGGGATTATTGGTACTTATATATGAAATATGCCTCATATGGTGTATAAACCTATTACTTTTGATGATACTAAGATCAAGGATGATGAATCTAATCTTCATTCTTTATTCATTTGAGCATTTCTTGATCATCAACTTATACATAGTGTTATGATTGATAATGGTGCAAGTGAAAATGTTTTCACCATGACATCAATTGCGTATTTGGGTTATACTCATTGTGATTTAAATTTTTATACTAAATTAGTTAGAGCATTCGATGAGACATCCCAAAATGTCCTTGGTGAGATTGACCTACCTTTATAGGTTGATCATACACATATGGTCATTACCTTTTTAGTTATACCTTCTATAATAATCTTTGATATGTTATTGGGAAGACCTTAGATTCATACACTCTGAGAAATACCTTCTACAGTGCATCAATTTGTTAAATACATTCATGCCAATCAGGTAATTACAATTTATTGAATTCCATATGAGCATCCTCTTGAACAATAAAAACCATACCTAGATAGATAACTATCAAACCTACTAAGGTTAATCCATCTCAAAAGGGAAAGCAAAAAACAATCCCCTTTACTAAGTGGATAGTACTTGAGAGACCGTTACATCAAATATGTACAATAGATTCCATGGAATCACCATATTCTATTACGTACCATATTCAAATATCGAAAGCACCTAAAGATGTTTCTACTATTGTTATTCCAAAGAAACCATAGAGCACATAAAGATGGGTTTCATGAACCCTATTCTTTTTATTTCTACTTCATGACCTCATAGTCCTATTATACATACACAAAGCATCATAGACACTATAGGTACAAATATTGCACCTACACATTCTTTTTGACATTGCTACAAATTCCTTGCACTAGGTTCTGAGTGGGGAAATACATATGATCATCCCTTGGATGAGATCATAGGATGATATTTTCTCTTCACATATTCAAAAAACACAAAAAAAAAAAAAAAAAACATCCAAAAATCCTAAAACATTTTTGGCATCAACATATTTTATTGGCTCCTTGGTATTTATGTGTTAGTTCTATGCTAGTGGATGACATATCAATTATTATTACATACACATGTGTGTCATGCTTCTAAGTGAGTATGATACAAGCATACAAAAATACATGATATATTCCTATTTTAGATGTTGGGCCTTCCCTATAATCATGTCATATGGACATTAGGGGCATCCACCTCTATGATCATGATACTTATAGGTTATATCATTTTATGGTCACTTTACACTATCATGTTTTGAGATAATATATGTACTTACACATGTTTTTATCCATGATTATATCTTTCATAGGGTACTTAATAAGTTATACACTTGACATTTTTTGTTAACATGTTTGATCCATGAGCTACCATGATATATTTATGCTAGTTGATTATGCTTTCCTTTATGCACTTCCTTAAGTGTTTTTCCTTACTATTGTCTTGCTTATTTAATCATTTGAATATGCTCATTTATTTGTGCCCCCGTGCCTATGTATACTTTATTTAACATTTAAATATGTCATTTTTTATTATATGGACATTTGAATATGTTGTCCTTACTTATGTGGTCATTAGACTAAGTCATGTTCCTTCAATTGTGCGACATTTGAACATGCCCCTTGTTTGTGGTATCTTTTGACCATTTTTTGTTGACTTGTTCTTGAGTTCTCTTGTGTGTGCATTTTTTGCTTGTTGATATTTTACTGTTACTATCTATATGTTGACATGATATTTATCATGCATCTTAGGCCTTCATGTGATCACATTGTTCTATGAACTTCAATGCTACATTTACCTAGACATATTCTTCTATATGATACATGGTTTCATTCACAAATTATTCAATTATCTTATCCTTTTGAGGTGAGGTGACTACCAATTTATATTATTCCCTCACCTCAAGGGGGGCATATCATAGAGGCATGTTCTTCACATTTGACATAAGTTTTTAGATCCATTGGGGGCATGCTTTAGAAGCAATTTCTCCACACTTATTCAATATTTGTCACTTATATAAGTTTTTGATACAGTGGGGGGAAGCATGTTCTCCACACTTATTCAGTAATCGACACACCTAGATTCAATGGGGGCATGTTTTGCAAACATGTCCTTCATTTTGACACTTATTTAAGTTTTCATATTTCTCCATACATAGTGGGGGCATGCTTTGGAAGCATGTTATCCACACTTATATAGTTTATGAATTAGCCAAAGTACACAATTATATAATTCAGATTCACAATTGTGATAAAATTCTATATATTGGTACCATTGTTATACATAGTTTCAACATAAGACATACCTAAGGTTCATATGGTATGAAATGTGCACCTAATATTGAAAAATTAAAATCAATTTTGTATTTCAAAACACTTTTAGGGACTGTCATCACCCATTAGGATGGACTTTTACATATTGTATTGAGCCAATCTACTATAGTAGTTAGTTCACTTTTGGTATAGTTGTGGTGATTAAATCACTCAATTTTACCAATTTTTTAGGTTGGACTTAATTGTATCATCCATTCTCACCAATTTAATAGTATAAGTTGACTTGGTTCACTCACACTCACTAGATTATAAGTATGATTGGGTTACATAGTTGAGATAATCTCAATTATTGGGTGGCAATTCACATTTTCTCCAAGGTTGGGGGCATGTGCCTTCCAATCTCTCTTTCTCTCTATCTCCTTAGATATATGCACTTTATAAATTTATATATATTTTTCATAATCTCAGTGAAAAGCCTTACAATGATATATATTTTCAAATGAACTTTCTAATAGACAAGGCAATTACATTGATACATAGGTGTACTCTTAAACCTTGCTCTTTCAATTTCAATACTTTTAATTTCATATAATATGCACTGATTATATAATGTAACATGATCTTGGTTGTAGGATAGTCATCAATAAAGCACTCAATTTGGACTCAAGAAAAGTCAAGGTGTGTTATACACACCCAGGTACATATTTCTTCTCCTTTAAACTAGCAATTTCATTACTAGATTAAAGGGGGGGGGGGGGGTGAATGCAAATGATATTTATGGATTATATAACACCTTAATTATGTACACTTAGCAAATTTAGACCTTGGTTTTTCCTCTTAGTTATATACCTTTCCCACTTTTGGAAGTCTTACATCTAATTTATATTATGCCCCTTGGCCTATCTCTTGGTCTAACCAATCTTATGTTTATGACTCAGAGTTTCTATCTTTGTCATAATACTTAAAACCTGCTTATATTTCACCTATACAAGTTTTGAGTCTATACCTACTTTCATGTTTCTTGGACACTAGCATTTTGGACAAATGTTTACGTCGATGCAGGTGTCTTACTCTAACACAAGTGTCTAGTTCTGATACAAGTATGTAATGCCTTAAAGTCATCTAATTTATAAATGAAACATATCCTAATGTTTGGCCTAAGTGCTTTAATTTGAATTACTTCTTCAAAATTATTGATGTAAATACAAGATCAACCCCCATTCATTCCTCACCTAGCATACACCTAGAAAAGACCAAAGGCAACTTATTAAAGCATTCAATAAAATAAAGCTTTCATATTTTCTCTTATTTTTATATCAGTCATAGGGACAACACATGCACAGGTCTGAAGTACTAAAAGAGTAGCTCAAGATCTATATTTTACAAGTCACAAGCTAGGTCACTGTTGTACTTAATTTACACATATTACATGATTGACATATAATCCAACATGTAGGAGATAATTAAATTAGTTTCATGCCCTAATTTGAGAACTACATCATTGCACTTTTACAAGTTGTGCAAATTTCTCAATGCACTTTTACAAGTTATGAAAATTGGTCATTGCACTTCTACAAGTTGTACAAAATTATCAATGTAATTTTGTAGGTTTAAAGTCATGTAAAAACACTAATTTACTTTTTCAAGTTGTGCAAATCAGTCATAAAACTTTTACAAGTTGTGCAAATTGCCAAACATGTTTTTACAAATTTCAAGTTGTGAAAATTAGCTAATGTGATTTTACAAGTCCCTAAAAAAGAAAAAAAAGGTGGTTACGCACTGTAACCACCTATTTCAACCTATAAATACAAGGTTATAGCTCATTTTTAAAGGTTCTTGATAGTTAAACTTTTTAGTATACATTTTTAAAAGAGTTTGTATTTGTAACCCAACAAAGATCAATACAAAGAGATTTTGTAAACTTTGCGTTCAAGATTTCTTCATGGATTATATATGTATATGTTTTATACATGTATTGAGATCTTTGATTTCAAAATATCAATGTAATTTTTATAAAATAGCCAGAATTCAAAAGTTATATTATAGTGATTCTTCTTTGAACCTAAATTTGTTATTTCCATTTTGGTGAAACCTTCGTAGAGTGAAATAGTAATTAATTACTTTTTATAAGTAAATACAAAGTGATTGTCACATTATGTTATCAGTTATAGGTAGTTATCTTGGTGTATGCTATGTGTTCTTATGGACACATTTATGTCTTTCCTATCCATTGAATGAGAAAGGTTTCCCATATTACAATCTTAAATCTTGGGTCATTCTAGTGAGTTTCGTGTTTAGCTAACTAAAGTTATCCTTATTCATTCCTAAGATCATTTTAGTAGATTTTGTGTTCAACTGGCCATAATAATTGCATTATATCTTCCTACTTTCCTTTTCCATTTCCCCCCTTTTTCCATCATTCCCCCATTTCCCTTTTTAGTACCTTTTTTGCTTTTCGGTTAAAAGTACAAACCCTCATATAAATATAGTTTTGATGTAAATAGTTGTGAATAGCTCTTTTCCCACTTTCCTTTTTTTAATTTTAAATAAAGGTAGATCCATCTGATAATAAGAGAGGGACTTTGTCCCCACATTGTTAACTAACATGCGGACTCTATTTCCACATTATTGACTAAAAGTCTAGATTTCTTTCCTTGGTAAATTTTTCAACTAACAAGTTCGAATGCAATTTCAAATTTAAAATCAAGTTTAAATTCACCCATTGATGGGGTAGTCAAAGAAATCATAAAAATTGCATGCCCACTTAAGGTTCATTAGGGGTGAATCCCACTCTACTGCATCATGAAAATATTGGGAACCATGCTGAACCAAATCAAGAATGAGTGCCTATGAGGGAATGAAGTTGAGATTAAATTGGGATAATTAGTCGCCCATGTCTTGTGTAGTTAGAGGCATGCCTCTTTAAGGCATATATTTTTTTCTTTATGATTCATGCTTAATCATGATGCACATGCCACACTAACGATTCTTATATTATTCATGATTCAATTGGACTGTGATTTGATTCTGTAAATCAACTTAGATACATAGTCTATTCTCAACCTCTTAATGATTTTTATGGCTTGATAAACCATCAAATTCAAGCTAGTGTTTTGCTAGTTGCATAGCCAACATGTCCTTTGCTTTGATAAGCCACTATCATGTGAATTCTCCTTCCTTTTCCTTTTCTATGTTACTAGTTTGCTTTTGTAGGTCCTATTTTGACACTTGATATCTCATCTACGTCAATGGGATTTAGCTTTGCCATTTACTTTCATCATTTATGTAGCTATGTGTCCTCTTCTTGCCCTCCCAGGCCTTTTGACTATTTTGATGAGTAAATGGGCCATCAACTTTAGGATTATTCTTTATTGGATGCATAACTAATGTGTCTTTAGTTTTGTCGAGGTCCTTACCACATGGATTCTCTTCACTCTTCCATTGATTGGTTGAATTTGTAAGTGCATGTTGATTTTTCATTCCTATATGAAGCAATATTTTCCACATGGCATCATCTTACTTTTATAAGAGCTTGGTTAGGATTCATAGTTGCACGAAACCCCCTCAAGATGGTGGAGCAATGAGATTTTATGATATGACATCATCCTACTCACCTGCGTACCTAGAGGTTTCACACTCTATATGAACATATTTAGTGTAGCAAAGTATTAAGATGATGCCATGTGGCATCATCTTATTAACCCACTATCCTGAAGGCATTGCACTAGTACATATATATTCTAGATAATGAAGCAGTGGGATTATGCCACATGACATCATCCCACTACCATGCTAGCCCAGAGCATTATTGATGTCATTAACCCACTTAAAAACCCTAAATAAAATTGACTAAGTCTTATAAGACTTTTGAATAGGGTTAAGACTATCAAGAGATTAACACATGGCACCAGGTCACCTTTGAAGAGAAATGACTAAGTCCCACTAAGCAAAAAATTAACATGTGACTTTGAAAAAAGTTAAAGAATCGAATAAGTGTTGAAACACTTTTTCAAATGGGTTGGAGTCGTTAGGAGTTCAACATGTGGCACCAAACAAGCTTTTGTGAAATTGGCCAATTCTTCTGAAGAAGCAAAAAGTTGTCACGTGGCTACATGCAACTTTTATGAAATCAAATAAGTGTTGAAAGTCATTTTTGGATGGGTTGGAGTTATAGGGAACCATGGGAAGTTTCCATGTGGTACTGAGATAAATTTAAGCACCTATAAGTGCAATATAAAAGACACAATCATCAAATTCAAATTAAAATCCAATGATTAATTTTTTAAAAGAAAAATATTAAGGTAGAAATGAAAAAAATGATCAAGTATAAAGTAGAAACTGTGCAATAACTTAGTCATTTTGATCGATACATAAACCAATGTAGTCTATTTGAAATGGAAAGTGATTAAATAATATAATGAAAATGTATGAATGTTTAGTCATTTAGATCAAAATGAGAATTGAAATGGATTAAATTACTTAGGAAAAGGAAAAATAAAACTCTAAAATAGTCAGATAATTTGCAAAAACCTAAGGCAAAATAGTCTAAAAGAGAGCTATAAAATGTGTTTCAAAATACAAGCAAACAAATAGACTAAGACTTAGTAGATTCATGCAAATTTAGACACTAAAAATGAAGCAACTAAGATGTGAATCAGACTAAATACTTATGATGAACATTTGATTTATTTAGAGTTAGTTAAAGAAATGAAGCACATTTAGATTTCAAATATTTACATCTAGAAGAATAGACTCCCAGAAAGGCAAATTTAAACTAACAAGCACAATGAACTCCTGAAAGGTATAAGACTAGAATCCAAATCAAAAAGAGGGTTTTTATTTTTAGTCTGAAAATGGGGCATGTTGTGTAAGAAAAAACGCACTCAATGACTATTATAACAATTTTTTAGTACTAAACCCAACTAGTATTCATTCTTAGGAATTTTTAGGTGAGAGCAAGCTCTCTCCCCTAGATTCATAAGGATGAATACATCCTTGCCACTTTTGTGTGTGTGTATGTGTGCACACCCACACATGCACATGCATGCATGCATGCATGTGTGTGTGTGTGTGTGTGTGTGTGTGTGTGTGTGTGTGTGTGTGTGTGTGTGTGTGTGTGTGTGTGTGTGTGTGTGTGTGTGTGTGTGTGTGTGTGTGTGTGTGTGTGTGTGTGTGTGTGTGTGTGTGTGTGTGTGTGTGCACGCGCGCATGTATGCACACATGTGCGCATGCATGCATGTACATTAAAACTAATGATAGAAAATAACCACACACCTAAATTTCTAAACTCTAGTTCAAACTAATTAATAACAACTATGAAGAAATAGGGCCATAATAGCCATTTTCCATGACCCAAGTCTAAATTTTATTTAACCCAAATAAATATGGGGCTTATAAACAAATCTATAGGGTAAAATGGTAGTTGAAAAAAAATACAACTTGCTACACATTTGTAATCACAAAAAACCCAAAAAAATTATGCATTTTCAATTTAAAAATAAATTTCCTAATACTAACAACAAAATGGTAGTTGTTTCATCATTTTTACACCATTTCTTCCAAGACATTTTATTCTTGATCATTGTTTTCCTCCTAATTATCGTGTCTCAATATTCCCCATTTTTCCTCTTTATTCTTTGTTCCTAAATTTTCTCTTCCCCACATTTCAACACGGCTCTAAATTCCCTCCAAGAATATTACTAACAACTCATAACTAAACAAAAACCATACTATGAGTATTTAATTCTAATTGGATTTAAATATTAATTATACAAAGACCTATAGAATGGCATTAACATACAAGGATTTCCCCCTAAAACTTCATGCATCATTCTCTCCAAAATTTTAAAGTCAACTAAAACCTAATCATAAAAAAATCTTATTTATTACAAGTAATTCATGGAAAACCCTAATTCAAACTAAGTTTATTTATGGTAATAATACATGTTACCAAATTTTTTATTAACTTATGCTATAAACCATCACATATTTATTTATATTACTAGCTCCTAAGTTTTAAGACATCCTTGAATATAAGCCACTTGGGTGATCAAATGCCCCATGGTTCTTAGGGCCACAAAAAAGGGGCTTGTTTGTATTCAAGCCATTTTAATATGACAATGTTCACTTTATTTTATAAACACACCAAAATAATACATTGTTATCCTTATCAAATTCAAGAATGATCTAAACAAACAATTTTAAATATAACTCAGTAAGTGCAACAATTAAGCCTTTATAAATCAAAATAAAGATACACTCAATAATCATGAATGAAATGATTATGTAAGTAATGTGGAATCAATAATTTAAATCCAAAATGGTTGGTAAGCATCACAAATAATTTATCAACTCACAATAATTCCTAACATGTGATTATGACCACCATGATAGACTACTAAAAGTAATCACACAGATAAACACCATAGTACCATAGTAATTAACATTCCAATATACAAATGTGTGTGTGTGTGTGTGTGTGTGTGTGTGTGTGTGTGTGTGTGTGTGTGTGTGTGTGTGTGTGTGTGTGTGTGTGTGTGTGTGTGTGTGTGTTTGTTTGTTTGTTTTAGGTCTATCTACCATAAACTACTAAATCTACCACCCTCTCCCCTATTATGCTCTCCTTATATACCACTCAATTAGGGTGAGACATTTCTACATCCACCTTAATCAAACAAAAATTAGTTAGTATATTATTATCACTGTAACTGTGAAAGACAAATAACTGACAATAACTGATATCAATACCATTGTATCATCTACATCAAAATATATAAACTAAATCACAATCATATGTTATTAGGTGAACAATAATGCTATAATTTAAGATATAAAGTAGAAAATACAATAGTTTAACCACTATATATATATGATTTTGTAAACCAATAACTAATAAATCAACGATCATAATAACTAGTTAAAACAAAAATTACTTGTTAAGAGTAAGTCAAGATGTAACAAAACATATACATGTTCTTGCTTGTATGGAATAATCAATCCATTTGAGTGTGGTTCTTAATCATTTTTTTTTGTGTGACATTCTATAAAAAATTTGTGACAATACTTGCATGTTCATTGCTTGTTATTATGGTGCTATAATTCCTATCATGCATTACTTCTATTTTATACTTTTTGTGCATCAATGTTATATCTATCTAACACATGTTTCATATAAAATTCAATGTATATTCAATATTATGATGCAATACATTTCAAATTTTCACATGTTACTACAAGATTATATCTTTCACATATTCTAAAAGTTTTATTTTGAGATTAGTGACTTGTAAGCAATGTCTCACATCTCAAAATGGGGGAATCACAATGGGATTCTCTTGAGAATTCAAGCCCTCATGAGCAACGTGTTTGAAATTTATGATAGCATATAATTGTTAGAATTATAGTATGGTTCAAAAAAAATAGTTTATGGGGGCATATGATATGGATGTGCACTCATTCTTATCATTACTTGAGTACATATTCACATATACTTAATGCATATGCATGGGCATGCGATTTTTTTATAAGTTTCAAATAGTTACAAGTTCATTTGGAATTATATATCAATTTAGTATAGATAAAATGGGAATGATATTCATTCATGTTCATGTTTCTACATTGAAAATTTTTAATTTCATTTTTTCTAAGTTCAAAAGTTTCAAAGGTTAAAAGTTTCAAATAGAATCTATATCTATCTACATCAGTGTGATTCATCTCATTTTTAAAGTGGGCCACATTAGAGTCTAGTGACACTAAACATCTATGGTTTTACTTTAACGAGTCATATTTTGTGGTTCCACCACTTCTTTTACTATTATTCTACAAATTACTCTACACATTCAGATGAGAGTTGGAGCATACAATCTTTCCAATTGAAGGGATTTCAATAATTTTCATAAACTGAGACTTGATCACTCTCAATTTGCCATAGGTTCAAAATTTATATAAATAAATCAACAAGGGGGCACACCTCTCTCAACTATCAAGTTAAAATGAAATTAAATTGCATACTATTTTAGGTGTATTCTTTCCTTTTTCTCATTTCAAATTTCAAATTTCAAGTTTCATATTTTCAATTTTCAAATATGGACAACAACTACATTTAATGGCATTATTGTAGGTTTTACATTGAGGCACCTTGCATAATCAAGCTTCAAATAAAAATATAAAGTGTTTTTACACACTTCATTTTGCATCTCCTTTACTCTAATAATTTTATTTCATTGCATCATTATAATAAGGGGGATGTAAACACTCAAATTTAATCATTTAGTGTTTAACATTGTTTGTCTTGAAAAAAATTCCTTACTTGTATTATTCATCATTTTGTTAACTTTAAATTACTATAAGAGCCTTCAATATTCTACACATTGTCTTAAAAATATTGAAAACATCATTTAGACATTCATATTCTACTTACAGATCCCTATCAACCAAGTTTCATTTGTCTTTAGCCTTCTACGACAAGTACACACAAGGTTAGACAAGGGTGCAACCCAACCTTATCCACTAGTGTGGCCTTATATCCCACACTCTAATGGTTAATTCTTAGCTTCAATATGCTTCATATTGGCCTGCCCATACTTTTTGAAAATTTAGTTAACATAAATATTTTAAACATCCACTAAATAAGCACATCAAGGCCTCTTAATATGTAATTGGCAATTTGACAAGATCACTCTCTATACAAGCTATTGCACTTTGAGTAAAGATCCATATTCTTCCCAATTCAAATTTTGATTTATTATAATAGTCATAGGCTAAGTTTTAAACTTTTTGTTAGAGGTCAAAGTGATTCATTGTAAAACATTCAATTTAAATTACTAGCTACATCCATATAGTGAAAGTATAAATATTCACACACTCACTCTAGAAAAAAGAACTAAATCTATCTAAGGCCCTTTTGGGCTGTGTAGGTATCACTCAAACTATACAAGGTTTTTTGAACATAGATCAGCTATTCCCATTGCCCAATTCTTCCCTTTTTCATTTAATGTCCATTTGGTTGTGTAGGAATTAGGGTTTTATTATTGTAGGGATTTCTACATGAAAAATTAACACCTACATAATACCAACAAACCATCTACGATAGGTGTCGGTACTCAAACATGAAAGTCACCCACACAATTAACATAGACATAATTGTAGTTAATAGACAAGGCCATCGTGCACCCTTGTCTGCCCTAATGTGACCATGCCCTTGTATATTGCAAGATTATAATTAAAGTTGTGACACACTTCAAAAATATTTATAGTTAGTTTTACATTAAAAATATAACTACACAATCAACAAAAATAATATCCAAGCTATGTTTTCATATTTCATTGAAATTTACTAATTATATATCATTTCAATTTATGTACTTTACTGCATTTTACATTTATATTTTGTATTTTTTGTAAATCTAAATCAATTTCAATAACTTAATGTCTATTGCATTTAATTATTAAATAAAAATAATTTATATTAAATAAGTATATCACTTTAGTTTGCAATAATAACATCATGTGTCATTTCAAGATAAGAGGAAAGAACATCGTATTCATGTGTAAAAATAACATCATTCATCATGTGAAGAGAAGAGCTAATATAACATTATAGTTGAGAAGAATGAATTCCAATATTATATATATTAGTAGAAGAATCATTACATATATAAATATCATTATAAGGAAAAACATCATGATCATCAACATGTGTATCATCTATGCATGGCTCTATTGTATCTTCTTTTGTAAGTGAAATACTAGAAACATCATGTAATTCATTACTAGTTTATTTTTGTTCTAATGTATGATTAGTAGAGTGTATAGAAGCAATATAATTAAGTTCAATATCATCTTTTTATTCTTCTAATTCACTATATTCATCACTATTTTAGCAATCTTATTGATAATCATAATCATAATAATTAAAGTAACATCATAAGTAGCATCATTGATCATACAAGCTTATCCATTATTCCATTCACTATCATAAACATAGGTTATGGAATGATTATAAAATATGAAATCTAAAGCATGAGGGCTATTAGGGGTTTCATATTAGTCACTCAAAACATAGGAATATAGGGTTTTGAAGGATATAAATCTTAGGCTTGAGGCCACATGTGAGGGGAATACCAAAAATCAAACCTAAAATGGAAATCTAAAACCTTAGTGACATAAGGATGAAAACCTTAGGGGACCTAGGGAGGTTCCCCAATATGTTTTACCTTATTTTTTTATTATGTTTTCAAAAAAAACATAACACATTGAATATATGGATTGCACAATGTACATAAAAAATCATACAAAATTGAATGTTACCTATGATTTATTGCACATGATTATTATATAAATGATCAAACATCTAAGGGATATGAATAACTTAGCTTGTTGTCTCAAATATTATCTTTGTATCTTTTGAATTATGTCAAATATACATAATAACAACTCTGTATGAGTTCAGATCAGGAATGAAATGTAAAATCCACACATGATTTTTTTGAATTTAATAGATGTTTGCAGATTGATGGTTTCATCTAAAATATGATGAGCTCATCTAGAGAGGCAAAGTTCAAATATTTTTTTATTAAACAGTTCACTTATATTTGTAATTTTATTTTTTATGTTAGATCACCTTTAGGCCTAAAAATAAAAACTTATATTATTTCTACTTTTATCAAATCCTAGCTCTTGTAATTTTGATTAGAAAACCCTGCAAAAGGGATTTTTAGATACACTGACCTTTGTAAATCCCTATCAACCAAGTGTTACCTACATTTACAATACTCTGAAGAGATATCAAACTGCATATATTTTTCCATTTCATGTGTGTGCCAAGTCATTTGGATGCAATTCTAAATGTTATTTCACCTTAACCCTCCTTTAATACAAACATGTAGAATATAATTTGACCTTAGAAAATGATATATATATATATATATATATATATATATATATATATATATATATATATATATATATATATATAAATAATACAAACGTGTAGAATATAATTTGACCTTAGAAAACTTCAAATTTTATAATGAACAATGAGCTAAGGGTAGTGTGAAATTTTTACGTAACTTTGAAAAAATGAATGTTTGTTCCTAAATGCCTTCAAGGTGATATATATACATATATATATATATATATACACACACACACACACACACACACACATATATATATACATATATGTATATATATACATATATGTATATATATATATATATATATATACATATATGTATATATATATATACATATATGTATATATATATATACATATATGTATATATATATATATATATATATATACATATATATATATATATACATATATGTATATATATACATATATGTATATATATACATATATGTATATATATATACATATATATGTATATATATATATATATATATATATACATATATATGTATATATATGTATATATATATATATATATATATATATATATATATATATATATATACATATATATATATATATATATATATATATATATATATATACATATATATGTGTATATATATATACATATATATGTATATATATATACATATACATACACACACACACACACACACACACACACACACACACACACACACACACACACACACACACACACACACACACATATATAGAATACAAACATGTAGAATATAATTTGACCTTAGAAAACTTCAAATTTTATAATGAACAATGCGCTAAGGGTAGTGTGAAATTTTTACGTAACTTTGAAAAAATGAATGTTTGTTCCTAAATGCCTTCAAGGTGATATATATATATATATATATATATAGAGAGAGAGAGAGAGAGAGTTCTCAAGTTTAAATTTGGGGACTATTGGTAAAAAAACTAACCCATGATTAATCAAATGTGTGAAATAAAATGGTGCAATAATAAATGTGCCCAAACTAATTTTTTAGGATGAGTCCAAAATTTATGGATGCTTGTGTATGATATTAATGTCTATAAATCACATGTTTATCTAAAAGCTAAAGAAAACTCAATGTTAAGTAAAATAGGACCAATGATCTTTGTGACATAGTAAATGGATATGGAATTGATAAATAATAGTACTACATGGTCAAATAAAGTCAATAATATGAAAGAATACTAATACAAATTCTCTAAATAGTTCCTTATTTGTATTTGAGAATATATATGTACAAATTCACATAAAATTACTCTAAAAACAAGTTTTGTACCAAATTTGGGTATCTACATATTTAAAGGCTTCTCATGATAGCAACGAACAGGGAAGAAGAAGAAGACATGCTTATATTATGGAAAGACATAACATTTTTTGATTAATTACTTTATAAAGTTAATAAATGTGAAGAGAAGACGTAAATTAATTTGATTCATTTATGAAGATGGTAATTATGGGACCCATTAATCATTTGGATGGCATATAATGTATTATTTTCCCAAATACAAGACATGTACAAGTTCTCATAGATATGAATATCACCATGGATTTGTATATGATAGTCTTAGGCACAATAGGATGAATGATGGTCCAATATTCATTTGTTGAGAGAGAGTATGAGGAGGGCATACATGAAACCATTTACCCCTCATTATTCATTATTTATTTTTTCTTGTATATTTTAATAGGAATTCATGGATGTTATGTGAGGCCACTTTGATGGGATGCACTCATATGACCAAGGATGGTATATTGTTTTAATTTCCTAATGAATTTATTGATGAGATGATCCATTTAGAAAATGTTTGATGTAGAGTCTTTATAATTGACGAGAAGTTTTCCACATCAAGTGGATTATTTTAGCATAATAAATAACATAGTTGATAGAGGAGGAGTTCTAGGCCCCATTTTCATCATTTAGATGTTAATCATGCTCGTTTGAGGAGATGGGTTAACACTAATGATATGGATGTATGGATGGATGGTTATTAGTGTCTTCATTGACGTTGAGGTATATAATGAAGATTATCTATATTGATGATTGAAGTATCCAACAAAGAGTGGTTTCTTTTTGTGGGTACATTAATAATGTTTTTAGCTAATCAATTTAAAGTGTCAACTTAACCCATGACCAATAATTCACAAAATATAGCTCAAATTGACACACCAAAAAATTCAACTAAAATGTTCACATGAATGATAATGGGGAATTATTATGTTTTATCTTTTTTACTTTAAAATTTAAACTCTTCAATCTCCCTTACATATTTTTACCATCTATGGGTCATTCAAACCTATACTATCCTTCACCTTATAACTATTATAAGCCTTTGTAATACATTTCCATATTTGGTTCTTGTGGACCTAGTCTATCCTTTACCTCATGGCTATCTAGAACCTACGTAAGACCTCATTATTTTTGGGTCTTCCAGACCTAATATATACTACTTCATGATTATCTTTAACTATAATAGTACCATATGATCTTAGAGACATCATATTATATATACTATCATATTGGACTCATCTTCATAAGATAGTAATCAATTATTATATGTAGTTTTCCATCATTAGGGATAACATAAGAAAATTTTGATGAATAAAAAAATATTAGTTTCACCCACCATGATCATGATTAATACATTTGCATGCATATATATTTCATTAAGCACCATCACTCACTACACTATTTTGATGAGCAGTTTGGTTTGGGGGCATTTATATACACCTTATTTTCTCTTTACTAATCCTTTTCTTGTCTAAGGCTTATAAACATATTAATCTCCTTGAGTGTATACATGTGTAACTTCCATGAGAGATGTGTGGGCTCCCTTCCTTAACACTAACTTCACATCACCATCATATTAATTAATTTTTCTTCTCTAGTCTCAGTATGCTTCTTCTAATATATTTTTATTCATTTTATAATTATAATTAACATCATTGACCCAATCGATGAAATCATTTCTTATCCACTATTTTATCCAACATCATCGGCCAAGATGATGACATTCTTTTTTCATGTTTATATATGCTTCTTCAGTTGCGCTGATGACATCAACTAAAAATGAGTTTTGTCTTTTAGTGTTTTGATTTTAATTCATATTGTTCCCTTAATTATTTTATAATTAAATACATTATCCATTTAATTTTCTTGCACATGCTAATCCCCCATAGGAATGATTAGATGATTTGGGGTTAAGAAGATCTTACACTAAGGAAGACAAGTTAATAATAAATATCTTGAAGATTTCAATAATAGGTGTTACACTAGTGAGGTACATACCAAGTCTTTAACATCCCAAACTTTGCTATACTTAGGGTTTTACCTATACATATTGACTTCACCTATAACCTTCTTTTACAAATTATTACAAGAGAGTGGGAATATTAATTACTGAAAAGTCAACCAAAGGTAAGTCTCCCTAACCCTACTCTCTTTTTATTTTGTTATTTGGTAGATATTTTGAATATTGTATTTCTCATGTATTTGATAGTGCAGTACATACATGTTATTTCATTTTTATCTTTTGAATTATTTTAATTTTTATCTCTCTTTATCACATAATGTCACTTTACTTATTATAACTCTTTTTTACCACCTAGTGGCACATTGAGTTTACATAAGTCTTGTTTTAGCATCTAATGATACCTTGGATTTGTTAATGTCTTATATCTTCTATCTATTTATATATTGTATGTGTAGGTTCCTCTCATGGGCCCATTTCAACCTATTTTTCACATGGCCCTTGTCTATAGTCTTGGACTATTTTGTAGGCCAACATTTTATATTGTATTGAGTCTAGAATGGTCTTCTGCCATTTTCCTATTTATCGGATCATTATATTATAGAGACCCATTTTAAGCCCAATAAAACTATGCAAAAAGTAAGTTAGAGCCCATTCTTAATTGGTTGATATTTGACCCTTGTAACCATAATCACACAGTCACTAATGGTTTCATTTAATCCTTATTTAATTTGAGAGGCTCTAGCTTTATAAAAGTGATGTTCACCTCAATTTTGATTTTAAAGTGAGTTAAGAAATAGTCAATCTTGATTTGGCTAAGGTATGTATAGATCCAGTTGGTAAAGCATAAAATTAATCAAGGGAATAATTATTCAATATTTTTATAAATAACTTAATCAATAGTTTATCATTATAAACGAAACTTAAGAAATAAGTATCAAATGTCCTAATGTGATGTAAAGGATCTGATATTTCATTGAACAATTCAATATTTGAAACTAAATACTTATTGGAAAAGGATGCACAAGCACTTCATAAGCCAATGGGTCTAATATAATATCATTAGAAGTGACCTCATTGGTTAAACTTTGAGACCCTTGAGTAAGGGTTTGAATTTGAATTTGCATAGCAAGCAAAATATGCATCATAGTAGTCATTTAAGGAGTTGGTGAAGAAGTAGAAGGTGTATAAGTAGTATAAGTTAGAACATAATAAGTTTGAAAGATTGAAGGATTAACACCATGTTGAGATGAAAGAGGAATGTTATGAGTAAGTGATTATTGAGAAATAAAAAGAATAGTAAAATCAATGAAAACATTTTGAGAAGGAAGAAAACTATTTTAAACAGGAATATAAACATGTAAAAGCAATAGCCCTAAAAAATATTGAAATTAATGGAAGCAATAGTACAAATAAGAGGTTAAACATCAATATAAGAAGAAGAAACTTGAGAAATGATTAAAATAGGAGGTTCACTTTAACACGTAACTTCTTTTATATCATTCATGAATCTAGGTATTTTATCAGGTTGGAATGAAAAGAATTATAAAAAAAAATTAATCTCTTAATCTATATCACTATTTCCTTAATCAACATCTTCTACATGCACATCTTTGTGATCCATTACCATTCATAACATTTTTATCATTAAAATTTGAAAAAACATATCATTGAACATCTTTTGATAAAGTAATCTTAATTTTTTCACCATTAGACACTTAAAACTTGACTTATGATTATTAAAAGGAATTTCAATAAAATATTCGAGTTCTTAACTAAGCTTTTTCTAGTTGTAATCACGTATCTAGAAAATTTAAGTAATATAACATGAATTCAAATATAAAAAATACATACCATATAAGGACTAGATTTGAATAATTTTTTACATGTTAACTTAGGGTTTAGGATTAAGCAAATCAAGAAAAATAGATGCCAAAGATTTTTAAATCTAATACAACAAACCCTAAACAACTAAAATTTGAGATCTAATACAATATAAGCAATATCTAACCCTATTTGGTATAATGAGCATGCAAAATGATTGGGTTTGCCAAAATTTATTAAAGATAAATTAATTAAACTTAGATGCAACACAAATAATCCCACTAGAATGTCTCTAAATGCTCAATACCCTTCTATAAATAAATGCTAGATATTGTGTGAATGTTTAGTGTGCTTCTTTTTAAATGAACTACAATACTTGTGTATTTATAAATAGATTGAATTTAAATTAAAAATTTATTAAGAGTAATCAAAACGTAAAAAAACGAGATGAAAAAACAAATCCACCTTACTTTTGAAAAACTTAAAATATAAGCTCAAAAAAAATATAAATACTTTAAATAACTCTTGGAATATATGACCCTTCAAATAATAAATTCTAAAACTTAAATAAATAAAAAACTTAAAAAAAAAACTCAATTATCAACAAATAAACAAACATACTAAAGCCACGACTCATAAATAAATACCAAGGAGGCCTCTCATTAAGTTTCTATGCCTTAATAGCACCCCTCGTGTACATCCATTCTCTCCCATTTTTTCCCCCATTTGAGGTTAGTCTTATCGTATATCACGTACGTTAAAATCTGATAAAAGTTTGTAGAGCATATATCACGAATTTATCTTTTTTTATGAGGGCTTTAACTTTACAAATTATTCTTTTTTGATAAACGTGATAACGTTATTATTCCTTTTGATTAACATGCTTATGCGTAAAGCTTTCTTACATGTGGCCATTATTTGTTTAACTCTCACAATGGTGATTATATTATATTACTAATGGAAAAATAAAATAAAAATAAATTACATTGTCTCAAATTATCCCAGTTCATTTTATAGTTTTGATAAAGAAGGGCGTGCATGCATTTAGGTGGGAATTGATGATGTTCATGGTTTGTACACCCAATAAAGTCAAAAAAATAACTGATTTATTTAAAATTTCTTTATAAAGTGTGATTTTCTCTATTTTAAAATATAAATTAAGATTAATATATATTTAAATATAAATCTAAAAAATAAAATTAAAAAAATCATTTATAACATTTATATTTATTTGTTTTGACATTTAGTTTCGAAATGAAGTATTTGATTTTTGTTTGTATAAATATAGAAAATTAGTTTGTACGAAATTTATTAGCTATTAAATTATATGATTGTAGGATGCTTGTGTACTTTTCAATTATTGGTTCAAATTAAGTGTTATTGGTGCATTCCATCGACTTTTACTAGTTTCTGACTTTTCTCTCAATCCTCTCCAATTGTCACTTTCTCTCGCCTTCAATTTTACCATGTTTTAAGCTCCTTATTCAAAGTGTTTCAATGCTCCTAAGGGTTGTCTAGTGTGCACTAGCTTTCATTATCCCACATTTTATTTATTTGTGACCATTTGATGTTAGCTTGCATACCAATAGGCTCCTATTTTGAATTCATTTGTCTATATATCTATAGGAATAGAAGTTCATTTAACCCAGAAGAAAAAGCTACTGAATTCATTTCATTGTTTATAATAATCTATTAAGAGTTGCACTTGCAAGCATTCTAGACGAAATCAAGTAATCATTAGAGCATTCATTGAAGCACATAAGTTTTTGTTAGATACATTCCATAAGATACTAGTTTAAATGCTATTAGAATTATTCCATCGTTAAGATATGTTGTTTTCTATATTATTATTGTCTAGGGGCATTAAAACTATAAAGTAAGTTCGACTATTCTCTAGTTTATTGCAGGGCCCAAAATATATTTATTTTCCTAGTTTTCAGATATTGTCACCCAATTAGAGAAAGAAAAAGACATTTATTTATGGGTGATCATAGTCAAAGAACAAAAAAATTGAGGGTTTTGGAGATCATGACCTAACAAGTGCATTCGTCAAATCAATTTTCACATCTCTACATTTATAGATACTAAAACTAAATATTTATAGTATCTCATCTTTTATATTTGACAAATATCAATCAGGAATCTACCCTTCAATTCTAGACCTCCTTATTGCCAAAAAACTCATGCTCACCATCTCACTGTGCCTATATGCTTATCCCTTAGTCGAATTCATATCATTCTAATGACCCAGGTCTCCTCCACTACACAAAAAGGTTAAAAACTGATAAACATCCTTCACTGTCAGTTTCAGATCTATACTTATTTTCTATCCCTCTGGACATTACTGACCACAAAGGGACACTGCCGCTAATGGTAGTGTCCAGATCCTTATTTAGTGTCTAGTTGCCAAAAATCATCCAAATTACAAATGTTTTGAAACCTATGGGTTGGCCTATTTGTCTTATTTAACTCTATCATGAGATATTTTCAAAAGGTGTCTAAGCTTTCTCATTACTCATCTAGAAAATACCAAGCAAACACCTGATAAGGCTCATTAAATCAATTTCATATCTAAGTTATTCTGCCTCAATCATCCCTATTTATGTATCAGTCATAGAAGCAATCATACAAAAGGCTTAAATCACCTAAAGAGCAGCTCATGAGTGATATTTGTTAGATTACAAGCTAAATCACTTCATGCATCTTGATATAGTATATTGTACCCTTATGCACACACACTCCCACACATAGGGGATAACTACATAAGTCTAAGGCCCTCCTTAGAGTATTGGTTATGTAAGCAATGCTCAATGATAGAGAGGTCATTAGCGTTAACTCGACACTGTGAGCCCATTAACTTATTTTTAGCAAACTCATTTTAAGGGTGAAGATGGCTGAAGAGATAAGGTTTGATAAATTAGTAAAGAGAGATAACCTATATCCCATATCTTAAGATATCAGTTGAAAGGTGATAGAAAATCCATAACAATGAAGTTGATCACATCAAGATCTAATCATTATTTTATACTAAACACCTACATCATAGACATTGTCTAGATTTGATGGTAGTGTTTGCAATTGTTTAGTCTTAAAATGGAAAAATCTAGGTCGATGTTATACAGATTGCATTAAATGGGTTTAAGTACATGATATGGCACAAGGATGATAAACAAATCTATAACAAGCCAATTAGATGCTAAACTTATATATAGACATACAATAAATTTATTATGCTAAGATAGTCTAAATATGGAAATTACAACTATGCTATATAAAGAAATAACAAAGAAGTGAAGTACTTAACTTATTTTGATGTTAATATAGTTATAGATCTAGAATAGTTTGAAAGGAACCAGGAACTAGATTTTGGAACAATCATCATATTTTGGATCTGATGTCTCTAGCTCTATGGACAATAATGTTAGCTTGGGACAATTATGTCGACGCTACTGTCTATGTTCAATACTAGTGTCATGTATGAAATATCTGCTAAAATAAGATGCAACCACCTGAATGCTTCTAAGATCTATTTTTCCTTCACTCTGGTGCATTCGAATTTGTTAAGCACACGATACACTAAGAGGGGAGGGTGAATCAGTGTCTGATAAAAATTTAACTTTCAAAAATTAATTTTCACAAAGAAATCATTCACACAAGATATAATAATTAAACAATGCAAGATTTACATGAAAAACCTTCTCTAAAAAAAAACCACAAAGCATAGTTGCTTGGATCTATAGTCCAAATCCAACCATAAATTAATAATCCTTTTACACAATTTTGTAGGCACCAACCTACTTGGAGACACCAATCCCAACTGCCAAGCATCGACTTAGCAAGAGTCACCAATTTATTTATTCTAAGGCACTGACCTCTACTAAAATCTTCTTACACCTTACTATTGTTGCTTCATTAATGAATGATGACAAATTAAATTTTCTCTTCTTCTTCTCCACAAAGTTCTACTTATGATTGAATGATGGAAATAATTATTTCTCATATATTTTCCAATCTTCTAACCACCTTATATAGCCTCCTAAGGCTATTCACAAAGGAGGCATCTTATCCAAGAGGAAAATATTCATCAAAATATGTGTTTGAATTTTCATTGACATTTTCGTTGACAATTGCATTAATTTTTTTATTGATAATTCTATTGATATTTCCATTGACAATTATGTTAACATCAATTACGATTCCTTTGACATTTCCATTGGTACTTCCATTGACATCAATTTCAATTCCTCTGACATCAATGATAATATTCCAACAAGATCTAGGTCATAGACAATCATTGCTTGACAAATGACAGAACCCTAGCTTTCCATCTTTAATGTGAACTTGGGCAAAAATGGGTTAATGAGAACATGGTGCCGAGATGACCCTAATGACCCCACTATCAAAAGATACTACCTACATATCCAATGATCTAAAGAGGGTCTCAGACTAATGTAGTTCTTCCTTGTGTGTTGGCATATGCATGAATCATACAATGTGTGCAATACAAGTATAACTTAGACCTAGATTATAACTTAGCAAATTGATCTCTTGGGTTGATCCTTTAGTACTTTAAACCTATAGATGTGTTTTACCTATGATTGGTATGGAAATAGGGAAGCTTTGTTTAATTGATGCTTGGTAGAGTGATTTTGATAAGTGCCTTGGTCTCTTTGGTCTTTTTCTAGGTGTTGTTAGGTGATGAATGAATGAAGGTTGATCTTATATTTATATCAATCCCTTTAGAGTAATAACTCAAATTAAAGAACTCAAGTTGACCATTGGGATACATTTAATTTGAAAATTAGATGAATTTAGGGCACTGAACACTTGTATCAAGATAATACAATAACATTGATGCTACTTTCTGACCCAGACATTAGTGTCTAGGGAGCAGGATAATAGGCATAAATTCTAAACTTGTATATATGGAAGGTAAGTAAATTTTAAGCATTTTGGACAAGATAAAAGACATTCCATTTAATAAGCATTCCATTTGATAAACTTTGAAGTTATTAAAAATAACATATGCCAAAAAAATTCTAATTGCTTCTAATCTCACAACAGGGGTGAAAGTTTCTTCAAAATCAATACCTTCCACTTGAGCACACCCCTTGCAAACCAACCTTGCTTTATTTCTTATTACTTTTCCATCTTCATTCAACTTATTCCTAAATACCCACTTGGTACCAATTACGTTCTTGTATTTTGGATTAGGAATGAGTTCCCATGTCTCATTATTTTCAATTATAGATTTGATTCTTATTCTATAACATCGATCCAATGCTTGTCATTGCTAGCTTCTACAAAAAATTTGGGCTCTATTTTAGATAACAAGGAGAATTTTACTTGATCAAGGGTACTCATAAATATTTTTCTAGTTTTTACCCCACCATCAATATCACCAATAATTTAAGTTTCAGAATGATGATTTTGAACAAATTGAGATGGTGCCTTGGTATCTTCCCGCTCCATTTGTTCTTATTTTTCTACTTCTTATTCTTCCTTGAAGTTCGGTTCCTTTGAATGATCATTTGTTTATGCACTCACTTTATGAGGCCTTGTTTCATCCATATTTACATTGGTACTTTTTATGATTATTTACAACCTTTTATTATAACATCTATAATCTTTAATTTTTGAGGAATATCCAAGAAAAATACCTTCATCAACTCTTGAGTCTAACTTTCCCAAGTCTTCTTCATTTTTCTTAATGAGGCATTTGATACCAAACACTTTGAAATATATGTCTGATGCTGGTCTACTCATAAGGAATTTTGCTATTATTTACTTTAATTTTCCCTTTGTTCAAAATGTAGACTATGGTGTTAAACTCTTCTCTCCAAAACCTATCTGATATCTTAGATTTTAACATCATTCTAGCCATTCTTGAACAATTCAATTCTCTCTTTCTACAACTCCATTTTGTTGTGGAGTCCTTGCAGTTGAGAAATGCCTTTTTATTCTATACTACTCATAAGAATCATTGAGTTCATTTGAGATGAACTCACCTCCTCGATATGATCTCAAGCACTTGATCTTTACATTCATTTCATTTTCAGCCAAAGCTTTAAAAGCTTTAAACTTCTTGAATGCCTCAGATTTTTCTTTTAGAAAAGGTAATCCATGTCATTCTAAAATAATCATCAATGAGCAATAAAGTATATCTCACCTTGTATGATTTGCATTCTTATAGTCCCGTAAAGGTCTATATGAATCAATTCTAATGGCTTGGTGGTTGAGTACTCCTTTGACCTAAAATTCACTCTTGTCTATTTTCCATGCTGACACTACTTGCAAAGAAAGTTTGATAGTTTTGAAATCTTCAACATATTTCGTACAGATTTCCTAGTGCTAATTTTCATTAGATTATCAAAGTTCATATGGCCCATCCTTCTATGCCATAGCCAATTTTCATCAATTTGTCTCATGTAACATTTCTCTCCCTTAACTTCACTAAGTATGTACATGTTGTTTGTTGTTTTATTTGTATTTTTAACTTATTTTATTGATCTCACAACCTTGAGCATAAAATGTGCGAGTGTGTCCTTGATCACACATTTGATTGAAACTTAGAAGGTTATGCTTCAAGTTTTCAATTTACAATACATTTTCTATTTTTGTTTTTTTATTATCAATGCTAAGGGTACCTTTTATAGATATTATCACTATGGCATTATCTCTAAATTTTACCATGCCTTAACTCATTTATTTCAAGGAAAGAAGTTTGCTCTTGTCCCCAGTGAATTAACTTGAGCATCCACTATCAATATACCATTACTACCCTTCATTTAATGCAGGAAAAGTTGTTTGCACAAGCATAGATTTCTCTTTATCCTGATTAACTTCCTATTGCTTCTATTTCTAGATTTTTGTAGGTTCTCTTTTCTTTACCACAAGAGCATTCACTTTATTTTTTTGTCTGGAGGGTTTTACAATAACACATTTACATTATTTTACTATATGTCCATAGTTATTATAATTATAATATATAATGTTATTCTCCTTGTAATTTGATAACATGACAAATGAGTTATAGTTTATACTTGAAACTCCATAAGTACTTCTTTCATTGTCCCATGCATACCTATTTCTTGCATGTGTCCTTAACTCCATTCTTCTATGCCCAAAATGTTTACATGAAAATCAATAACCAAAGAAAGAATGTTAGAACCTGGTCATGTGTGCTTGACTTGGAGGAAAGAATTTCCTAAATTTATCCTTGTTATCTTTTTGAGGAGTGCATGTTTTTTATGGGACTTAATTCTCTTTCTTCTTGATGATAGGAATTTTGAGAACATGTACATAACTTTTTATCTTTTCCTCATTTACCTTATTTGGTGGCTCTTTGTGATCTTCTTTATTGGCCGACTGATTTTATTTATATCCAAGACTAGTATTTATAAATTGTGACCTCTATCCATTTATGATATCATCTAATATCTCGGTACTCTTTTAAAATTTGAGGCTTCTATTCAACTTGGTGGTTGTTTTCTCTAGTTCCTTCCTCAAGGAGACAATCTCAGATTTTAACCTCCCACAATTTTCTTCATTTTTACTTAATTAGATTCACACCTCTTCTTTAATCCTTTTTTATTATTCAAGTTAAATCTTAAGGTTTATGATAATTTTTTCAGATTCCTTAAGGTTTTGGGACATTTTTTCTCTTCAATCACAATCCTCTTTTTCATATTTCTGCAACTACAATTTTTGCTTCAAATTTATATTCTTAAGCTACTTGATCTCGCGTAAGGCACATATGAGTTCTTTGTCAAGATCTAGCTCTCCTTTATATTTGACATCTTCTTCCTCTTCCAAGGTGTCTTTACTTGTAGAGGTATCATTTTTTATTTATATAATTATGAACATAGTTTCTTCTTTGTCACTATTTGATATTTTCTATTCACTCTCCTCAGCTGAGCTAGTATCCTTTTTAGAATAGAGGATTTTATTATGTGTACCAAAATTTTTCTTATATTCATTTTGTTTAAAGATTTTATTTTATTAAGGTTTGCTTTCCTTCTTATTTCTTTCCTCATTATGATTTTCCTCATCATCGCTATCATCCTTATGTGGAAACTTTATAATAAAATGTCCTATTTTACAATAAATAAAACATTTAAAGGTAGATTACCTTTTTATTTTCCTAATCCTTTCTTAAGCTTTCTAACAAAAAGGGCATCCTTTTCATCTTATTCATCACTGGTGTCATCTTTTGATTCAGGTTCTTTATTCTTCACTTTCCTTGAAGATTTAAAAGCTGCTTCCTTCTTAGATGGATTTTCATTTTTAGTTCTCATTTCATATATCACGAGAATCCCATGAAACTCATCCATTGTTAATGATTCTAAGTCCTTTATTTCTTCAGTAGCCAAAAATTTCAAATCTCAAGGTAAGTGACCTTAGCACTTTTTGAATGATCATTGATTCTTCAACCTTTTCATTGAGTCCTCTGATGGTGATAATAATCTCATCCACATGAAGAATAAATGCTATGAAATTTTATTCATCTTTCATTTTTAAGCTCTTGAATTATCTCCTATGAGTTTGGAGTTTTGCCTTCTTCGCTTTATTTTCACCCTCATAGATGTTTTGAAGTTTGTCCTACATTTCCTTTGCTTAATCACATTACATAATATTGACAAATTTTGATTCTAATAAGCCACAAAAAATAGCATTTGTGGCTTTGGCATTATTCTCAATAGCCTTATTTTTGATTGGATCTATTGGTGGAGTTGTTGGTATAACATATTCATTCACAATTATTTACTAGATATAAAAAACAAGGGCCATTGAATAAGTATGCATCCTTATAATCCATAATGTATAGTTTGTTTCATTAAATAATGGAGCCTTGTTTGTGGAGAAACCTTCATGTACATGATGACTAGTCATGTTCGCTCCTAGGATCTACCTTCTAGCGGTTAGACTGAGTTTGAAGGAACCACTTTGACACTAATTTTTGAGCACATAATACATTAAGAGGGGGGTGAATCAGTGTATAATTAAACTTTAACTTTTACAAATAAATGTTCACAAAGAAATCATTCACAAAAGATATAATAATTAATCAACATAATATTTACGTGAAAAACCCTCTCTCAAGAAAAACCACAAAGCAGAGTTGCTTGGATCTACTGTCTAAATCCAACCATAAAATAATAATCCTTTTACAAAATTTTGTAGGTACCAACATACTTAGAGACACCAATCCACACTACCAAGCACCAAATTAACAAGAGACACCAGTCTATTTTTTCTAAGGCATCAACCTCCACTAAAATATTATTCTACCTTATTATTATTTCTTCATCAACGAATGATGGAAAATTCAATCTTCTCTTCTTCTTCTCCATAAAAATATGCTTATGATTGAATAATGGAAAGACTTATTTCTCATATATTTTCCAATCTTCTAGCCACCTTATATAACCTCCAAAGGCTCTTCACAAGGGAGGCATCCCATCTAAGAGGCAACTCTTCATCAAAAGATGTGTTTGACATTTTCATTGATAATTTTATTAAATTTTATGTTGATAATTCTATTGACATCAATTAAAATTCCTTTCACATTTCCATTGGCAATTCCATTGAAATTAATTATAATTCTTTTGACATCAATGACAATATTCCAACAAGAACTGGGTCATAGACAATTATTGCTTGAGAAATGGAAAAACCCTAGCTTTCCATCTTCAATGTGAACTTGGGGAAAAATGGGTTAGTTAAAACATGGTGCTAAGCTGACCCCAATGACCCCACTATCAAAAGACATTGCCTACATATCTAATGATCTAAAGAGGGTCTCAAACTGATGTAGTTCTTCTCTATGTGTTAGTTTATGCGTGAATCATACAATGTGTGCAATGCAAGTATAACAGAGACCTAGATTCTAACTTAGCAAATAGATCTCTTAGTCTGATCCTTTAGTACTTTAAACCTATAGATGTGGTTTACCTATGACTGGTATGGAAATATGGAATATCTATTTAATTAAATGCTTGATAGAGTGCTTTTGATAAGTGCCTTGGTCTCTTTGGTCTTTTTCTAGGTGTTGTTAGGTGATGAATGAATGAGGGTTGATCTTGTATTTATATCAATCCCTTTGGATTAATAACTCAAATTAAAGAACTTAAGATAACCATTAGGATACATTTCATTTTAAAATTAGATGACTAGGGCACTGAACACTTGTATCAAGACAAGACAATAACATCATTGCTACTTTCTAGCCCAGACATTAGTGTCTGAGAAGTAGGAGAATATAAGTTATAAAATTGTAGATATGGAAGGTAAGTACATTTTAAGCATTCTGGGAAAGATAAAATACCTTGATCATTAGTATAATACTGGTCATACTAAGACATATAGTCCAAGAGGCACAATGATAGCAGATGTGAGACTTTCAGAAGAGAGAAAGGTATATAATTGAGAGGAACAACCAATGTCTAAGTTTTCAAAGTGTACAAGGCTGAGGTCATATATAATCACAAAATATTGTCTACATTTACCCTAATTTATTCTAGTAATGAAATTATTAATTTAAATGAAAGGAATGCGTACCTAAGTGTGTATGCACACCTTATCTTTGTGTGTGCCCAACTTAAGTGCTTTGATGGTGATTAACCTGCAGCCAAAATAATGTTACAATATAAAACCAATGCATATAATATGGGTTGAAAGTACTTAAAATAGATTAAAATTAAAATATTAATGTTTAGGAGTACACCTGTGTGTCAATGTAACCACCTTGACTATTAACAAGTTGTTTTCCAAAAGATGTATCATTTTAAGGCTCTACAAACTGATATTAGGATATATATATATATATATATATATATATATATATATATATATATATATATATATAGAGAGAGAGAGAGAGAGAGAGAGAGAGAGAGAGAGAGAGAGAGAGAGATGCCCCCAAATTTTGTAGCAAAAGTGAGTTACCACTTGGTAGTTGAGATTAGATGAATTGTGTAACCCAATGATACTTATAACTTATTGAAGTTGGATGATCAAGTCCAACCTAAAAACTTGGCAAGATTGAGTGATTTGATCACCTTAACCATACCAAAAATCAAACCAACTGCTATAGTAGATTGGATTAATAAAATTCCATAAAAGTCCATAGAGTATCAATATAAAAAATTCTATAATATGGTAACATTTCATAAAAGTGTTCTAGAATATAAAACTGATTTAAATTTTATAATATTAGGTACATTTTGCATAACATATGCACCTTAGATATGTCTCATGTGTATACAATAATATCAATGTATAAAATTTTGCCAAAAATGTAAATCTGAATCATATAACTATGTATTTTGGCCAATTTGGATAAATGTGTAAGTGTGGAGAACATGCTTCCAAAGCATGCCCCTACTACAAAGGGAAAAATCTAAAAACTGATATAATTAATAATGTGGAGGACATGTTGCCAAACATGTCCTCACTGTAAAATAGAGATGTTGAATACTGAATAGGTGTGGAGAACATGCTTCCAAATCATGCCCCTATTGAATCTAAGAACTGATATAAGTACCATAATGAATATGGATAAAATGCTTATAAAACATACCCCCACTAAATCTAGAAACTGTGAATGTGTGGAATCCATGTCCATAAAACATGCCCCCATTTGAGGTGTGGGAAAGATAAGATGTTTTAGTTACCTCACCTCAAAAGGATAAGATAATTATATACTATGTGATTGTAACCATGTAGCATATAGAAGGAACATGTATAAATAAATGTATCATTAAAGCACATAGAACCAATGTGATCACATGTAGGCCTAAGATGCATGATAAAGATCATGGTAACATATATATAGTGATAATACAAACTCAAAAAGAAAATAAAAACACACACAAGATCACTTAATATAAAGTCAAAAGGTACTGGTCCAAAGAGACCACAAATAAGGGGCATGTTCAAATGTCACATAATCAAAGGAACATGACTTAATAAAATGTCCATAAAATTAAGAATAACATATTCAAATGTCCATACCATAAATAATGACATATGCAAATGTCAATGAATGCATACATAGGCTTAGGGTCCACAAGCAAATGAACATATTATAATACTCGAAAAATGAATATAAGACACTCAAGGAAGTGCATAAAGTAAATCATAAGTAACTAGCATAAACATGTCATAGTATCCCATGGATCTAATGTATTAGGAGAAGTATTCCATGTGTATATCATATCAAGTATCCTATGTAATATATAATTATGGATAATAAACATGTGTAAGTACATATGTAAGCTCAAACATGACAATGTAGAGTGATCATCAAATCATATAACCTGTGCATATCAAGATCAAATAATCAAATACCCCTAATGTCCATATGACATGAGTAAAATAAAGGTCCAACATCTGAAATAGGAATATCATGTGTATGTGTATGCTTGTATCACATTTAAGTATAAGTGTGACACACACACACACACACACACACACACACACACACACACACACACACACACACACACACACACACACACACACACACACACACACACACACACACGTGTAAGTAACTGAGTATGCCATCCATCAATATGGAAGTAGCACATGGATGCCAAGGAGCTAATAAAACATGTAAGTACTGAAAGTGTATTTGGAGTTTTGAATGTTTTTTTTTTTTTTTTTTGTATTTTTGGAATTTTTAAATAAAAGGGATCATACTATGATGCCATCTAATGGATGATCATATATATCTCCCTATTGTGAATCTGGTGTTATACCCTATTTACGTTGTTAAGTATCATGTATAGGTGTAATATTTATCACTGTGGTATCCATAGTGATCTTCATATATATAATATGACTCTAAGGTCATGAATAAATAGTAGGAGTAACATGAGTATGGGTTTTTGGAACCCATCATTGAGTTTTCTATGATTTCTTTGGCACAATAATAATATATGCATTTTGAGATGCTCTAGACATCTAAACATGGTGTTTAGTAGCAGATGGGGATTTCATGGAATCCACTATATATCTCTAATGTAATGCTCTATCAAGTACTAGCCACCTAGTAAAGGGGATTGATTTTTTCTTATCATTTTATAGTGAATTAGCCTTAGTAGGTGTATGCACCTAAATTCGTTCACTCTAATTATTCTAATAATCCCACTAATTTACCCTATAACTATAATCCTAGATAATTAATTAAAATCTTATTAAACATTTCCTACATCTTATTAACCTTTATACACCCTCATGACCAATAAATAAACTCATTATCCTACTAACATCCCACTTAACTACTAATTCTACTTCATGAACTAGCGACTAACCCACTTGCAAATTAAAAATTCATATTTATTCCAACTACCACCCAAGCCATCCTATCCCTTAGCCTTTCCTACATTAATATGAGACTTAAACCTCATTAAATCCCCATATAATCCCAATTATCCCTTAATCTAACCTATAATTCTCTAGATCTAGATAACCCTCTCTAAAATTCTAGAACTCTCCAAACTAGAGACTTCTATAATAATTATAAATTCTTCTAAAACTCCCTCCATCAACCTATAAATAGCCATGCTTGGAGCATGATTAAGCTAATTATAAAGATCACAAGCCTTCCTTGCATCCTCATACCAGCCATCTAAAACATTCACACTCTCTTGTAATCCACTCAAGCATCCAAATAAGCCATTAAAACCATCTTGAAGCCATATTAAGCAATCCACATACAAGTTAAATAACATTGAAAACTAGTTGGAAAATCTTAGAGGGAAGCTATTAGGAGTAAGGTGATGGTAAGGATTTATTTCTAAATTGATGATTGTTCCTACATTTCTCTCTTTTTGATGTCATTGTGCTTTTGAGTTAAACTTTCTATTTATAGTAGTTTTGATTCATAGCTCAAAAATACAATCATACAATAGGATTGATAGCTAGTTATCTAGGTATAAGTTTATTTTATTTAAGAGGATGTTCATATGAAATTATAGAAACTATAATTACCCAATTAACACAAATGCATTTAACACATCCATGCACTATAGAAGGTACTACTCAAAGAGTGTGTATCCAAGGTCTTCCCAATACCATATCAAAGATGCCTTTAGAATTGATAACTGAGAAGGTGGTAACCACACGTGTGGTACTAACCTATAAAAGTAATTAAATCTCACTAATAACCTTATAGGAGGTCCCATCAAATTATATAAATTATATAGTAGATGGGTGTTACTCATTATTAGTATAAACCAAGTACGTAAGTAATGTCATGGTGAAAACATTTTTGCTTTCACAATTATCAATCATAACACTACATATGGGGTGTTTGTCAAGGTATGCTCGAATGAATATTAGAGTCATCATCCTTCATTTCATTATCATCAAAGGAAATATAAGTTCTCTAAAACATGGGAGGTATATGTTATGTGTAAGTACCAATAACCTTATCTATTGGGTGTCCATAATATGATGGAGGAGGATTTGCATCATATTCCATTTGGACTTCTAGTTCCTTCTTAGAATGGTCTTATAAAGTATTATTAAATATTTTATATTTATGGTGATCACTGGGTTGTGAACGTGATTCCTTTAGAGGATCCTCAAATATAAGTTTTTAATCATCTATAAGATCTTGGATCTTGTGTTTCAAGGTAAAAATATAATTTTAGAATGTGTTAGTCCTTAATGATAATCAAAATAACAATTCAAATCATATCCCTTAGGTAGAGGTCGACTCATATCTACCTTGATAGGATGAGGGAGAGATATAAACTAACACTCTATTAACTATGGGAGTAATAAAGATGGGGACTCAAGTAAATGCAAAAATTATCACCTTAGTGCATGAGATAGGACAAGCTAATAAGGCTACTATGAAACTATGTTAACCATTATGGTTGTTTCTTTTTTAGGCTCAGGGGGATATATCTTGTAACTTGGTTTAATTATGAATTTGGTGCTAGATGTAGATGTAGATGGTGTGTTTGATATATACTTAAGCTTATTTGATTACATAAGATTCATTTTATAGTCTCGCACAACATGGCATAAGTCATCAAAATATTTTAACTTCTTGAAAATAATGGACTCATGTAAAGGATTGAGATAAATTTTCTTGAACATATCTTGTAAATATTTATCTACCATAAGATTGGTCATTTTGGATAGCATTATCTTATATCTCAATATATATTCATTGATAGGTTCACTGGTTCCTTATTTGATTTTTACAATTTAGGCATGGGAAACCTTTTCAAAAAATTTAATGGAAAATTATGCTAAGAATTGGTCTACAAGAAGTTTGAATGCTTTGATGGATTGGAAAGGTAAATCATAGAACCACCTCAAAGAATAGTCCTCAAGGCTTTTTAAAAATAGTTTGGTTAAACAATTATCATTGGAAGCATAGTCAAGGCATGCCACATAAAATGTTCAAAGATGTTATTCAGGATCACCCTTGCCATCATAAAATATAAACTTAGATGAAACAAATCCAGTTGGCAAGGGGAGTAAAGAGATTTCAAGTTAAATAGGGTTATGTAACACATCTTGCAAATCTATAACATGAGGGGATTTTAAAGAATTTTGTTCAATGTTTTTAATCTTATCTTATAAGGTCTTTATAACTTAAAATAATGATTAAATTATAGGTCCAATGGGATTTAGATTATCAATTTGAGTAGTCACAAAATGGGATGAAAACATGTTTTGAATAGTAATAGGCATTGAAATCGGTATTTGTGTTAAAATAAAGGTAATTTTGTGATAGATATATCAATCGTAGTTTTAGGTAACAAAGGTTTAAACACTTAATCTGTGATTCACTAGATGTATTTAATTGTAATGTGTTTAACTAGAGGGATGTTTCCACTATAGTTTTGTATTTTATTTCTTTGAGTATAGTTTTTAAGATCTCATCAATATCTTCAGGGTTTTGTTGAATGCACTCATGAAATAAAGCAATTACATGTACTTGATCATGGTCTATTTATTTATTATAATTTGTTTTAGGGTTTTCATTATCAAAATATTCTTCTATGATAACCCTATAAACATTTTTTTCATTATCAACATGGGTATCATCATGATCCAAGGTATGATATCCCTCATTGGTTTGAGACATATTAGATGGGTGGAGGGGAAGCTCAATATGTTCAATAGGTATACCTCCAAATCTAGGGATACACCTAGGTTGAAAAAAAATATTAAAATTAAGAAATTATAAAGTACATCAATATACATACCTAGCTAGTTTAAAACCCTAGGAATCAAAAAAATTGCATTCACACGGATTGGGTTCACCAAATCTTTAACCCTAAATTGGCAAAATCTAGGTTAGTTTTATCTAGATTGATTTAAAGGGTATATAGAAATGAAATGGCATAAAGGTGATAAAAAATTCAATAGGAGGTCAATTAGATGCTAAACTCAAATATAATCATACATTGAATTTATTATGTTGAGATAGTCTAAATATAGAAAGTACAATTATGATAAATATAGAAATGACAAATAAGTGAAGTACTTAGATTATTATAATGATAATGCAATTCTAGATTTGGAATAGGCTAAAATTAGGAGGGAAGCATATTCTTGAATAGTTGTCAGATTCTGGATCTGATGTCTCTTTCTCTCTTAATAGTAACATCAGTCTGTGATGGTTATGTCGACACTACTATTTAGGTTCAATGTTAGTGTCCTATATAGAATATCTAATAAAATAAGATGTGACCACCTAAATGATTTTGGGTTCTATATCACCTTCAATCTAGTGCATTCAGATATAGGTCATGGATAATCATTACTTAAGAAATGGAAAACTCCTAGCTTTACATCTTTAATGTGACCTTAGTGAGTAATGGGTTAGTGAGTAAATAGTGTCGAGATGACATCAATAAAATTGATGTAAAAGGGCATTGCCTACATATCCAATAATCCAAAGAGGGCCTTAGATTGATTTAGTTCTCCCTTATGTGTTGCCTTGTGTATGAATCATAAAATGTGTGCAACACAAGTACAATAGTGACCTAGCTTATAACTTGGAAAATCAAGCTCTTTGGCTACTCCTTTAGTGCTTTAGACCTATAGATGTGTTGTACCTATGATTGGTATGGAAATATGGAAGATTTATTCAATTGAATGCTAGATAGAGTGCTTTTGATAAGTGCCTTGGTCTCTTTGGTCTTTATCTAGGTATTTCTAAGTGAGGAATGATTGAGACTTGATATTTTATTTATATAAATCATTTTGGAGGAATAAATCACATTAAAGCACTTAGGCTAACCATTAATATACATTTCATTTGAAAATTGAATGACTTTAGGGCACTAAACACTTACGTTGGGATAGGATAGTAACATTGATGCCATTATCTGATGTAAATGTTAGTGCCCAAGGAGTAGGAGAACATGTACAAGTTCTAAACTTTTAGATATGGAAGATAAGTACATATTAAGAATTATGGGCAAGATATAAGGCCTAGGTCATTAGTATAAGACTAGTCAGACTAAGAGATATAAGCCAATAGGCACAAGGATAGAGTGGATGTGAGACTTGTGGAAGTAGGAAAGGGAAAGAACTAATAGGAATAACCAAGGTCTGAGTTTTCCAAGTGTACATGACTGAGGTGATATATAATCATAAAATATTGTCTACAATGAATACAAAATTACAATTTATAAAATCTGATGACTGATCCATAATATTGATTCTGCATACTTTCCACCTATTTTCAATCTATATCTACTTGCACATAGTAAACCCAACTAAGTGTCATTTCTCTTTAGTATTGAAATTAATTTAACATCTTTCAAATTTGGTACTTTTTATATTTAGCATATTTTAGTATTATAATTCATAATATTCACTTATCTAAGTTTGCAATTAATTAACCTGTTATAGATTAGTTTATCACCCTTGTACTTGAACTATTTTTATAATCTTAACATTATTCCTCACTTATAAATTTAGGGTTAAAAATTTGGTGAAGTCAAACTCTATGTCTCTTTATGAAAATATTATCTTTCCCTAGGGTGTTCACCCTCAAGAGATTTTTTCTTGCTATGTTTTTCCATATTTATTCTATTATCTTTATGCAACCTAAGAGTATCCCTAGTTTATGTGGTGTTTCTATTGAACACTTGGAGATTCCTATTTTACCACCTAATATGGATCAAACTAATAAAGTATCAAATCCTATCCATAATGAGAGTGCCAATGGTGAAAATAAACAAAATTTTAAATAGGTTATCATAGAAGATGATTTTGATTATGAAAAAAATGAATCTAATTAAAATTATGAACATGAACAAATAGATCAAGACCAAGTGCAAGCTATTTTTATGTTTTGAGAGTGTATTTATAAAAATACTGAGGATATTGATGAGATCCTCAAAACCATATTGGAAATTAAAAAATCAAAAGGCAAAAAAGAATCATCCCTCCCCTTTATCACCTCATTGATTACAACATATAGTGGGGGCATGGATTATGTTTTCAAACCATTGTTTCCTGAGGACAAACTTCTTATTGCTACAACTACCATGGGGCTAGTGAATGCTTCAACTCAAATATTGGTTTTAATGCCTATATAAACTCAAACCATGTTTACATCCCCTTTGGTGACTTGTTAATTATCTACTCTTAATCCCAATGGGTCTTTAATGAAATCTGTCCCTCAAGTTATAAAATCTTTGAAATATAGAGTTACCAATATTGAGTAAAAAGCTTTAAAGTATCCTTATGCTATTATTTCACAAGAGCTGTTATATAATACTATTGCACCTGAAACATAATTTCACCCTTTTTCAACTATTTTTTTGAAGCTAAATTCAAATTTTATGATGTCAAGGGTGATCCTGAACAACATCTCTAATCTTTCTATGTGTCATGTCTTTATTATTCCTCTAATGATAAAATTTTAGCAAATTATTTCCAAGGAGCCTAAATGAATTGGTTTACAATGGTCTATGATTTACCAATTCAATCAATGAGAGAATTAAAACCTTTAGTAGATCAATTTATATCACATTTATCTATCAACATCATTGAAAAGATATCATAAACTCAAATTTCAAAGATTAAACTAGGAACTAATGAACCTAAATGAACATGTTTTGAGATATAAAATAATGTAACTGACCAAAACTACAAATCTGATGAAATATATAAAGCTTCAATATATATTCAAATAAATTTTAATTGCCCCTTTACATAAGTCCATTGTTTTAAATAATTTAAAATATTTTAATGAATTATGCCATATTGTTTGAGATTGTAGAATGAAACTTATTTCATTGAACAAGATTACATATTAGCAAACACATCAAATACATCTAATACCAAGTTTCATATCACACCAAGCTACAAGGTGAAACCTAAATAACCTAAAAAGGAAACAAACATAATGGTTAACACAGTGTCATAAAACCTAATCAAATCATCTTATCCAATGCATATAAGAGATAATTTACATGATTACCCAAGTTTCCATCTTTGTTACTTATGAAGCTTATGGAGTGTCATCTCATATCTCTCCCTCCTCCTAAAGAGGATGATATGATTGGACCTCTACTTAAAGGAGATGATTCTAATGCATATAATGACTATCACCAAGGCCTTGGGAATTATATGAATAAATGTTATACCTTAAAGCATAAGATCCAAGATATTATTGATGAATAAAAGATTACCTTTGATGATCCTCCAAAAGTTTTAGGTTCACAATATGGTGATCACCACAATTAAAAGATATTTAAAAATAATTTACTATGAGTTTTATCAATCTATCTAATTAGATATGTTACTCTATATGTTACATGATTGATACATAGATTATATAGTTACTTTATTTGAGGTAAGGAACCTACCAAATTATATCTCTCTCATGTAAATAGGGAACACATTAGTGGGGGCATGTCACAAAAGCATGACCTACACATTTTCATAGTTTATAGATTTTAATGGGGGCATGTCATAAAGACATGACCTTCACACTTACATACTTTATTAACATTTCCATATTTTAGTAAGGGCACGACATAAAGACATGATTTCCACACTTTTCACAATCTCTAGTTTAGTTTCATCATTGAGATATACACTTGGGTCAGAATCCTATATATAACACCAATTTTACATAGATTGAAACAAAATTTTTATATTTATGACACATATAACCCAACTAAGACATATTAGAAGTGCATGTTCCATGATATTGCACCAAAAATGGAAAATTTTCCAATTATAATTTTCACCAGGACACACTGTTTACACTAGGATGTACTATTATCGAGCCTTTTTATATTGCAATAGTTGGTTCAAATTTATATGTTCAAGTGATTAAATCATTAAAACTCACAAGATTTATAGGTTGGAGTGATTAAATAATCTAATGTTACCATATTTATAGGATGAGTTGATTAAATTTACTCACCCTCATGAGATTACATATTCACACTTGAGTTGTACAATTGAGATATAATGATCTCTATGGTTGTATCATAACTCATCCTTGCACTATATTGGGGGCATAATACCTTCCAATATCCCTCTTTAATTCACCAAGGTTCAAGTATAAACCTCTTCCAACTCTAATGCTTCATAAGGAAGCATATTTACCAAGTCAAAAGCATTAAGAGTCAACATGGTTGCATCAAAAAATAGGTGTACTCCTTCCTTACTCTATTTATTTTAAGGCATTTCAATTATTTAAAATTTTAGATTATATGCATTGATTTATATTGTAACATGCTATTGGTTATAGGTCATACACCAACAAAATACTCAAATTGGGCTCAAGTAAAGGTAAGGTATGTTGTACACACCCATTTATGCATTTATTTATTTTTAAATTAGTAATTTCATCCTTATGCATTACTAGATCAAAGGGAGAGGAAATATAGATACTAAAATTGAATATTTATAACATCTCAGTCTTATACATTTGAAAATTATCAATAAGGGATCTACCCTATAGTTATGGACTTACCTATTGCTGAAAGGCTCACATTAGTCATCTCACCATGTATAAATGCTTATCTCTTAGTCTGATCCATATCATTTTGATGACCACCCTATAGTTTTAGACCTCCCTATTGTTGAAAGGCTCATATTCACCATCTAACCATGCATAAATGCTTATCTTTTAGTTTGATCCATATCATTTTGATGACCCATGTAATCTCCAATACACATAAATATTGAACATGATAAACATCCTTCACTATCATTTTCATATCCATACCTATTTTCTATCCCTTTGGACACTACTGGCCACATAAGGACACTATCATTGATGGTAGTGTCTAGATCCATATCTAGTGTCTAGTTACCAAAACTCATCCAAATTGGAAGTCTTTCAAAACATATGGGTTGACCTATTTATCTTATTTAACTTTATTGTGATATATTTTAAAAATGTGGGGTATAAATATAAGTCTAAGCCTTTTCATTATTCATCTAGTAAATACCAATCAAACACCTAACAAGGACTGAATTATTCTTCTCTATTTATTTATTAGTCATAGGAGCAGTCATATAAAATATCTAAAACACCAAAATATCAGCCCATGAGCAATATTTATAAAATTACAAGATAGATCACTACATGCATTTTTATATTATATATTTCACCCTTGTATGTAGACACTCCCATGCATATGGAAGAACCACATAAGTCTGAGGCCCCCCTTAGAGTATTATCTATGTAGGTAACAATTAGTGACAAAACGGTCATTGGGTTAGATTAACACCATGATCCCACTAACCCATTTTTAGCAAAATCATTCTAAGGGTGAATATATAGGGTCTGATCAATTAACAAGATAGATAACCAATATCTTATATATTAAGATATTAGTAGAAATGAGAAAACAATCTAGAATAGTGAAGTTGGTGGCATCAAGATCCAATCATTATTTTATACTTAACATTGGATTAAAAACAAACACTAGCATTGATGACAGTGTCTAAATATGATGGTAGTGTTTGCAGATATAAAAGCATAATTTGCAAAATCTGACGAATGATCCATAATATTGATACTACATACTTTTCACCTATTTCTAATACATATTTGCTTATGCATAGTAAAACCTACTATGTATCATTTCTCTTTAGTATTGCAATCAATTGAACATCTTTAAAATTTTGTACTTTTTATATTTATCATATGGTAGTATTATAATTTAGAATATTCATTTATCTAATTTTATAATGAATTGGCCTACTATAGATTAATTTATCACCCTTGTGCTTGAACTATTTATATATTATTAACCCTATTCCCACTTATAAATTTAGGGTTAAACAACATTTTGTTGAGAGTGTTTATAATGCTTTGTACCATCAAGAGAGGAGAGAACATTCATAGGAAATTTCTAATTCAACAATTATTCTTAATTTCATTACAAAATAATTTTTTTTATTTTTTATTTTTATAGATAGAGAAAATAACCCTTATGAATTTATTAGGTATTAAAATACATGATTGCATGATATTTGTGTACTTGATTATTACTCCAAATTAGGTGTTATTGATGCATTGCATCAACTTTTAATGGTCCCCAACCATTCTTTCAACCCCATCTAATTTCCATTTTAATCTCTCCTTTGACTTCCCCATGCTTTGAGATCTCTAGTTAGAGTGATTGAATGCTCCTAAGGGTTATACAGGGTGAACTCACTTCATTATCCCATACTTTTTTCCTTGTGGCCCATTGATGCCAATATACACACCAATAGGATCTTATTTTGAATTTAATTGTCTATAAATACATAGGCATAAAAGGTTTTTTAACATAAAAATTAAAAACTATATATATATATATATATATTATTATTCATAATAATCTATTAATATTTGTAATTGCAATCATTATAGAATAAATCGAGCAATCATTAGAGCATTTATTGAATCACACAAGTTTATGGTATATACAAACCATAAGATACTAATTTAAGTGTTATCGGAATTATTACATCATTGAGATCTAATGCTTTCCATATTATTATTGTCTATGGGCATGAAACATATAAATATAATTTGATTATTCTCTAGTTACCACAAGCCCCAAAACATATTTGTTTTCCTTAAGATTTAAAATATTTTCACCTAATTAGGGAAAAACTAAGACATTTATTTTATGAGTGATCAAAGTCAAAGAACATAAATTTGAGTGAGGATTTTGTATTAAATTATTTGAATAGGGTCCAAAATTGTGCCATCTATCATAAGATAAACACCCAAAATATTGTATAATAATACAAGTGCATGTTAAAGCAATACAATATTGTATGAGTAATTAAATACACTAACATCATATTAATATGTACTAAAATGAAGGGAAGGACAAAGGAGTCATTGAATTATACCCTCTTGAAGACACCTTCCTTCACTCCCAAAACTTCACTAATATGAACAAGATAGGCCTCAAGTAAGGGTTTTGTTAAGATGTCTACAACCTCATCATTTTTTCAAAAAAGTTTAAGATCAATGGCATTATCTTATATCAATTGTAAAATATAATGCATGTGGATATCAATGTGTTATACACATTGGTGTTATATTAGGTTGTGATAAATGTACATAACTATCTAATTATCATACCAAAGTGGTATGGGTTGGGTCTATGTAAATCTAATTTCAAAAATTAATCATGAAATCTAAACTGAGTCATAGCTAGCAATGATAACTTTACTATATTCAGCTTTTGTACTATACACATAAATAGTATTTTAAATATTTCAATACCAAGTCATTGTACCTACCCAAAAATGAGATATGTATATTTTAGTTGACTTATGATCATCTAGATTTCATTCCCAATCACTATTTGTACAATAAAAAAATATTGTGTTCCTAAGGCTAAGAGTAATAAAAAGGGAATATTTTGAGTTTTAAACAATTTTCAAGACTTATTAGACCTGTGTGAGGTCTGAACCAACTTTTTACAACCTATCTAATAGCTATTTTTTCCCAACAAGTGTAAAGTAAACTCAAGCTATAATTTAACCACTAGAATCCTTCTTAAGAAATAAAAAAATAATGAAATAATGATTCCATACCAAATAGATCATAAATATTCATCAAAACACTCAAAATTATCTCAAGAGGTCTTGCCAACTTGACTGTGGAAAACAAGGATGCTTCCAATTTGATTGTGCTTAAGATTTTCATTTTGGATATCTACAAAATGATCATATGAACACAAAAAATCATGAATAAAAATAAAACATATCACTTATATTTTTATAACACACTGAGATTAAATAGAGACTCTTTCAAAACATCTTTTTATTCAATTCTCTCAAGTATGTATACAGTCCATGTCCATAATTTTGTGAGGCAAACAAAGTTTCTTAGTTTTTGATATTTATCCACATTTTTCAAACTTATCCTAACCTACCTACCTTATATCCCTCACTCTACTCACTCACATGCATTATCTTATTTTCATATCACTCAAACATGCAAGAAACTCCTCATAAAACTAACCCCATGTAGGGTGGCAATTACATTTTCTTGTTTCTTATCTTGAATTATTCCTTTCCAAGACTTGCACATTGAATTAACACTCATACATATTCTTAGGACCTTATATTTAATTTTAAAAGATTACATAAACAATTAGATATCACATAAAACCTTAAAATGCCACTCAAAACTCAATCACAAATTCAAAATTTCAAATTTTACTTTTTGGCAAAAAACTTCAAATGGCTAAGAAACACACAAATAAAAGACTTATAATGACTCAAAAATATCATAAGAGACCCTATAAGACCTATAACACCCATATCAAACCAAAAATGACTACCTTGAACACTCAAATATACTAACAACTTATGTTATTTAGTGATGTTCTGCATCAGGTGTGCAAAGGGGTTTTTAATGTTCTAGGAATGAATTAATTTAATAAAAGAGTAAAAAAAATCATTATTCATATAATAAATTAAACCACTTCAATATTCATATCAATATTGAATCAGATTCATAGATATGATCTAACCTGTCCAACAAAGCATAGCCTATGAAAAAGGTAATCTATATAAAGAAATAACTCTAATTCATTAGTATTCTTCTATAATCAATATTATTAATTATAAAATAACTATAAAACAAATAAATATATAAGAAATGTAATAAAATAAAAGAGAGATAAAATAATTGAATGTGGAAACCAAATATGGATCAATACACTATGATAATCCTTAGTAAAACAACTAAAATTAGAGTCAAGTAAATTATTAATATAAATAAGGTGTAATAAGTTATAAACTAATAAGTCAAAATTTAAATAAGAAATATTAAGCTAAGCAAGATTCAATCTATAGATTAGAAGGTTAAACTCGTAATAAAGATAAACTAAAGAAACTTAAATGAAATAATCTAAAGAAGAAAGAAAGACTAATCTAAGGAAAAAATAAATAAATCAATGAAAAATAAACTAAACTGAGATGAAAATAAAAATAAAATATAAATAAATTAGTTAAATCAATGATAATGTGAAATATTTATCGATAAAATTGTAATTAACTATATACAACACTTGTTTACAAATGAATCTTCAAAGAGCAATCCTTATATAATAATAACCCAAAAATATATTGTAAGATATATAATGTATTCATAATTATATGGGTAAATTAACAAATATTTTTTCACATATGACTGCATGTATCTACAATCATTAAAAGAGTTAATATCTAATCAACTTCACATAATCAATTTATAAAATAGACAAGAAACCTAAATATACCTGCATATACCACACGGATTACTTCATTGTCAAATAATGTGTTAATGCAAGTGATGTTCAATATTAGATATGCTTTAAAAAAAACAAGTGTAGTATGAAATCTTTGAAATCAGAGAGCTATGTACATTTATTTTATTCCCCCCTCTTGTAATGTCCTTCAAGTCTTCTTATAAAGTTTTCACTTTAGAGGATGTTGTAAATTTAAATTACAACTAACTCTTAGTTAGATTAATTATAAAGTTAATTAACTTTAAAATAAAAGTTAGCTACTTTATAACTTTGTAAACTTCATAACTTAAGAATACTATATTAAAATAAAGACCAAATAAAAATCTCTAATGGTTGGGGGACCTTTTAACTTGTTTACTAAATAACTTAGCAAATCATTAAAAAAGTATATCATGTAATTAATGATTAATATAATTATCTAATGATTTATCCATTCTAAAAAATAATCAAAATCCATAAAATATAGCCATAAGAATAACATGAATATTATATCACATTAACATAATCATATACTAAAAAAACATTGAAGTTTCAATCCATCACAACATGTTGCAACTCAAATAAACATACTGTTAAATTCAACTATCAAATGTTTATATAAAATGGAAAAGTATCAAGTTGAAAGACCAAAATAAAATATCTCAAAAAAAACTACCAAGTCTACAAAGTGGAACTATAGAAACAAAACTGAAGACAAAATCACAAAATCACAATTATTCTTTCTCAAAAGAATCATCTTCTAAAATAAGATCAATCAATGGATACCATCTATCCATCAAGTTATCCATATACTCTAGAGGTGAATCCAACAACTTGATGACATTGGTACCACTAGATTCATCATCAACCTCAAACTTCACCTTTTTTTCAAGTGAGTGACTACATGTTAAGATGAAGGACTACTAATGCATTTTGTGTTAGATGAAGCAATATTTATGGGAGAATATAGTGTGATATTAGTAAAATATACAAGGATAGTATTAATAAAATTATGATTAATTTTAGGGAATAATTCAAAATGGAAGTGTAAGAACAATATTAGGCAAAGTGTTATTTACAATGTGCATCTCTTGAGAGGAGGAACTTGGTGTACCACATCCAAAAGGAAGATATCAAAAATTACCCCATCTCATACTTGTATGGAAGTTATTACCATAAAAAGATAGTGAATTAAATGGAAAAGTATAAAAAATATTTCAATATTTTGATCATTAACATCAAAATGTAGAGAAATTTGGATTACATGATGAAATGGATGGGGAAATGCATTGGTTTCCTACTCAAAAGGACCCATCCTGATGATTACCTTGAGGAGTTTGAATATTTTTATACACATTTACTCTACTCAACGTATTTATATCTAAATTGTCTGAACTTTGACTCCAACTCGACATGATTCTCAAATGAGAGACTTTAATAATCATGCCATCAATCATCTCATGAACTTCAAAATAATTGTGAAACAGAACATGTGTGCATTAATATTTCTATAAAAACCATAACTTAGACAAATTAATATTTTATCTAAAAAATAATCAAATTATATTTGATAGAAAAAATAACCTTCCATTGACTACAATGATTTTCAATAATTTACTTGCCATTTCATCAATCATTTTGACTTTATCAATTTTTAAAAATTCTCGTAAATATCTTTTTATTTTTAAAAAATGAACTTAAACTAATTAAAATGTAATTCCTAAGTCTAGAATTGAAGCTTAGGATTTCAAAATATGGAATACATACTATATGTAAATATTTGAAAAAAAATGTTTTTCTCTCAAAGTCCCTTTCAATGAGCAAAACTTAGCAACATAGGATATCAAATAAAAAACTATTCACTCTATCTTGAAACTTGAGTTGGGTGTTCACTATCTCAAGAATGTAAAACAAACCATGTATGTCTTATAAATTTGTACTGAAACCAAACTATATTTATGAAAACCACTTAAACCTGAATATATCCATCTACACCATTGAAATCAAATATATCCATGCAAGCCATTTGAAATGCATAACATATACATAAACCATATCCCTATTTTTTTGACAAGGAAGTTGAGCCATTTAAAATGAAATATAATATTTCAAAATAAACTTATTCAAAAATAGGATATAATAAAGAAACTAAAAATATTGAGAATGGCCACATACTTTTTCTTATTAGACATAAATAAAAACTTTCTTTTCAAAATAGAATTTCAAATATTTCAGAGTTAAGCTCATATCTATAATGCACAAAGTGGAACCTAGAAACCCTTTTAAATCTCAATATAGATAAAACTTAAGTGTAGTATTTAATGACTCAAACCATTCACTTTCATTTTTGAATGTCTAGATATTCAAAATGAAAACCCCATGAACTAAACATTATTTAACTTTGCATACATGAATACTAGAATAATTATGTTTCTTTAATGTTTATCAATAGGTAGTTGGTAGTGAAAGGCTTTATATTATATTTTAATATCAACCATTATTTATTATACACATTAATGAAATTATGTGTCTAACAACACCTCGAGATACTCAAAAAAATCATTATACTACAATGAAAATTATTCAAAAATATTTCATAAAAATTTCTTCAACAAACTCAAATTTTATCAAAATATACCTACCACCAAAGCTGCAGACCTCAAATCCAAACCATAGTTTTCTTCTCAAGTTACCAAAAATCCAAACTTGTAGAATTCAAGTTCTACTAAAAGATTGCAGTTTGAATCGAAAATGAGAAATAAATACCTAAATTAAACTTTCCTTCTCCAAAGTTCCACATTCAATGTTATGGAATTTAACATGTTTACCAAAATTAGTAAATCAATTTCAATTTTACTAAACAAGTAACACTCAAACTTCCTCTAAAATGCTTAGATGAGATTCTAAAAAGATAATATAGAATTTGAAAAAACTAAAGAAAAAATACCAACTTCTGTTATATTTTATCAATTTCCTTTTACCACCATGTTTTTTCCAAAACTCAAGTGCATTATAAAATCTTGATATTAAATGTAGCTTACTTTCAAATTTAATTCAAATTGAAACCAAGTCCTTTATCATTGAGCATACCACAAATAATTTAACTCATTACACTCCCAAACATGCTAACTTAATCAATATGCAATCAGATTTATATGAAATTATAAATTCCAACTTTAATCTGTTGTTCCCAAAAATCTATCACTCATTTTTGGGGACAACATATGAACTATTTTGGTCCTGCAAGCCAAAATCCTCTCTTCCCTTCTCAAAAATTATTCTAAGCATTCAAATTCTTCATTATTCAAGCTTTTTCAGCTAAGGGACTAGCAGGTTCAATGACTTCAACAGGCGAGCTCTCACAAAGGAACAACTTTCCAACACTTAGGCAATTTCAAGCTTGGTTCAGCACCGAGGTTTAACTCAAAGGTCCATCATCACACTTCAAATAAAGGATTGAACCATTGAACCCTGCTTCCAAAAGGTTCAAAGGTTCAATGGGTTCAAAGGTTCAACGATGTTGGCAAGCTTAAAGAGTTAAGTGCTTTGACAAAAGTTCAAAGTTCAACCACTTCAACAAGTTCAATGGCTTCAAAAGACTTAGCAAAAATAAGGAAGATTAAACCGTTGAACCTTGAACTAAATTTTTTTAAAGGTTTAAAGGTTCAACGCGGTTGGTTCAAAGAGATTGGTTCAAACGGTCAAGTGAATGAGCGAAACAAAAGATTGAACCATTGAGCCATTGAACCAAAGTTGGTTCAATCAGTTAGTTCAAAGGAGTTCCCCAAATATAAAATGGTAGGTGCCCTTGTGGAGGGTAGTGAAAAAAAGGTAGGTGCCCTTACAGAGGGTAGGGAACATTTGCTCAAAGATCAAAGAGAAGGCCGAAAGGGTAAGGTTTCCTTTGGAATTTTTGTCCCAAGAAATTACCAAGTAAAGGAACCAAAAGAATTCCTTCAAAAAGATTTTCCATGGAAGAATTTCACAAAGGAAATCCTTCAGACAAAATGTTTGAAGAAATTCCTTCAGACATTTTGTCTGAAGGAATGATCGAAGGCCTGACGAAAAACAACTAAGGCGAAGGAATTCCTTCAGACATTTTGTCTGAAGCATTTGAAGGAAAAGGCTGTTTGAAGAATCCTAAAGGGCAAGTACCCTTGTGGGGGGCTCTTGGCACCCAGAAAATGGACCTTTCTCAAAGACTCAAAGGGACACCTTCCCTTCAGGGTGTTCCAAAGACATAAAGCCAAAGGAATTTCAAGAATTTAAAAGACTTAGCCAAAATAAAGGATTCTAAAAAAGAGATTGAACCGTTGAACCTTGAACCAAAATGGTTCAAAGGTTCAAAGGTTCAAATAAAGCTCCAAGCAAAGGAAGGAAGTGGAAGATTCTAGAGACCAGTTCAAAGAGATGGTTCAACCAAAGAGCAAGGAAGCGATTAAACTAGGGAAACGATTAAACCAGGGAAGCGATGGAACCAATGAACTAATAAAGACCACCTAAACTATTAAACTATTGAACCAATGAACTTTCAAAGGTTCAAAGGTTCATGGTTCAATATGGTTCAAACAACCAACAACCATTGACGTCCCCGCAAAAGTCAAATTTAAGGTAATGGAATATCTGTTAATTTTTAAATATAGCACAAAAATTAAAGGATTAACCAAGTGACTAGCTGAAGAAGATAGCCTACGAGCTCTAATTGCAACATGAAAGAAGAGAAAGCTACATAAGATATTGAAATATCTATGAGAGAGTTATTTTCAGTAGGTGAAATAGTCCACAAAGTAGTCATCTGAGCACACCAAATCAAGGATGTGGCCTATTTTTCTTCCATGAAGTAAAGGCAAAGTGGACAGTTGCACAAATAAGAAGGAAAGGACCAGGCAGCCTATACTTTGGAGGAGACATATGAGATGAATTGGCATGCCATAGTTAAGGCTGATGCATTATTCCAAGCATGGCCCCTTGACAGAACTGAAAATGCATTCAAGGCATTGAATGTAGCATGGGCCATTCCATGGAACAAAGCACCAAGCCTTTCCTAGCTGCTATATATTGTAATCTCTTGTTTTATGCAAAGGAGATCTCTCCATTATAGAAGCAAAACTCTACCCAAATTAAAAGGTGATTTCTGAGACTTTGAACTCAGATTATTGATCATATTTCTTTATCTGAATGAGAAAGCAAAGTTACTTTTAGACTTTGTGCTGTTATAGCTTGCGTTATTTTAGGAAATTGTTCTTATGTCCATTTCTTAGGAGCATTCTTGTTTATTTAATTTAACAAGCAAAACTAGTGGAAGTAATCAGGAAGGTGTCCTGAAGCCAATTGTGGAAAGACTTTGCGATGTCACAATTGTCTTCAGTGTGTTTATAGTTTCTTTCTATGTAAAGGATCTTGGGAAGACTTTGTGCCCCCATTATCTTTCATATTTCACTCTTTGGGCAGTCGAGGTGGAGACTTTGTGTTACACCTCATTTTGCTGGTTACTGCACCCTTGTTACCTATTGGTTACCCACCAAAAAAAACTCCTACACCCTACTAAAAAACCACTTCTAAAAGAAGAGAAGTGCCTTCAAGTATTATCACCAGGATTTCTCCTTTGTCTGTGAACATCATATCTAAAAAAAGAGAGATGGATGGTGTAGTCCTACCCTTGAGTTTTATTTTTTAATTATATATGTAGTATATATCTCCTCATATTTATAGGGAACCTCCCCTTGATGAGAGGAGAGATTTGTCCACCTTTGATGTGGTAAATTTGCACATTTGGCCAACCAATCTCCCTATGCTGTGGTTGAAGAGACCTATTTTTCTCATCAGTTAGCTAGTGACAAAATATTCACCCAACATAATCAACATGATTATGACATGGCTAACATTATCAACAATATTATACTAGTATCAATTAAATAATGAAAACTTTTCTAAAACATAGACTATGTATTAAATCAACAACACCAAGTATTTATTCAAACTAACTTAAACCATATATTATTATGTCCACATAAAGTTAGGGTTTCAAATTATTTACAAGGTATGTGTTCATATAGACCAAATAACATTCATGTAAACCTGAGGGTTATAATCATTACAAGTACAATGCATGGCGATCCAACTGCAATGCCTATGTAGAAAAGATAGGTTTCTGATCATTGTGATTATCATCATGTAAAATTACAATAATTTCAATCAATGTAAATATCAAAGATTATACCTAAAATTAGGATCATGATAATATGATAAGAGTTACTAGTCATAATCAATCTAAAGTGAAACATGGAGGCCAAAATGTTGAAAACAAAAAATGAGAATCATTAGGAAAATATGAAACTATTAACCACTACTATAAAAATATATGAGCACTTCATTTCAAGATACTTAAAACCTTTTAAAATTGTTCTCAAATGTCAATTGTAACCTTGTTGTTGTGGAGAGAGAAATCATTACATTAAATTGATAAATAATTTCTATAGGTTATCATATTTAGTTGAGTGATTAGTGTGAGTATCAATCTAAAACCAATTAAAACATAATCATGCATCACATGTAACTATAATAAAATCAGAAATAATAATTATTTATTTTAAACAATATGTCCCTCACTACTAGTGTAGTTTTAAATGTTATCATGTAAACCATCATAAGACAAAAAATTTACTATTTTAAAGTTTAAAATTAGGGGTATTGAAATTTGGAATAACACAGAAATGTGAAGAAAATTAATTATCTTGAATTTGAGAATGGAAACCTCAACAAGGAATAAGATGAGATTAATTATCACATAATTCAATTATTCAAAAATTTGATAATGGAAGATGGGTCCTTTGATGAAAAAATTCAAGATAGAATCTTGAGAAAGTTTAATGAGGTCATTACATCTTCAAATAATGCTACCTTACTTAAACCTCCAATGGTGGATGAGGTGAAAGGGATAGGTTTTACGATGGAGGGGTTTAAGGCCCCAAGCCGCAATGGTTTCCCTCCTTTCTTATTTCAATTTTTTTGAGACATTGTTAATATTGAATTTGAAAAACTCAATAGCATTGTTAAGATAATCGGAAAATATCTTCTAGCTCTCATTCCAAAAAAACTAGGGGCAAAAAACATTAAATATTTTTGACCCATTAAGCTATGAAATACCATCTACAAGATTCACTTGGTCAAACTAGTAAAAAGGAAAATATCATTGAGGGAATTTTTCTACTCAATAGCATTGTTAAGAGAATTGGAAAATATCTTTTAGCTCTCATTCCAAAAAAACTAGGGGCAAATAACATTAAATATTTTTGACCCATTAACCTATGAAATACCATCTACAAGATTCACTTGGTCAAACTGGTAACAATGATTCAACCCCTTTTGGATGAAGTGATTGGGGAACAACATGGAGCCTTTCATCTTAGTTCATGAAGCCATCTGTTCCATCTCTATATCTTGAAGACAAGGCATGTTTGTTAAAATCAACATGAACAAAGCTTATGATCAAGTATCTTGGAGATTTATGTATACACCCTAAACTGGTCAAGAAACCACACATATCATGTCTTTTCATAGTCCTTTCACATGAGACTCCAACTAGAGAATATGAGTCTTATTCACATCTAGCCATGTCTTTTTGTCTGATTTGACTTGGTCTTGTTTCATACCATAGACACCTTTTTGACCATTCCCAGTCATTCATAACCTTCTATACTTAACCCTTACTAACCTAGGTTACTATTTCCATGTTTATTCCATCCCTTAGGTCCTAGACCCTCTAGACAACAATGCAAAAATAAGATTACAGTGATGAAACCTAGGGTGTCCAATTTTTGATGCTTTTATCCAAGTGCAAATTTGATTCCAATGATCAGTTTCTCTTGCAAGATGAGGCTTACCCATTTTCTTTGATTCATTCCTAAGTTTTCTAATGTCAACCAAATGTGAATAAAGCTTCCAAATTCAAAAACTGAGTCTCCTATATAAAATACTACACAAGGCATTTTATATTTAGCACTTACTATTTTGGCACATTAGACATAATAAAAATTAGTCAATAGTATAGCTCAGCTTCTCTACATCACACATAAACTTTCATGCTTGATCAAGGAAGGGCCTAGGAAAAAGTCATTGTTGCATCTATCATGCACATTGATTATGCATGTTCCCTAAGGGATAACTACATTTGATCTAAGACCTTAGCTTAAGGGTTAATGTAGGCAATGGTTAGAACAATAGGGTTTCTAGATTATGCAATCATTCTTCCCTTAACCTAGTTTTCCCCCCTTTTTCTTTTGATGTATTCATTATTTGCATGTGTAGATGGGTACAAGTTTTGAAGACTAAAATAGACCTATAATGAGCCTTTTTCACTTCTAACCCTCAAAATTTAGTACACAAGCTCATATTGACCAGGTAAACAAAACCTAGAAAACTTAGATCCTCAAGATAATAATGTCAGGAAGGATTATATCACTAAACATCAGGATGTCTTGTTTTCAATGCTCCTATCCAATCAGAAAATAGAAGCCAGATTTAGATTCTTAATAGTGTCTCAGTCCTACTTTTCAATTTCTAGTCTCAAAATCCTCTATTATAGTACGAATCTAGATAAGTTAATTTCTATTTCTCTTGTATAATTATCAGTTATAATCTATATTTTTATCTATCAAAGTAGATTTTTCCTATCATTTTAGACCCTTATTATTTAGTATCTAAATACTAGATTCCCAAAAATAATAAAACATTTGGTAAACCCGACTTACTTTGAACAAACCTAAAACCCTAGCTACATTTAGGGTTCTTCCTTCATTATTTAATGCAAAAATTCAATTTCAAATTTCTAATTTTTGTATCAATTTTTGAGCAATTATCTTGCTCAAATTTAATTTTAGAATTTAAATTATAGCCTTAATTTCAAAAATTCTAGCTCAAAACCCTAGATTTCTAAACTAGGTCCTCAAACCCCAAGTTTCCTTCCCTTACAAATTTTAGAAATTAATTTCAAATTTTTTGAAAATTTTTTAGTGTGCCAAAAATATTTTGAAAATTTATAAATTAATAGTTATTTTATACAAAAATTCAATTTCTAATTTCTAATTTTTGTATCAATTTTTGTGCAATTATCTTGTTCAAATTAATTTTAGAATTTGAATTATAGCCATAATTTTAAAAATTATAAAACCCTAGACCAAAACCCTAGATTCCTAAAATAGGTCCTCCACCTTCAAACCATTCATCCTTCTAATTTTTAGCAATTAATTTCAATTTTTTTGTAAATTGTTTAGATAGTCATAATTATTTTCAAAATTTCCATGTTAGTATTATTATTGCATTTATTTTCTTAATAGTACTTCATATTATTTGTGGTGAAAGAAATAAAATGGCCACTACGACACTTCTTTCCTCTCATCCCATATACAAATTTCTTAATTTTTTGCATAATTATGATAATGAGTGGATAAATTTGCAAAATTACACATTAGCTAAAAATGTGAAAAATGATTTTATTTACAATGAAGATAATTACTACTATTGCAATGAGGAATATTATCATGCATATGAGAGTTATCGTGAAGAAAAAGTAGATGCATCTTCTCTTCTCAAATCTATCTCTTTCATTCCTTCTAAAGAAAATACTTTAGATAAATGGGAAAAATACTTCTCACCTCATTTTCCTATGCACAATGCACAAAATGAACAAATTAGTCATGCACTTACAAATGAACATCTAATAGGTGATAATTTACTTCCATGTGAACCTAATCTCTCTCTCTCTCTCTCTCTCTCCCCCCCCCTCTCTCTTGTTAATGCTATGTTCAAATTACAACAATCTAAATGTAATAGAATCAAATTGCCAGTACATAGTTCAAATGATACATCTCAGTTTTCTAACTCTACTACGTCCAAAGAAGATCTAAATGATAAATATCTTCCTCTTAATTCTCATGAGAATAATTCATGTATTACATCCATGGATAACATAGATACACATGATATTCCAATTTCAAATGATACTTTATTTCATATTAGAAAATAATTAAATTCTTCTCTTACACCTCTCCCTAGTTGCACTGAAAGTGATAATGAGTATGCTAGTGTGAACATGCAAATGAATTTGAAAATGATAGTGATTATGAAAAATATTGAAATGATGATATGGCATGAAATAATGATGATAATTATTAACATAGTGAATAAGAATATGCATCTCATGTTTATAAATATTCTCTCACTCTTCTCAAACATAATGTAATTCCAAATGTTGTTTCTACTCATATGAATGATTATATTTCAAATAATTCACATGTTAATTTTAATAACACATCTTCTACTCAATTAGAATGTGACACACTAAAACATAAAGATACCAATGAATCCCCTAATCCACCCCTCACTATGGTAGAACCCAATTCTCACCCTTCACCTAAAGAGAATGGTAGCCCACATCCCTTTAGTAAGGTCCAAGCTACCATTATTCCCAAGGTTTAAGTGAGCACATCCCCTCTTTATGATCCAATCACTAAATGTAGCATTACCATGGCTAAAATTAATAATCAAATTCAATGACTAAATAAACCACTTCAAGATACTAATGTACCATCCTAGGAGATCATCTATTTGATACATGCAGTTGGTGAATTACAACACCAAGTACATTTCATTACCTTGGAAAATAAAGATTACAAGTGCTAGATGGATGCAAATGATGTACATGGTAACCTTGTTTTGAAGACATTAATAACAGCTTCATTGCTTAAGCATTTCCAGATACCATCATTACCTCCCTTTGATGGAACTGGAGATCTATCTGTACACCTTCAAGCCTTTTGAAAGGCTTTTCCATCTCATGTGAACCTGTTGATTCTACTCAAGTTATTCTAGTAGACATTAGTGGGGGAAGCACATAATTGGTTCTTTCATTTACTCCCCATTGGTTCATTACACACATATGATGATTTAAGGAGGCATTTCTCAGATATTACATCATAAACACAAGCCCTCATGTTACATATGAGAAAATTACGATATTACATCAAAATTCTTCAGAGCCAGTTAGTGAGTATATCTTAAGATTCAAGTCTCACATGTTAAGATTCATATACAAACCAAAAAATCTAGATATTTAGCATATCTTTATTAAAGGGCTTCACCAACCTCTACTTGAGCATCTACTATATCAGACCGAGTCTTCTTTTAGACATTTTTGTTAAACAATTTTATCTTTAGAAAAGAAATTGGGATTGATTAAGGTAGATTCAATTGATTGGATCACTCTATATTTCATAACATCTTTATATATAACTCCTAACACTTTGCATTGACCATGTCTTAGACAAGATAGGAGACCATAACTAGAAAAATAACTAGTCAAGAACAAAGAGCTAGTTTCCATAGCATAGCCACTAGTTTGCATTATAGAGAACAACAAAAAATCACCACTACAGTTTGATTCAGAGTGAGATATCCCATCTACAATATTATCAACATTACTAGATAGGAGGTTAATCACATTTCCTTCTACTCATCAATGAGACTGAGTCTCTTACATAAACTACCACATCAGGATTTTTGTAACTATCATCATATCCATAGACATAGAGATAATAACTATTTTAGACTCAGATATTGCATTAATAGATGTGTTGATAATGGTATCATAACATTTACATAGGAGGCATAGAGATCTCCTCCATTATATAACCCTAGACCTCATTTCTCCATGACTGAGTCATCCTAGGACATTCCTTTATATGAATCATTGGTCACTCATCATGAGTGTAATGTAAGTTTTAGGATAGAATATAAAAGAGATATCCTCCATTATGGAACCCTAGACCTCATTACTCCATGATTAAGTTATCTTAGGACATTCCTTTATAGGAATCATCAGTCATTCATTGTGATCACATTGCAAGTTTTAGGATAGAATCTCACAGGAGATCTCCTATTCCATTGCCTCAAAAGGTGTGGAAACTAGTACAATAAGAATAGCCTAAATATAGTACCATAGTTCAAGGAATACATAGTGTATCTCTATATACATATCCAAAAGAATCATAGACATCATAGTAGAGTCTTACTCATGAGAGATATTCACTACAACCAAGTTTTCAAAGTCCTATCTCATGTAGTAACCCACTACGGTTAAGATTAAATAAACCCCCATCATATGTTATATTTTCATCTTGATCTATTGCTCAATAATATGCATCATAGTAGAGGCCATAAGGTGTTATTTCAAGTAGTAATCCACTATGATTGTGAATTGATGAGCCTCATCCAGCTAATTTTTTAAAGTCTCCACAAATAACTATAATTACTACACTACAAGTAGTATCAGATACATGTGTTCCTACATAGTGTGAGTAGTATAGATATTTGTTCAATTGGCCATTAAGATTTAGATAGTGATACAATACACATATACATCCACTTAATAGGGAAATGATGGAGCTAAAGGTCTAGCTAACCTTTGTATTCTTGAGCCACTCTCAGGGAGGTAATATGCACATAATGCTATCTTACATTCCCCTACTAACAACTAACATTATTAATTATCCCTAACTACCCATAGCCCAGAACCAACCTATCAAAGTCCAGATCTTACAAAATCAGCTAATCCAAACCCTTTACCAATCTCAAATTATCTTAACTTATCTAAAAAATTTACTAATATCAAAAGCCAGACCTTACTTATATCCTACTTACAGACCAATTCACTTTACCGAATCAATTTTACCAATTACAAAAATTGAAAAGATTGTCTCTTACATATGATTAAAAATCAAGCATCACATCCAAACATATCCTAAAGTGAATCACATCCTAAATGCCCTCTTTCCAAATATATAAAAAACAATCAAATCACATATCCTAACTGCCATTTACCAAGCATATAAAACTTCAACATCAACATCAAATCAACTATTTTAAATCAAAACATTACAATACTAATATATTCCAAAATCCATAACATGAATATGAGTAAATCCAAATTCAAACTAGTATATATATATATATATATATATATATATATATATATATATATATATATACAACCAGGTTTTTAAACACATATACACTGTATCAAATATAATCAATCATAAATGGGCATCATGCCCTCACTCTAAGTCTCACTCTCTCCTCTAGTACTAGTCCCATAATCTAGTCTCATGCTTGATGTCCCCACACCTCTTCGAGCTCCTGAATGCCTCTTATGTCAACTATCTCACTCTAGTAACCAACCATGCTCCTCATGCAAGTTTGCATAGTGCTACTAAATATCAATATAATCATCTATAATCTTCATGCTCAACATGCCATAATTAGGTGAAGGAATCTTATGCCTATCTAACTCATTTCTTAGCTCATCTCTCTCTCCTACTGCCCTAACATGTGCAACTATATCTATAAAAACCTTATCAAACAAATGAGCATAAATGCTAGCTACAAATATCACTTGATCTATTAAACCCTCCTCCACATCATCATCAAGAACATGCCAAGTGAGCTCTCAAAGTGTCAACTCAATGATGGTCTCCTAGAACTCATCATATTCCTTCCCCCCCATTAGGTACCTCATCTTGTGGACCTCCCATGCCACTTGTACACATAAAAAGTATAACAATATATTAGATATATACTTTCAAATCAAACTAAAGCACAAACATAGTCAAAATTCAAATACAATCACTGCTTGCCTCCCATCATTTGGATTGACTCAAGATCCTCCTACATAGGAACATCCACTACATCAATAGGATATAATGAAGCCCATCGATGCCTAGCCCACCATGTGGTCTATGCCTTAGTACATCAAGAATATCATAGCCTCATCTCATGCATCTAAAGGTAATGATGCCAAATTAGCCTTAGTGGGTCTCGCTTGAGATCCTACTCTCATTGGTGCCTGAGCACTCCTCAACCATACCCATGCTATAGGAAGAACATCCTATCAAAATTTAAATTGCCTAGTCACATACTCATATTGAAATCACTTATACACTCTAACCTAGTGGTCATGTATCCAATAACTAACCCTCATATATCTCAACTGCACTCTATCCTCCTCCCACCTTGGGTATGCTCTATAAGTCCTCCATATGATATCATGGGCCTCCAATCTATCTAAAGCTCATCTATAGTGATCTATCCTAGGAGATCAGATAGCTAAATCACTCATCCATTGCCTACCAAATGGCTATAAAGGTGCCCAACTCTCCCTCAGTAATCCAATCAGTTGCACAACTGCTATGTGCTCATAATCCCAATAATGTAATAAAGTAGCTGCACCCACACCACCACTAAATGCTTCCTATGTAAATCTATATAAATCTTTATATAAATGGGAAAGCACAGTCCTACCACATGAGAACATAGTACCATACATATCAACACTATGAACCACCCTATGCATCCTATAGGTAATAAAAATTCCACTACCATCTACTACAATAAATGAAGCCAACATGGCTAACCACTTCTATAGGCATGAAACACTCGACTACATAATAATTGACAATAATACATCACTATCACTACCTCTCTAATGTATACCTAAAGGCACACTAGAAGAAATCAAGGATGCATGATCAATGACATCACTACCCATATCATCCTACAATGTCACCCATTGCCCACTAATTAACAAGTACAAAATCTGATACACATCTTCTAGGATCATAGTAATGTCTCTTGTAGGAAGCCAAAATATACAAGTTTCTTTATTCCACCTCTCACATAAGGTTGTGATCAAATACCTTTCCCATTGCATAGTTCTTAGGTCACATACATGACCCAAATCTGCTCTATCTATCACGCCCCTCTCATCAGTTAATAAAGGCAATAATCTTAGAGTCTCCATCACTTGGCCTCTATAGAACTCTCTCATCTACACCTCACCATAAAAACATCATAAAACAACATATATATTAGTCAATCACACCAATAAAAATACCTAAACTACATAATAACATGAAATAACTCAGAAACTAGAAAAATATCCCTAGTGGAAAATAACACTACAGAGGGATACTAGCACTAGATAATAGTGCCAAAACTTGGAGAACATTGCTACATCCTAGATAGGAGTGATACCTCTAGGACATGAGCACTGGAACTAGCTAAACATTTCCTAGAATACTTAAAATAGCATAAAAATACCAAATACAAGATTTTAAATAAACAAAAACTAGGTACTTTCATTACTCATCAGGGTAATATCTCCATTGGCCTGAATCTAGGCTACCAGCTACTCAAAAAGGGTCATGGAAGGTGCTTGTCTCCTAGGCATTTTCTCACTCTAGAGCTCCAATATCTCAAACTAGTCAATGTACAAATGAACCCAAAGTTAATCAAAATTCTTATATCAACCAACTTTTTCATTCAAAATCAAAACACTATTTTGCCCATAATTAAAACCTCATAACTCAATTTTACAAACCATTTTATTTAAAAAAATCATAATAATGATACCTTCAATATCATGCATGCCTTGCCCTCTCACTATGTCATCTAACTACTATGGCATAAACACATCCCTATACCTCTTTTATACCCTGACATACAAATTGGTACCTACCAATCAAAAACTTGTTCAAACAACCTAGCCAAATCAATCAACTTTTCAATATGTTCATTTTATTACCACCTCATTTGCCTACCATGGCACAAATGTTTCTAATCTCTACTATACCCACACATAAGATTTGGTCCTAACCAATCAAGAACACATTTCAATCCCAATAATTCAACTCTCACCAATCAAACAAAAGGCTTTTGATCTATTCACTAAATACCAACCTAATTACTATTCATATGCCATTAATCATCACTTTTAGCTCAACCTCCTCTATCACAAATCTCATCCCTCTCCCCAAAAGGGGGGTATCATTCCTACTACCTCTACAAATTACCTAGTATCCCTATCCACTCCTATAGGTAAATACACCTTGGTTCTCACACCTCCAATAGTCAAATTATCAGATTCCACTCAGATCAATCAAAACATACAATGATTCAGACTACATGGTTCATTGAGCATGGTTTTTACACCTCTAGAATCTAGATTATTAGTATTACTCAATATACATTGGTCAAGATTATACAATGGTTCAGACTATATGGGTTACTTAACATCACTTAACTCAGATTAGTCAAGATTATATAGTGATTTAATTTATGTGGGTCACTTAGCATCACTCAAACATCTAGAGGGATATACCATTAGTTTATAAATACATAGACTATTTAGATACAATGGTTCAAATTATATGGAATCATAGTGACTTTGATATAGACTTAGGCTCAGATACCAGATTTGGGGCATGTACATTACTACACATCTCATACATACAGCTTCATATAACATGATACAATTAGAGGACTAGATATTAGATAATAAGCATTGTGTAGAGCACTTTATTTTGATCTCCAATTTCACACATAAGACATGGCATGATAGATCATGACACATGTTATTATATAGATTTCTATATTTTCTATATGTATCACTCATATACTAGATTCGGGGGCATGACACAGATGATCATATCATCTAAAATTATATAGTTTATAATGGAAATACATGCCATTTCCTTCTTACACATTTACCAAATTTTTCAATTTACACCCAGGTATACCTAGTTTATCACTAGGTTAGATCATATGATCATCTACAACGGTTGGTCCAAAGCATTACTCAGACCTAGGACTTTGTGTAAGATAGAGGAAAGACATTGGTTTTGAACCTCTGATCACTTCTCATTTCTAGTTCATATTATTTAGAGTGGGGGCATGATGGATCTCACTCTTCAAAACATATAAATTATATATACATATTCTAGATTACATGAGTTTATGTGGGATAAAGGGAAGACATTGGTTTTGGGCCTCTGAGCATTTCTCATTCATATTTAGTATAAGGGGCATCCATTTTAAGGATTCTTTCTTTATCCAAGCACTATTTAGATTCAATATAAGAGGTATCTATTTTAGGGATTCCTTCTTTCTCCAAGCACTATTTAGTTCCCTATCCACTTCCCTTGCTAGGAATTTGGATCCTTTTTTAGCACACTTATCTCCACACAGGTAAGTTCAAGTATGCATCTTCTCTCTTCCTTTTACTCTAGTATTTAATTTCATTGCATCACTAGATTAAAAGGGGGGTAAATGTATACACACAAAATTAGTCAAGAAACCACACATATCATGTATTTTCATAGTCCTTTCATAAGAGACTTTGATTGGAGAATATGAGTCTTATTTGTATTTATCCATGTATTTTTGTCTAATTTGCCTTGGACTTGTTTCATATCTTAGACACCTTTTTGACCATTCTTAGTCATTCATAACCTTCCAGACTTAACCCTTACTAACCTAGGTTACCCTTTTCATGTTTATTCCATCCCCTTAAGTCCTAGACCCTCCATATAACAATGCCCAAATAGGACTACAATTCTAAAACCTAGGATGCTCAGTTTCTAGCACTGTTGTCCAAGTGCAACTTTTATTCCAATGGTCAGTTTCTCCCACAAGATGAGACTTACCCCTTTTATTTTATTCATTATTAATTTTTATAGTGTCAACCAAATGTGAATAAATATCCCAAATTTGAAATAATGAGTCTCCTATATAAAGGACTACATAAGGCATTTTATATCTAGCACTTACTATTTTGCGTTCATTAGATATAATAAAAATCAGTCACTAGTATAGCTCAGCTTTTGTGTATCACACATAGACTTGCATGCTTAATCAAAGAAGGGCCTAGGTGAAACTAATTCTTACATATATCATGCACATTGATTATGCATGTTCCCTAAGGGAGAACTACATTTTATTTGAGACCCTAGCTGGAGGGTTGATGTAGACAATAGTTAAAATAATAGGGTTCTAGATCATGTGATCATTCTTCCCCTAACTTAGTTTTTTTCCCATTTTGATTTTGATGTATTATTTATTTTCATGTGTGTAGATGGATACAATTATTGAAGACTAAAATGGACTTACAACAAGCTCTATTCATTTTCAGCCCTCAAAATTTGGTACGTAGTCTCATATTGACTAGGTAAATAAAACCCATAAAGCTTAAATCCATAAGTCAATATCACTAGGGGGAATATAGTGATATAAAATAGGGTGTCCTATTTCTAATGGTCCTATCCAATCAAAAAACAAAATTCTATATTCAAATTCTTGATAGTGTCTCAATCCTACTCTTCAATTTCTAGTTTTAGAATCCTCTATTTTAGTATAAATCTAGATAAGTTAATTTCTATTTCTATTATATAATTATTAGTTAAAATATATATTTTTCCCTATCAAAGTAGATTTTTCCTATCATTCTAGACCCTTATTATTCAGGATCTAAACATAGATTCCCAAAAACAATAAAATAATTTCTCATGAAAACTCTTAAGAGACTAGGATTTAATAAGGAAATAATAAAAATTATTTTGAGCTGCATATCCATGATAAAATTATCCATATTGATTAATGAAGTCCCAAAAGGTTACTTCTTGGCCTCTAGAGGGTTAATACATGAGGACCCTCTTTCCCCTTATCTTTTCATCAATGTGGTAGAAACATTAGGGAGAAGTAAGCTGAAGGCCCAGTCTCAAAGCTATATCAACGGTATCTCAGTGGCCCTCAACACTAATCCCATCAATCATGAATAATTTTATGATAACATAATCATCCTTTGGGAAGCCTCAATTGAGGAAGTCATGCAACTTAAGCTCATCCTCCAGAACTATGAATTGGTCTCCAACCAATGCACTAATTTCCATAAGAGTTCTATAGTATTCATCAACACTCCCACTCTGATGTAGAAAAAGATCACAAATATTTTAGAATGTCATGTGAGTCATCTTCTAGAAACTTGGGTATTATTTTATTTGAAGGCATAATGATTCTTGACTTTTGGAATCTTCTTATTGATAGAATCCAAAGAAAACTAGCTGGCTAGAAAGGTCACTCACTTAGGCTGATAAATTCTAACTTAGTCTTCAATACAGAGCATCCCTATATATTTTATGTTAGTTTTTTTGATCCCTAGTAATGTGGTATATAAGATCAAACAAATCTAAAAAAACTTTTTATGGCATAGAACTAAGGACCACTTCAGATACCACCTTGTTTCATGGGAAAAAGCTTGTCTCTCTAAGGTAAATAGGGGGTTAGGTCTCAGAAGGATCAAAATTATGAATCAAACCCTTCTTGCTAAAATTAGATGGAAAATTATGAAAGAAAAAAATTAATGGACCATAATTATTCGAGCCAAATATCTAGAAGGAGATGAGGAAGATTGTTTCCTCTAGGAAAAAGGCCCTATCAATGGCTCCACCTTTTGGAAAGCCATTTACAATAGCAAGAACCTTTTGAAAAAAGGAATTAAATGGTAAATTATAAATGGAGATAAAATTGACTTCTGATATGATTCGTGGCTATCCAACTCTCCCCTCTCATCATAAGGGAACTGGGCCAATCTCTATTTGAACTTTAAGGAGAGATGGGGCACTAAGGTAAAGGACTATTAGGAAGGTATTGATGGTGCAAAATCCTTGAAGGTTCTTTTTATTGACAATAATAATGTAAACTATTTTCAAGTGGTCTAGGATATTAATTCTTCCTTCAACCAAATTCACATTCCCATCTTCCCCGAGGAAGACTACCTTTTTTGGGTGGTTAAAGATAGAAAGAAGTACTTGATAGCTTTTGGTCACCTTTTTGACCTTGATCTAGAGGACAATTGGGAACACTAGAAGACCCTTTGGATTAAGCATCTCACCTCTACGATTAATTTTTTATTCTGGATGGTAGCCCAGGACAAGATTCTCATAGTGGACAATCTATCCAAAAGAGGGATCATATGGCCAAGCAGATAGACCATCTATAAGGAAGCATAAGATTTGGTCCACCATATTTTCCTATCTTATTCTTTCAACTCGTGCATTTTAGAAAGGATCTTAGACAAATTTAAACTTTCTTGGGTCAAACATAATACCATCTTTGACCTCATTACTTAATGGAAGCCACCTTGGTCTCTCCCATCCCTATCCTTTCTTTGGTCTTTATCCCTCCCCCATTAGTTCTGGGCCTTCTGGAAAGCCCATAATGATGGTATTTTTTCTAACAAAAAACACCTTCCTAAAGCAGTCTTATTTTGGATTTACCAAGCCATTATTGAAAATTGGAGGGATTTCCCCCCACTAAAAACAATATAAGTTCTATAGCTGAATAAATTATCTTCAGGGAATGGGATGTAGAATAAAAATTCATCTCTCCATCTAAAGTTTATTTGAGAAAACATATCAAGTGAAATCCATTGCTAGATGATTATTTAAAGCTTAATTTTGATGGTGATTCAAAGGGTAATTTATGTCTTGTAGGTGGTAGAGGGGTTATAATTTTTTTTCTGGGAAGTTGGTTGATATGTATGTTGGCCCCATGGAGATTCAAACCAACCATGTGGCTGAAGCCAAGGTGATGCTATGAGGTATTTAGATTGGTGCTCAATTCAATGTGGGAAGAGTAATCATCGAAGGAAATTCTCTTAATATCCTTAATGCCCTAGATGGTAAGACCACCTCCTCCCATAAAATTAAATCCCTCATTGACTATATCAAGGACCTTATTGAGGATCTTACACACCCTTTCATCATTCATACCTACCATGAAGGGAATGGGGTGGATGATTTACTCACCAACTATGAAATCAACCTTTTCTTTTTATCTATCTAGCATAATAAAAACTATGCCTTATAAAATTTCATCAAGGCAATTCAAAATGAATCTATTATATCATAGGTTGTAGTAGTGGCATTCACACACACAAAAATCACATATGACTCATAGGGTTTTAAAAATCATGTCAATACATCATAGTACTACATGGGTGTTTATTATTATAAGTTGGGTGAATTCCATTTCATTAATTCTCTTTGATGCTGTAAACCATAATATTTAATAGGAAAAGGTGGAACTTGAGCACCATTCAAGCACCTCTCTCATAGGCAATCATAGTATGGCAGGAGATAGAGACAAGCTCAAACCAACTTCATGCTCAGAGGTTCAAACTAGTAAGAAACTATGGAATATATTATGTAAAGGGGGCTTGATGAAATATATGCATAAAATCATAAAACATGATGTAGACCTTGCAAAATATTTCATTATTGCATAGAATAAAATAATTATGGAGATAAGGGGGATTAAAATATATTTTACTAAGGAATTGATTTATGAGGTAACTAGGATGTCCTACGAGGGGTCTAAAGCTTTTAAATACCAATAAAAGACAATAGAGCTAATGCAAAGGTTATTAGGATAAATGAGACTTAAAAATTGATAAGAAGGGCTTATCATGAATAGACCTACTGAGGTATTGGCTAGAGGTGTGCATGTAAATCATGAAATACCTTACTTTAGAAGGTAAGTTTACACTTAAATTCTCACACCACTTTATGCTTAACAATTTTCACGGTTTTAAAATTAGTTTGTCATACTACTTGCTAAAGTCTCTTGAAAGCACAACCCTTGCCTTTCAAATCAATGAAGTGAATGCTATCATCCATTAAGGCCTTATTTTTTTGATTGTCAAGCATAGAGAGATATTACACAAGAAAGATGTCCCATTGGGAGGGTCTTATGTAGAGGATGATTCCCCCAAGTAATACCCAACCATGGAATGTTACTATCTTATGCCTAGCCATTCCCTAACAAGCACCTTTTCTAAGAGCACCATGGTAGAATTCCCTCTTCAACTTATAGTAAACAAACCAAAAATTATTATTTTTGATGAAGGGAATGTTATGGAATCTTATGAAAAAGGAAAGGATCCATTTTTGAGGTAATTAAGAAGAAAAAAGATAGAGGGTTTCAATAGTAAACTTCATGAAATTGGACTTGGTCTAGCTGACATGATAAAGGAATGGAAATCCATAAATAGGGAAGCCACCAAAATTCTACAAACCCTTTCATAACACACCAAAACTAAGGTTCTTACCCATAAATAAGATATTGGGTCAGTAAAGGTCCATACTCTAAAACCCTCTTTCAATCCACCCCTCAAAAATTCATTAGAGAAGGAGTTGCCTTAGAAGAATTTGAGAATGATCATGTCAAAGGATGTCATGGAATAAATTAATAATAGGACTTAGGCAAAGATAACTAGGAACAAGACAATGGAGAAGGCAAAGGACAAGGATGTCAGTAAGGCACTCATGGAGGATACTATCCTCTTTGAGTAATTTATTTATTTTCTCTTATTCTATTTTTTTCTACCCTCGTATTCAACTAGTTGTTTTTGTTCTACTGTATTGTGTTTCTCATCCCTTGGGGCTTACTTCATTTTATTCTACTTTTATTTAAACTCAAGTTTCAAGTCCTTGTAAAACTTGCTAATTTTACCTTATCAAATACAAATAAATTTGGCATAACATTAGTGACCATGATAGTTAGTTTCACATGTGGAATTGGGTTACAATCAATTCATGAATTTCAAAACTTAGGAGTGAAATCCAAGCTAATGTTTATAATAAGCTAAGTGAAACCCTCTTTAAATATTTTTTTCATTCAAGGGATGAATTATTTAGCTATCATGCCATGAAGAATAGGAAAGTATTAACTAGGAAATTTGGGCTAGATGAAAGTCATCATAGTATCCTAAAACATCAAATCTAAAATAAATTAGTGCTTTATAATAATATTATTACAATACTTGTTATTTATAAATAATTGATAAAAAATGACAAAATATTTAAACTTTTGATAAAAGAGATAAAGTCATGTGTTGAAATATCTGCCTTCACCTTTATAAAAAATGAATACTCATAATTACTCTCCAAAATTTGAGTTCAAATCAAAACAAGGCATGAAAAATAAAAGAGACGACAAAACAAAACAAATAAATAAGGAAAATTTGAAGAAATAAAATCAATTATAAAAAAAATTTAAATATTGACCATAGAATTCATGACGTAACCAATTTCCATCAAGATCCTACAAGTGATAAACATTATGACCAAATAACAATAGCTATCTTATATATTCCAAGCCATAAAGAATCAAACTTGTGATGTTTATATGGTTCTTTGTGATCTTTATCCCAATACAAGACTAAATCTCCAACCTTAATTTTTTTTTAGAAACTTTCTTATGAAAGATTTTTTTAATTTTATCTTTAGCTTCTTCTAATTTTTGTAGATTGATTTGGTTTTATCTAAAGTTAAGAGATCATTTAATCTTTGTTTAATGACATTAGTATTTTCATAAATGTATTGAAGAAAAGTCGTAGCATAAGTGATTTGTAAATGAATTTGCAAGGTGGATTCAAAGCTATAAGTCAACATGAAAGGAGAATAACCTATTACAATTTTGACCATGGTTTGATCAGCCCATAAGGCTTAAAATATTTTAACATGCTAGATTATTTTATTCTCACATACTATATTTTTCATAATCAAAATCATTTCTTTCGTTAGTAGATAATGCTTGTTTGTTCTCTTGAGGATAGTATTTATAAGAATGACTATACATAATTGAATACTTGACTAAATTTTTTAAGTATTCACTATAACTAAACTGAGGGCCATTACCTAATATTATTTAATAAATAACTCTAAATATTTAAAAAATGATTTTCAAAAGAATGAAATCACTTCAAAAGTGATAAATTTTTTTAAAGCTACAGTTTTAGGCCATTTAGTGAAATAATCAGTGGTAATTATAATGTTAATATGATAAATTTTATACCTTATTTTGTGAAAAAATTCTTCATTATGAAAATGTTTAAATGCATGGATAGTAAACTATCTCTACTAGTATAAAGTTGACATGGCATACATGAATTGACTAGTTTATAGGCATCTTGAAATAAAGTAGGCCAACAATATCCAACATTCAAGATTTTATATGTAGTTGTCTTCATTTCGAAGTTTCCACCGTATTTCCCTTCATGACAAGTTATACTTACATTCTGGGTTTGTTTATGGGTCAAAAAACATAAAAGTAATCCATCCCTATTTTGCAAAAAAAAAAAAAAAAAAAAGACAAAAAACACACACACACACACAAACCTTAAAACCCATAACCTAAGATATATTATTTGATGTCTAACTAATGAATCAATATAGGTTTAATTTTTGTAGTAAACAAGATTTTTATCCAAATTATCTTGTGAAAATAAGTAATCCTAATTATAATTTAGAGTCCTATCTTAAATTAATTTTGAAGATCATTTAATCTTTGTTTAATGACATTAGTATTTTCATAAATGTATTGAATAAAAATCCTAGCATAAGTGATTTGTAAATGAATTTTCAAGGTGCATTCAAAGCTATAAGTCAACATGAAAGGAGAATAACCTATTACAATTTTGACCATGGTTTGATTAGCCCATAAGGCTTAAAATATTTTAACATGCTAGATTATTTTATTCTCACATACTATATTTTTCATAATCAAAATCATTTATTTTGTTAGTAGATAATGCTTGTTTGTTCTCTTGAGGATAGTATTAATAAGAATGACTATACATAATTGAATACTTGTCTAATTTTTTTAAGTATTCACTATAACTAAACTAAGGTCCATTATCTAATATTATTTAATAAATAACTCTGAATATTTAAAAAATGATTCTCAAAAGAATGAAATCACTTCAAAAGTGATAAAACATTTTAAAGCTACAGTTTTAGGCCATTTAGTGAAATAGTCAGTGGTAATTAGAATGCTAATATGATAAATTTTATATCTTATTTTGTGAAAAAGTTCTTCATGATGAAAATGTTTAAATGCATGGATAGTAAACTATCTATACTAGTATAAATTTGACATGGCATACATGAATTGACTAGTTTATAGGCATCTTGAAATAAAGTAGGCCAACAATATCCAACACTCAAGATTTTATAAGTAGTTGTCTTCATTTCAAAGTGTCCACCGTATTTCTCTTCATGACAAATTATAATAACATTTTGGGTTTGTTTATGGGTCAAAAAACATAAAATTAATCCATCCCTATTTCAAAACAAAAAAAAAAAAAAAAAAAAAAAAAAAAAAAAACCTTAAAACCCATTATTTGATGTCTATCTAATGAATCACTATAGGTTTAATTTTTGTAGTAAACAAGATTTTTATCCAAATTATCTTGTGAATAATTAATCCTAATTATAATTTAGAGTCCTATCTTAAATTAATTTTGAAGATCAATGTAATATCCTAAAAATGGTAATTGGATGCTTAGAGTATCACTTGAGTTACCCTATTCCTATCTTAGCCCTAGATGTATCCTAGAGCCTTAGACTTAATTTTCTAGTCATTGAGAAGACAATAGTCACTTACATTGAGCCAAAACATATTCCTAGAACTGTCATCTTAGATCCCAACCCAAATTACTCAATAGTTTGCCAAGTAGACAATAATGCCACATTTGGGACACTATAGCCACATAGTGCTAGTGTCCCCAACTGGGTGCTATTATCTTTAGCCCTAGCTCTTCCCAATAGATAATTTTAAAAATGTGTATCCCTCTTAAGGTTATCCTAACATATTTTCTTATCCACACAAGTTATATATCCCTATAAATACAAGTCTAATTGACCTCTATTCACTAGATGGAAAATATATGGAAAAGCTATTCAAACCAAAGACAAAGTTGAGAAAAGTTAAGGTATTTGATCCCTATTCTCCCTTAATTATACATACTACCCTCTACATCAAATCTAAGTATAGTTTTCAAACATTTAAAATCTCAAGCACATTCAAGTCATTCAATCCCACTGTCATTAGAACATTCACTTGCAATTGTATCAAACACTAACTGGGAGAACTACAATAGGATTGATCCCTCTTCAGAGTATTGGTATGTAGGCAACTCTCTTCACAAAAGTGTGTTGAGGATGTGTAATCCATCCTAATAACACACATAATTATTATTCATGCCATACTTATAAATAGGACTATGGTTTTCACATTAAATCAAGTTTTCCAAGCACAACATAAAGCTCTAGGTTTTGTGCGCACATGAATATGACCTAAAAACATAGGCACATGTGCTCCTAAAAACAATGAATACTATTTCAAAGGGTAAATTAGCATCACATTGAGGACACTACATAAATGACACTACTATCCATATTGGGCACTAATATTTAGTGAGTAGATGAATACCAAAATCTTATTAACGACACTCAGAACTACCCATATCTCAACTTTGAGAACCCAAATCATCCATGATAATTATTTTTTAGATAAGTATCTATTTATCATTATTTACTACTATTTTTAAAAGGTCAAAAGAAGTCAAAGGTCATAAAAAATTAGTGCATAATTATTACAATTTATTTAACTGATATATATATCTCAGCTCTTTAATATAAACATAGGATTTTATTTGTAAAACCCTAAAAGGTTAAATCATTTGGTGAACCTAACTTACTTCAAATATTGATTCAAAATCTAGGGCTACCTACTTCTAATTTTTTGATATTTTTTAGACAACTTAGCTGATTAAAATCAATTTTACATTAGGGTTTTAATTTATTTTACATCTAAATTGAATTATTATAAAGAAACCCTAAATATAAAAAAACCTAACCCTATACAAAATTAGGGTTTGTATCCTTTTAATACTCATATTTTAATTCTAAAAATATCAAATTTACTATAATATTTCATTTTTTTCAATCTTTCATGGATTCCTATTCTTAAAAGGTTCAAATATACAAAACTTATTTTCCTACCTTTCAACCTACAATGGCAGAATTTAAAAATAGATTTGATGAAAATGATGAGCACAAATTACAAGACTTTGCATCCAAACATAAGGATATACAATATGATTTCATAAACATTATTAAAAAAGAACTCTGAAATAAAAATAATGGTCAATATTCAACCCCTCCATTTAATAATGTTGTTACACCTCCAATGGGACCAACTCAACCAACTCAGATATCACAACCCAATATTGTTATTTGAATTGAAGTGATAGCTACACCACTTGTGGCTATTTATTCTACTCTAGATGTACAATCCCTTATGTAGGAGGTTTTTAATCTGTAATCTAATGTATTATATATTAATTAGGGAATAACTAAACCATCACATGCCTTGGATTCTAACATTCTCTTGCATACACCTTTGGCACATCACATAGTGGCAAATCATTTTCCATCCAATTTCATGAACCCAAGGTCACATTATATGATGGCAAGAGTGACCCAAAAAATCATCTCAGAGCCTTTCATAACATACTTGGAATATGTGTCCAATAATTGGCTTTTTACAAAGTTATTTCCATGCAGTCCTAAGGATTATGCCCTAAAGTGGTTCTATGATTTTCTCAATCAATCTATCATGGCATTCAATCCCTTAGCTGACATGTTCTTGACACACTTGTCTATCAACATCAGTGATAATATATCATGTGCATAAGTGGAATAGTTAAATCAAAAGTCAAATAAGTCCATTGTTGATTATGTCTGATGATACAAGAAAATATTATCCAAATTGACTAGCCCCATGGAAAACAAAGAGATTCAGGATATATTTAAATAAAGTCTATTACCATCATTTCACTAAGCTATCTTATTTAAGAAGTTTCCCACATTTATTGACATGTGCCACATAGTCAAGGAAAAAGAGGTTTATATATTAGCAATGGGAAAAATAAATTACACAAATGGATCAAAATCAAATATTAATAGTAAAAATAAACCTACATATAAGGTAAGGGCCACAAAAAACAAAATTGAGCTAAAGGCCATCGTTAATGTAACTTCTGAGCCATTTCCCATACTAGTTTTATTATCTCTTTAGCTCAGAGTCTTCACTAATCTTCCATAGTCACCAACATAAGTTATATAATAACTATTAGAATGCAATGTAACATCTCTCCCTACCATTAAATAGGTTGATATGACATGGCATCTTTCAAATAATTATGATTAAAATGCATTATGTGAGTATGATAGGGCACTAGGCCACACGATAGATATATGCATTAACTTAAAACACAAGATACAAGATCTCATTGAGGCAAACATTATTGATGTGGGCACACCCACATAGCACAAAAAAAACAATATATAGAGGCTAATACTCTTAAGATATTTTTATATCCTTTTCCAAAGCATATAATTAATGAGGTAGGAGAAACATTTGGTATTCATTATACATACCAAGTGCATCCACCACCAACTTCCTATCACATAGTTATAGAGGATACGTATCCCTTGCATAATATTATTGGCATGTATCATAGTATAGTGCCATCTAGACCACTTATCACATTATTAGAGTAGGAGATTATGGATGATGGTATAGATTTACATGCACTCTTAATATGAGCATACATAGAACACCATCCTATTCATAATGTTATGGATGAAAATGGGTCAAGCATAAGTATGTATACCATGAAACTCTTATAATAATTGGGATACATAGATCAATATATATTCCCCATAGATATAGTCATTAGTGGTTTCAGTAGCCATGTTCAAATATCCATTTGGGAGATCATGATTCCATTATAGGTTGGACCAACACACATAGCCACTTGGCTCCTAATCATACTTAGTGTAGGTGTATTTGATATATTATTGAGTAGGGCATGATTAAAATAGCCTTGAGTCATCCCATTTATATTAAATCAATGCCTAAAGTATATACATGCTAACTAGGTGGTTAAGATTAAGGGTATCCCATATGAGTATCCTCTTCCCATCTCATAGGCAGTTTTAGCATAGTTTCCAATTATAGTACCAACATAGACACCAATAGTTCCAAAAAAATTACTAGATATTACATGGCTATAAATTATAGTAGAGAGTACAACTCTTATACATACATTAAAATGTTCATTAAAGTCATTAGATCAGTCTATGTTTACTCCTGCAATATCTACATGTACACATACTCTCCCTCAGAGTCCATTACTAAAGAGACATTTACATCAAAGATACACCATAGATTATAGAGGACCTTCTTCTACTCAATTTACACTAAGATCAGTTATATTGGGTTTTAGGGGTTGTCATCACAGGGCACCTACATTACCTATAGTTTCTACTTCTACCAAATGGGTCCCTAAGACCCCTACAATTTATAGGGCATCAAAATCAATGCCACAACATCATAACATCACTTCATAGACAATTTTAGACTTAGATTATAAAACATATTAGATCATGGGCTCATACTTACCCTTTCACATTTCATGCATGATCGCGGCTCCTTTATTCAACACACATCATGGTTATAATGAGTCTCTTATGAGACTCATTAGTTAGTATGGTTCCTAACCTTGTACATACTTCCTTATCTCTCTCAATAATTTTACATAATTTATTTTCATTTGCTTATACATAACTTATATTTAGAAAACACAAAAATAATATAACATGTCAAAATATAAAAACATTCAAATATTTCAAAAACATAAAATCTTATAGATTGTATGCATTATTATGTTTACATTTCTATTACTTGCAAGACATTGTATATTGATAGTTATCCTAATAGAGTCAGTTTTATCATATACATATGCTTCACTTATTCTTGTCGAGTGCTTGTATATTCTATATAGGACACCGATCCAATACACTAATCTAGACCAACTATAATCTACCCATTGGGGGAATTTACACTGATCTAGGTTTATATATTTGATACATCCACCCACTTGGGGCATATCCTACACAACTACTATAAATAGGTTTTATCTTTACATATTATATATTCTAGATTACATATTGATTTATCTTGATATAGATCATTACTCCTCATTACTTAGATTTTTTGATAACTATCACTAGTTAGACTCAGTATATATGCATCCAAGCATCTATATAGATTTTTACTACACAGTTATCCATGCTTTCATTTCTAGTTCCTAGTTTATAATTTATTGTGTTTTCTATGATTATTCCATCTTTAAGGGCATTTGAATATGACATTGGTATTAATATTTATGAAACTTCTCTATTTGTATGCTTTGGACATGTGCCCATGTCCCTTGTGTGTGATTTTATAATTTTATATATGGACATTTGAACATGTCCTTATATGTTTCTCTATGCTAAATTATTTGTTACTTGTGTATGTGGATATTTAGGCATGTCCTTGTATGTCTTCATTCTCAGTTTTAGTGAAATGTGCCCATGTTCCTTGTATTGTATCCCCTTGGCCTACCTTTTGCATGCCTCATGTGTTTATATGTTTTCTTCCTTGTGCGCTTCTACACCATGACACTTATACTTGCTTGTTACACACACACACACATACACACACTATTTTTTAATTCTATGAGGGATTGAATGCATCTAACCTTCCTATTTAGGTTACATGATGGATATCATGCCCCATACATTAGGTAATTAGTCATATTTATTGCTATACACATTGATAACATCTATCTTGACACCCTTATGTAATGCTAGATTACAACATACATCTTATATTACCTACTTATGCTTAGATTTATTTACATTTAAATGTTATATTTGTCCATTATATTGAAATATCATGCACATGCTCTAGCTTACACATTTTATAGAGTGACTTATTTAGAGGGTAGATATTACACAATTTACATGGGTTTGTCATAGAGATTAGGCTCCTAATTTATTTTTCATAGACATATTTCAACACACAGGCTTAGTTTCAGATATTAGACTCAAAGAAGACACAAAATAAAATAAAAACTCAATAGTCAATTTAGATCACACAAAAATTAGACCAGTCATACATTAGTGCCTAGATTGGGACACTATCACCATAGGAAACTACTATCTAGTAGCCCCATCTTTAGGACATTCTAGATCATTCATACTAATACACCAAGTATAATACATATTTGCATAGATACAGTCATAGGTTTGATAATTATGTTAAGATTTAGCTCAGATACATTCATTTCAACTTACATTCATACTATTTTCTCAGACTTGGGGGAATCATACATAGTATGATCACTCATACATTTAGATCAATAACATAGATTCAACTATTACATACTCAGTTTAGATTTAATATACTCAGATACCAAGTTGGAGGCATGTGCATGGTAGATATTTTACATAATCAACTACACACAATTTGATCATATTGAATGACAAACTCCATGTCATTCTATATGCTATATACACTTGATATCACATTCTAGGTTATCACCAAATTCATGCATTACTCCATCTATAGTGGTTGGCATTCCTGAGTGGCTTAGATCTACTTAATATACATGAGTAGACATAGAGTATAATACATAATTAGATTTACTCAATTAGATACTTTCAACACTTTAAATAGTTTAGTTACAGATTTATCTACTTCACATAGGTGGGAAATGATGGAGTCATAGCCTACTTGAGTTATTGAGCCACCTACATGAGAGGATTAGACACACTTAGAAAATTATCCAAGTTATTCACAAAGACCAAGATCCACTGAGTAGGGGTGGGAAATGATGGAGTCAAACCTAGATTGAGTTATTGAGCCACCCATAAGAGGATTAAGCAATCCATCAGTTCAATTCAAGCTATTTAATGATATGATCACTACGTACACTCACATACAAAGGTTGACACTACGTTCATACATTGGTTCACATACCTAATGAGGTATATTCATTCCTTTCCTCTCTCTTTAATTATCTTTTACTTAGTTAATTAATTTTAACATAGTATTTTGCTTTTGATAATCTCTTAAGTAAGGACTAAGTTTTTGCATGTTTTATTACAAGTCATTGCTTTAGATCATGTTTCACATACGTAAACCTAGATTCACATACTCAAAATTAGATACATAGGATTCACTTCCAAGGTAAGTCCAAGTATTCTTCTTTTTATTTTATAATAATCATTTTGCTTTGTTGCATTACTAGCATAAAGGTGGGGCAAATGTAATCACCTAAAAGTGGTAATTAGATGCTAAGAGTGTTGCTTGAGTTACCTTATTCCTAGCTTAGCCCTAGACCTATATTAGAGCCTTAAACTTAATTTTATAGTCATTGAATAGACAAAAATCACATAAAATTAACCAAAACATAGTCCCAAAATTTTCATCTCAGATCCCAACCCAAATTTCTCAATAGTCTACCAAGTGGATATTAGTGCCACATTTGGGACACTATAACCATATGGTGTTAGTGTCCCCAACTAGGTGCTGCTATCCTTAGCCCTATCTCTTCCAAATGGATATTTTTTAAAATGTGTTCCCATCCTAAGGTTGTCCTAAGAATATTTTGTTATCCAAATAAGCTAAAAATCCTTATAAATACAAGTCTAATTGACTTCTATTCACTAGATGGAAAATAGATGCAAAAGTTATTCAAACCAAAGATAAAGTGGAAAAAAATTAAGCTATTTGATCCCTATTCTACCCTAATTCTACATAATACCATATAAAATAACCCTAATCCAAGTTTTCAAACATTTCAAATCTCAAACACATTCAAGGCATCCAATCCCACTCTCATTTTAGCATTCACTTGTACTTTCATCAAACACTAGGTGGGAGAACTACATTAGGTTTGATCCCTCTTTAGAGTATTGGTATATAAGAAAATATCTTCAAAATATGGATTTGAGGATGCCCAATCCATCTTAATAACACACATATAATTATTACTCATCTCATACATGCATAGCCCTCTAAAAAGTGACACCTAAATTCATCAAATTCAAAGGCATCCTATTAAAAGTAAATGTTTCTCTATGTGTGATAAATGTGGTTTTATGCATATATTATATAGTTTAAAAAATATGATTATATCCTAAAAATCCATTTAGAAGAGACATCATTTTATAAATAATAACATGATGTAAGATCTGATCTATACTTGGTAAAGGTAAATTATCTTTAATAATAACATGATTTAAATATCTAAAATATACATAAAGACAAATGTCCCCATTTTTATTCCTAATAAAGATAGGGTTGGATATGTAGTTTTAATATCTTATGGGAAAAATAACACCACTATTTAAAATCTTATTGAGCTCCTTATCAATGGTGTCTTCTAATAAGGGGTTGATTCTTCGAGATTTATGCCTTACATGTTTTATACCAAGATTTATAGGTATATAATGTTTTATAATATCAATACCATAATCCTGTAGTTATTTTTAAGACCAAGAAAATTTATTAATGAATTCTTTGAAAATTTTAATAATCTACTCTTTTTTCTTAGTAGTAGAATGAATTCCTAAATGAATAAACCTAGGATCTTCTCTGTGAAGATTGATAGGAATTGTCTCACTTATGATTCTCTTGGAAGGTTATTCATTTTGAGATATTTTAGATTAATCATGAGGTGTAAATATCAATTCTAAACTAACTAAATAAATAGTTAACTTAATCATGCTTATTTATAAATAATCCTCACAATTAAAAATGCAGTGATAATGATCAAAATAATTACCTTTAATAAAATATCGATATGCTCATCATAATTAAAAAATAGGTCAATTATCATTAAGATTATGAATCTTAGGCCTGAAAAGGAATAATCAATAGAAGTCTCAATATCACTCAAGATAGGATTTGAAGTTGTATATTATGAGTACAAGATAGGTTAGTTCATTGTTAATTACTCAAACCAAAAAAAATCACAAACATAACATCTCAAACATGATCCATCAGATTGGGCAAGATCTAAAAGAGACAAACAAATAGAAAGTACATCAATATGATTACCTTCCTCATGGATAACACTTTATTTTAGTATACATACACATTTTTTCTTGGATATAGAGCTCAAGATATTTGTTAATGTTTCAGTGCTTATGAGGGCATCTATCCAAGCACTATTGAGTGATTTTTGAGTAATTTGAAGAAATAATGAATGATAATAAAATGTGATGGCCTTCATATTTGGTAGATATTTTTTGCACTAATTGTTCATGTCTAAAATGGAATATGGCCCTTTTATTTATAAATTCTCTAAGCTACTCTCAATTGTTAGATGATAATCCTGATGGGTGGTGGAGGATTAGTCAAATTTGGAGTACAAATGCCATAAATATCTTGGATAGAGTTTACATTAATTAAGCATGGGTTGTAAAATCTAATATTTTAAAAATGCTTGAAAACTTTCATGTGATGTCATGATTCTAGATATTTATTGAAAAATAATTCAATTAATGAATAAAGAAAATAATAAATTCTAAAATCTATGGAGTTTCTCATTAGAAGAATATTAGGTTAATTAAGACTAGTTAATTAAATTAATGCTGTGACTTTTAAAATTTAAGAACTTTTTGACCTAATTAATCCAAAATATCTCTTGCATAGTCATAATTTGACTTAGGACTAATTAATTAAAGTTGATAATTATGTATGGTGTATTTCCCCAATCAAGGATGCACTATGCATTTCGAAATGTGCATGCAAGATGTGTGAAATAATTTGGATGTTTAGGTGATTTGTGCATTATTGCAAGAAATGATTCTATGTATAATTTTTACATGAAAGTGATGAGAATTGAGTGTCTACATAATAAAAAACAATAGATTTATCAACACGAATGTTGAATTATCTTAGAATATGCATGATATTGAATAAAAACCTTATGCTAGTGGACCAGACCTTTTGCGTGTATCTATCCAGATGAGTTTGATTAGTCTTGTAATTTTTTATAAATTTTCTCACAATAAACTTAGAGTCTCCAAATACTTCTAAGTGGTTTATATTTAATTTAATTTCCTTTTCTAAACTGATATATAAAGCATCAAATTTAACTTTTTTATTTTTATTTTGAAAAGATAATTTATAAGTATATCTAAATTCCTTACCTATAAGAATGATAAGAAAAACTTTAGCACCACTTCAATGTTCCAAACATACTCTATAAAACTATAATGACCAATTAGGTCCTTGGGATATGGTTCTTATATGTTGATGATCAGGGTCATGTAATGCTAGAAGCTCATAAGTTCTATTCCGTATATCAACATAAAAACATTATTTGATACAAATTCAATAAGATTAAAATTATAATATTTTTTATGCATAAATTCAATATCATTTCCAATGGGAATCCAATTAGTATTCTTACCTACAAAAACATTAGTTGCATTAGACCAATCTATGCCTAATAACAAAGAATAATTGATCAAGATATATAAATCTTGTACATTATAAATGCACTTGATTCATTCAGCTTGAGATATCTTAATAAAAATGTCATGAAACTTACCATAGCTTTTATTTTGACAATAATCAAAACTAATGAACTTTATATTGTTTGTTTTATAAGATATGCCATTTGATTAGTGAAAAATTTAGGCACAATATTATTAGATCATGTATCAATAATACAATTATGGATTACTCTATCAATAATTTTTACATATACATAGAAAGGAGGGATTTAATCATAATGAAGATCATTATATTGTAAAAAATCATAATCATATTCATTATTATTAGCTTCTTCTTTCAAGCCTAGAACATTTTTACTAGCTAGTTTTTTAATCTCATTATTAATATTTCCAATTTGGCCTGGTAAACCAACATCTTGAAGCAAAGAAAAACTTTCCTTAATGGTTTTAATATCATCAATAATATTATAAGATCCAACATATAGATGATAAATTTGAGTAAAATGTTTAGAATTATATGAAGGTTGACATTGAACATCTTTAAATCTAGTTGGTAAGGGGTTAGCCTGTTAAGAATTTGTAGTATAATTATTTATAATAGTACCATTAATAGCTTTACCTTTACCTTGTGAAAAAGGTTTTAAATTATAAGTCTAATTATTATTAGGCCTTGTTGTATTAAATTTATCATTAAGGACATACTTGTAAGCCTTTTACCTTTTTGAACAACATTTACATTAATAGTTTTGATTTCACCCAAAGATTCATCAAAATTGCACATGTTTATATTGTCAGCCAAATCAATAGAAATATTGTCTTTCCCTTCAATAAAATTTAAATATTTGGAAAAAAAATACAAGTATTAGGGTCGTGATCTACTTCATAGACATAAAAAAATGAGTTGTTTCTTCATGCTTACCTCTTTGAATGTTTGAAACTTTTCTTAATGATGATTATTTATCATTTAACTATCACTTGATGGTGACCATCTCATTGCCAAGATTATGTATGGATTTTATAAATTTTACATTTTCAAATGTTAGGCCTATAGAATATCATTTTTAAGACCAATGCATTTAATCTTATTTTCATATTTAATATAGAAAATTATTATACCATCATATTTTATAATAACTTTATCTTCCAAATCCATTTTATACTTGAGTGGTAATGCACTAAAATAATATTTTATTGATAATTTTTTAGATGACATCACATCATGTGGCATCTTTGTCTTATCTTGGTGAATCTAGTAATAAAATTATATATAGTCTCACCTAGATCAATAGAAATATTTACAAGCTCATTGATTAACTTTACATCTTCTTTAATTTTATCAAAATAGAGTTCAAGCCAATCTTCAATATATTTTTATGTATTAATAAAATTAGTGGTCAAAATAATGAATTATTGATATTCTTTAACTTCTAAAGTTTGATAAAATACCCTAAGATAAATCTTTTCATTTGTTATTTTAAAGATTGCACAAACTAACTTAAAGGCATCTAGGTAATATTCCCAAGATTCACTAGGTTCTCCCAAATACTTAACAATATTAAGTCCATTAAGAGGGAAACTTACCAGGATCGTTACCTATTTTAATTGGATTAAAACCTATCCAAGTATTTGTTTCTCATTACTCATTGTCAAAATTAGTATCAACCTCATTATCATTTGATTCTTCTTTATCTTTATCATTTTATAGACTAGGGATGATGTCATTGATTTGATATCTAGGTTGATTTCCCATTGGAAGGCTCAATAAGTTCAACTAAATAATATTTAGGAAGAATATTAGAATGAGATTTGTTTTTGAGCTGAGGATTAGTAGCCAATATTTTTTCTCTTTGTCATTTAATGTGATAATTTCATTGTTAAATTGAGACTGAGTTTGAAGTTTAAATAAAGCATAATTGTCTATTGCAAATGCTTTTCCCTTCTCAAAATTTAAAACCTCAAGTATATGATGAAGATTATGAAGCTTATTATACCAAGAAAATTAGATAATATTAGAATCTATATCAACTTGGTCTTTGACAATATCAATACTTGGTTGCATAATAAGAGTAGGACCTATATTGATCATGCACAATAAAACTAATTTGAAAGAAGAAAAATTAAATAAATTGATATTTGAAGTTTCCATATAAGTCACCAATTTTTTTCATTATGTAAATGCCACATCAACAAATCAACTCGTTTACCTATCATTAAGGTCAAGATAGAATTTTACTAGTTTAATCTTAAGGGACTTATGGGTCAATAATTAGTCTTAAGGCATGTAGAGGGTTTTTAATGTTTTGGGAATATATCAGTTTAATAAAAGATTAAATCAAACTTAATTCTTTCAATAAAAAATTCAATCCTTCAATATTCATATCAATCTTGAATCATATTTATAGATATGATCTAACCTATCTAACAAAGTAGAGCCTATGAAAGAGGAAATTTCTTGAAGGAAATAAATTTGATTCATATTTAATTATTTAATATCTTTTATAATCAGTTGAATTAACACTAAAACAACACTAAAACAACTAAAATATAAGTAGTGAAAGAAACTAAAAGAAAGATAAAATAAAAGAATGTGGAAACCAAACATAGAGAAATACACTGCAATCAACATTAGTAAAACAATAGCTAAAATTAGAGTCAAATTAGTCATTAATCTAAATAAAGTGTTATAAATTACAAGCTAATAAGTCAGAAGTTAAATAAGAAAGATTAATTTAAGTGAGATTTAATATACATATTATAAGGTTAAACTAATAAGAAATATAAACTAAAGAAACTTAAATGAACTAATCTAAAGAAGAAATAAATACTAATCTAAGGATAGTAAAATAAATAAATAAATGAAAAAGGAACTAAACTAAGAGGAAAATAGAAAGAAACTATCAATAAATAAGGAGTTGACTCAATGATAATGTGAATTGAATATTTATTGAGAAAATTTAAATAAAGTGTATACATCACTTGTTTACAAATGACTCTTCGAAGAGAAACCACTATATAATAACAACCCAACAATATGTCATAAGAGATATGATGTATTCATCATTATTTAGGTAACATACAAATTGTTTTATGTGTATATGACTACATGTTTTTGAAATCATAAAAAGAGTTAATACCTAATCAAATTCAGATGATCAATTTATAAAATAAACAAGAAAACAAGGTATACTTATGTATATCAAGCAAATTACTTCACTATCAGATAATGTATTATTTAATTTAATTACAAGTGATGTTAAATCTCAGAGATGCTTTAAATAAATAAGTGTAGTATGAAATCTTTGAAATCAAAGAGGTATGTACTTTTTCTCCCCTATTTTAATGTCCTTTAGTCTCTATATATAGCTTTCATTTTAGAGGTAGTTGCACTTTTAAGTTATAATAAACTCTTTGTCAAATTTAATTAACTTTAAAATAAAAGTTAACTATTTTATAACTTTATATATTTCATAACTTCAAAATACTATTTTAAAATAAAGACCAAATAAACATATATAAAGGGTGGGGCCTTTTAACTTGTTAAATAAACAGCTTAATTAGTAATTAAACAATTTTATAATTTAATTAAACTAGTCATATAATTATATCTAATGATTTATCCATTTTCATAATTAATCAAAATTAATAAAACATAACCATATTAATAACATGAACATTCCAACACAACAACATAATTAGATATTCAAAAACCATTGAAATAACAATCCATCATAAATTGTTGCAACTAAAATTAACATATTGTTAAATAAATTTCAAATGCTTAAAGAAAATAGAAAAGTACCAAGCTGAAAGACCAAAATAAAATATCTCAAATAAATTGCCAAGTTTGTAAAGCAGAACTACTAAAACAAAATTAAAGATAAAATCACATCATAATTATTCTTTCTTAGAATCATCATATTCAAACTCTAATGGGGTCCTAGGTGTATACTTATCACAATCATCATAATATCTATCAAGTAATTTGTATACTCTAGATGTGAATCCAAAAACTTGATGACATTAGTGTATACACATAATATTTTCAAACTTACTGATTACTAACACTTTGTATCTTGCAGGAACTCATTGAGTCTCAATATCTCTGAGTGCATGCCTTAAGGGGCAGACCAAGAAAGGGGTGGGTAGGCTATTGGTGCTTTATAGGATTGTTGTCCCTTTTGCCACATGTTATCTACACACTTATCTCCTAAAACCATTTACCCTAAGCTTGTTCTTCTCAGTTGAACCAATTACAAAATTTTTACACACTTTATCCTGCTTTTCCTTAACTAAATCCCATTTTTCCAATCATCTATACAAGGTGAACTGGGTCAACCTTGTACAGTTTTGGGTTATTTTCACTTAAAAACTATTTTGACCTTTGGTCAACCTAGCTCATGACCTAGTGAATTATTGTTTGGAATTGTATTGGGTCGACCCTATCAATTGATATTTTTGGAAGGATTTAGGGTAAGATATACTTATATATACAAGTTCATTTTCCACCATTTGATAAGAAACAAGTGAATAAGAAGTAATTGTGAATGGAAATTTGCTTATTGACCATTCTACTTAAGAAGTAAAGCTTAGGGTTCCATACTTTCTTTGGAGATATAGATCTTGTATTGTGGAGAGGTCTTTTGGATGCATTGATAGGTTGTGTATCCTAGAACTAATTTGTCTTTGTTATCCTTACATACCACAACAATTTCTTGCAAAACACATTGGCTAAGGGAGAGATTGAGGCTTGATGGTTTTGTCTTCAAGGTAAGTATTCCTAACTTTATTTCTCCTTTTGTAAGAGTAGATAGATAATGTAGTCATGCTTCTTTTCCATGCATTATAATTTTGTATACATTGAGGTGAGTATATGTCTTCTATGCATGTTTAGTTTTTGTTTTGTTTCTAACCCCCACGTTGTTCCACAAGCTTTGGTGAGCATTTGATTAGATTTACTTTCTTATTATTAGCATAGGTGAAATATTAAAACCTAGGACCCCCTTAGGGTTATTACATGATTGTGTTAGACTGGAGGCTTTAAAACCCTCCTTAACATAGTGTATTATGATAAGTGATCCCCTAATTAGTTCTAGTAGATCCCCATATTGGTCATGCTCCCATTTAAAAAATGTATTCCTAATCGAAAGTGTAGGTATGATCTATCTTCTCTGAGCCAAGAATGATTTATAGACATGATGCATTTATGATTGCATACATTATGGTGAACCCAACATGAACTAAGCCTTAAAATATTTATTCACTTATTTCATTCTTTTATCATATATTTTCCATATTGGGTTGAATGCATCAACTCCATTCTAATTTATGTGTGCATGTTTTTAGGTACAGGATATTGAATCAACTCAATCAACCCAATACAATTTTCTATATTTTCAAACATTAGGTTCAACATACTAGGTCAACCCAGTCGAGCTTGTAATTTTTTAGGCAATCTATCCAACATACTAGGTCAACCCAATCAACCATGTATAGTTTAAACACTTAGCAACAGACTCTTGTAAAGCTAGATCGACCCAGTCGACCCTGTTAGTAGGATTTGCAAATATTTATCAAGGTTTTTTGATAGCAATATCACTTCTCTACATATTCAAAATCAACAAGGTTAATTTATATCCTTTCTCTCTTTCCTTACACTCTTTCCTTTGATATTTGGTAGTATTTTAAATTGCCCTTATAAAGTCAATTGGATTGACCCTATCAACCTAGTTTTATATTCTGTGTGTTGTTTGGATAAATAGATTGACTATGTAGACCCTATTCATTTTTAGAACTTGATTTTGTAGTACATAGGTGACATTATCAACCTTGTTCTATATTTTATGCATACAATATCAACTGTATTAACACTATACCATGTTTCAAAGTTAGAATTAACCTTTATATGCTAGTAATTAGTTTCAGAGTTTCATTTCTTATTACTTACATGATTATAATAGAACACATAGTCTAATTAGGTGGATTTTAATTTACCATTTAGTTTCACTATTTTTTATTTTATGCACACATGAAAAAATAAAAAAATCTTTAATAAACACTTTAACAATTATCTACCCAAGGCCAACCTACTTGGATTTCATTACTAAAGGGGAAGTTGACTTGGTTTTCTAGCCAATTATAAACACATGGTTAATGGTATATTTTGGATAAATACCTGACACCTTTATCACTATAGTGTGTAAAGTGATGGGGTAGGCCCTAATACCAAGCTTGTACCATTGCCAATACAAATCCCTTTTAACCTAAACTTCCTAAAACCATCCTTAGATTAATTTCTAGTTATTTTCTTACAACAAATTTTCCATCACATTTAAAATCATATTCTAATAATATAAATAAAATTCAGGTTGACCATCTAGTTAGATTTCAATTTTTAAGTTGATTTCTTGCTCTTTGCTCAATTATGTGTTGTATTGCAAAAATTTGCATTGGATAATATTGGTGTAAAGTTTTATGATGTGTGCCTCAATTGAATCACCCTCATTGATCTAATTGATTATTTGTTTCCTTTTAGTTCTTGATTTCTTAAGTACTTGATTTTTTTAATTTTTTTAGTACATGATCATTTTAGTCAACATAATCTACTATAGGCTATTTGATTTTCCATATTTGTTGTAATAGATTGACTCAGTTGACCTTATATACTTTTTTAGCCTCTATTTGTTGTACCAAATCAACTTAGTCAACCCTATATTATTTATAGGCCCTCTTCCCTATGCTGGTCGACCCAATCAACCCTATACTATTATTTCCACTTCTTATTTCCTTGATTTTGCATTTCTCTTACTTGATTTTAGTCATTTTCCTTCATTATGAATTTTATGTTTGAAGACAACACTGAGTTGAATTTAACAAACATGATGAGTCTTACCCACCCTCATAGGATCTCCCATATGCAGAGTAGGGATCCTATCTTGGATGAGAATAATGCTCATATAACCACTTGTACAATAAACTATGAGAAATGTCTTAATACCTCTTCATAGCATAATCCTCTCTTTTTCCTAGAAAACTAACCTAAATTAGAGTATACCCCCAAAATGATCATTTTTATCTCCAAATTTACTCAACATCAAGGAAAAGATCCCTATAACATTTAACATCTTATGATTAGTGATCAATATAAAGAGCCTCATTCACCTACTCCCACATTCTCAAATGGATTTGGAGGTATCACTTTCTTTGACTCTTAGCCTCTTCCCTTGATTATGACCCCTTCTCATACCATGACCTCTTCTTCTTTAACCTCTTATACTTCCATTCCTAGTATATCCACTTACATGGTATGTTCTACATCTATTGGGCCTCTTACAAGATCTAATATCCTTAATTCATCCACTAGTGCATTGTTTGATACCCAAGGTAATCATTCTTCTCATCCCTTCACTAGTCCATATTTTCCTTCACAATCAAATTTTGCCACTAATGCCTCTCATTCTCATAGTTCCTCTCAAGATCCTATCAACACCGATAGTGGTACCCAAGCCACTAATACCAATTCCAATACTAACTTTGATTCTTTAAATAATGCCAATCAAACCCATTGACTATTGTTACAAACACTTAATCAAATGAATACCTTTCAAGCTCATAACACATAAAATGATGAGAATGCAAAATCACCTTCTCCATCTTCAAAATCATCTACAACTAATGACTTGGGGCATGTATAATAAAAATTTTCCCCCTCCTCCTCTTTGAGATTCCAAAGACAATCTCATTCCTCAACCTCATTTGGTCAACAAAACCATTAAGCATATTTAAAATGAGCATGTTACCACTCAAATTAATAATATTGATATAAGAGGTATTTGATTTAACAATTTAGGGAATATTGGTGTATTATTCCTAATTTAGTTAAAGGGTTTGAGTAGTAAAATTAGTAAATAAATATGTAATAATTAAGCTACTGATTTATATAAATTTGATTATGATCTTAACCTTTCTAAAAATAGTAATAAGGGATAGAAAATAAGACTTATCTAAAAATTAATTGAGATGACTAAGACATAGTCTAAAATTCATTGTGTAGGATTGGGACATTATTACAAATATAGATCTGGCCTTCATTTTATGATTGGATAGGAGCACTAAAATAGGACACTAGTGGCATCAATGTTATGGTCTACTTCTATCACTATTGTCAAGGAGACTTGAGCTTGCTAGGTTTTGTTCATTATGTCTGTGTGACCATATCTATGAATTTTCAACTATCTCATGTCTATAAAAATGCTTGTAAACATTATTTAATATTAAAACCCTAGACTCCATTATGCTTTGATAAGCTTTGGAAACAAGGGGGGTTAGTGTGTGTAAGATGTACTGAACGTGTATCCACACCCCTGATGTGGGCACACTACCTACATACCAATACTCTGAAGAGGGATCAAGCCATATTTAGCTCTCCCACTTGATGTGTTTCATGCAATAGTGTGTATGAAGATGTAAAAGCTAAAACTAGATGTGTTTGAGGTGGATAGGGATTGGTGTAAGGATTTGGATAAGCTTATAAGTGTATTGGTTGGCTGTATATAGAGAATAGGGAAGATTGAATGAGTAGTCTTGCTTGTATTCTTTTTGATAATTACCAACCTCTTCCAAGTGATCTTTCAATGGGATTTTCTATGGATCTATTGGTCATGGGTTGAATAAGCTCACATTAGAACAATAAATAAAAGGATGAGGAACCAAAAATAATTGACTATTGGGGCTAAAAATGTACTTGGATAGGAGCATTGAAATAAGATACTAGTGGTACCAGTGCTATAGTCTAATTTGGGTGATATTATCCTTATCTAATAGGGCCTAAGGGGATGGTTTTATCATTGAGAGAGTAGTCTGACTAAGCTAGAAATAGGTCTAGAAGGCTATAGATGATTGAGAATCAATGAAAAGATGCCTATAAGGGTCATAAAAGTAAGCAGGAGGGACCTATGGGTTGGGTGTCATTATCCACACTCAAGTTACCAATTTTCACATTTTATATGACTAAAATATCACCCCTACCATTTATTATAATGGATCAACTAATCCTACCCTTCATCTTAAAACATTTATAAATATTTATAAATATTGGGTCAAATTGAGCACCTTTACCACTACTAATCTCTTAGCCAAAACCCTCACAGGTGATGCCTTAGACTCGTACAATCAAATTAGAACTCATTATATAGCTAGTTTGGAAGATTTAGTGATTACTTTAGTTCAAGAATTTCAAACTAGTGATCTTCCCAAAAATACTTTGGCCCACTTCATAAATTATAAACAAATTTAAAATGAAATTGCTCAATCTTTTTTTAAAAGGTGGAAAACTTTGTCAAATAAGTGTGAACATAACATGGCTTCTGATAACCTTTTCAATCTCTTCACTAATGCTCTTTTTTCAAAGTTATAATATTAGGTCCGTACTCTCTCTCCACATAATTTAAAGGAGGCTATTGACCAACTAAATTTCAATATTTCCTTATCCATCAATTCGAGCCACCCTAACCTTCTATAGGTCATCATCTCTTACTTAAGAAAAAAAATTGTAATGCTACCAATGATGGTGTTAGAATCTTATGGCACTATTCATGCTATTCAAGTTTTCATTCTTAACCAATATTTAAAACCAACTCCCCATTCTCAAAATATACCAATCCTCATTTATCTCCACCAAATAACATTAATTTTCACAAACCACTATCCTCAAATAAATTACTCAAGCATCTACCTAGGCCTCTTCCATGAGAACTTGACCCTACTCATCTTATGAAATCCTAGTATGATCCTAATGAGTTTTGTTGTTTTCACACTAGTTGGGTCATTCTCACGAGACTTGTAGGTAGATCCATAATTTTTCTATGGATTTTCTTGTTGGTCCTAATTTTGATCATGATTTTATCATTTAAAGTGTTAACAAGGCTATGACACTACTTTTAATGCTTATGAATCATATACTAAATATAAAGCCTTAAATCAAGCTAATGCTCATTTGGCTATCTACAAAGACCCTCTTCCTAATCACTAACCTAATAAAGACACCCAATTCAAGCCCAACCATTTAAACAATAACGTATAAATTCATGTTGACCCCAATTCTAAAGAGAATGTGGTCAACATGACTAATATGCAAAGGGTTGTTGATTTCATTGATCCTTAGCCTATCTACACTCTTCCATTATCTCACACATTCCATGTTATCAAAGATTTTTATCCAACTCATTTAAATGAGTTAGGTCAAGATGACCTTATAACCTTTGATGATCCAATTCCTAATTCTCCCTTGGATAACACTTCTCATTATATTTCAACCATTCCTCTATCTTCTAACAATAATAATAATCAAGCCTCTACTAAAGCTTCTTCTAAAAAATCTCAAAACCAAACTAAACCAACCACTTCATCCTCATAACACAATTTTCAGCCTTATTCTAAACCTTCTCCTACTTATCAACATAAATTTCAATACACTTTGGCTCTTTCTTCTAAGGACCTTCTTAATCACTATGCACTTATATCTAACAAATTTATTATAGGTATTAATGAGTGGTATCCCATTATGGAGCTAACTAATCTCGTATCCCAAATTCCATTCTTAAGCTTATGAAGATCTCTCCATATCATAGAAACCATCTTATGCAAATCTTATTCAAGATGAACATCCCTCATCCTCCTCTAGTAGGACGTGAAGTAGCCTTATCTGGATCCAAGGATAGTATATTACAATAATGTGAAGAAATGTCCATTAATGTTGACAAAATAATGGAAATTTCTCTTTATTTAAAATTTCATATAATATCTATGATTCCTAATGAGATTCTAATTCATGTGAATGATCTTCCCTTATTCATTAGTATCCAAATATGTGATATGTAAGTCAAGCATGCATTGATTTATGAGGGTTTAGGTACTTGCATTGTCTTTCTCAATTTTAGAAAGACACTTGGATATTCTGAATATAACCTCAAGTCCACACATATCACATGCCAATCATAAGATAGAAGTTAAATTCCTCCTTTAGGTTGTGTGTGGCTTCTTATTACCATCCCAACTATCACTGTTCATGTGAAGATGAGGATATTTAACTTTCCTCTCTCTCTTATAACATCTTGCTTAGTAGGCCATAGAATCACTATATGAGAACAATTACTTCTTCTACCTACCAATGAATTAAATTACCTCATAATGGAGCCATTTATAGGATTAAATATGATACTAACCCTTAGAATTTTGAATAATTTTAAAATTGTGGTGTCTTAAAAATTCCTAATCTTATACCTTTGCCCAGTGTTCCATTCCATTCCATTCCATTCCATTCCATTCCATTCCATTCCATTCCATTCCATTCCATTCCATTCCATTCCATGAGTCTCAACACCTTAATTTCTCCATCAATTCCACTAGAGATTAAGATGGTAATCTAAAATTTATTGGGAATATTCCTCCTAAACTCTTAGATTCTAATGATGATGATCCTAATGAGATCAACCTAAATATTAAAACTTATGATTTCTTACCTCATCTCATCTCAAAGCTTCTGGCTTCTTTTCAGCCTCATTCTTTCAAACCTCCTTGAGATGACATTCACATTATCTTAACCAAGACCTAAAATTATATTCACCACACTTCATCAAATGATAAGGTAATCCATACTTACATCATTGACCTTGACACACTAGATTATGATGATGGTTAGTCCTTAGATGATCTATTATTAGGTGGTCTTTTTTAGGCTTGTAATGTTGAGATTATTCATTATCATTCTTCCTTGTTTGAGTTTTTTTACATCTTCCCATCTTCCCTCATTTATAGTTCCTAATTTTAGTATTTTTCCTCTTTATCATAGGGTAGAGATGGTGCTACCACTTTAAATTTTTAAGGAGCCTCATAGGAGTATGCTTATAGATTATGCTATGAATGGGCCTTACCAATTTGATAGGTACCTTGACTATCACAACTTGTTTACCCCTGAGATGAGTATGACCCTTATTAGGCCTTCTATAGATCCTACCCCTCCCATATTGTAACCTTATTTGAAACCCTTTCTTGTTATTGCTATAGTTGAGACCATTCTTGCTCCTACTATAGTTGAGCCTATTCCTGATTTTGCTATTGCTGAGCCTACCCCTGCTTTTGATCCCATTTCTCCTTCCATTGAGCCTAGTTCCATTCCTTCCCCACCACCACCCTCCCTTGGTGATGGTTTTATTCCTTTGCCTAAGATGACTTTGATTCCCACCAAATGGGATAATGAATCTTCTCTAGCTCCTTCTACTCTTATTACATCTCCCATGAGTGCTTTTATTAAGACCACTCATAAATATATCTATTTCTTCCATATAACATATAATCATTCATCCACCCATTATCTCAAGTTGTGATAATATCTTGATACTTTTCATCCTTCCCCTCAATCCTTAGATAAAATCATGCCTCCCCTAAAGTTTCTACCTAAATATATGCCTAAATATGGTGAGTTGTATTGCTTGTGGCACCAATTTTAGAACCCATCACACTGATCATTACTGCATCCTTATCTAACACCTTAAATATTACCTTATAGCTATTTTAATACCTTCTATCATTATTCCCATAGGTCATTCTTGAAAGAAGGATCTTCCTTCTTCTCCCATGGTTACACCTCCTATGGTACCTTCATCACCTTCTATGCCTCTACCTATGACTCCTTCACCTGTGGATCTTCCCTCACTTATGGATCCTTCTCCATCAGTGATTCCTACATCTCCCATAGAGCTCGCTCCCATGCATTCTTCTGAGCATCCCTTACCTAATTTTCCTCCTTAGCATGATCCATCTATAATTCCTACTTTTTATGTAGAGGAGATTAGATGAGAGGCATTTTCCTAATTATCATTCAAGATAGATGAGACATTAGTAGGAGTTCACATCCAACTTTATAGAGATTTATCCAATATTTTAGATAATGTGTGTGGGTAGATTTATCAGTATCTATGAGCACATGCATGGTGATTTTACATTTACATTTACATTTGAATTGGATGTATGCTCTAGTTCTATTTTTATCTATCTACTATATCATTTGACATTGTGTCAAATTATTATTTCTCTTACATGGTGATTCTATTTTTACATTCTATATTGCTCATACTATCATTTATGTTTTATTTCTTTATTTATCATTTCTCTTTTTTTCCTTCTTCCTTTCTTTCACATTCCTTTCTTGTCTCTTTATGATTGTTTGCTTTTTCATCTCTATTTTTTAATGGATAATTACCATTATGACTTGGTTATAAAAACTTGGTTCCATTTATGTCCTTTCCTATTACCATGTGACCAATTAACAAATAATTCATCTCATTATACTTTCTTTATACTAGTCCACTTTGGATCTCCTTATCCCATTTATTCCCTTTTCACAAACAAAGCATATACATGGTTGAGACTTGAAATCACATGCTGGTTCATTATTAAGCCTATGTGTCTTAGTTAATCTTGTCTTTGGTTACTTAGCTTCCTTTAGCCTAAGCCTAAAACTCATTCATGTGTATCACTCTATCTCTCATGATTGGTCATTCCAAGTCCATATGGAGGAGGAATTATAAAAGCCATAAAAAATTTAAAAGACAAATTATTTAAACAAAAGGCAATGATACAAAAGGTAAAAATATTTTTAAATTCAAATCACACTAAAAGATGTGATTCAAAGCACATCTCCTTTTTATAGTTGAATCTCAAACTCCATATTTGGCCTCACAATAGAGCCAAGTTCCATTGGGGTGTAGTAGGCTAGTAGATTAAAAAAGGAGGATAAAAAAATCTTTTAGTTCTACCTACTTTCTCATGCAAGTACCCAATCTTTATAGTAGATTGATGACTCTATAAGGGGTCATGAGGAATGGGGAACACATCTTGGGAAGGTAGGTCCATTTTTATTTTTATATACCAAACTACCTTCATGAGTTGATATTAATATCATGATTATTTTCCCACATAGCTTATTATCTATAGAAATAGGTTTCCTTTGTACATTGATGGTCACTAGTCACTTAGTGTCTTCTCATGTCCTTAGTATGCCTCTTGTCTCCTAATTTCTTCTCATAAAATGCATACAATATGATTTTTGCATTCCCTTTTTCACTCCCTACATTCTTCATATTTCCTCTTGAGAAATATTGTTTTGTTCACTAATCTCTCCCCTTGGGAATTCCATTTGTGAGTTGCTTTGTAAGACCATGGATATGACCTGGCCATCCTCATAAATTACCACATTCTACCTTCCTATTACCCAAATCCTTTATTTACCTAATTTTCACATTTATTCCACCTTAGTGGTGTTCCCTTTGTGAGTTGTGGTGTAAGACCATAGATAAGACCTGGCCTTCCTCACAAAATTTTCTAATAATCCAAGTCACAATCAAAATTACATGTGTCAAATATGAGATAATATGTGATTGATTATGAAGTTACACATCATTGACATGCTTCAAAACTTAAATTATTATGTTTTATGCTTAATTCATTTATCTTTCACTCTTATTTTCCTATTTTTTGAGTGCATGTAAGAAAACAACTATTTCTTGAATTTTTCATACTTCTCATCTTGAATTAGTGTGATAAATTTAAGACCAATTTTTGCTAATTTTTATTTGTTTTTCTCTTATACTTCCCAACATGATATAGTATTATTGAATGACTTAATTAATTAAATTTTATACCATTTGTCTTTTTACATGAATTCTACATTATTACATTATTTTCATACTTCTCAATGTGATTTAGTTTGATTTTACTTTTTTTAATTTGGTGCCATTTTGTTGTTGTTATTTGTTTAGTTTAAAAACAAATTCCTTTTTACCATCTTATTTACCACCCCTTTGGTTCTTTATACCTAGTCATTTTATTGTTATTACACATTTCCCAACTTGAAATAGTGTGTAGTACATTTTTTTATTGATTATATTTTACCAAGTCCTTTTTGCCTATTTCTTTTTAACCATGCATGTGTTCTACATAATGATAGAAAAGAAATCACACATCATATATTTCTTATAACACATATACATGTGCTATAAATAAATATATCTAAAGCATCAACAACCACACCCATAATGATAACACATACAACCAATATACAAAATGCTAAAATAATCCATATATATATATTTCATGAATTTTAAAACAATACAATCATATACAATGCTCCAATTCTATGGTTGGGCTCCATCCTGCCTATCTCATGACCTAGCTACACTACTTATAGATTCCTTAGTATAACCAATTCAAAAAAAATTCTATAGCAAGGCCATCTAAGATCTCAATCCCAACACTTGCCCTTGTAGATGAGCTACTTGAGCCTACACCTGTGCTAACTGGGCCAAGGTTACCAGATGTGTTGCTCTATCCTACTCTTATATCAATCTATCCTAGGAATGTGCCTATATCATTTATGTCACTATAGATAGATGTGCAACCATCTCCTCAACTAGGTCCTATCATGCATATGTCTCTCTTTCACTCATCTCTGCTAGTGGTTACACCCTCTCTCTATAATTTTGTATCTATCTCACTACCTCCCCAACTAATAAAAATAAACTTAAGCAACATTTTAATCATCTTTTCTTACCTATGTATGTATCAACCACTATGGTTTCACCATCTATGTGACCTTCAAACATCGTCTTCCCATATGTGTGGCCTTTGAGAATATCCTCCATCGATCACCTCATAAACACAAATATTGTAGTCATAGCTCAAGTCCATCTTAGCCTATGCTTGAGTGACCTCTTTAGAGTCTAACTTTGCCCTAGCCTTTTTATTGGGTCATTTGAGATATCCATAGTCTCTACTATCTCCTACTCCTACTACTTCCATCAATGTTATGTCCTTGATGGTCACTACTAATATTAATATAGATCTAGTGGTACCTCTAGTTCTCCTACCTCCTCACCCATATCCTCTTGCTCTGCTACCTATCATGCTTGACCAGTCCATAGTCTCTCATGACATGGCTTGAGCACCATCCTCACCATTGGTGGCCCTAATCCTCTTATCCCCTTTAAATCTCTAACATTCAGGTCTAAACCATGGGCACCATTATCGATACCACTAGGTGAGGAAAGCCTATCTACCCTAGTACTCATACCACTAGATGTGGCTCTATCCACTAGGTATAATGTCCTATCACCTTTTTTAATGCTAAAGCTGGTGTAACTATGTCTTAACTAGGCCATGTTGTCATAATATATAAGGCTACCCCACTATGTTTATCCAGCTCACTATCCATAAAATTGACATGTGGGACATGACCCATGCTACCTGGTCCTGTCTCCATCTTAGTACTTGAGGCAACCTGTCATCGATCACATGGGGAAACCCAACTGATTGATACATGGGAAACCTATCATAGATCCATGTTATCAATAATATGATTGGTCCAATAGATTTATACCATCTAAACATCACTAAATACATGTATTGTATGAGCTAAACCTAGATGATAGACCTTAGATCATATAGTGCTCTTTCTTATAGTATCATCTAGCTCAAGGCTATCATGAATAGTGGTACCTTATCATGTTACTTGTGTTATAACTCTCATGCTATCCCAATTCCTATCACATCCTTCCAGATATTCAAAATCTATGAGGTATATACATCAAACATACTCACTCTCCAACCTAAATCTATCATCTCCAAGATTATAGCCCATATGGCTAAGGCTCTCCTCTCCTCATCACTATCTAGTATCTTAGTTGTCATAGGTATCCCCACTATCAATATTCCTAGGATGGCATGTACATCCTTTAGGGTTATTACCAACTCTATCATATCCCCCTCCACCTCCCAGTTGAAGGTATTAGTTGATCGTTCCCAACATATTAGGAACATGACTAACAAATCTGAGTTCAAGGGTATCTTAGACATCTCTACTATGCCACCTAGGCCTAAAAAATTAGTCTTACTCTATCCTCTATCATCAGATGCTCTAGTAGATCTAGTAGACATGATGTGTCTACCAATCACCAGAATCTAGGTCATCCTTGCAATCAGGAAACAACAAAATATGTATTATATCCTTCCTGTCATGTATAGTTAAAATACATTTTTTTACAAATTTAATAAAAAAAAAGTTTAAACTAATTTAATTTATTCATTTTAACCTATTTTTAGCCCACTCACCCCTTTTATCCCTTCGTCATTCTAGGTCATTATAGCACACTTTAATCCACATACATGCCTTTTCATACTATTCTAGTTTTTTAGTCAACCTAGTTTGACCAAAATTTCCCTATTTTTGACCTAATTAACTTAAAAATCTAAATTAACCCTCTTCTTTCCCCCTAGTACTATGTTGTCATTATGGATTTTTTAGATTAGTTGATAAACTATACTAGGTTAGTACTCTATAAAATATATAGAGTTGACATATACCTACTAGGTTGGTAGTGTGGATTTTGCCAACTTTTAGCCTACTGGGTTAACTGGGTTGACCCAATTGTTTTTCACTATTGACCCCTTACATTTTATGAAAAAAGTGCCTTCTGGCAGTTCTTTTCCCAAACCCTTCAAACCCATTTCTCTAATTGATTTTTCCTACTTAAACATCTAATTTGGTTTCATTTAGACATCTAGAAATTCTTAAAATTACAAATTTATAAAAATACACTTAAAACACTAAAATATTAAAAAATTGGCTTAAGACTCTTAGTTGCCTACCTATCCTACACCTGCTGTTGCCTTTGGGAGTCCTTCTCACATGGCCTATCATCTCTTTGACATCCTAGCTCATTTGGTCTCTTAGAGCTCTTTTTCTCTCCTTCACAAGCTACAAATAAAAAATGACTTTCATTTCACCCTATTTAAAACTACTTTTAGCAAATTTAAATCTTTCAATTATTTTCTAGCAGATTCCTTGTTGTGCCTCTATCTTTATTTTGACTCATCCATTTTTTGAACCATAAAATGTTCTATATTCTTGATGATGTAGAAAATCTTTTTCACTATCATATTCATATATTCCATTTTTTTTATTATTGGCTATTTTTTGCACTAACTTCTATAGGTTCACCTAGTGTTCTTCACATTAGATGCCTTCATTTATCTTGCAGTCTATTTATTTATCTACAAAAATAATGTAAGTAAAGTTTTGTGTTTTTAAATTCTATCCTTTCATTTATCTTATTTTTTTCTTACTACATTTTACTTAGCATCAATGTTGTGTTATCATGTTCTATTTCCTAAAGCACCATCCCGTGTTGCACTCATGTGACACATGATGAGCTTCAGGTGGGGCATATGTATACACATAATATTTTCAAACTTTTACTGATTAATATATACAATCTCTTTGAGTGCATACCTTAAGGGGTGCATTAAGAAAGGGGTGGGTAGACCATTGGTGCTTCACAAGATTGTTGTCACTTTTGCCACATGTTATCTACACACTTGTCTCCTAAAACCATTTACCCTAATCTTGTTATTATTTTTTGAACCCATTTCAAACTTTTTACACAATTTATCCTCCTTTTCCTTATCTAAATCCCATTTTTTAAGCTGGCTATACAAGGTCAACTGGGTCAACCCTATACATTTTTGGGTTATTTTCACTTAGGAGTTATTTTTACCTTTGGCCAACCTAGCTTATGACCTAGTGAATTATTATCCATAATTGTACTAGGTCAACTGGGTTGACCCTATTGACCAACATTTTTAGAATGATTTAGGGTAAGAACTGTTAGGACCTTACAAGGCACAATTGATTACTCTTGTAGAAACAACTAAACACGGAATTAAACCAGAAATAAAAGTAACTAGAAATCAGAATCAACAAAGAATAAGAGATATAAGAAATAATGAAAACTTGTATTAAACTCTTCTAGAAGGAAATACAATGAAGAAATCTTTCTTTCTTCCACACCTCTTAGATGTACAGATCTCTTTCCCTCAAGAGTTCTCTCTCTCAATTACAAACACAATTCAGCTACTTGAATTGATTCACCCTTTTTCTCATACACACTTACAAGCTATGAAGATCTATCCCTATTATATAGAATTAGGGATCATGAGCTATGCATTCTCCACTGTTAGATGCACCTCTTAATCAAAGGTTCAAATCAGTCCTGCCAAGATAGAGACGCAGACTCAAGACTAACAGTTAATATTTTCATGTAAACAATCTATTATCCCATGAAAATAGACTTATGGAACACACAAGTGACCGATGTTGGTCCCTATCTGCCTGGATATGACTGACGTCGACTGATCCATAACTAATGTCAGCAGCCTCCAGTCGATCCCTGACTGATGTCGGTGACTGTGTAGTCTAGCAACTTCTGCATTCGCTCATCTGGTGTAGCTTTTAGCTCCACAACTCAACAAGAACTGCCTATATATACAAGTTCATTTCCCAGCATTTGATAAGAATGAAGTGAATAAGAAGTAAGTATGAATGAAAATATTCTTATTGACCATTTTACTTGAGAATTAAAGCTTAGGGTTCCATACTTTCTTTGGAGCTTTGAATCTTATCCTATGGAAAAGTATTTTAGATGCATTGATAGGTTATGTATCTTAGAGATGATTTATCTTTGTTATCCTTACATACCACAATAATTTATTATGAATCACCTTGGCCTAGGGAGAGATTAAGGCTCGATAGGTTTGTCTTCAAGGTAAGTATTCCTAACTTTATTTCTTCTTTTGTAAGAGTAGATAGATAATGTGTAGTATTATCAAGTTTAGGATTAATTTAAAGGAATAATTTAGAATGGCAAAGTTTAAGATCAACACCAAGAAAAGTTTTAGGTGCAATGTGCATCTCTTGAGAGGAGGCACTTGGTGTACCATCTCTAAAAGGACAAGATCACCAACAACCCCATCTCATACCTCTAAAGAAGTTATTACCATGAAGAGATAATGAAGCACATGGAAAAGTAAAAAAAAATTCCATAAATTTGGATTATTAGTATCAAAATATAGAGAAATTCAAGTTCCATGATGAAATAGATGTGAAAACACATTCGTACCCCTACAACCCCAAAAAGGCCCATCTTGATAACTACCTCAATAAGGAGTTTGAATGTTTGAATGATCATTTTCCTTACCCACATATTTATATATGAATTGTGTGAACTTTGACTCCAACATAACATGTTTCTATATTGAAATAATTTCAAATGAGAAACTCTAATAATCATGTCAATCAATAATATCATGAACTTCAAAATACTTGTAAAACTAGACGTGTGCATTTATATTTCAATTGAATCCATTATTTAGAAACAATACTATGTTATCTAAAACATAATCAAATTATATTTGACAAAAATAATAATCTTCCATTGACTACAATATTTTCAATAGTTTATGTGGAATTTCACCAGTCATTTTGACTTTATCGATTTTAAACAATCTATTTTAGTATTTTTTTGATTCAATTTATTAATAAAATTTAATTACTAAAAATAAAAATGATATAGGGTTTAAAGAGGAATACCTATGATGGGGGATGTGCACCATTGATCCAGTAAGGTGGGAGCTCTTTTTTGGTTAGGAAGGACTACTTGCACAACAAAGATAACGTAGACAAGTTTGATTAATAATAGATATGGGTGGACTGCTTGATATAAGATAAGTTCTAAGAAGTGGTACACTTCCTTAGAGGGATGTCACTCCATTATTTATTCAATTAAGTGGATAATATAATGAGATAAATTACAATAAATCATGTGATAAGATTATGAAACTAAAATGCAACAAATCAATCTACTACATATATATTATTAAAATATTTATTCCAATATGCTATAATTAAGTCTTCTTATTCTTGGATTGCTTCTAGTTGATTAGTGATGGATTATAGAGTTGGAGAAAATACAATCATGAAAATTCATAACTTGAAAGAGATGTCATTTTGATCAGGAAATAAGGGATGAAGAACTATGGGTAAGTTGTGAATTGAAACCACATCATGTATAATACTAGACAAGGTCATCTATAAACAACAATGCATGATTTCAAGACTTAAAAACAATAAATTAGAAACATTTATGATTGATAGTCTAGTCTCAAGTTGTAGATAGAAATGAAAACACAGTGATCGATGTTGATTGTGTTAGAATTAGTATTGATTATATAATTTATGTTGATCTAGAAATAATCATGGTCAATCTTCATAATGGGTGCTAAAAATATCAAGATGGGGCCTAAAAAGGGATTTAATATATTCTAAAAGGTTTCTATACTATTCACTAGTTTATGTAAATGTACTTATGATAGTAAAAAGAACAAAAATGAATAATATAGTAATCTAAAACCATTCAAATACATAACATACTTACCTCTGTAAAAGCTTCTTGTGCTATAGAGGAATACCTTATTGATAAGGATGTGGTTAGATTTGGATAGAGTGTGGATATGTTAGAACTAGGATGACGTGATCCAATGGAATTTTATCAACATTATGGTGTGTAAAAATTAAGATCCATAACCTGAGGTTAGACTGGCTATAAATCGATGTTGATCCTAATAGGATTGGTGATGATCATAGGCAACGTCAATAATTTGGTCTAAATTATTAGTTTCAACAACTCAAGATCATGAATAAAAATTAGTTCAAATTGGTTTTTAATGGGGATTAGGCAAGGAGAGGTTGTTAGGGGGGTTAAAACAACTTACCCTTAATAAGATTGAGGAGATTTAACTAGGATTTAGGGGTGGTTAACTAGTTACCTAGGTAAAATGGTAATTAACTAGAAATTTTGTCCAACATTAGATGATAAAAGGTAAAATTATATTAACCAACATATAAAAGGTAAAAAGGGGTAAGACACATTTATTCGTAATACAATGGTGTAAATTTATAGTGCCTATAGTTGCCCTTTTTTGTTGAGTGGTTTATGATAACCTACTGTGAGACAAAAACTAAGATGGGTTTAATGCCCTATGTTTTTAATGTGAGGAGGTATTCCCCCTCAAAATGGGAATCAACAAAGGATAATGAGATGGAAATAGGTTTGTAAATGAGATAGAAATGGATAAGGGAGATAGAAAATAAGATTTAAAGACACAAAGATAATCATCTAGTATAATGCTGTACTAATAAGATATAAGATATCTTGAATAGGAATTCCCTAAGGAAAATAAGAAATGGATTGCCATAGCTATGAACGTGTTGGATCTATTAAAGGTAGTCAAGAGGGAAAAAGGCTAGGATGGGATAACCAAAGCATTTGGTGTGCTTGGTATGTGTACACTACCTAGGGACACAATGCTCTCAAGATGAGGTACAGTTTTAGGATCCACAAGGGGTAGACATTGAAATGAATGTATGCCTCTAAAAGGTTATGGGATCATTAAGGGGCATATTTACACAAGATAGTAATGATGAGTAAGAAATGATAGGATATGTGTAATAAAGGATAACTTAGATGGATTTAGAAGAGGGTTGAAAGGATGTAAGAGATTGATCAAGCTAATCCAAAGCCATAAAATTAAACAACTATTAACAAATTGAGTGAGATACATATGATGGAGGGTAGTGGGAGTAGAAAATGATGATGATGATCTCATGATTAGGTAGGGGTAATTTATTTTTGTTGGTTTTATAAATTTTTGTTTTTTTATGAATTTGGAGCTAGATTAAGGTAGGTTTTTACAGGGCTCATCATCGATCTTAATAAGATTGTTAATGACTCCCTAATAATCATCCAATAATTAGTTAAGGATTGATGCTAATCTATAGATCGATGATGATCAAAAACCAATCATGATAAATCTAGGAAGGGTTGATGTTGATTATTGAGGGTTAAACAAAACTTAAAAGATAATATTAATTGTTTAGAAAACTAAATGAATCTAGGGGTAATATGGGATTGTAGGCATGTATATTATTGATGATATAAGATTGAGTTCCACCTTTGTTCGAATGAATGTAATAGGTCATGGGAGATCCAAACATGGAACATCTCAAGGCAATTAGCTTAAGAGGACTACTCCACTATTTATGAGTACACTAGGATCAGAGTCTACTAGTGGCACTATTAGAGTGATGGGATCTAGATGCAGGGACCTTTTGTCTCCCAATAAGAGAGATTACTATGACCCTAGAGGATATTTATAGGATACTCTAGCTATCGGTATAGGGTATAGAGATCATATTAGTATATGAGAGAGGATGGCAGTTGCCTTGACACAATTATATGGGGACGATGCTAAGGATATTAGTTTCATAGTAGGAGGCTTCAGTTTTAAGGCTCTATATGATTAATATTGACATGGGAGATAGGTGATGACCATGATGATGTTGGTAATTTATTGGTATCTGTTTCCAGACTCAGGTGGAGGGAGGTTCACATAGAACTTGAAAAGGGTACTTGTAGATATGTGGGAACATAATATAACATTTGTATGGGTTTTGAATTTATTAACACATATATATATAGGGAGTTGTGGGGGTATAGGACACATCTATAGTATGGGATGGATGTTACCTTTATGCTATAGTGCTAGGACTATGAGCACATTCAAGTAATACAACCACTATGGATACCATGAATACAAGAGAGTTTGAGATTTATATTATTATAGACAAGTGCTAGATGAAATGGATGAGAATGAGGTGATATGGAGGCCTTATGTCAAATTCATAGCATGGTTAGGGATGGAGATAGAGCCAATGGTATGACATCAAGCTAGGTGGTTACAAGGGAGATGGCCAAATCATGTGGAGTTATTTCATTTTGGGCACGTATGATGATAGTTTGGGATATAGTAATATTTACCTAAGGCACATCAATTATATAGGAGATATAAATTGAAGGTGGAGTTTACTGAGCCATAGGTTATAGGGCTGGAGTAGCTAGCAAAGGAGGAACCAAAGGGAGAGTGGATAAAAGACACCAGGGTGACAAAGGAATACTTCTTATGGTGGGTAGATCAACATGGAAGGGGAGAGGAGAGTGTGGTGTGCTAGAGGAGGGAGATGGAAAATGTGGAGATGGAGGATGAGGAGGTTACAGGAGGAGATGGGGAGGGGGATGGGGACATACATGCTATTATGGCTGAGAGGGATACAACTAAGGCATAATATTCTAAAATGGTTTTTGAGTGATACCAGTTATAGGCATAACTAATAGAGCTACATGGGTGCTATGATACACTAAAATAGAGTTATGATGAGGTATGTTAAATGTGGGATAGATATCATGATTAGTGTAAGAGGTTCCAAATACTAGTAGGTGTAACAAGGGGAGTAGTAACAGGGTCCACTATAAGAGGAGGGGAATAGGGTAAGAGGATGGGGCCTCTAGGGAGTGTGGGATTGGATAGATATTAAGAAGTGGTAGCATAATTATGGTATTATGAGCATATTATTATAGACCATTTATCAAAGGTTCTTAGATACGCTAGCCACATAGTCAAGTAGTGTCAGACTCTATGGGGGGCATAAACTACAACTGCTAGTGTGGGAGTGTGTTGTAAGGGAGGGACAAGTGGGATGAAGGGGGTAGTGGAAGAGTCAGGGTGGATATCTTCCTGAGCTAGATCAATTTTACTAAGTAGCCATATATATGGCTAACTATATAGATTGGATTCTTTGTATATATTACACAATATGACATTTTATGATGTACATTTGATTTCTGGATATATATTCGTGAGATTATGTTACATTTATTATCTTGTGTTATATGATTATGGATGTGGATTACATTTATATAAAATTTTATTTTAGCTGCATCTTGTATTATATTGATTACGCAGTGTTGTCATGGATTATGATATTTAGATTACACGATGTAGCTTTATCTTTATTATGGATTCATATGTGTGTGTTCTAAATGGAATAATAGTGGATTATGGATTTTTAGTTGGATGTGATAATTTATGATGCTTTATGGCTAAGTGACATATGTTCCTATAGATGTTATGTCACATGGATGGTGCTTATATGGATCTTATTTCTTATTTTACTTATTATATTATATGGATATGATTTTACATCTAGTTTGATTATGGAATATGTTAATTTTACATGGATTAAAATGTTTATATATCTGATCAAGGATACCTGACTTATAATTGGCTAAGATCCTAACTAGTGTTAGGCCCCTTGTTTCCTTTTGGATAAATGCCCTTTTAACCAATGTTAATAAAATTCCTTAATAATCTCTTATCAAACAAATTAAAAAATTATTGGTTCTTAAATAAAGGGGATTATAGGAATGGGGAAATGCTTAATTCTATAAAAATACATATGTTGTTTTATGTTCTTGAGCTTCTTAACCTTAAGATGATCTATGGATAAATGTAGTGTTATCACTCTAGAGTTCACCCTGTTTGAATATGTGTAAATCACACCCTCACTCTAGTTGATATAATTAGAACTTCTCAAAGTGTGGGTGACTATGTACTAAAATAATCTCTAGAGAGGGTTGGTTCCCTTAAGATTTATCAATTAAAACTAATCTACTACTATTTTGGGATGAAAAGGAGAAGGGAAACTGAAGGGAAATTCTATCTAATGGGGTGATACACCTAAATTGTTTATATCCTCTAGAAGTTATTGAAACTAATGCATGCATATAAACTAATAAAAGTCCTATATTTCCCTTAAGCATAAGTATTTCAGATGAAGGAATTTTGGATTATAAGATTCCTTTTTACCTCTTCAAATGACTTGTAGAAGGTGAGATAGAAAGAAATATGTAAGGAAGTGACCTACCAAAAGGAGATATAATCCCACTTATATGCTAATACAAAATCAATTACATTCTATTCTCTATCAAAATTCATATTTAAAATAAAAATCTCCTTTATTGATGTATGGTCTAGAATATAATTTCTACTTTTGCTCCAGGAATAATCCAAAAAAATGTCTTAAAAAAGCCAATATATATGCCTAAAACCTAACTTAAAACCAATGTGGCATTGAAATGGAGAAGGATTAGTCTTGTTTGACTAACTCAAGACTAACTCCTTTTCAAATATTTAAAACAAGTCTTCAATAATCTTCAAAGTATCCAAAACATGTAAAAAACTTCATCTTGGAATAGAAAAGAAGTGGTGGGCCCATGTTTGACAAGTCAATCCTTTGCATGAAAATATAAACCAAAATTTTTAATGGATAAATCAATATTAAATTGAGTTTGAAGTGCTTTAAATATTTTAATTAAGAAGATCACCAAGAATAGATGTGGCACTTGACAATTAGTCAACTAAAGTAAAAGATTAGTCAATCCCAACATAGCCCTCCTTTGCATGAAAATGGACTTGAAGAGTGAGAAGTACATCAATAAATTCATGTAAAAAAAGATATGAATCATGTAAATACATTTTAAACTCTCTGATGACCAATTCCAATGCCAAACTCAAACTTGACAAGTTGACCAATTAAGCCATTTAGACAAAAAAGGCCTAAAGGCTAATCTATGCTCCTAGACACCATTAAACCTAAAATAAGAAACCATGAAACATGAAAAAATAATGAATTAAACCTGAAACAAATTTATTCATCACCAAAAATGTGATTTTGATGAGAAAGCTTCACCAAGATAAAAAAAATATTTCCTTGATTCAAAAATCTTGAAAAAATCCTCATGGGACTTGTACCATGCTATCAAAACACTCTAAAGGCACATTTTTCTTGAAAATTCAAAAAATGCCTTTTTGGCCTATGTGCCTATCTACTTGCAAAAGCTTGAATGAGCATGGTTTGCATAAAATTTGGAGTTTTGAAACTATTTAAAGGTATTGTGATGATGTAATAACATAATTATATGATTTTAAAACTTTTAATTAGCCTTAGAAGCTTTTGAAGCACTCTAAAATGATGCCTACTCCAATGGTGATCTCCAACAGATAGGCTGAGGTCTAAGACAAAAAATAAAGTATATCCAATAATCCAATTGCCATTAATTTTTTTTATAAGGTTATCCAACTCATTATGACCTTGTGTACCAAATTTCAAGTCAAAATTCCACTTGATGCTCCCAAAATCCTCAATTTTCATTCAAATTTGACCCCTGTGCATGGACTGTCTACATATTTGAATAAATTTTAGTGTTTTTGAGGTGATTATTTAAAGATGTTTTATATTAAATTAATTTAAATAAATTATTTAATTATCTCAATAGTCTCTTCAATAGTTTGAAAACTTCTTCTACCCCTATCTCTAACATGATTTAACCTCCAAACAAGGCAATTATGCATGGCATAACTCAGAATATACACAAGTCTACACCATAGCCAAAAATTCATTCTAATATCTTTGTTTTAGTGATGGGTCAAGTATTTGAATATTTTCATGACTACTTAGTATGTTCAACATCACTTTCATAGGTCTGTTCCTCACACGAATGTTTTTGACCACACACCCTACAAGCATATGACTGTGCTAAACATTGGATCCTTAATGACTGCCACCATTTATTAGTCATTGTAATTGATATTATTTTCAACTTATCACCTTTAATCTCATGATAATTTCATCATCCCTATGTTTCATTGATCCTCAAAGAATCATTTCCCTTGTGATCACAAACCCATTATTGAGTACTTCACTGTGTTTTCTGCATATCAGCCATTGTACAGACTAAAAATAGGGAGAGTTTAGGTTTTGAATAGTATTACCATGCTAATAGGCCCACCTAAGTCTTAATCATAAAAAATATTCTTTGAAAACATCAACTTTTTATAAGGACAAAAAACCCTTAAAGGGGAACTTCAACACACTACTTTAGCCACCTGACTTTAGCTCCTTCATGTGAAAGTGATATCCCCTTAATCTTGATGTAGAATGGTATTGGGGGAATAAGCTACTACATCAATATATTTAAAATCCTTAAAATTCCTAAAATTTGGATTCACCCAAACATGAACTTAGACACTTTTAAGATGATCATCACCTACCACCTTGACTGTGCATTAGGCCTGTAGGGTTTTAGTAACACTAGGCCTGTATGATGTGCTTAGGGCTTTGAGGTACTTATGCATCTTGAATTTTAACCCATACTTTGATAATAAAATTCAAAAGTCAAGTACTGCCACTTGGGAACCATTATTAGCAATGTTATAGTTTTAAAAACCTCCTTAGGTCTCTTGAAGTTCAAACATTCATCAATGTAGATGAACTTACCTACACTCCTGTAGGTTACCCTTTGACTGCAATTTGATTCCAAACCTTGTTGTATGAATTTTGAATTGATCACCAGACACCTAAATTTTGATGTTTTTTTGAAATAGGTTCCTAAGCATAAAACCCTCCTAAGAACCCACTACAAGCCCTTCCCTCACCTCAAACATTGAATATGGATGTGTATAGTGGCTATAGGTCTATATTTGAAGGTATTAGGGTTGTAAGTGGTCTCAAGGGAAATTTATGACTGATTCCTTAACACTCATGGCATGAATGGAACCTTGAAAGGATTGATAAAATTTACACTGCTTGTGTGATCTCTTCATAACCTTGATGTCCTATTTTAAATACTTAAAAAACCCTAGATCTTCATTGAGCTAGCCAACTGAGGGTTGATTTTACATGTGATTGTAGGCTATCATTTGTAATAACATCTTCTTGAACTCAGTATGCCTTTTCCCATGTTCATTCATAAGTTTATCTCCCTCAAAGCAATTACTTCTCTACCAAACAAAGTTGGCCTCCTTAAAGGGTCCAAGACCACTCTTATTTCCTTAGGCCTCCTTAAGGGCACATTCTTGTAACTTTATATGATCTCTGTATTGATTTTGAAGCCACTTAAGGCATTAAAACCTAACTTTAGATCATGTCATCAAAAAATACACCCCTTGACTGTCATAACCCCATGACATGACTTAAGTAGCCTCTATAACTTAGGAAAAGTGTTAATAAGAGTCAAAGGAATGGTTGCTATAGGTGTCTATATAGGCCTAAACCTGACCTTGACTACCTATAGGTGAATTTGTGTCCTTCTCAAGGTGTAAGCTTACTTCATTCAAATCTTGAATATAACCATAATAGGAATTTAAGAACCTTAAAAAACCTGATCCTTGACTTTGAAGGTATATTAGTGTCATATCAACTGCATAAGGATTTAGCCTACATCATGAAGATGACTGTGGTATACCATTTATATGGACTAAGCACGTATGTGACCCTAATCATGGCCTTACACTTGATTTTATCCATGTCCTTCTTCTTTATATGCTTGATGAAGTGAGGGTATAAAGACCCTAATGGAGAGAAACCTCACTATCACTTTTTGGTTATGCTCTTGGTGGACTCTTCATGACAAAGATAGATTGCTGTAGGTCATCCTTTTGACTGAGTCATGATATTTGTTTGATGTATATACCCTATTATGCTCATGATGACCTTCCACTCTCTTGCCTCTTATAGAGTGATTATCTTTAATACACTTAGACCTTAAATAAAATATCCCTTCACCTTGAACAAGAAGATGAACCTTAAAATTTTAACTTTTGACTATAAAAACTTTGCTGTAGATGCTTCTTTTGACTATGTTTTGAGTTTTGGTGCTTGACTGGCTCATATCCTCTTTTATGCTTGTAGTACCCTTTATCAACCTTGGCCTTCTTTAATGGTGATATCATGTAATGGAGGTGGGGATTGAGGGTGATAGGGATGAAGGGAGATGAAAAGACATGAAAGGAGAGTGGGAGAAGAGCAAAACATAGTGGAAAACATAGAGTATGATAGTGGAAAGAGGTGAAAGAGATGGAGGTGGGAAAGGAGCATGGAGGAGTATGACAAGATCAAGAGAAGGAATGCATGCAAGGATATACACCTAACCATCATACCATCACAAATTGGAGACCATTGAAGGAGTGCAAGGAGGTGAATTTGAAACATGCTTTTCTCCAAAAAATCTTAAAATTAGCAAAGTTTCTATAATTTATGCTAAAATGACTCCATTAAAACACCTTGAGATCATGGAGATGGATTAAACAGTGAATCCTTGAATTATTTTCTTGATAAACTTATTGAAAACATGGAAAACATGATATAAACCTTGAAACATGATTTTTTTGAAAATTTGAGGTTGCCTTCCTCTTCAAAGACTATATAATTCCTTATTGTAAACATACTACATTGTAGATTGACTAGCTGACTTTGTGAGATTTGTTTAAACTTGAATTGGATGAATAACACATGAAGGAAGCCATGAAAAGGTAGAAAAAGTCCTCAAGATCTTGGAATAATTTTAAATTCCTTGAAACTTTGCCTAGGTGAGGAGAAAATGAAGAAAATAATTGCCTTTTTGGTTGTAAGGTAGCAAAATTTAACCTAAATTAAACTAAATGGTTCATGAGCTTGGATAATCCAATTGAGGTGTCACTTAGACCATTAGTAATCCCTTTGAGTCTAATTTCTTCATCCCAAATTTTAGACCTTCACTCTCCTCTAGTAGACTGTACCATCAGAAAAACTATAGGTAGGTTTATTTGTGCTAACAAGGGGAGTACCAAAAGAGGACTGGTTTGGGCCTGTATGGCCATTAATTTCCATGAAACTTTTGTGGAATATTGAATATACCCTAAAAAAGAGAACCCCTACCTTGTCTGTATGTAATCTATACATATTTTGTACTATCTTTCAAAATGAGAGGAAAAAGAGTCTTTTTGCCCTTTTAAAAGCCAACTTTCACTCCCCACTACTTGAAATGGAATATTTTAGAATTTTTACGTGCCTTAGCATGAAAAATACACATTTTTTACATTTTTTCATTTTTTAATATTTCAAATTTAGCACGTGTGGGGTGAAAAGGGCCCTTTTTGGCTTATATGACATATCAAATGACCTTTTTATGGCTTGAATCTTTAAACATAGGATATTTTCACCTTTTTGAACATTTTAAAATACCTTTTGAGATAATAATGACCTATTTTTAACCATTTTTGACATTTTTTGATCAAAATTAATGTTTTTAGGACACAATTGACAGATTTGACCTATTAAAAAGGGCTAAGGACTAGATATTAGAAAAGTTTTGAATGATAGGGGTAGTAAGTTAACTTTGATAGGTAAAATTACTAAAAAATAGTTTAAATTACTAACATGTAGACTTATCAATTTTGGAACTCTACAAATTTAAGAAAGTTAATCAATGTAGGAAGCTTTTGTGGGATACAATTTGGATTTCATAGATTTTTACATGTTTGATTTTAATAGGAAACTGATCAATGCAAGAAGTTTCCTAAATCATAGGCCCATATCCATCCTTTAAGGGAATGGTCTATTTATTTACATATATGCATTTTATTAGCTATCCTTCTAGGGACTAGTCTATATTTTTTGCCTTTTACTTGATTTTGATAACTGTCCTTCAAGGGATCATTCTATATTTTACTCTTTTCTTGATTTTGATATCCCAAACCTTTTTGTCATGGATTATACCTAGGGTGTTTTTATAAATCAGAAAATAGGACCATGTGCCATTTCTTTCTAACAAGATTTTTAGGGTGATGGATTGTTAGGAGATAATGATTTGGAACTCTACTCTATTTTAAATAGAGCCAATCCATGAGAACATGTTATGAACAGATCCAAGGTGTTCATATTTAAGGATAAATTGGTATACTACCAAAAAGACACATGATTATCGATCATTATGGGGTCTATTTATCAGTAGGGGATATGGTTTTAGGATAACTTATGCTGATTAAAGTTTGTAATAGGATTATTAACAATAGAAAAGATGCAGATGTAAAGCATTAAGAGGCTCACAATCTAGTTTTCCATCAAGGGAAGCCATATGATATGCCCCAGATCCATATTTATGAGTGATAACATAAGGTTTAAGCTAATTAGGAGCAAACTTTCCCCAGTTACTTCTTTTCATATTTGTGACATGTTGATTTTATTTAAGGATAGTGCCACCAATATTAAAATCTTGTTCCTTTAAATGTTGATTATATGCACACTTTATTCATTCTTGATATACATGAATGTGATCAAAGGCCATGAATTCATGCTCATTTAAAAGTTCTAGTTGTGCTAATTAATCTTAATGATAATCCTCTTCAAAAATGATATCCTTCAAAGAGATTATGAGGGAATGAATTTAGATTTTGAGGGAGAGAATTACTTCAGTACTATAGACTAAATAAAAGGGGTAGCCCCTATAATTGTTCAAATACTAGTTCAATAAGGCCATAAAGTAAAAGGTATGCAAAGATGTCAATCCTTTCTAGTCTCATTGACTATTTTGGTTAACATCTTGACAAGGGTTTTATTTGATGATTCAACTTGTCCATTGGCTTATGGATAATAATGTGATGAAAAAATTAGCATAATGACAAAGGAATGACACAACTTTTGGACTTGCTTATTTTTTACAGATTTCCCATTATCTGTAATGATTTTATATGGGACACCAAAATGATATACGATATGATGATTAATGAAATAAAAAATATTTTCTACCTTAGTTGAAATAATGGGAATGGCTTCAACCCACTTAGTGAAATACTCAGTAGCAATAATGATAAAGCTATGTCTCTAGGAAGATTTGGGATTAATATACCCTATAAGGTCTAAACCCTATTAGGAGAAAGGCCAAAAGTCTCTGGATACTTATAATGCATGACTGGGGATATGGGATAAGTTATCATGTTGTTGACACTTCATTCATTTCTTGACATAACCACAACAATCTCAATTCATAGTGGGCCAGTAGTATCCTAATCACATAATTTTCTTAGCAATAGTTAAACCACTAAAATGGCCTCCACAAATTCCATAGTGAGTTTCTTTAATCATGAGACTTGCTTTAGAATTTTAGATACAATGGAGGAGAATAACATCAAACCCCCATTTATAATTCACACCCCTTAGTATTATATAATGGTAATTTTACTGCTAAAAATCACACTTAACATTTTTGGATAAATCTAAAGGAATGACACCCTTAGACAAATAATTGAATATCTATGTGTACCATAGATCTACATGGTTTTAATCTATAGCATGGATACAAGGAAGATATATTTTGGTATATAAGGATGATTAACCTTGTGAATAAGGACAAATAATTTAGACTCCTAGGAAGAGGATAAGATAAAGGATGCCAAGGAAGCCATTGTATCAACAAACATATTGGTTAACTGAGAAGTGGTTTGAATGACATAATAGTTAAATATGACTACAAATTATTCTACTAACATATTATACATCTGGAGAATGTTTTTATTACACTAATATATGCCACTTATTTGATTTACTACCAATTGAGAGTACCCAAAGATATGAAGTGAATTCACCCAAAGAGCCAAATCTATTTAGAAACCTCTCATTAGGGCTAAATATTCTACCATATTATTAGTACAATTGAAATAAAAATAAAAATATAGGGAGATAGGAATGAACTCATGTGGTGTGATAATAATCCTTTCTCCCCCTCCTCATTCACATTTAGATCCATCAAAAAACAATTCCATTTGATATTCATGATCTTCCTAGGACATGCAGGCTATGGCTTCATCATGAAATTCATAGCTAGATGGTAGATTATCGGTAAGGGGTGATTCAACTGATTGATTGGTAATGATCTAACCCTTATTATAATTTTGGTTAAGGAACTCAAGATCAAACTTAGTGAGTAGCATCAACCATGTTTCCATCCATTGATTCTGATAGGGTTTTGAATGCATGAATTTAAGAGGATCAATATTTTTAATCACATAAGTCTTTTGATTAAGCAAATAATGATAAATCTTGGAAGCTATGAAAACTATGGACAAGCATAGTATTTCAACATGTGTGTAATGAGTTTCATACTTAACCAATGTACGACTTATATAATAAACAACTTACTATCTATGTTGATCATATCGATGGGTAAGCATAACACCTAATGCATGATATATAGCTAAGATATATAAGTAAAAGGGATTATCCTCTCTAGGTGGAATAATGATGAGGGGAGATAAGAGATAATTCTTGAGAGTATTAAATTCCACTTGAAAATTTGAATCCTACACAAATCGAGTATATCTCTTAAGAAGGTAATGGAAAGGTTGACATTGGCCTAACAACTAAAAAATAAAATGGTGGATAGACTATAGTTTCTTTTGTAAAATATGAAGTTGTTTGAGGTTGGAGGGAAGCTTCATATTGATAATGTCCTTAATCTTGGTAGGATTGACCTTGATTTTGTGAAGGGAAATGCTAAAACCTAAGATATTTCTTGATAAGACTCTAAAAACATGCTTTTTGGGGTTAAGATGAACCTGATATTGGATCAAATGAGCAAATATTTGATAAAGGATGGATAAATGATCCTTACAATGCCTATATTTACCAAGGAGATCATCCACATAATCTTCAACAATTTTGTAAATCAAATCATGGAAAATATAGGTCATGGCATGCTAATAAGTGGCTTTTGCATTCTTTAAACTAAAGGGCATGACCCAATAATACAAAGTCCCCCATAGATTAACAAAGGAAGTTTTATGTTGATCTTATGGGGTGATAAAGATCTAATTTTAACCAAAAATCCATCTATGAGTGACAATATCTCATGTCTTATAGTTAGGTCCATGAGCTAGTTGATATTAGGAAGGGGAAATCATCTTTTAGACAAGCAAGGTTAAGGTCATGAAAGTCAATACAAAGACACAGTCCCCTTGTGGGTTTTGTGATAGGTAATATGTTAGATACCCATTAAGGGTAATCAATGGGTTGGATAAAGTTAATGGATAATAATCATGACAATTCTTCTTTCATAATAAGTGATACACAAGGATGCATCCTAAGAAGCTTTTGCTTCATTAGTTTAGCTTCAGGAATGGTAACTATGTTATGGAAAATAATGGTAGGGTTAATTACAGGCATATCACTATAAGAACAAGCAAAATATTGGCTATTATTAGTAAGGACTGCTATAAAATCTTGGTGTTCTTGAGAATCTAAAGACTAACTCACTTTGATATTTCATGAGGCTTTGAGCATCCCTATGTTAATATCAGTTGTGACCTTGTTTAAAATACTAAGAGACTCAGATGGCATGATATTCTTCAAATATCAATCCCTTACCCATAAATTAGTTAAAATGGATTCATCATCATGACACTCCATTATATAGTCTAAGGGAGAATCTTCATCTATTAGGTCATGAAAAACTAAAGGAAGGGATATGGTTTTATCACTACCTTGATAGGTTAGTGGTTCTAGGTGAATGGCATTAATAAAAAAAAGTTAGGTGGGATAGAAATGGTGTTATTGATTTCCATAGGGGAATTGAGAGGGGATGAGGGAGTCTTATCATACACATCCAAAGGGACATGTGATACTAAAGTGTGATTATCATTGGCTTTAGGACTTTTCTTGAAACCAAGGCCATGTTTCTCATGTGGATTTATAAGGTCATTTATTATAACCTCATGGGGTGCTTGTTCATAATTTCCTAAGCCAAAACCTTTCCAAGGAATTTTTTTTAAGTAGGTTTATGCAAAGCGTGGTTTATCAAGAAAGGATAAATTAGATGTAGATGGTTAGGCACGTGTTTGATTTTACTTGTATAAAGGAGATTGGTCAATTCCTCCATAAGTTAAGTGATTTTAGAGATGAGGATGTCCAAAGGGAATAATGTCTCTTATATTGGGTTGATAAGTACATTTTTGATCAAGACATCCATATTCTTGGGGGGTTGATAAAGTGTTGAGCATTAATTGATGATATTCCCTTATAGAAAGTTATTAGAATTTTGAGTTGAAAGAGTTTACATCAAGGATATAGGATGAAGGTATAGTAGAATTGGTAGATGTTTCCCTAAAATATAATGGAATCAATTTATTCAAAGGGATAAAGACATCATTGGGTTGATAATGCAAGTTTCATGTCTTGAATGCATGTGGATCAATATGGACAATGTAGACCTTACCCTCATGTTCAAATTTAAAACATCGGTGCAAAGTGGAGGGAACACAATACATAACACATATCCAAGGATGTCCTAGTAGGATTTTATATTTGAATTCCCCTTATATTATGTAAAATAACTTAGGGAGAGTACATATACCTACTTGGATGGGAAGGAAAACTATCCCTAACATAGGGGACATAATGTCATTAAATGTTTGTAAGACAACTAATGATTGAGCTATAATAGTTTCAGGTAATTGTATTTGCTTAAAATCCCATAAGGAAATGATATTTATACTTACTCCATTATCAATAATTACTCATTTTATTTAGGTCTAATGAATTTTGGTAGTGATAAAATGGTGGATCTTTGGTCATTAGGCTACAATGGTGATATTTCAAAATCATGGAATGTTATGGATGATGAATTTTACAAAGATGCAATAAAAGCTGATAGAGGTTAGGGCTCATCTAATTATATCTGAGTGGCTTACAAGGCTTCTATCATATATCCACATGATGCTATGAAGAGTTTTGGATAAGTTCATATAAAGACATCTTGATGGGGAGATCAACTCTAAAGCATTATTATTATTATTATGCATTTTTACTAAAATATAAATTTTAAGTTCTGATATGGGCATTGTAGGACTATCTATGGTAGAAGTATGAGATTTTACAATATTCACCTTGGTTTTAATGGGATTTTGGGTCTTATGAACTTGGGTTTGGTATCATGTGGCTATGTGTATCATGTTTATCTGAAACAATGGTGGATTTGTTGTGTTTTCAAAATCATCTAAGTCTATAGGGTTTAAAAGGGGTTGATATTAAGTTCTATCAAAGGTTATATCTTCCCTTAAAACTTGTTCTAATCCTCTTGTTAATATATTGGTTCCTAGAGTGGTCATGACCCTAGTAGTTTGACTATGAGGATAATCATGACCATATTATTCCTGTTAAATATCATCATCTTCTAAATTTTAGTATCATGTCCCACTATTTGATGGTAGGTGCATTTTTTCTTTTCCTAGTACCATGTTAGCTTTTGAACATAGGGGTTAATAATTTTTATATGTGGTAATGTGATAAGGAAAGTTTGAAGGAGTTGATCAAGAATCTTAGAGTAAGACCCTCATAACTGATCTTGGTTGGGTTTTTTGACCTTCTGAGGTATTGACATGGAGGTTGCATTTGATTTCAAATGTTTATTATTTTCATTGATTGTTTGAATATTCCCTATAGAGGGTAATTTATGTTTAGGATAAGACCTTACACCTAGGTTCTGTGGGTAATGTAGATTTAAGGGATCATGAATTAGCATTATTACTATGGTAACATCCCTTTGTAATGGTGTATGCTCTTTGGAAGAGGATTCTACAATGGTGTTTTTTAGTATTACTAAAGGGTGAGGTCCCAATATGGATGCTCTAATTTGAATTATTGGCAAATCCATCTTCCCTTTTCAAATCTAGTCAGGGGTAGTAAGGATATCCTCTTTAGGGAGTTCAATTATTATGGGAGGATGTTGTAAACATTTTCCTTGTGATGCCCCAAAGTTTTTATTTCCACTTCTTTAAATATTTCCCCTAATTTCTCTTTTTACAATATTTCGCTCTTCTTGAGCTATAAGGAAAGTTGGTTTAGGAGTTGGTCGAGGTAATGTAATAGTCCTCTTTAGATGGAGTAAGCTAGAGGGGATGGGTAGGATATGTGAAGGTGATGTAGTGACTAAAGGAGTCACATGCATATATTTTGTGATGTCCAGACAAGTATCATCCTTGATATCTTTTATATCCTTTATTTTTAGTTGATTGTCTTGAATGAGTTTAGGTAATGATTCCTCAAGAGGATCCTAACTAATGAGATATGGAAAGCCTAGGTGAGTTTTGGGGATAATTTTACTTGATTTGGATGGTTAAAAAGTGTCTCATATAAGGATATCTAGGATCTTAGCTATAATGGAAGGTGATTCAAAATCACTACCAATTTATTTAGGTAGAAGTTGATCATGGATCATACTTATCACATGGTTCTCATGGTCTGAGGTGCATCTTGAATTAGCCTAAATGGAATTAGATGTAGATGTATGGTTGGGGAATGACTACCTGAAGATATATATAGATTGATTATGAGGAGTGTTAGAGTTATCTAACTACAAATCTCCTTGGTCAATAAGGTTTTGAACTAGACATTTGAAGTAGTGACACTTATTGACATTGTGACCCGATACATGATGGTAGTTGTAGAAGTCAATTTATTTGAACCAACTAGGCTTGGGTTAAGAGTTGTCAAGAGGTCTAACAAGAGGAAGTTTGATAATAGAAGCTCTTAATATCTCATCTAAAATATAATCATATGATTCCCATAAGGGTGTGTAATTTTGAGGAGGAAACCTGTTAACAATTGTTGTGGTTACACTTGGGAGTTAGAGGGTTTGAATTGGCTCTTAATTTGTAGAGTTGCTGATTTTAAGACCACAACATTAGCAATGATTTTGGTTTTGGTATTGTTAATTCCTTTGGAAGGATCAGGTTTAAAGTTATTATTACGTAAATTTACCTTCCCTTCTTTTAATTCTTTAATTTATAACTTATAGGCATGAAAAAGGCCTCATCAAAGTCTTGAAGGATTGAACCCATAATGTTGAAGTGATATGCTTAGTGCATGATCTTGTGAATAATTTGATTAACTTTGATTAAGGAAGGGAGAAAGTAATTTGGTTTATAAAACTTTTCCATCTATTCATAAAATTAATGATAGATTAATCATCGAATTATCTAATGGTATATAGGTCAGTTATGGTCACTTTTCTTGCAATTTTAATGGAAAAAATTTCTAAACAGGTTTGGCATAGTTGCCCAAAAGAGAATAGAGAGTGTTAGGAGATAAAACTATACTAGTCTAAAGTTGGTCTAGCTAATTATATGGGAAAAGTTCTTAGGAGAAGAGTGTTGTCATGGGATATGGGATAAAAAAAATGTGTCTATATGCTTTACTATGTTATTGAGGATCTTCCTTGTTTTGAAATTTCATGAATTTTAAAATTTCCTATTGCGGGGGTATGGTCTAATAGGGACAACTAGATTAATGGGGTCATTACATATTTACTCATACATAAGCATATTTTTTTATCCTAGAGGTAGAGGCTTCTATATTTTCAATTCTATTCATAAGGATGTTTATAAGGTCAGGTTGGGTATTATATTGAGGAACACCCTCAAAGAAATTTTGTTACAAGGGTTGATAGGTATGAAATAGAGTAGAAAAAGATTATGACAAGGGGTAACCAATAGATGTGGTCATAATAGGTTGGGATGCTACCACATACTATGGGGATTACAAGGGTATATTTTATTATGGGGTTGAATAAAGATAAGTGGATCTAAGGGCTTGTGAGGGAGCTACATATTGAGTGGTCAATGGGATGTATTGCTAAAAATGTTGACTTAAGGGAACTTGTTGTAAAGGTTGGTTTTGATATTTGAATCTATGTTAGTTTGGATGGGTGTGAGAGTTGTAAGGATATAAATCACTAAGTTCTGAGGTATAGTAGTAAGAAGTCGAGTAAACATAAGTTGAAGTGTAGTAACATTTTGGGCTTGGGTGTTAGTTAGAGATGGGCTAATAGATATTAATGGAGGTATATTGTTCAAAGGTTGTGATGTGTTAGTATTGGAACTTGTTGGGGGAATATTTTTGAGAGAGGAAGCCATGGCTATAGTGAGCCTTTGAGGCCCCTCTAGGGGCATGCCAAAAACATTCCTAGAATATTGTATACAAAGGGAAAGAAGAATAGATATAGCTTGAGTACTAAGGTAAAGGTTACTAGCAATTCAATTACTATCCATTATTCTATAAAATTTAGGATCTACTTGAGCATATAATTGGGGAATACCCTCCCCCATAGAATTAAGAGAGGTAGGAGGAATTGGGGTGTTCTCAATGGATGAGGATGAGGTTAGGGATTTAGTTTATTTTAGCAACTACTATTGCATCAAAACCATGTAGCACCAAAAATAAATAGAGAAGACAAAACAAAATAAAACACATAATATTATTTTGATTATCTCTTTTTAGTGGAAACACACACACACACACACACACTACTGAAAGTACTTAAAAGATTTTACTTTTTTAAAATACTAACTTTAGAGTGTGGAAATGAAAAGGATTAATGAGGGTACTATGAAATGGTAATCTAGTTTGGGTTTTGTTCAATGATGGGAACCTCTATATATAAGAAGGTACATTGAGGCCTAATTTCATGTTGGAAAAAAGTCTGTGTCTTGGTATTGGGGCCTAACCCCTCACTTCACACACTATAGTGATAAGGGTGTTGGGTGCTTAGCCTTTATAATTCTTATTAGAATTTTTATAATTGGATAGTACACCAAGTTGGTTTTAACCTTGGTGATGAAATCCAAGTGGGTCTACCTTAGGTAGGAAAATGTTTCAATGCATATTTTAAGATTATATGGTTTTGGTTGTGTGTGAGAAAGTGTGATTACTATGATACATTGATCCAAAATTATCTAAGCATGCAGAGGATGAATGCAATTCTTATTAAATATCAAAAAGAAAAGTAATAATTTTTGTATTTTTTCTCTTTTTTTTGAATGAAGGCCAAAAATCAAGAAAAATACAACTAGTGAATACTTTCACAATGAAAACAACAATAACAATGAGACCTTAGGGGTCCCACTAAGCATGCCAAAATGTTTTAGTATTTTTTGGTTTAATTTCTAAATAAAATTAACTTACTAAAAATAGAAAGGATACAATATTTAAAGATGAATACCTATGATGGGGGGCATACACCATTGATCTAGTGAGGTGGGAGCTCCTATTTGGCTAGGAAGGACTACCTACACAACAAAGACAATCTAGATAAGATTAGTTAATAATACAGATGGGTGGACTTCTTGATACAAGATCAGTTCTAGGAAGTGGTACACTTCCTTAAAGGGATGCCAATCCACTATTTATAAAATCAAGTGGATAATATAATGAGATAAATTACAATAAAACATGAGATAAGATTATGAAGCTAAAATGAAGCAAATCAATCTACTACATAGATATTATCAAAACATTCATTCTAATATGCTATGGCTAAGTCTTCTTATTCTTGGATTGATTCTAGTTTCTTGATGATGGCTTCTAGATTTGGGGAAAAACAATCACATAGATTCCTAACTCGAAAGAGATGTCACTTTGATCAGTGAATAAGGGATAAGGAACTATGGGTAAGTCATTAATTGAAACTACATCATGTATAACACTAGATAAGGTCATCTATAGATAGCAATGCATGATTTTAGGACCTAAAAATAGTAAATTGGAAACATTTATGATTGTTAATCTATTCTTGGGTTGTAGACATAAATGAAAACACTTAGATAGATGTTGATTATCTCAGAATTGATATCAATTACATAACTAATGTTGATCTAGAAAGAATCATGGTCGATCTTCATAGTGGGTGTTGAAAAAATCAAGATGGGGCCTAAGAAGGGATTTAATAGATTATAAAAGGTTTATAGATTGGTCACTGGTTTATGTAAATGAAATTATGATAGTAAATATAAAAAAAATTAATAATTTAATAATCTAAAACCATTTAAATACACAACATACTTACCTCTACAAAAGCTTCTTATGTTGTAGAGAAATATCTTGTTGATAGGGATGTGGTTGGCTTTAGATAGAGTGCGGATAAATTAAAACTAGGATGACATTCTTATGTAGTACTCCAAGGTAATTTCATTAGCATTCTAGTGTTTAAAAATCAATATCCATAACTTAAGGTTAGACTGGCTATTAATTGATGTCGATCTTAATAAGATTGATGATGATCATGGGAAACATTAATGATTTGGTCTAAGTTTAAGTTATTGGTTCTAACAACTCAAGATCATGGATAAAAATTGGATAAAATGGGTTTTAATGGGGCTCGAGTAAGGATAGGTTTTGAGGGAGGTTAAAACAACTTACCCTTAATAAGATTGAGGAGATTTAACTAGGATTTAGGGGTGGTTAACTAGTTACCTAGGTAAAATAGTAGTTAACTATATTATTTACACAATGTTATATGGTAAATGGTAAAACTATATTAACCAGTGTAAAAAAAGGTAAGAAATGGGTAAGACACATTTATTCATAATACAATGGTGTAAATTTATAGTATCTACACAATCCATGAGTTAATTAAAAAATAATAATTAAAGTTAACTAAAATACAATTCATGAGTTTTCAATAAAAACTTAGGATTTTGAAATATTGACGGAGGCTATATGAAAAATGTTTGATTTTTTTTGCTTTTCTCTCAAAGTCCCTTTCAATGAGTAAAACTTAGTAATATAATATATCAAACCAAAAACTATTCACTCTATATTGAAACTCTAGTTGCGTATTCATTATCTCAATACTGTAAAAGAAACCTTATTTTTCATCCAAATATATATTGAAAAAAAAATATATACATGCAATCACTAAAACCCAAATATATCCATGCAAGCCATTGTAAATGCATAACATCTTCACAAATACTATCCAATATATCTTATTATTTAAAAAAAAAATTAAAGTTGACTAAAAATTCATGAGTTTTCAATGAAAACTTAGTGTTTTGAAATATGGATGGAGGCTATATGATTTTTTTTTTTAAAATTTTCTTTCAAATTCCCTTTCAATGAGTAAAACTTAGTAATATAAGATATCAAACCAAAAACTATTCACCCTATATTGAAACTCTAGTTGTGTATTCATTATCTCAATACTATAAAAGAAACCTTATTTTTCATCCAAATATATACTGAAACAAAAATATATACATGCAATCACTAAAACTCAAATATATCCATGCAAGCCATTGTAAATGCATAACATCTTCACAAATACTATCCAATATATCTTATTATTTAAAAAAAATTAAAGTTGACTAAAATACAATTCATGAGTTTTCAATGAAAACTTAGCGTTTTGAAATATGGATGGAGGCTATATGAAAAAAAAAAAAATATTTTTTTCTTTTCTATCAAATTCACTTTCAATGAGTAAAACTTAGTAATATAGGATATCAAACCAAAAACTATTCACTCTATATTAAAACTCTAGTTGGGTATTCATTATCTCAATACTGTAAAAAAAACCTTATTTTTCATCTAAATATATATTGAAATAAAAATATACACATGCAAGCACTAAAACACAAATATATCCATGCAAGCCATTGAAAATGTGTAACATCTTCACAAATAATATCCATGTTTTCTTTGACAAGGAAATCAATTCACTTGAAATTAAATATACGAATTCAAAATAATTGTATTCCCAAACAAGATAGAATAAATAAACTATAACTATCAAAAATGACTACATACTTTTCATTATCATAACAAACTAAAAGCTTTCTTTAAAACATAATTTCAAAGATTTCAGAGTTAAGCTCATATTTATAATGTATGAAGTGGAACCCATAAACCCTTTTAAATAACAATATAGATAAAACTTAAATGCAATTGTTAATCACTCAAACATTCCCTTTCTTTTTGAATATATATATATATATATATATATATATATATATATATATATATATATATATATATATATATATATATATATATATATATATATATATATATATAAAATAAAATGAAAACCTAACGAACCAAAAATTATCTAACTTTGTATGCATGAATACTAAAATAGTTTTATTTATTTAATGTTTATCAACAATAAAAGGATTCATATTATATTCTACTATCAATCATCATTTTTTTATAAACATTAATGAAACTATGTATCTAAGAACACACTAAGATATTAAAAATTATAATTATACTATAATGAAAATGATTCAAAAATATTGCATCAAACTTAGTTCAATAAACTCATAAATTTTATCAAAACATACCTACCATCAAAATTGTAAAAAAATTTCCAATGGAAAAAAATTGACCGAGGTTATTTTCATAGTTTTATTCCCAAGTTACAAAAAATACAAACATATAAAGTTTTACTACCAGTAGAGGCTTGTGTTCCAAATACAAAATGAGAAATAATTTAAAATTTACTTCTCCAAAGTTATGCATTCAATGCTATGGGATTGAAATTTCCACCAAAATTATCAAATCAATTTCAAATTTACTAAATAAGTGACACTCAAACTATCTTTAAAAAGTTTAGATGAGATTCTAAATAAAGAGCATATAATTTAAATTAACTAAGTTAGCAAAACTACCAAGCTTCGCTATATTTTATCAACTTGCATTTCCCACCATGTTTTCACCAAAATTCAAGTACACAACAAGTAAAATATAATAAATTCCAAATTTTTTTAAAATATCAATATCAAATATAATGTGATTTTGAATTTAATTAGAAGTGAAACCAACTCCTTTATCATTGATAATACCACCAGTCATTTAACTCAAATGATGCCTAAAACAAACCAAATTAATCAATATGCCATAAATTTATATGATATTTTAAATTCCAATTTAATCAACATTAGTATGACCTAGCTAACATTATCAGAAATATTATAGTTGTATCATTCAAACAATTCAAACTTTGCCAAAACATAAACTATGTATTATATCAACATCACAAAGTATCTATTCAAATTAATTTAAACCATGCATTACCATGTGCACTTCAAGTTAATGTTTCACATTATTTATAAGGTATGTGATCATGAAGACCAATTAATATTAATGTAAACCTAAGGATTAGAACCATTACAAGTACAATGGTTGGTGATCCAAAATGGAATGCTTGTGTAGAAAAGGTAGGTTTCTGATCATTTTGATTATTACCATGTCAAATGATAACAATTTTATTCAATAGAAGTATCTAAGATTAGATTTATAATTAAGATTACTCCAAAATTATAAGATAAATTATTCATAATCAATCCAAGATGAAACATGGATGATGAAGTGTTACAAACAACAAATGAGAATTATTAGGAAAATATGAGACTGTCAAAAGTATTATCGCTACTGTAAAACTGTATGATCACTTCATTTCAAGATACTTACTAACTTTTATAACTATTATCATATTTTGATTTAAACCTTGTTTTTATGAGAGATCAATCATTACATTAAATTGATAAATAATTGTTATATATTATCAAATTTACTTGAGTGATTAATGTGATTATCAATCTAAAACAATTTAGAACATAATCATGCAACACATATAATTAAAATCAAATAAGAAATTATTGGTAATAAATTTTAAATATGTGGCCCATGCCAATGTAGTTTCAAATATTATGGTGTAAGCCATCATATGACATAAATTATATTTTTTGTAATTTTAAAAGTAGGGGTACTAAAGTTTGGCATAAGGGTCATAAATCATTCTAGGTTAATTAAGCTCAATAATATTATCATCAATGAGATCATGTATCTTATGATTTATCATAAATCATCTTTTTTTATAATGTCCAACACTTTTATGATAATCAAAAAATGCATTATTGTCATATCCTTTAGGTGTAGACCTAATCATATCACCAGAGTATGGGGGAGGGAGAGATATAAGATTATACTCTACTAACTTCAATAATAGGATATGATGAGGTTGAAGAAATTTTGAAAAAATATTATTTTATGGAGCATATAAGATAATCTGATTAGTAGGCTATGATACTACATTAATTATTCACTTTGCCTTGTTCTTAGTATCATTTCATTTAACATTGTAAATTTTTTTATTTGAAAATTTTTAGTTGATGTAGTTGTAGCATTAGGCACATATTTGAGGTTATTATAATATAGGAGTATAACTTATTGATATTTAACTCTATGACATAGTTCATCAAAAGATTTAAATTTATTGAACATAATAGACTCATGGAGAGGTTTGAAAAACTTGTGTGAATATATCTTTTAACTCATTATCAGTCATAGAATTTTTATCATCTTAGAATGCATGGTATTATATTTAATCACATAGTCATTGATTGCCTCATTGGATCCTTGTTTGAGTTTTTCAATTTGAGAATAAGATAATTTATAATGGATACTGATAAAAAAACATACAATAAATTGATCATCCAAATAATTGAAGTCCTTAACTAATCAAAAGGGGATATCATATAGCTATCATTAAGCACAATCCTTAAGACTTTGTGGAAATAACGTAGTCAACAATATTCATTTATAGGATAAAATATCTTAAAGTGATACAATATTCTTTAATTTGGCTATTTCAAGGTTGAGATAGAGGTTGAGTCTAGGATAATGTTGATAAAATTATTCATTAAAGTGTTTAATTATAGAAGTAAACATGAAAGTTTTTATCCATTATATACATGTGTAATATTTTGAGTAGTGTAAACTTAGAAATTGGGTTTGGAAATTAGATTCACATACAAAATTCTATAATCCTATAAATAAGGAGAGAAACCCTAAGGGAGACTAAGGTTTTAAGTGCTTACTAAATAAATGGGTTAACCAATATATTTAACCTTTTTTAATGTGAACTTATTAAGATATAAATTTGAGCTAATACAGATTATATGAGATATAGCAATAAACATAAATATGAATGTAAAAGATAGAATTTGATTTGTAAAGTTGCATTTATTATAAATATAAATTACCTAAGGGAATAATATACTTAGAATTTTACTATATTGTACAAGTTTGAGATTGAATTTAGGTAATAGGAATGGTAGGAAGTTGGATCAAGAGTTGCTCAGAATAAGAATTAGGTATTAGGTTGCTCCTAATTAGAATCATTAGATTTTTGATGGTATCAATAGATTTTAGCATTTTTATCCTCTTGGACTCGTTTGAGTAGGTTTTTATTATCTATTTTAATATAGGATATTAATCCTTCTTGTAATAAGTCTTTATGTCTAATAGTAGGGGATTTTTATTTGTATAATTCTAGAAATATATCTCCTTATCTTTGAAACCCTAGATCCACTTTCAACACTAAGTTTAAGCATACAAAATGGATATAAAATTGGTTTGAGCTAATCCCAACCATTCCCCTAATTAATGGTTTAGTGCTTCCTTCATATCTAATACTATGAAGAGGGAAGTTAAACTACAAGTAATTTTCCTCATTAGGTATATGTGTATAATATTTCTCATTTAATAAATTCAGCCTATGATCTAGCTTTTAACACTTTCAAAGTGAAAAATTTGACTTGTCATGAGGTTATTTAGACTTGTCTAAGATATACTCTTTGTGATTGATTACTAAATTGGATAGAATGTGGTAGTCTACTTGAATGTGTAGAAGTATATAGATTTATCTTTGATGAGTGATAGCTAGGTTTTAAACATAACCCAATAGTATATACATGGTATTTTTTGGGTAATTCCTCAATCAAGAAAAAATCAAAATATATAGACTCACCTATAAGGATGGTTTTGTATTTTTAAAAATTATCATTACTTAGAACAACATGTGTCTATCAAGTTTTAACACATGCCAATTTTTTTAGGGATTTGAGTTTGATGGATTTGTTTTTAAATTAGTAGTAGTGATATAATGATGTGTAGATAGTTTGAATGTGATTTTGATCATATTATAAACATACAAAAAAATTCCTATAGGTGACTGATAAAAAATTAAAAGGGTTGAACCCATGGATAACATGCGAATGTGAAATAAGGGCGTGTAAGATCCATATATGTACACATAAGTCATGTAATATTAGGTCATGTTTTACATCATCAATGTCAAATACTACATTTTAGTGTCTGAATTTGCACATACGATATAAACATGATAATTCATTTGAAAATATGTGTTAGTTTCAACTAGATATGTAGAAGAAGTATACACATATTAGAATCATATTATATGTATGATATAAATTATAGAAACATCAATAGAAATAGATACCACACAAAAGAGATGTGATTATATATATATATATATTGCACATACGATATAGACATGATAATTCATTTGAAAATATGTGTTAGTTTCAACTAGATATGTAGAAGAAGTATACATATATTAGAATCATAATATATGTATGATATAAACTATAGAAACATCAATATAAATAGATACCACACAAAAGAGATGTGATTATATATATATATATATATATATATATATATATATATATATATATATATATGCATTGGGCACATAATAAAAGTTAGTTATAACCATGTAAATATATGTAAACATGAACACATGTAATATAATAGTGATCAAGCCATAAACACACACATCATGATAAAAAACACACAAGTGGATAATACATGTCATGACTTTGAAATGAGAGGGACATGACATGGCCATGAAATGAAATAGAGGATCATATGAAACATGAAAAAAAGACATATTAAATCTACCTGTAAAATATGGGAAAATAAATATATATTACATCAATGATCATGAACTTTCACAGTCATCAACAAGTAAGCATAGATCAAATTGTCTTATTCTACATACGTAGGCAATATCATCATCTAGTATATAAATGTACAATATATTTAGTAAATATAATTTTAAGAGGTATGAAAAATAAAAATTCATGTATAAACTCTCGAAGTAGCTCAATATTATTAAATGACTTACATAGAAATATATAGCCTAAAAATTGTGCAAAGATTCCCCTAACAAAAGCATGCCCCCAATGTAGAAGGGTTTCCAATGGGTGTGATCAATTTCATGCATCTATAGTCCATGTTTTATATGTAAAATTTATTAAGTTCATGTATGCAATATAATTTCATAATTTTGCTTGTCTTTTTAATATCTACTTTTCCCTTTTACTTCGATCATATTTGCTGCTTGTAATTATCGGGATGAAATATTTGAATACATATTTGGAAGTTTAAATCGAGAATCCCAATATAAATGCTCAGTTTGAATATAAATAAATCACACCATAATTTTATGTTATTTTATATTCATTTGCATAAATGTTCTTAGCACATTGTTTATTTATACAATCACTAAATAAGCTAGATGAAATATCAAAATTACTTAAATTTGGATTGCATAACTTTACTTAGATTTAAAATAAGATTAAAATTATATATAAATAATATATTTTACATGCTTCCCTTTGTATTTTCATTAAATTTGATTATCATGAGCTCTATTCATGTTGAATGAATTTTCACAAATCAAATAAAAGGAATGAATAGTATATGTACCATCACACAAATATTTTCATTTCCAAACTCAATATCCATGCCTACATATCAATAACATAAAATCACTAAATTTGGGTCATTTTAGACATGGATAAATCCTAAATTTATTGAATAAAACATGTGTAATATAATAAGTTTCTATTTACAAAACTCTAATGGATTATTCATAACCTCTTTGCCAATGTCTAGTTGTTGAACATATTGAATTTTTATACCCTTCTAAACTAAATGATGTATACATGGATTAAGATGACCTTAAACTATCCTCTTTCTCTTAATAGACTAGGAATTAAATAAGGTCAATAATATAGAGCATGCATATACTTGCACGGGTGGATATAGACCTAGGATATATGTAGGTCTAGTAAAGGGTAACCTAAAATTGAAATTTCAAGAGGAAAGGGTTCCAAAGTTGAAGCCTATGACATAGGTATATAACCCTCAAAATAAATCAAAAAAGGTAATGAATATAACTATGATTGCAAAGATGCAAGTAAAGTATATGAATATAAGGATATAAGTAAATTAAATGATGGGTAAGTGATTGTAAATAAATTAATGTGCAATGGTAAACCAAATCGAGTCTATGCAACCTAAGGTAATACATGACAAGCTCAAGAAACCCTACAATTATACTATGTTCTTCAGTATAAAGAATAACCTAAGTAAGGATACACACATACATCCAAAAATAAATGAACAACATCTAATCTATTAACTAAGGCAAAGAGTATAAGGATATAAATAATTTCTTTGGTTGGACCCATCGATACTTAAATATCCCCATTTGGCTTAGATGGAGTTTTGGATGATATTTTTGTGGGTTGAGTACCTCAAATGGTTGAATGAATACCTATATATCCTTAGTTAGGAAATACCAATGACCTCTCCTATTTGTCTTCAATAACACTACAATAAAATACCTCCAATATAACATCTAAACTATCTCTCCAAAATAATTCCTTAGGGAATACATTTGAACATAATAAAAGTGTATGGATGTGATATATTTTATCAAGAATAAAATATGACCCCTATATAGAGTTATAATACCCAAAGCCAACCTTTAAATCTAATCTAATAGTATCAACCAATTTGATATAGTTGGAAGACATTGGATGATACAATACAATATTAATTAGGATAATAAGTAAAAATGTTACAAAAAACACTTAGAACTACATCAGGATAGTTGATACAAGATAGGAAGGATAAAGAGATAAAATTGATGATATCAACCAAAATGATACCATAGGATATGGGAAAGATGAAAAATATGGACATGAATTAGATGAAGATGTTAGATGGATAGAGACTTAGAGGAGGTCAAACTATTAGTATTTATGTCTAATAGGATATAATTCTAACATCTTTTACAAAGTACCACAATCTGATCCCAACCATACATTTTAGTAGAAATAATTATTACGTTAATAAAGTTAAAAATATTGGATGTATACATATGCCCCACCCAAAGCTCATCACATGTCATAATAGTGTAATGTGGGATGGTGCTTTGGGAAAGAATCACAACAACACTAAAGAGCATAAATGAAAATAAATGTTGAAAAAAATGGAGTAAATAAAATGAAAATATGTATGTTCACTTACCTTATTTATTATATATGATATTGTGTACGTCTTAGCTGATATAAGGCACCCATTAATAAGAATGAGAGTCAAACATGAAAAATATGAAAAAAATCCAAAAGTTTTCAAAAAAATCTATTAGCACCTAAACATTCTATATCTCATTAGGACTCTAAGGCTTCTTTAAATTCATGAAAATGAGATATGGAAATAAATATATGGGTGAGAAATGGAATTTTGTGGTAAATAACTAAAAAGTTGAAAATTTGAAATATTTACTATAAATAGGTAGAAACTATTCATTTATGTACATTTTCTACTTTTAAAAAACCTAGGGCTCTATGTATATCAAAATATATCACTTTGAGAGATTACGGTTCATGGACCAGGAGGAAGACATGATAGATAATGTATTATAGCTATGGCTAGAGACCTATAGGTAGGTGGTGCATTTATTTTATGTTTTGTCATTTCTAGTAAAAATGAATTATATTAGGAAATATGTGTTGGGGAAAATCCATGTAATGATATTTTCCCCAACAAGCATGAAAACAAAGATATACTTAGGATGGATAATGTGTAGTCAACAAAAAGTTGATAATAGGGCCAAAGGCCGTTATTAGGGATAGAGAAATAAAATACCACCCATAGACAAATTTATCGACGAATTGATATAGTTTGTAACAGGGACAATTAACTTTTTTTTAATACCTTAGGGTATGGTTGATATAGGTATGAAAAGTGCTGGAAATTACCATATAGTATGACTTCTATAGTATAAAATTAGTCAACTAGTTGAATTCATACAATATATTTGGTGGTGTTAAAAATATAAGCATGGCCAATGCATTTTACCATTTGGTGGGTATAGTATAAAATATTAGCATGGTCGATACCACAGGGTATGTTTGATGTAATATGATGGTTAGATGGCCAATACTATATGGTATGGCTAAAATAATTTAGTGATATATTGGTTGATATTTTATGATATGGCCGCTTCAATATAAATTTTACCTTGGTTGATATTGTAGGGTATGGCTAGAGTAGTAGAAAGTTTTCCCTGGTTAATGTAATTGGATGCTTGGTTGATGCAGTATAAAAATAGGATTTTTTTGTTTTAGTGTTTTTATTTAGTTTTTTTACTTTGGTTCTGACTTGTGGATCAAAATTTTATTATGTTTTTTTGTCTTATATTTTGTAAATCTTATGGAGATTATGGAAAAGTGTAGATGTTATTGGCTATTATATATTTTAGATAGACTATCCATAGTAGACTAAACTCATCTTGTGATGCTAGGATATGGAGGGATTATGCAGATGTGTCATGTACCTCTCAACATGGATCTCATCACTATGTTATTTGGGTTATGGGAGCAAACCAATAAATTTTTTAGATGGGTGGTGGATGGATACACTATCAAGGTGTCCATCACATTAAAGGATGTTCATATTATTTTGGAGTTTCCCATTATAGTCATTCTTAAGGTATGTGACACACTCGATAATGTTGATGAGTGGAGAGAGATATCTTAGCGGGTTACTAGTTCAAATAGGTATGATGAGCACAAGCTCATTGAAAAATTATTTTAGGTATACATCTTAGGAACTCCAGATATCTAAAATGACCTCATCTAACTTATGACCATGCATGTGTTAAGTCATAATTTTGATGGATTTGAACCAATGTATACTATTTTCTTGTGTCAATATACAATAGATTAGGACACATTATACATTATTATAATTTTTATATGGGCACAAAAAGTGCATGATTTTTATAATGTTTTGAACTAAGGCTAAAAAATGATGGGTCCCATGATTATTTTTGCTAGTTAGATATACAAGAGATTCCCTAGGTAATAACTAGTGGGATTGACTCATCTAGTTGATGATCATATATTTTGAGTGAGGATATGGGCTCTAGACCACACTATTTGAGGAATTCCCTATGTGCATGCACTAAAGACTATCATGCGGGATCAAATTATGTGGACACCTTATAGAGTCACTATGGATTCATAGCCATCATGGCTAACCATAGTAAAAATAAGGAGATAAACATATATTATAGGACATTATACATGGTTGATATATAATTATATATGCAACTTCATCCCTAGGTAGTTTGGATTGGATCAATTAGTGTAAATTTTTATTTTCTTGCCCTATTGGGCATGACATGTTAGGGAGATATGAGGAGTGGGGGTGATGGGTACCATCTGTAGTCCTAATAGTGAGACCTCATCAACTGATTATGTCTAGATGGTGATGGAGGAAACAAAGGGTAACATAGATATAGGGAAAAGGTTGATATGCAATAGAACTGTCATATATGTATATAGATCCATAGATTGGCCTAGTAGACAATTGTATAATTTAAAGGTGAGTACATAGATTGAATTGATGGGTTTTAGTGATCCCATGGGGGCATAAAGAGGATTTACCTCAGCTTGAAACCATGATAACACACATGTATTTGACAACTATGGTGATGGTATTACTATAATTATGTTAATATTGAGTTTATGCTATCACATTTATTTTCCTAGAGGTAAATATATATATGTTAGGTATTGGTGATAGGTATGCTACATATTTTGATATATATGAGAGATATAATGTCTATTTTAGTTTAAATTTTGTGTATGTGGTCTTAAATGAGGCACAATAGACAAATTTAATATAGACCACACACAAAGTTATTTTTACTCTATTTTCCCTTAGCATGATACTATAGGGATGATTGATCCCATGACACCTTCAGTCAGAGCACATATGAGGTGTTTTGGTTGGTTGAAGAGGCTACTAAGGAATTAGAGCACCTTGAGTAGGCTATGGTGCAAATAGTGGCACCATTTGGAGTAGGTCGAGATGTGATAATGATGTGGTAGGCATTGGACATAGAGAGACACACACATGGATGTAACAAGATGAGTAACAAGTTTTAGACATAGGTTACTCATCTATATGGATGGTTCTAGGGCTTGAAGCCATAGACTCATATACTATAGGATATTTTATAGATATATTAGTTTGGATCTTCTATGGTGAGCATGACACCTTGTGTTTGGGGAGGGCTAAAGGTGATCCACATACACAGGGCCTACATTTTACTAATATTTTTTTTAATGTATATATGATTTTTTGAGATTTATTTTATGTATAAAAATGAGACACACACACACACAAAGACACACACACACACACACACACACACACACACACACACACACACACACACACACACACACACACACACACACACACACACACACACACACACACACACACACACACACACACACACACACACACACACATTTATCTTTATTATGACTCATTTTATTACCCACATGTATGGAAATAATGTATGATTTATGTTATTTATATCATTAATTTAGTTTAAACATCATTCTATGGGGAAATATGATGTAATGTGATGTATGGTTTATTATATTATAGAAAATGTGAGCAAATGCATTACCAAAAAAATAAAAAACTAAAATGATAACAAAAGATAAAAATATAAAACAAAATCAATCTTGTGACAAAACTTGTAAAATATAGTAATATAAAAATCACATCAAAATGTAAGATAATACTAATCACAAGATACAAAAAATATCTAATGAGATGTAAGTGAGTTAGTAAATTGGCTTGGTTATTTCAATCCCTACCTAGGTTAAAATCTTGTATGGCATGTGAGGTTGGTTGTGGTCATATGTGGTCTATTTGAGGACCATTAACAATATATTGGGTAATTATGATGGTGGTTCTGGCTATATGTAGTGTATTTGAGGCCTATTGGCTAATGATCTAGTAATCATCTAAGGATCTGGGCCATTGTATGTGCCCTAGATCAATTCCTAACTTATATCAAAAATGTAAATAAATAAAAAATACAAAAAATAATAGTAAAATAAAATATCAATGTAAGATAATCTAACAAATATATGTGTGTAAAATACGTCCTTCAATGTAACACAAGTAAAATCAACATGAATAAAAAATAAAGATAAATGTTTTAAAATGATGTCTAATATAAGATAAGTAAAGTCAATGTAAACCAAACAAGGACATGTAAAAAATAAAACATAAATAAATACAAAAATGATTTTAAAATAAATCTAATTTAATAAAATTAAACTCAAACTAACTATAACAAAGATGCACAAAAACTGGCAAAAGACTAAAATGAGTAAAAACTAAACATTAGTGTATTTACTAAAATGTGATGTAAGAAAGAATAACCATCTAAAGAAATTATTGCGATAACTAATATGGAATGGCAAGTGAATGATTATATGAATTTGTGATGAAGGCCTCATTTTATTCCCCAAGGTCTTACAATGCAACTTAAAAACTAAAAATCTAAGTGATATTATATATGGTAGTTAAAAGTATAAAATGAATAGGAACATGATTAGCTAAAAGTGACATTTATTTAGGTAATATTAGGAGAATGTGATTAAAATATAAGGATGCAAGGAACCACAATGGTGATGTATAAATACTTAGTGGATACAAGACAATTTAAAATAGTGGGAAAGGCTAAGAGTCTTCAATGTCAAGGACCTATGGAACCATACCGAGAAAGTGTAAGTTTGGGATAATAATTAAAGTATATAGATCATCCTATGAATGCTATATGAATGAAAAATAAAATGACACTATCTTCCTACAACATGTTCATCACTCATTAAGGCCTCTTATAGAGCTGTTAGTCTACTATGAAGATTGGGTACTTATGTGATAATGTAGGTGGCATTAAAATGAGATAAGATAAAATGATGAAATGAAACATCCTAATCCAATCTACTAGCCTACCACACCCCAATTGACCATGGATCCATCATGAGACCAACTGTGGAGTTTGAGTTTTGAATAGAATAGGTGATGTGTCAAAAATATAATGTATTTTGGTGTAATCTAACTTTTTATATTTAATTTTCCTTTTATCATTGCCTTTTATTTTGATTTGTATTTTAACTCTTTTTGGATTTTTGTATTTTCCTCCTCTATAAAGATCTATAAAAACCACACATGGGTGATATATATAGATAACATAAGAGAGATTACACCTAGTTTTTAGAGAGTATAAATTAAAGACCACAATGCCTAAAATAATCCTCAAGTTTCCACATGTTGGTGTGTGTAATATCTAAGCTAACCAATTATGCCTCAAGTGAAATGGAAGGGAAAGATGGGGATCATGAAATATCTATCCATGTGAAAAGGTGATATAATGATGGATATGCTAATAGATAACAACAAGGTAAGTGATTAGGTTATGTTATAAAGGGTGATAATAATGTTACTAGAGAGTATGTAATATCCTACATCAAGTCTAACACAAGCACTTATAAGAAAATTCATCCAAAAAGAGGGGAAATTCAAAAATATACTGAAGAATCACAAGGAAACTAAGGAAAAATAAAAATTAATAAAAGTGTGATAAAATAAACCTAAGGTTGATACCTAATATCCATGAGGGAAAATAAGGCTGATTATAAAGTGATATATATAGTGAAAATAAAACAAGAAGGTGATACCTAAGATCCATAATAGAAATAAAGGATAATTGCAAAGTGATTGTAAATGATATACATAATGCATATGAGTTAAAAAGTAAATTATTGGAATTTAAAATATCATGATATAAGTAATCTATTTATAAAAATCACCACATGCTAAAAATAAATAATAATACTAAATCCAATCTTTTAAAAATGTGAATTAAATAATATAAAAAACTATTTGATTACAAGTTCCATGAAATGTATGGCCATCCATCATCAATAACATCTACTAAGTTTTTTTTACAACTAATATTTAGCTTAGATCATGCTCTCTTCTACTCTTTCTAAGAGTCATTATAAGACTTCTTAGTGTATGAGCTCTAGTAAAAATGTAGGTGCACTAGAAGGAAGAGGTCATGGGGACTCCTGCTAAGAATACTCAATGTGAGGAATATGTAATGTCATGGCACACAAATCCTCTAATCCAAAGGTTGCCTCTAGTTATATTGTATGCTTTTCCTATGTCCTAGATGGACCATGTAAGTACCATTGGGAACTTTGAGGTATGGTCCTCATAAAGTCTTTGAAATACTACTATAAATATATCTAAGTGATGTGTATAACACTAGTTCTAAATAAAACACATCTCTCCATGTTTAAGGATGTAATCATGTATGATTTTTAGAGGTAACATATTTGGTACACTAGGATACTTAGTTGCTTTGAGGTGAAATACATCTAAATACTATCAAAGAGCTTGACAATGATTTGAATAATACATACTAGTCATGTGGAAATAAGAAGAATTCCTAGGATTAACAGATCGAGGTGGTCGACTAGTCATGGTTGGAGGTAGATATCAAATTTTCTATTGTGATAAAAATATATAATAGGCTTTACACTTTGTATTTGAATGACTAGATGTCTTGTGAAAATCAAAATATGGTTATTTATCTTGGTTGGGTGGGCATGGTGTCGAACTCAACATTTGTGTAAAATCATAATAGGGTCTATTTGGAGCCTCATAAAAAAACATCACTATTAGAGCATAGAGTGGTTGAATCATGTAATTTATTTCTCTTGAGATATCTCTAGTAAATTCATAAATAGTGTTTTGAGTGACCATAGACTCTATGAAAGGGAAAAAATGGTGCTAAAATTTCATTGGGATAAACCCTTGGTGTAAGTCATAGAATAATGGCCAACATTCTTGAAGGAAATACTTATAAAGGATTTTTTTTTGGTGAACCAATGGGGTCTAGTCATGGATTTGATCCTCAAACATGATATAGGAAATGATAGTTGTATGTGAGGTAATGCACTCCATCTCAGAGATATGAACAAAAATAAAAGGAGGAATAATTTCAAGTAAGCTAGAAGGAGATCTAAATCGAATGATATAAATTACATTAATGTTATAATAAGTTCATCACTCAAAAGAGTAATGGAGATAGGAATGGTAATGTATTATTTTCACATCCTTATTTTGGGTATATCCAAATAATTATGAGTTATCAAGGTTGTAATAGTCATTGTAATCAAGAATAGTAAGATTAATGTTAAGAGATTCTACCACTATATCATTGGGGGATGTGTGGGAAGCATGCTTCTTAGGAATGCCAACATAAGTGTGAAACTCATCAATGAGATCCTTACAAGAATAAAGTTTAAATGTAGATGGAAACTAAGATATGATGTTAAAGGGGATATTTTATGATTTGATTTTAATACTAATATTATCAAGATCATCATCATCAAAATTAAGAGGTTACATGGGATGTTTCCCACAAGTTTAGGGTCACCATTGTAACCTTGGTTAGAATTGATGAGATAATTAAAACATTGGTATTCATGGAAATGAATGTTAGGTATAGGTTAAAGGGTTTTAATTTTAAAGACATCGCATTCTTGGAATTGTTCAAAATTATAAGGATTAATATCACCTTGAATCTTGAATATAGTACCCTTGTATGTAAACTTAATGAATTTATATGGATAGGAGGCCACAACCCTCATACAATTAGTTAAAGGTGGCCAAGTAAGAAGTTGTATGATAGATTTTTTTTTAAAATCATAACCTTAACTATAACCTTGATAGGTCATACCATGATAGGGATTTAAATGAGTCCTAATAGAGGAATTTGTCTTTAGTTTTATCCTTGGCATGTGATTTGGGTTGAATTAATATTACATTATAAGCTTCATAAAATTTAAATTACTTTTAAGGGGGTGACATAAGTGTGTCAAAGCCTTCATCAATTAAGGCTCACTTGATACAAATGTCATAAATTTGGACACTAACACACAATGGAGGATCATATACCTGAAATAAGATTTATTTATGGATAATAGTTATTATAGGTAATTTTAATGAGAGAAAGGCATCCATAGTTTGATCAACATAATTAGAAATCCATTCCAATTATTTTAATATGATTTCCTCATACCTAAAAAATAACTTCTTTCCCTATAGGTTCTAGTTAAATAATGATCATATTGAATAAAAATTATATAAGATAATTTTTGACTTAGAGAAGTTATCATAAGATCAAGAAATAAAATTTAAGATGGGAACTTAGAAAGTTATTTTATGGGATCCCATTCATGAAATCTAATATGAGCTTGACATATATTTGAAATATGTATTAAATTTTTAAGTGGATTAATTTTAGAATTAAAAAAATTAGACAAAATATGATTGGGAATCAAAGTATGTGGTATCGACACTACCAACATAGGTGAGGTAGGCTGAGCAAATGATATCAACCTAATCGATATAATTGGTTGTATGGAGACATCAACATAAGACTATATCAATCTAGATGATACATTATAATAAGGGGTATAAATATATTGTATCAACCTAACCAATATAATAGAAACAAATTTGGATAATGAAATATTTTATATTGGCATGGCTGATACTATTGGACCTAATCTAGAAATATAATGCTATACCAAGTTAGTCAATATAGTTTTTAATGTAGGGAACTACATTAGATTGACTGGTAAAATTGTGAAATAATAAAAATATACCAATTTTTTAACATATTTGAGTTATTAAAAAGTATGTAAGTTAAAATTTCTTCAAATTTGATACCTACCAAAATATATGGGGGGTTATCCTAGATTATTATACAATTAGGATAAGGAATACACGTCTAAAAAGGATAAGGACTGATGCAAGATAGTGTTTAAGCCTAATTTGGATTAGGATGCTTAATTTGGTAGATAGGGTTAAGGATATAGAAATGATAGGGCATAAGGGTTAATTTCATATCTACAACATGCCAATTAATTTGATAAACTTAGGTGTACTGTATGCTAAATTTATTAAACAAAGATAAGCTATTAATAGAAATTATAATTTATATTAAATATATAAATAACATAAGAGAGAGTAATTACATGGTTATGATCCTAATGTAGATCTAGATTTTGAATAGTTTAAAAGTAGAGGTAGGAATATATTTATATATCAATCATTAGATCCTAGATCAGGTGCCTTTAGCTCTCTGGATAGTTATGTCATCTTAGGATGGTTACATTAATTCATTGTATGGGTTCAATGCTAGTGTCCAATATGGAATATATAATCAAATAACATGTGACCACCTAAATTATAATAATTTTGGATTAACCTTCACTATGATGCATTTAAATCTAGGTCATGGACTCTCTCTCCTAGTGAAATGGCAAAACCCTAGATTATCATTTTCAATGTGATATTGGGAAAAATAGGTTATTTATCACATAATATAAATTTGGCTTGCAATGAAACTAATGTCAAAGGGCATTGATTATGTATCAAATACTCCAAAATATGGCCTCATACTCATGTATTTCTCCCATATGTGTTGGCTTGTGTGTGAATTATGCAATCTGTAAAGCAAGTACAATAGTGACCTATCTTTTAACTTGGTAAATATGACTTATAACTACTCCTTTAGTATTTCAAACCTATAGCAGGTTATTCCTTTGATTGATATAATAATAGGAAAGCTTTTGGTAACTTGAATTCTTATTGAATGCTCTTTTGGTTTGATTTCTAGGTGTTCCCAAGGTGAGGAATGAATGAGGGTTGATATTGTATTTATACAATTACTATCAGGAGATAACTCACATTAAATAACTTAGGTCAACCATTGTAATACATTTAACTTAAAAGTTGGATGAATTTATGGCATTGGAAACTTGCATTGGGGTAGGATAGTAACATTAACACTACTATCTATCCTAGATGTTAGTGTATAGGGATGAGAGAAGATACAAGCTCAGAACTTGCAGAGGTGTAAGATAAGTATATTTTAAGCATTATAAGAAATATGGAATGTTTGTGTCTATTGTGTTATAGAGAATATTTATAAATTATAATGTATTTCAAATATTGTACATTTATAATGTAGTGTACGCTCTATATGTACTATACCACTCTATATGGGAAACCAATTTGGGTTATTTTTGCCCATGGTCTTAGTACTTATTGTTTTTTAATACCACTTTATTGATGTATTAAGTATAGATGGATATTTTTTAGGTCATACATCATGAGAAAAAGGGTTTGAGAAGGAAAATTTGAGTGTGTGAATTCAAGTGCAAATTTAGGAGGGTTTGTTGAGCATAACTCCAAACAATATTTGTGCATTGTAATTGTGAGAAGATAGGTCTGAGAGTGGATTGTACTCTTGTGGCTTGTAATAAAATTTGAGCAAGTGTTTCTTAGTGGATGTATCCCATATTGAGTGAACCACATTAAATCTAGCCTTCTTATTTTTCATGTTTATTTCTATTCTTTCTACATCTCTATTCATATCTATTATTATTGTAATTCTATAAAATTATTTCACATCAATTTTTCACTTATTCTTAACAGCTGGTATTAGAGCTTCAAGTTTTATTTTCTAAAGTTTTGAATTGTAGGAAGGGTTATTAGTTCAAGTGGGAGCTATGGTTGATGATCATAGATCAAAGGTTGAAAAGTTCAATGGATAGAACTTTGGTCTATGGAAGATGAAGATGGAGGATTACCTCTATTAGAAGGATCTCCATGCTCCACTAGGAGGAAAAGTAAAAAAACCAGTGAGTATGATAGATGAGGATTGGTAGCTACTTGATAGGAAATCACTTAGGGCCATTAGGTTATGCCTTGAATTTTTGGTCATGTTTAATATATCATAGGATAGGACCATGAAAGGTCTCATGAATGCATTAGGGAAGTTATATGAGAAACCATTTACTTTTAATAAAATATTTTTAATGAAAAAGTTATTTAATATGAAGATGGCTAAAAATGGTTTAATTGCTAATCATATGAATGAATTTAATATGATTTTGAGTATGTTAAATTTTATAAAATTTGATTTTGATTATGAAGTTAGGGCTTTACTTATTTTGTGTTCCTTACTAGAGAGTTGGAATAGCCTGGTAATGGCTGTGAGCAATTCGGTCTTTAATAATACCATGTTAAAGTTTGAGGATGTCATAGGAGTAATCCTTAACAAGGAAATGTGATGGAAAAAATATGGGGAGACTTATACTTTAGGTGATGATTTTGTAATGGAGAGTACAGGAGACAAAATTTTAGAGGAAAAGGAAAGTGTGGAAAGTCAAATGTTCTTGGAAGGTCAAAATCAAGGGCTAGGATGGTATGCTAGCACTGTGGAAAGATTGGGCATGTGAAGAAGGATTGTTAGTCTCTTCAGAATAAGAAAAAAAATCAAGAAGACACTAAGGAGGTGAATGCAGAAATAGGTAATGTTTTTTAGGATGCATTAATTCTCTCCATTGAAAACATTTTTGTGTCTTGGATTTTAGATTCAGGGGATTCTTTTCATGCTACACCATATAGGGATTATTTTATTGATTATGTTTAAGGGGATTTTTGACATGTTTACCTTGGTGATGATGATCCTTATAGAATAGTAGGAAAATAAAGTGTTTAGATCAAGATGTAGAATGGGAACACTTGGCTATTGAAGGATGTCAGGTATGTGCCTAAATTGAGATGGAATTTGGAATCCACAGGATGACTAAGCAGTGAAGGTTGCATGGTGACATTTACAATAGATTCTTGGAAGGTGACCAAGGGTGCTCTTATGGTAGTAAGAGGTAAGAAGGTTGGTAATTTATATTTATCAAGTAGTGCTAATCATTTTAATTTAGTTGATGCAAATGTAGATGCAACTTTGTGGCATAATAGGCTCGATCACATGAGCCAAAAGGGTATGCAAATTTTGAAGGATCAATTACCTAGATTGAAAGGGTCTGATTTAGATTATTGTGAAGATTATGTGTATAGAAAATAGAAAAGGGTAAAATTTATCAAGGTTGGACCTAAAAGGAAGGAGAATAAGATGGAGCTAGTTCATTCAGATGTATGGGGGTCAAATTAGGTATAAACTATTAGTGGGTCATCTTATTATGTCACTTTTATTGATGATGTAACTAGGAAATTTTGGGTGTATGGCATCAGGATAAAATATGATGTGTTTGATACACTTAAAATATGGAAGGCCTTGGTTGAGAATGAAATAGGTCTCAAGTTAAAATGTCTTAGGTTAGATAATGGTGGGGAATATTGTAGCAATGAATTTTTTGATTACTATACAAGGAATAGAATTCACAAATAGAGGATGGTTCCAAGAACTCAATAAAATAATTGAGTGTCATAAAGGATGAACATGACTATCATGGACCATGCTAGGAGCATGATGTTGCATATAAGATTGCCTCTATAGTTTTAGGTAGAATCAATAAACATGGTAGTATATCTGATACATAAAGGTCCTTCATTTGCTTTAAATGGGGGCATACTGAGGAAGCTTGGTCTAGTAAGAAGGTTGATTATTCATTTCTTATAATATTTATATATGAAGCCTTTCTTCATATTGATAAGGATGATAGGACTAGGTTAGAGGCTAAGTCTAAAAATTCACCTTTATTGGTTATGGTGAGGATGACATTGGTTTTTGGATTTGGAGTCTTAAGGACAATAAAATATTTCAATCTAAGGATGTTGACTATAATGAAAAATACATGTATAAACAATAGTTACAGGATGAGAAAGAGGATTACATAAAAGAGTATACAGTATTTGAGGACATTATAGATGATAAAGTGTCCAAGAAACTAGTTTAGACACTTACTCCACAAGAACCCAAAACTCATATGGTGAGGTCTTCTAGGGTAAGAAGGGAACCTAATTTTTTTTCTCCATCTCTTAATTATTTATTTCTCACTGATAATGGAGATCCAGAGTGCTTTGAAGAAGTAACATAGGTAGATGTTAGGAAGAAGTGGGAACAAGCTATGGATGAGGAACATCAGTATCTCATAGAAAACTAGACTTGGGATTTGGTAAATCTACCTAAAGGTAAGAGAGAATTACAAAATAAGTGGGTGTATAGAATTAAAGAGGATGATGGAGGCAAGACAAGGTACAAGGCCTGATTGATGGTAAAGGGGTTTGTATAGAAGAAGGGAATTAATTTTGATGAGATTTTTTCCTTAGTGGTAAAGATGACTTCTATTAAGAATATTTTTGGGATAGTGGTAGTGGAAGACTTACACTTAGAGTAACTAGATGGGAAGACTATGTTCTATAATGGTGATTTGGAGGAGGACTTGTATATGGAGTAGCGATAGGGATATGAGGTCACATGAAAGAAGAACATGGTGTGAAAACTTAAGAAGAGCTTGTATGGCCTAAAAAATTTCCATGATAGTGGTACAAGAAATTTGATAGTTTTATGATGAAACATGGATACTCTAGGTGTCAGTCAAACCACTGCATATATATCAATAAGTTTGATGATGGTGATTACATTATCCTTTATCTGTATGTGGATGACATGTTGGTTTTAGGTAAGAACATGCAAGAAATAAAGGTACTCAAAGAACAACATTGTAATTCCTTTACTATGAAGAATTTGGGAGCATCAAAAGAAATCCTTGGTATAAGAATAACTCAGGATATGAAGAAATGAAATCTGAATTTATCCCAAAAAGAGTACATTAAAAATGTCTTGGAAAGGTTTAGTATGTATAATGCTAAACTAGTTGGGACTCCTTTGGCAGGATATTTCAAGTTATCAAAGGAACAGTGTCCCAAGACAAAGGAGGAGAGAATCTAGATGTCACATGTTCCTCATTCATCAACTATTGGTAGCTTGATGTATGCCATAGTGTGTATTAGTCTATATATTGCCCATGTAGTGTGAGTAGTAAGTAGGTACATGAGTGATCTAGGTAGAGAACACTAGAAGGTAGTGAAGTGGATACTTCAATATTTAAGAGGGACCATGGGGATAGTTTTAAGCTATGGTAGATTAGAAATCACTTTTCATGGTTATGTAGATTTCAAACATGGTTGGAGATTTAGATAGCAAGAGGAGAACAATAGGATATGTATTTACTGTAAGTGACACAACAGTGAGTTGGATTTCACAACTACAAAAAATTATGGCTTTGTTAACCACATAGGTTGAGTATGTTACTGCCAAAAATACAAGTAAATAAATTATTTGGTTACAATAGTTGATTGAAGAGTTGGGGCATAGGCAAGAGGAAGGGAAGCTATATAGTGATATTCAGAGTGTTTTACATATAGAAAAGAAATATGCTTTCCACTCTAGGATGAAGCATATACAATTGAGGTGACATTTTATTAGGACAACTTTGGGGGAAGAGAAGTTGAACATGGAGAAGATACATACTAGTTAAAATCCTATAGACATGATGACCAAGGTGATCACAAGGGAGAAACTAAATCTATGTTCAATTTTGGCTGGCCTTCATAGATGATAGTGAAGGGTTGAGAAGCCTACTCAGAGGAAATCGGTCTCTAAGTGGGATATTTTTGTGTTGTGGAGTCTATTTATAAATTACAATGTATTTCAAATATAGTATATTTAAAATGTACTATACACTCTATATGTATTCTATAGATTGTTATGTTTTGGTACCCATTATATTGTAATGCCACTTTATTGATGTATTATGTATAGATGGATATTTCATAGGTAATACATTATGAGAATATGGATTTAAGAAGGAATAACTAAGTGTGTGAATTTATATTTGAATTCAAGAGGGTTTGTTGAGCGTAGCTAAAAATAATATTTATGCATTATAATTGTGAAAAGATAGATCTGAGAGTGGATTGTATTCTTGTGGCTTGTAATAAAATTTGAACAAGTGTTTCTTGGTGGATGTAGCCCATATTGGGTAAACCACATTAAATATGGTCTTCTTGTTTTGCATGTTTATTTCTATTCTTTCTGCATCTTTGTTCATATCTATTATTATTGCGATTCTATGAAATTGTTCCACATTAATTTTTGACTTATTCCTAATAGTGCCATCTATATAAATCTAGTCAAACTAAGATATAGGCCAAGGGGCATAAGATAAAGTAGATGTGAGGATTGTAGAAGTAAGATACATGTAAGAATAAGAAGAAAGACCAAGGTATGAGTTTTCAAAGTTTACAATATTTAGGTTGTACATAATCACAAAATATCATCTACATTTCCCCCTTAATATAGTAATGAAATTGCTAGTTTAAAAGAAATGAATAAGTACCTGGGTGTGTGCAAACATCTTGTCTTTACTTGAGTTTAATTTTAGTGATTTGTTGATGATATATCTGAAACCAAGACCATGTTATAGTGTATAATTAGTGCATATAATTTGGGTTAAAATTAATTTAAATTAAAAGAGTTAGGTTTAGGAGTACACTTGTGTGTTGATGTGATCTCCTTGCCTATTGGCAAGTTATTTTATAGAAGATATATCATTATAAGGCTATGAAATTGATATTAGGATAAATATAGATTAATATTTAAAATTGATATATCCAAGGAGATATAGAGATAAAGAGATATTTGAAGGTAGATGCCCCTAACTTTCAAGTAAAAGTGAGTTTCCACATGGCAGTTGAGATTAGATCAATCATGTAACCCAATGATACTTATAAATTAGTGAGTTTAGATTATCAAGTCTAAACTAAAAACTTGTTAGGATTGAGTGATTTAATCACCCCAACCATACCAAAAGGTGAACTAACTAATATAATATATTGGCTTAGTAAAGTCCATGGGGTATCAGTACATGAAATAGTTTTAGAATATGAGAGTGATTTACATTTTTAAATATTAGGCACATGTTTTAAATTTTATACACCTTAGATATGTCTCATGCTAAAAATGTGTACAATAATGGTATCATGTATAAAAATTTTCCATGACTTAATCTAAATCATATAACTATGTACTTTAGCCAATTCGGATAATTATGTAAGTGTGGAGGACATGCTTCCAAAGAATTCGCCCCTCTATATATGGAGAAATCATAAAATAATATAAGTACCAATGTGGAGGATATTTTTTGAAAACTTGCCTCAGTGTAAACTAGATATATTGAATATTAAAAATGTGTGGAGAAAATTCTTAGAAATCATGCCCCCATTGAATTTGTGAACTGATATAAGTACCATAGTGAATTAATGTGGATAACATTCTTCTAAATCATACCCCCACTATAAACTAAAAATTATGAATGTGTGGAATCAATGTCCATATGAAATTCCCTGATTGAATTCAAAAATTAGTATAAGTATGAAATACTAAATAAATGTGGAGTACATGATTCTAAAATATGTTCCCACTATAATCTAGATAATATGAAGGCATGGAAGCCATGTCCATATGACATGCTCCCAATGAATTTAATAATTGTGCAAAGTGTGGAGAACATGCTTCCAAAACATGCCCCACTAATATTCCTCCCTTGAGGTGAGGGAAAATAGTACCTATAAATTACCTCACCTCAAAAGGTTAAGACAACTATAATTTTTATGAATGTGACCATGTAGCATATAAAATGAAATATGTTTATGTAAATGTATCATTAAAGCATATAAAATGAATGTGGTCACATGTAGACCTAACATGATGCATGATAAAGATAGTAGAAATATATAGATAATAATATTACAAGATCAATAAGTAAATAATCACACACACAAGATCACTCAAAAGTAAGTCAAAAATCAATGGTTGAAGAAGACTGAAAATAAGGGGCATATTTAAATGCCACAAAATCTAATGGGCATGACTTAATCAAATTTATACATAAGAAAGGAATGACATATTCAAATGTTTAAGAAAGAAAACATAGGAATAGGGGATGCATATAATATATCATATTCAAATTCTTTAAAAATCATTACAATAACAAGGTAAAGCACTCAAGAAAGTGTATAAAGTAAAATCATAAAAAACCAACATAAACATGTCATTGTAGCCCATGGATCAAATATGTTATCAAAAATGTCAATTACATAACATATCAAATACCATGTGAAAGATATAATCATGAGTAAGGCATATGTAAGTTAAAACATGATAATTTAAAGTGATCATCAAATTATGTAACTTGTGTGTATCAAGATCATCAAAAATGGATGCCCCTAATGTCCTGATGACATGAGTATAGTGAAAGATCAACACTCATAAGTGTATAATGTATCTATGTATACATGTATATGTGTATGTAGGATTAAATGATATGATATACCTTAACATGGAACTAATATACATAGATGTCAAGGAGACAATAAAACATATAAGTGTTGAAAATGTTTTTTGATTTTTTCGAATGTTTTGATTTTTTTAGTACTTTTGAAATTTTGGATGATTTAAGAGTTCCAATCAAGGAAGTCCTCATCATCTAAAGATGTGGGAACCTTTTTCAAAATTTCAAGTGTTTTTTATAATTATGGGTTACTTCTTCTTTAACATACTTGTTTGACAACTTCCTTGATGCTAATGGTATTGGTAGATAATCATATCCATCATGTGGGACACAAATATCTATGCCCATATCAAGAAAGGTAACACAAATATTTGCAGTATCAAATTTGGCTTATCATTAAAATAGTTAATCTTATGCAAGATTTAATTTTAAATGGGGGTCATGGTCTAATATCCATATGGTTGTGGTCATCACACATGTTACAAAAATAATAGGTAATATAATGTATTTGTGGGATTTTGGAATCAATGGTGAGTATATGAGTTCATCCATAGTATTTCTTAAGTTTTTGAACAATGTAGTTTCACAAGTTGTATCCCACTTATTCGTATCAAGTTAGAGATGGTGGAAATATACCCCATCAATATTAGTAATAATATTAAAATCTTCATGCTTTGGTCACTTTGAAAGATAGTTCTCATTTGAAATATAAGAAGGATTTTGCCTTTTTATAGGTTGTGAAGCTTATGGATAAGAATCCACATTATTCACATGGTATATTGTATTTTAAATTTTTAAGGTTGGCTCAATATTTTTAACTAAGAGGGGTGAATTGATTAACAATCATTTATATGCTCATATTCTATAATTATGTTCCCTTTATCTAGATTCAATGCTATTTGTCCTATGAGTAGATTTATCCTAAATGTACTAGAACCTTTGGGTTCAAATAAATTATATGAAAGGTGATCAAGTGGATCAAATTTTAGTGAATAACTTTTTTCATCTATTATATCATGAGTGGTATCATCATCACTATCACAGTAATAAAAAACATGCCCATTGTTCTGCTTAGTATTGACCAATAAAGGAAGATCAAATGAAGGAGGTTCTTATGGTTTTAATGGACCCATTGGTAATGGTTCATACTCTTGATATGTATCTACATAATCCTCAATATGTGGTACCTTATTTTAATATATAAATAAATGATCCATTGTAATTGACTCACCTATTTCATAAGTGTGTATGTACTCAATAGGAATGCATTGTTTAGGTGCTACAATTGTAGTCATTCCTTCAATTTTAGATTATATCATTTTGAAAATTTTGAAAGGTTTATCATTGGTAGGAATTGTTAATAAATTCCCATCATGTATGAATTTTACATATTTGTGAAGTGTAGATGGGACAAATTTCACTAAATGTATCCAAGGTCTACCCAAAAGTACATTATAATGTAATGATTGAGACATTACCTAAAAAATTAGCTAAAACAACATCTAATGTAATTTGACAAACTAGAGGACTACGTGAATTATCAAACCCTTGGATATGCATAATCTATTTTTGAATCAAATTGGTGCTAATGCCCATGGTGGTTAAAAATTCTATACTATAAATGTTTAGGCTTGATCCATTATCAATGATCACCCTTTTGATGCCCTTATTTTACATTATCATTTATATGAACAAAGATAACTATTTATCAATAATATATTTGGGTGGTAAGTCAGTTGAATCAAAGGTAATAATTTTGGCATTATTATTGAGATATTTCATGATATTTGTAAAATAAGTAAGCTCAATATCATTTAGAAATTAATTTTCATGTAATGAATCATATAGGACATCCTTGTAAACATTAGATCATTTTAGGAGCTCAAGTATTGACATTTTAGCATGTGTATTGCTTAATTGGTCAACAAGATCATATTGCTTATATTTTATCACAAGTTTAGGCTTAAGAATAACATGTTGTATATTAACAGGTGGTGGTGTAGTTTGAGCAACCTTAACTCTTAGACTAGTAATAACATGAACCAAAAAATATAATATAATCTATGGGTGAATAATGGGTGTGCAATGGTAAATGTCACTTGGGTGGATAAAATGGTTGAGAGCATGCATGTTGGTGTCTACATACCAACTCTATAACATTACAAGATGAATTTTGAAAAGATATGGAATATTGTCTCTATTTTAACACTATCTCCTTATGCACATGAATTTTCTTAGTAATTTTTATAAGACAATTAACATAGAAAACCCTAAAAACTATAAGGTATTGGACCATGAAATTATTTACATGTGTCCATGGCAAACATGATTACAAGATTTATCAATCAAGAATCAACAAAAGTAAAATAAATTAAAAAAACCTAGTTGGCCTAGGGTTTGATGTTCAAACATTAGGTTCAATAAATGTCTAAACCTAATTTATATTATGGAATCCTACTTGGGTAGATAGGTTTAAGGATATAGGATGATAGGGCATAAGGGTGAATATCAATTTTATAACATGCCAATTAATGTGTTAAACTTAGATGTATCATATGCTAAATTTATTAAACTAAGATAAGTTATAAATGGAAAGTATAACTTATGATAGATACATAAATGACATAAAAGAGAGTACTTATCTAGTTATGATGCTAATGCATATCTAGATCTGGAACATGTTGAAATTAGGTAGGAAGATAGTTCTAGATCATTCATTACATTCTAGATCTAGTAGCTTTGGCTCTTTGGATAGTTACATAATCCTAGGATGGTTACATCAATACTAATGTCTAGGTTTGATGCTAGTGTCTAGTATGGAATATATTATCAAAAAAGATGCAACCACATAGGTGCTTTTGGGTTTGGCTTTGCCTTCACTCTAATGAATTCAAATATTGGTCATGGACTGACACTCTTGGTAAAATGGAAAAGCCCTAGATTTTCATATTTAACATGACCTTGGGGGAAAATGGGTTGCTGGGCACATGGTGTCAAGCTGACCCACAATGAACTTGATATAAAAGGTCCCCTCCTAAATAGCCAATACTCTAGAATAGGGAATCAAATTCATGTAGTTTTCTCCTATGTGTTGTATTGTGTGTGAATAATGCAATGTGTAAAACAAGTACAATAGTGATCCAACTTGTAACTTGGAAAATATGACCTCATGACTACTCTTTTAGTACTTTAGAAATACATCTAGATATTTAATTTGACTGATATCAATATATAGTATAATAAGAAAGCTTTTGGTAACTTGAGTGCTTATTAAATGTTATTTTGGTCTAATTAATAGGTTTTCGCCAAGTGAGGAATGAATGAGGGTTGATATTATATTTATACCAATTCTATCAGGATAATACTTGAATGAAAAATCTTAGGCCAACCATTATAATACATTTGATTTTTAAATTATATGACTTTAGGGAATTTGAAACTTGTGGTGGGTAGGACATTAATGTCGACATTACTATTTGTTCTGGATGTTAGTGTTTAGGGAGAAAGAGACAATACATAATATTAAAACATGTAGAGGTGCATGATAAGTATATTTTAATAATTATGGAAATGATGGGATGTTTGTGTAATCAATATAAGGCTATTCAAATTAAGGTATAGGCCAAGAAGCACAAGATAGAGCATATGTGAGGCTTACATAAGTAAGGCATGTGTAGAAATAAGAGGAATATCCAACACCTATGTTTTCCAAGTGTACAAGATTGAGGTGCTAAATAATAAAAAAATATCATCTACAAATACTACATGCTTTGCATTGTTCATATTCACCATTTTTTACTCATCATTAGAATATTTAAGATCAATCATGGTTTCAACAACATTGATGGCAGGTTGGGAAGGTATTTGATTTTAATATTAGTTGTTGGTTTTGAGTGTGGTTTGGAAGTGGGTTAAAAAAATGGTAAGGTGAGTTTTGGCTTGGTGAAATGCATCTTATTTGACTTTGGAGTCATGATACCTAGCTACCTTATCATAGGTTTGGTGTTGTACTTTGGTCATGGATTCATGATCAAATTTGGGACCAATTTTTTTTGTAAGTTGTGTTTAATTTCTTTTAAATTATCTTGAGAATCACACCAATTTTTATAGAACCATAAATTTTTATGAGGGTCATACCAATGATCACTATGATGGGAAGTATCAAATTCTCTAGGTGAGGGTCTAGGAAGGTGTTTTCTAAGCTCAACTAGTGAGAGAGTCTGATGTATTTCATAATTATTTAGTTCTGAATAATGAGGAATGTGTTGGAAAATGATTTCCTTTATAGGTGTGGAAATATTCATTCCATCAGAGCCTCTTGAAAATAAGCATTAATGGTACTCTTGGAGCTATAAGTGTCAAATACACCATCATCTGTATCATTTTTATTTTTATATCTCATAAGCATTCAAATTTCTAATCTTGGGTTGAGAAGCCCATAATTTTTATATAAGGAAGTCTTGACATTTATCTTGATTGAGGGATTTCACCAATGATTTTGGAGAATGAGCCAGATGATATACTAGTGATATAGGATTAAGTGCATTGATTAAAAAAAATATGACAAGGTTTTCCTTTGACATTTTTTTTTGTAGGTTTATTGGATAAATATTTATAATGATTAATAAAGGCTTGGGTAGTATAATTTTCTACTTGATTTTAGTTGATTAGATTATTTTTAGGAAAATCATTAGATTGAAACTCCTGAACCAATGCATTAACTAAGTCTTCTAAGCTAGAGATGTAGTTAGCCTTTAATTGATTGTAACAATCTAAAGCATTTCTAGAGAAGGATATGGAAAGTACTTGTTAGTGATAAATGTATGAAAATTAATACATTATTTACAAATGTTATCAAAGCCTTCAAGTGAAAAGCAAAATTATTGGATCCATTAGAGGTGATCATAGGAGTGATGTACCCTATGTCAATGTTTGAAATTTGATTGGCTAAAAGTTCATTTTGGAGGTGTTTTATGACTTTATTATAAATATATGGTTGTGTAATGGGATTACCATAAGAATATATAAATGGGTTAGGGGGGATTTTTATTTGTCATTACCCACTAAATCAATTGAGGAAGATTTTACAGATGTAAAATCTAGTTTTGTGTTTGTATTATCTAAAAACTATTATTGGCTTGAAAAATAGACTTTTGGTTTAATTATTGTAATATTATTTGATTAGGATCAGGGTTTTTTAGGTCAGATGTAGAGTCTTGAGAATCTTGTTGAGATGAACTAGATGTGGCATTGACATTTGTATTAATATGGGTACTTTAGGTATGCCTACCATGTTATTATAAATACTAGGCATGGTGGATGAGCAAGAAAATTAGGAAGATGCAAATTGATTTCCCCCAAGTTCAATAAAAACATTATGAGTAGAGGAAGGAGGACATTCCACATGGGGTGCCATCATGAGATGATAGAAAATCCTAGAGTCCTTGCCCTTATGATTAAAATGTCCATGGAGATAGATTACCATCTCATTTGTATACTCTAAGTCACATTATTCATCAAATTCATAATCTTGGAGTATGTGAGCTTGTTTAATGGTCTTAAGATAGCTATATGGCTCATATTTTTTAGATCTAGTAGAAGTCACATAATAAATGATTGGATTTTGATCTTGAGTCATGGAAAAATTATAAGGCATATAATAATTTTTGGAAACTCTATGGAGACTGGTTACTTCCATAACATTAGGATTATTACAAAATATTTGAAATCCCTAGTTTTTTTCTCTTTAGATTTGTCCAAAATATATTCCATAGTGGAAGAGCAAAGATCAACTATTGTTGAGTATGATGCCAATGTCGACACTTGAGTTCTAATTTTAGAACTAGATTAATTTATTTTCATTAATTATATGAGGATTATTTATGTTATTTTTTGGCTTAATTAATTTTTTGAATTATGTGGATACTTTTCAGATATTTCTTAAAAAATAGTTGGAACTCCTAGTTAAATCCAGTTCTCTATTTGAGTACTCAAATGAGTTCCAAAGAGGTGGGGCACTATTTATAAGTTTATAAAACTAAATTTAATAGTATTTTAGTCAATATCTTATTATATATGGATTTTGGGGTACCTACTTTATCTAATTTTGCATGTGATACTTAAATAATAGAGGCATCTTGCATTATGACCATATCTTTTAGTTAGTTTTAGTCATTCTCTTAATTGTAGTTTTAGTTATCTTAAAGTCTATTTTTATGAGTTTATTTTTATAAGTATATTTTTAGTTGAATTTTTTTTTAATTAAGGTCTTAATTTATATTTATTATTTTGGCATTAGCTTGTTATGCAAATTACTTGTAATTGGCTAATTTTAGCTTTGTTTGTTATTAAAAGATTGCACACAAAGAAGTGTGGCACAATAGTTTCTATTGGGAATTTTTTTTCCATGTGTTAAGATATTATTTTATTATACGTATTAAATAATTAATACTAGAAAGTATATTTTTATATTTTAAAGTTATTCAGTATAATGTTTGGTCAACAATCTCTCTTACAACTCAACTAGATTAATATCTAGTAATTTTGGGATAGATTAGTTGATACATAGCTTCAATTTTAGATTAAATAAATGCTGATTTTCACTCCCTTCATAGATAAAAACCTTAATTTATTATAATTGAATCATTAAATAAAGGTTTAGAATGGTTTTAATCTTTTACCAAGTGAATTCTACTTCCATGAATATTCTCATCTTCAAAAGTGATAACTTTGAATACTGGAGAGATCAATTAAAGATAATTATTGTATGAAAAAGAGTTTTGGATAATGTTCTCCATGGGTACACACCACTTAAATATTATAATATTTTGAATCAATATCATAAAAAATAAAAAATGAAGATGCACAAGATTTCTTCTATCTTTAGAGTGTCATAGACCCAAACATCTATCTAATATTTACTGGATGCAAAAATGCTTATGAGGCATAGAATACCTTGGAAACTTCATAGTAGGACTATATTAAAGGTAAGATAACAAAAAATCCAAAATATTAAAATAAATTTTAAAATTTTTAGAATGTTTTATAATTAAGGAGTTGGAGAATACTGCATAAGGATAAATGACATAGCACATAGTGCATAGAATGAGGGTTTATAGAGAAACTATATAATATAGTGTTATAATAGGATTTTTTTTTTAGCTATTTAAGTAAAAAATATCTACATATTATGATCACTCTTGAGGAGTGTAAGGAAATTAAAGCTATAAGTGTTAATTATTTGGTGGGTTCTCTCTTGTTCCATGAGGATAATATGAGACTATATACAAGAAACCAAAGACATGCATTTGAAACTAAGAAATAGGTTTCAAAGACCAAAGATAAAAATGAATATGATAATCAAGGGAGTTAAAATAAATTAAATTCAAATTAAAAATATGAATCTAACTTCATAAGTAAAATCAAGAAACACTTTACGTGTCATTACTATAAAAAATTGGGAAATGTGATAAAAGATTATAGGATACTGATAGATAAGAATCAAACTAATCAAATGAGTGAACATAAGACATTCTAAGCTAAAAAAAAGTGATGTTCAAAAGACCCATATTATTGTCTCAAATTTATTATGGGAATAAAGGATGGAAATAATTTTTTTCTCTTAATTCAGGGTTCTCAAATCACATTACAAGTCACAAAGATGGTTTCAACAAGTTAGTTGTTTCCTTCCAAAGTCAAGTGCAATTTGGAGATGGAAAGTACATTCAAGTTGAAGGAAATGAAATCATGAAATCACCACAATTCAAGGTAAGAGTGAAATAAAATATATTTATTTTTATCTAAATCTAGATCTTAAGAGTATTTATTATAATTTTACATGACGAAAACAAAGCATACAAGTTTTTAAATCCTACTAGTAAATCCATGATTATTTTTAGGGATAGTAATTTTATTAAAAATGAGGTGTATAATGATTTTAATAATGTAACAAAAAATATCATAAGTGAAATTTGGGTAGCCTATTTAATTTGGTTTTGGAGGCTTATAAATTCCTACCCATGTTTTTAGTTCAGCAGTAAATAATACAAGATCTTTACAAGAGACTAGTCATCCATTTTCATCAAATCTAAGCAAGAACACATAGTTGATGAATCCAAAGCCTACCTATCAAATGTTTGATAAAAATTATGAGAGGATTATTAAAAATTAAGAATTTAATTTTTTTTATGATTCTTATGATGAACTACTATGTTTTCATTATCATTTGTGACTAGTGAACCTAAACGTTATGCATAAGCTAGTAAAAAAAAGAATGGGTTGATGTTATGAAAAGAGATAGATTAAATTAAGAGGTATGATACATGAAATATTATTAACCATCCATTAAATAAGTTTTTCATTGAAACTATGTGGGTATATAAGACAAGTTCAAAAGTGATGGTATAGTTGACAAACTAAAAGTTATACTAGTTGTAAAAGGGTTTGCACACACATATGAGATTGACTATGAGGAAACTTATGAACTAGTGGAATGCTAAGATAATATAATAATAATGATTATTGTATATGATAATTAATGATTTAGAATACATGAAATTAATGTTAAAATTGAATTCTAAATAGAGTGATTGAATAAGAAGTATATCTAGGGCAGCTAAAAGGTTTTGAGGTAAAGGGTAAATAATTTTAGGTATATAAGTTGAAGAAGGATATTTATTGGTTGAATCAAGGTCTAATATATTGATACTCAATAATTGATATTTTTTTATTGGATCAAGGTTTTTTAATAAGTTAAAATGAGCCAACTCTTTATATTCAAGCATCGGGTTCTAATGTGTTATATGTTTGTATTTATGTTAGATGACTTGATCTTTATAGATATCTCTATGGAGATGTTGAATAGCTTCAAGGAATATATGAAATTTAAATTTGAGATGAATGATATCTAACTTATGAAATGATTTATTGGCATGGAATCCCATCAAAATAAAGAGGAATTATTCATTTTTCAATCTATGTATGCCCAAGACATGCTAAATAAGTATAATTTTCAAGATTCAAAGCCCGTAAACACTCTAATTGTAAGTGGAGAAAATATTCTGAGAGAGGATGGAAGTAATTCAACTGAATAGATAAACTTTAAGATAATGGTGGGAAGTTTGATGTTTCTCACTATAAAAATACATGATATCATTTATGGGTTTTACTAGTTTCTAGATTTATGAGCAAACTATCACTCAAACATTTACAAGCATTGAAAAATAATTTTTATATATGTAAGATATAAACATAATGATAGTTTGAGTGATAGATAAGAAGCCAACTTCAAGTTATTGCTTCACATTAAGAAGTGGGTGGGTTTCATTGTCTTTGAATAAATAAGATACAATTACATTATCCTCTATTGAATATAAATATATAAATCCTACATCATATTTCAATAAATTATTATGGTTTTAAAGACTCTTATTTAATTGTAGAGAGGCTCAAATTGAGCCAATACACATTTGTTGTGATAATAATGGGGTAATACAATTATATAAGAATCTATTTTTCTATGCTAGAACCAAGAATATTGAATTTAAAAATTATTTTTTTAGAGACTTGGTCAATGATAAACATTTTTATTGAATATTTGAGAAGTGAAGATCAAATTATTGATATTTTCACTAAGGGATTGAATAAACAGAATCATGGAGGACTTAAAGAGATGATATACATTTCTGCTCTTTACATCAAAGAGGGCATGATGAGTATGATGCTAATGTCATAAATTGAGTTCTAATTTTAGAATTATATTAATTTGTGTTTCATTAATTATAGGAGGGTTATTTAATTTATTAATTTGCTTTATTATTTTGAGGTATGTGGACACTTTTTAGAGATTTCTTAAAAAATGCTACGCCCTAACTTCTTTGATTTTTTTATTGGAGGTGTGAAATAATTAAATTAAGCTTCCATTGAAATTTTAGATCATTTGGATATGTTTTAAAAAAGTTATCTCCATTTTAAGGTTTTTCATAAAATTGCTCTATAATGCACAATTCAAAGAATTTTTTTGAGTTATTTACATTTTTTGAAATCTTAGAAAAATTTGGATAGGGTATTTTCTTTGTATTTTTTGATTTGAGGCTGACATAAGTCCAAAATTGCTTGGTCAAAGTTGGGTCAAAAGTGTCAATCAGGGTCGACATTGTAAAGCCCTTTTATGGCAGGTCCACAAACTCAGGGCCAAAGAAAGGGTGCTAAAACTCTAGGTAAAAATAATAAAAAAGAATAAGTGGATTTATAAAGGTGATGTACTAGATCCTTTGTACCAGGGTTCTCTGACATAGATCACAAAGTGAGCCAGCTTGACTATAGTGTGCAAGGCATTCAAAGTGAGGTGCAAGGCATACAATCTAATACGAAATCCATACAAGATAGTTTGGTAGATATAATGATGAAGTTTAAAAATAATTAGTCAAATCATCCATATATCACTATTTCACAACCCCACCAGGGTGTTTCTCCCAACCAGTCTACTTTGAATCCAACTACATTGCCATAGAGGAACCTGTTACCAAAGGTGGATATGCACAAATTTGATGGAAAAGATCCACTCAATTTCATCAACCAAATGGATATATTTTTTGATCTACATCAGATCCCAGGTGGATATAAGGTTACCATGGCATCCTTATATCTTGAACTTGATCAATTCATTTGGTATCGATGGTTTTGTGCTCAAAAGAAAAAGATGACTCTTAGTGTCACCTAGTCAGTTTTTATAGAGGAGCTACAATTAAAATATGGCAATAGTGTGACAGAGAATTACTTCAACCAACTAGCAAAATTGTGATAGACTAGCTTCATCAAGGGTTATATTCATCATTTTCAGAACCTATCTTTACGTGTGGAGACAATTTCTGGGTAGACTCAAGGAATATATTCAATATGAGGTATGCATGTTTAATCCACTTAAGATTTCTAATTCTATTATCATGGCATGTAGAGATAAGGAAAAATTCATAGCCAACAAGAAGCAACCATTCACTCACTTCAAATATTGTAGCATATTGACACCAACATTTCCTCCACTGACCAGATTGACCCCTCAACAAATTGAAGAGAAGCATGCAAAAGGATTATGTTTCAATTGTGACAACAAGTGGAGTAAAGGACATAGATGTGCTGAGAAGAAGTTATTCTACATTGAGGGATCTAATGAAGATGAAGAAGAATATGATGCCTCCAATGATGATGAGGAAGAGATAGAGGAGGTACTTAAAGATTCCCAACCTAAAATCTCTTGTCATGCACTTGTAGGTATTAGCACTCCAAAAAATCTTAAGGTGGTCAGTTTTCTAAAAAAATAGAAGGTGATAGTGTTGATTGATTCAAGGAACACATATAACTTCATCAACCATAAGTTGGCCACTCGATTGAATTGTTTCATCTACCCAACACTAGAATTTTAGGTCATGATTGTAGATGGTGGCATAATTAATTATTTAGGAAAATGCCATAGTATTAAGCTATTAAGCTTGCTATGGGTAAGTACAATTTTGATTCTCCTATGTTTTTTATTCCCATGGGTATCATAGACATTATTTTGGGAGTCCAATGGCTCACAACCTTGGGTACTATTGAGATGAACTTCCAAGAACTATTCATGTGCTTTCATTCTAAAGGTAGGAAAATTGAACTATGTGGATTATAGGTAAAATCTCCACAATTGATTAGTTCACATCAGATGACCAAGATGCTAAAAAAGGGGGTAGAGGGAATTATTTCATGATTATGTTCCATATAAGTTCAACCCACATAGGCATCTACACATCCTAATCTACAAATAATTCTTGATGACCACCCATCTAATTTTGGGGCCATGCCAAAAGGACTACCACCAAAAAGAGAACATGATCATGCCATTCAACTACTTCCAGGGAATAAACCACCAAATATTAGACTATATAGATATCCATATGCACAAAAGATTGAAATAAAAAAGATGGTCCATGAGATTCTAGAGACATGGATCAGCAAGCACAACCAAAGTGCATATTCATCACTAGTGGTCATGGTGCAGAAGAAGGATGACACATGGAGGATGTGTCCAGATTATAGGGAACTCAACAAGTACACCATCAAACATAAGTTTCCTATTCTAGTAATTAATGATTTAATTGATGAGTTGCATGGTGCTAATTATTTCACAAAATTGGATCTTTGCTCAGGGTACCATCAAATTAGAATCAAGGATGAAGATGTTCATAAAACTACTTTCAAAATGCATGAGGGCCATTATGAGTTTTTGATAATGCCCTTTGGTCTTACAAATGCACCATCTACCTTTCAGAGATTGATGAACACTATTTTTAGGCCTTTTTAAAAGAAGTTTGTGTTGGTTTTCTTTGATGACATATTGATTTATAGTCAGACATGGGAAGCGCATCTACTACATGTGAAACAGGTGTTGATAGTTTTCGAAAAGCATAAAATTTATACGAAGTCATCCAAATGTGCCTTTAGAGTATAGGAGGTAGAGTACCTAGGTCACATTGTTTCCCATGAAGGTGTCAAATTTGATCCCTAGAAGATCAAAGCTATGATGGAATGGCCCATGCCAAAATCTCTTAAAAACCTCTAAAGGTTCCTAGGACTAACATGTTACTACCGAAGATTTGTGAAAGGTTATGGAAGCATAAAAAATCCACTCACTACATTTCTAAAGAAGGATGCCTTCCATTGGAATGATACTGCCACCAAAGCATTTGAGTAGCTAAAAGTATCTATGTGCACCACTCTAGTTTTGGCTAATCTAGACTTCTCAAAGATATTCACTATTGAATATGATGTTTTTGGATCCAGGTTGGGAGTAGTACTAATGTAGGAAGGAAGACCCATTGTATTTGAGAGTCATCAATTCAAAGGTAAGAATCTACAAAAACCTATATATGAGAAAGAAATGATGGTTATTCTTCATGTAGTTAAACAATGGAGGCCCTATCTGATGGGTAGACACTTTAAGGTAAAAACAAATCATGATAGTCTCAAATATTTTTTAGAGCAAAGATTATCATCTGAAGAACAACAAAAGTGGGTAACCAAAATGTTGGGTTATGATTTTGAAAGCATCTACAAGAAGGGTAAAGATAATGTAGTAGTAGATGCACTATCTAGATGGGATACATCCACAGAAGCATTACTTTGTGCAATGTCCATGTTGTAAGCAGATTGGGTGGATGAATCTAGGTTAGAATAGGAGTAAGATAAGGATATATAGGTTCTAATTTAGAATTTCTTGCAAGGTACTTTAGCCTCTAAAAAATTTGAATGTAAAGGTAATGTCTTATGGTATAAGGGTAGGTTATACTTGTGCAAAGATTCAGAGCTTAAGCATAAGATTTTTACAGAGTTGCATGCATCTCCAATAGGGGGACATTCAAGGTTCTTGAAAACTTATCACAAAATTAAGAAATAATTATTTTGGGAAGGACTCAAGGGAGATGTACAAAAGTTTGTGGAAGAATGCTTGATATGCCAATAGAATAAAGGTGATACAGTTAAGACCCTAATGTTGTTACAATTATTAGCAACTTCTAGTCAAAGGTGGGAGGAGGTTTCCATGGATTTCATCATAGGGTTGCCTGGTTCTAAAGGTAAGAATGTTATCTTGGTCATTGTGGATAGGCTTACAAAATATGCCCATTTTTGTGTTCTCTCACACCCATTTTTAGCAAGTATAATAGCAACTATTTTTTTGGAGGTAGTTATAAAATTACATGGAACTCTAAAAATAATTGTAAGTGATCGTGATCCTATTTTCACTATTAATTTCTAGACTGAACTATTTTCCTATTTGGGTACTCAGCTAGCTCATAACTCATCTTACCACCCCCAATTTGATATACAAATAGAAGTGGTTAACAAATGTTTAGAGGGGTATCTCCATTATTTTGTATCAGATAAATAGGAATGATGGGTTAAATGTCTACTACTTGTAGAATGGTGGTATAACACATCTTTCTAGACCTCTTCTAAAATGTCTCCATTTTTAGCACTATACGGTTACCATCCACCTTCCATCACTTCTTCATTAAAGGTGCAAACCAAGGTTCAAGATGTGGGGGAGCACATTAAACATCAATAAGAGGTTTTGGCTAGTTTGCAAAATAATTTGGCCTTGACACAAAATAGGATGAAGCAATAAGTAGATCAACACTGTAGTGAACAAAATTTTGAGGTGGGTGACTGGGTATTTGTATGCTTGCAGCCTTACAAGCAGATGTCCTTAAAGCAATAGAAAAATGAAAACAAACTTGCTCCTAAGTATTATGGCCCTTATCAAGTTTTGTATAAAATTAAAAGTGTGGCTTACAAGCTTGAATTACCTCATTCATCTCACATACACCCAATATTTCATGTTTCCTATTTGAAGAAGGTCATTAAACATAAAGTTTTAGCCAAGACAGAGCTCCCAAAACTAGATAAAGAAGGATGAGTCATTTTAGAACCAGAGAAGATCCTCCAAACACGTACTAAGAGGTTGAGAACCAGAGAGATTAGGGAATATCTGATCAAGTGGAAGAACCTGAGTAGTGAAGATGCAACTTGGGAAGGTGAAGATTTTTTGCAATAACATCCAGAGTTGTTCAACATTGAAGACAACATTGGTTTAAAGGGGAAGGGCATGCTACACCCCTAACCTATCACATATATTAGGATATGAATAGCTGACTTGTGGCTTACTTATCCCTCTTTGATGCTATATCACATTTCTCTATGCATTTATTTGGTTAGTAGGTTAGCCTATGGAGTAACCATGGCCTAGATAGACTATATATAAGAGGTAGTGGGTAATTATTTATCATCAAATTGTGAATTTTACTCTTGTTGAAGCTTGTGGAGGTTTCCCCCTCAAAGTGGCTTGTCTATTATCATATATTTTGATATATTTCAGTCATATTTGGATCTATTTCTACTATTTTACTTTATTATTGAAGTAATTTCATTACAAAAAATAGTTAGAACTCTTAGTTAAGTCCAATTCACTTTTTGATCACTAAAATGGATTATAAAGAGGTGGGTCTCCATTTAATCTCTTATTATATAAGTATTTTTTGGAACCTATTTTATCTAATTTTGCATGTGATAATTAATAGAGGCATCTTGCATATTGAACATATCTTTTAGTTAGTGTTAGTTATTCTCTTAGTTGGAGTTTTAGTTATCTTAGATTATATTTTTAGGAGTATATTTTAATTTTACTTATTTTTAAAGTAATGTCTTAATTTAACATTAATTTATCATGCAATTTACTTGTAATTTGCTAATTTTTACCATGTTTATTAATAAGCAATTATGCATATAGAAATGTGGCACAATAGTTCTTATTAGGAATTTTTTTCATGTGTTAAGCTCTAATTTTACTTTAGGTATTTAAATAATACCATCAATTTTTTTTAATTTTTTTTTTAAAAGTTATTCAGTATAATTTTTGGTTAATAATCTCACTTACAACATAATTAGATTAATAGATAGTAATTCTAGGATAGATTAGTTGATATATAGATTCAATTTTAGATTAAATAAAAGATAATTTTAAATCCCTCCATACATTTAAAACTTCAATTTTATCCATATATTCAATGCATTCAATTTCTTAGAAATACAAAAATAGATTATATCGGGTTGATTGATGTAGTTGAGAACCAAAACTGGGTAAAATCAAACTATATCAAGTTAGATAGTATAGTATGGTTATAATAAATACATGTATCAGGGTAGTTGATATAATTTTTAGGAATATTATAAAACTAAATTGTATCAGGTTATTATATGTAGTTAGGCATTCACATATAATTGCATCAATTTGACCGATACAATTAGGAAAACACACAAAATTATATCTGGTTGGTCGATGTAGTTATCACACAACATAGAATGGTATCAAGTTGGATTATATAGTCTATAAAATAAGATAAAAACTTAACTAAATATTATTAAAATCAAATCAAGGAAGTAAACTAATAAGGCTATGTTTGAATTTTAGGATTTTAGATATAATGATCCCAAGTGTAAATAGTGAACATAGTCATAAGGGTAATAGCTATAGAGGACTTCATCTATTATAGACAAACTATCCCATATATGAGGTAAGTTGAGAGTAAATTCTTGGGGACAACCACTTATCAGTTCACTAAAATATTAAATGGTTAAAATGATACCTAATGGTTAAAATATAAAACCTTGGGTATTTCTGATAAACTGTGAAGTACATGAAAACTAAATCCTCTATATATATCTAAGATTTAGTTTCCACATACTTCACTATAAATAAAAAATACCTAGGGTTGTGTGTGTGTAAACACACATAATGTCTTGAGTATTGTGGTAATACCCCTTACACCATGGCTCAGGTAAAATTGAGAACCGCTTTGCACATAACAATAAATCTTATTAGTTTTAAAATTATCAAAAAATATTTCTTAGGAAGATAAATAAAACATAAAAATCAAAATGATATATGTAAAAAGATAAATTTTCAACATGAAATGAATTAAATAAGCAAATATAAGGGTATTGGGTTAGCTGATATAGTCAAAAATAGAAATTGATCAAAAAAATATATCGAGTTTGCTGATACAGTTGGAAACATAGATAATTATATTAGGATAGTCAATACAATATATAATCACACAAAATGGTATTTAGTTGGTTAAAACGTATGGTATACAAACATGAAACTATATTGGGTTGCCTGATATAGTTTATAAAACTAATAAATGGTATCAAGTTGGTTGATATCTTTATAGATTGAAAGATGTATGGTGGTTTGAAAAATGTTACTAATAATATATAAATAAAAACATGAGATTGATCCAACCACATGTGGGATAATATTCACATTGAGTTTACTAGAATTTTTGTATGGGCTAGGATGACCTACAACTACCCCCTTTCTCTCAATAGACAAAGACTCAAATAAGGTCATTTAAATAGATCTTATGTATACTTGGATGAGTGGGTAAATACCTAAGATATCCATAGATCTATTATAAGGTAGCACCTAAGATATATATATATATATATATATATATATATATATAGCCTACAACTCAAATGTAAAGAGGAAAGGGTTCCAAAGTATAAACCTATGATATATATCTCAGTATACCTCAAAAAAGATAATGATTTTAAATATGTAAGTAAAATAAATGATTTTAAGGGGTAAAAGTAAAGTAAATGATGGATAATTGATTGTAAATAAAGTAAGGTGAAATAGTAAATGAAATGGAGTTCTATGCAACCTAAGATGAGAAATGGCAATATATATATATATATAATAAGGTAGCCTACAACTCAAATGTAAAGAAGAAAGGGTTCCAAAGTGTAAGCCTATGATATATAGATATATATCTCAGTATACCTCAAAAAAGATAATGATTTTAAATATGTTAGTAAAATAAATGATTTTAAGGGGTAAAAGTAAAGTAAATGATGGATAATTGATTGTAAATAAAGTAAGGTGAAATAGTAAATGAAATGGAGTTCTATGCAACCTAAGATGAGAAATGGCAAGCCCAAAAAACCCTATAACTATACCATCTATATTAGTATAAGGAAGATCCTAGGCAAAGATACACTCATACATCCACAAATTAATGAAAAACATCTAATATACCAATTAATGGAAAGAGTATAGGGATATAAGTACTTACCTTGGGTGGACCTATCAATGCTCCAATCTCCCCCTTTGGATCATGTGGAGCTTTGAAAGATATTATTGTAGGTTGAAGACCTCAAATGGCTAGATGAAGACCTAGATATCCTTAGTTAAAAAATCTCAGTGAACTCTTATATTGAGATTTAATGACACCACAACATAAGACCTATAATATAAGGTTTGAATCCTCTAACTCTCCTAAATAATTAATTTGGACATAAATGTGAGTGTAAATAGAATATATGGATGTGATATATATTATTAGGAATGAAAGATGACCCCTATGTATAGTTATAATACCTTAAAATATAAGCCAATGGTTTTACCCAAAATGATACAATTTTAAGATGATGAATAAAACAATACAGTATCGGCTAAGTGGATATGATAAAAATGTCCAAAAACACACTTAAAACAATATTGGGTTAGCTGATATAATACAAGAAGAATAAACACAAAAAATAGATGGTATTAGTTAGGCTGATATAGTAATATATATGGAAGTTTTTGAATTTAGACATGAAGTAAATGAACAGGTTAGATGGATAGAGACTTAGAATAAGTTATAATGATATTAGTGATGGTGTAATGGAATAGATTTCCAAAATATACCATAAAGTACCAAAAGGTGATTCGACCCCATTCCTAGTGCACCCTTTAAGGTATACACTTAAGAATATTGATGCATCAACAAGATGTTACATGATAAATCATTAGTAAAGAGATAAAATTAAAAATATTAAGTTTATATAAACCCTTTATCTAATAAAACTCATCCCTTTACCAATATTTTCCAAATAATCATTATGGAAGTTTTTGTGACCAACATGAACCTTTTTTAAAATAAAAATGGACCCCATATAAGAAAAAAATATTGAAAAAAATAGCCTCTTATTGAGCCTAGTCTAAAGTTCATCTTATTTCAAAACCTCAACCCTGATCCCCATAAGTAAATGTCAATCAGGTTTTAGCCTTCAAGATTTATGAAAACTCTAATAAATCACCCCTTTATTTTATTTATATCTTTCATGGGAGTTTTTATCAAAAAATTCATTCTCATCATGCTTTTAATTTTTTTCTAAACTTAGTTTCCTTTTTTAGGCACTAATATTTTATTTTAGAAAATAAACATCTCAGATTCTTGAAGTCAACATCCCTGAGTCAAAGTCCCATAATTCAGTTGGAATCCTCCTAGAGGATATTTATGATAGTTAAACAACCCTTCCTTTGAAAAATTATTTATAATGACTTAGTATTTTTATACATTTTGTAGGTCCTAGTGTTGTCAAAGAATAGTATGGTCTAGGAATCTTGATCCAATCATGAGTCACCATGTGTATTGTCATACACACAATGGGGAGTTTACTTGAACATGTACCCAAAGATGTAAGATCTATGTATAAACTAAGAATATTTATCTAATCATGAACAAACACATGTAATTTTAAACACTTGAAGGATAGTTCAAAAATTTAGGTCCCATAGGTGTCAGAGAGTAATAAAGTCTAGGAATCCCAATCCAATCAAGATGTTCCACATGTATTTCCATATATAAGGTGATAAATGGTCATGGAATAGGTCCTAATCTATAAAATAATAGTAAAATATATGAGTCTATGTCAAATCAAGACATTCCATGTGTACTTACATACAACCATATGACCATACACTTAGAAACTTCCTACTACACCAAATCAATAACATCACCCTTTACAAGTGATACTTGATCGAATCCAAATGCATCCTCAGCACCATGAGGGATAAAGTTGGGTACATGACCACCACACTCTCTACATTTATTATTCTATTTGGGTAGATCATGATTCAACACCTACATAGGTCCCATCACCTCCAAACTATCTAGTTGCATCACATTTCACAAAATCAAATCTAATAAAAAAATAGAAATGGATAATTCAAAATTGTGCCATCAACTTATAGATAAAATCATGTGTCATGAACCTTCAACACAATTATTGTAGAGATATTTTAGATCCCTATAAGGTCCCATAAAAATTGATATCATAATTATTTATTCTCTATGATATAAATTACTAAGAGCCCTATGCTTAAGTATCATCAAGATATTATAAGGCACATCCCTGTAGAATAATGCATGTGAGAAAGTAAGTTACAAGAGAAATATGAAAGTATCAAAAAATTAATTAATTAGCCATGGTAACTTCTACCTATAACTATAAGCTAGAGTAAGACTTCAAGGACACCATGTTCTTGAAAGGGATCATGTGGTATAAGTAATATAGTGAGATATTCAAGGTAATTAAAGACATCTAGAGTCCCAAAAATGATGATGAGTGTGACGATGATGATGTTGAATTCACCAATGAGTTAATTGCACTCAAAAATTTAGGCCTATACAAATTTGATACTATACCTAAGGTTTCCCCTACAAATATATTTTCACCAACTTGCTAAGGACATCTATGTGAACAAATGACATCATCCACTCACCCAACAATGGACTCTAAATTTTGAGAACATTTATAGGGATGATTTTAAGAGATGTTATAATATCCTAGAGCTTGACATCAACTATGACAAGGAAGTTACTACCTGGTGGATGAAAACATATGGCATATAAGAAACTTGAAAGGATAGAGCTAAGGATACTAACCATTAGGTCAAAAAGGAGGATTTTGACTCTTACACCATCAATAGTTTCAGATAATAGGTTTGATTCAACATATTTTTATTTAACTATTTGTACAAGGTAAGTGACATTATTAATTTGAAAAAATATTAGGTCCTTCTACTCAACATCATCCTATAAGGTAAGTAGATTCTATCTCTTAGGAACATCATTACCTTCAAAATATCTTAACAAGTCCTCAAGGTTCATTTTGGGGGCAACTTCTACATGATGCCTTATTTTGGTCAACACTATCTATGCCATAACTAATTTTAGAAGCATTGTATTCCCCTTAGTGGAGACCTATAGGATCTCCCATTAATGTGGTATTATCAAAATTATATATCCACCACTTCATGTATCACATCTAAGACCATTTTTATCCCCCTATATACCTAGTAATTAATGACAAGCCCATGTTGATATTATCAAAATATATAAAGGTATCCATTCTAATCATAGGCACCTATTGGTAATACCAAGACCACAAAATAATTATGGTACAAAATATATGGGGACCTCCCTTTAATCTACCCTACATGGTCCCATATCGACTAGTAGAATAAGATATCACCTTCTAGTTTGTCAATGGCATAGTTGGTCTCTACCTCCATAGGAGACAAAAGTCCTATCCCCCACTCCCCATAATCATAGGTAACCATGAATATAATGTATTATGTGCCATTAAGTCCATGTGTATGCACATGGACTCATTTAATCTCCCCCTTGATGAGGATGGGTAATGTATCTAAACATAAATGTGAAATGTCATGTGGAATATTACCGAGCTAGGTTGAATACCAATTATCGACATGAAATCAACATGGATGATGCATGTCACATCATCCCCACCAATGATGCTAAGGTGATTTCCAAGATTGAACATCATGACTTCATAGGGATAGTAGGCATAATGTAGGCTTTTGCCAAATTAAATGTCTAGTCATCCACATCCTTCTACTAAATTCCTAATGACTAGTAAGAGGCTATCCCAAATGACCTTACAAGGGATTTACATAACAACCACTCCATAAAATTAAAATAAAATCCTTTAAAATGGACCTCCTAGATATGAAAACATCATTATGATTATGCCCTTCATTTTTATAGTATTATGGAGTCTCAACACAACTTCCATTGAGCCCAATCACTAGCATCCCTAAAACCTTTGAATCCCACTTCAAGCATATCAAGATAGTAATCTACAACCCATTCTAATTTTCAAACCTAGGTTTAACATTTCCATATGGTTTCACCTATAATAAATTCTCATGGTTCCAATATTTCATTAGATTTTATAGCTCTTGATGCTTTATGTCTTCGTCCCCCTCCAGTTTATATTACACCACCATGGCCAAATCCTAAACTCATTCATGGGACACCCCTTGTGATTTATATGGTATTTTTTAGTCCTCCCCTTTATTTTCCTAATATCATAATGGATACTACAAATTTGGTTCCTCTCATTTCTCTAACTATCCCTATAATCCCATTATTCCCAAGTGTGTAGGTATCCCCTACTTTTGTGTCCTCTAGTGACCTAATGAGTTCAATTATGATATCCATGTATCCAAAAAACTTTGGGTATCAATAGATTATACACTAAGAACATATATGTACCTTAGGAACTTTCTAGTTATGATCTTCAAAGTGAAATAATGTTACAAATAAGATCTCAAAATAATCATGACAAGAACCCAAGGTTGATTGCCCCTAAACCATCAATGTAACCCCATCCTACACCTAAACCATCATCTTGGGCCTCCCTATCCCTCACACTTGGTTTCTTAGATAATTGGATTCAATAGGAACATTTAATCCTTTAAGGTGAACACTCATCTCTTAGGTGTCACTAGTCCCCAAGCCTATATGACTTAGGACTAACTGAGATCACACTTTTTCCTATGGGTAGCTCCCTTAGCCACTCCGCCATTTTTATCCATGATTACCCCTCCATACTCTACCTAATTTATTATCCATCATACATTCTTACCACATCCAAACATACCTCCAACATCCATTTCATCTGCTACAACATCTTATATATCCCTAAGACCAATATAGGGACAAGGATCACATATACCTTAGATGGTCTACCATGGGGTCCTAGAAATCCATATCTAATTTGATAGAGATTATGGGAGGATGAATAAGGTAATGACACAAACCTTGACACAAGATGGAGACCCTATTGTATGAAGGACATAGTAGGCTCTCTTCTCTCTCATGAGGAAAATGACCTTGATTATAAAGGATAAAATTATATATTGCTTAATATTTATGATGTAAGCCAAAAATGAACTAAAAAAAGGTCATGGATTACCTCAAAGAGTAAGTTAGGACTTTAGAGTCCTAATTCAAGGGATCATTACTAGTGGGCCTAATTTTTAAGGTGGAGACTTCACTTTTAGAAATATTATTAGCCTTATGAGAGGTATTTTGATCTATTTTAAATAGAAATGTGATAGTATAAATAGCAAAATAGTAATTAGACTAAATTATAAGGAATTATAATAAGTGAAATAAGATGGAATTTATCATCAACAAGGGGATATTCCTTGATCTCATAATCATGCTCCTCATAGATTTTAAATTGTATCATACATTTGTAGGGATCATGAGAACTATACTTGAAAATTGGATTGGGGACATTCAAGTAGACTTTGGGCCCTTGGATAAAATCAGAGACCAAATCCTTTCTTACTTTAAGGTGGTGAGCATAATTATTCTCTTACACATGATGGAACTTTGATTAAAAAATTTGAGTTTGGATTCAACCTCCAATACTTTAAAATAACCATGAAGAAGAGGGTGACAATGGCCAATAAGGATGGAAGCCATGCTATTATAGATCTGGCCATAGAATCCAAAACTAACATCAACCAAGTTAATACAGTCAAGCCTTCTCTTAAGGCCCCTAAAAGGGATCATGATAAATTGTTGATGTAAGGTGAGAAACTATTTAGGGAACCACTTGTAAAATTTCCCAATCTTGATAGAGGATCAAATCTCATTATGAAAGAATTGATAACTTATCAAGGCACCAGATGTAATTTTGAAGTGGTCCCCCTATGATCACTAACTAATGGTCTCATTTCTCTCATGGTACTAATGGGAAAGTAGTTGTCATGTTATATGGGTCTCTATCTTTATTTTGTCTCTTTTAGGTCATGTTGCTTTAGTATTGTAACAACTTATCCATGATGGCTTGGAGTGCGATTTTGTGAAAGTGGGTGGTAGAGCTCCTCTCTTCTCTATAAATACTACCTTTTATTATTGTTTTAATGTTAAAATTTTATAATAGAAGGAACAATGAATTAATATACTTATAGTTTTACTTATATTATTTTTTATTATATTATGTTATGTCTAATTTATGGTATCTTCCAATATTTGTGGTGAAAATGGAGCAAATTATTGTAAAATACTTTGATATGAGTTTATTTACAATGCATGTGTCTAATTATGATGATTTGCATGTTATTATATTTAATTCATATGTTTTATTATTATTTAAGTAAATATAATATTGCATGTATATTAGTAAAAATTTTATAGGTGTTTGTCTATGGAATAAAACTATAGGAATTGAGAACATAATTATTATTTTGATTCCCTTCCTTATATGGCTAAAGTTCAAGTTGATGTGAAACTCAACATATAGTGGTACATTTTTAGTTGAGCTCATACTCACTCGTAGACATTTGTGTTTCCATACTCACCCAATAAACCTTATATTTATTCCTTACCCTTTTCCCTCCCTTTTTTTGTTTCTTTAGTCATCACTTTGAATCAAACTCCTTATACTAATAAGTGGTGGGTATTAGATTAATGAGGTGATAACTTCTAGGTTGGTAAGTATGTTTAAATAATGTTGAGATTTTGGTAGTAAAATTGAATATTTCAGAGATTCATTATAAGAAAGCTAAATAATAGAGCTCAATACCTATAACTCATGCCCTCGACTACACCAATAGTAGTCCTAACATGGGAGGGAAAAATCCCCTTTACTCTCTCTATATTCTTAGCATACCTAATTCAATAGGTACATTCTAAAGTCCCAATAAAGGTAATATATATATATATATAGAATGAGGGCCCAACTACACACACTAATAATTAAGACCAATATTTGAATTAAAATAAACTTGGATCCTCATGCATGTGTAACTATTTCTAGGTCAGGTCTAGGTCAGTTGTTAATCTCACCACTTTAGTTTCATAGGAGAATTAGGTCCAAAATAGGAATACCAACTCCTTTGGTAACCCCATCTGGTTCATCCACTCACTTTGTTCCAAACAACCATATGACCATGACCAACCCTATAACCATGTGTTGGTTGGATGGATCTACCATTAATGTACCTAGAATTATCCATGATCTACCAGGAAACCTAGAGAGATATATTTCATAGTTCATACCAATTAGAAGATGCACTTATGAGGACTATGTGACTTCATATAAGAAAAATATTGAAATATTAAATGTTTAGAATGAATATTTTATTAGAAGCATAGGGGGGTGAATCAATGTCTTAAAACTTTATTTCAATTCCTTCTTAGTATTCATGAACCATCACATCAACATATAGATCAAACAATGCATAAGCAATCACCCATACAAGAATGAAACAAGATTACACAAGATAACACATCATATATGTGGTAAAACCTCAAGGGGAAGAAAACCCATTGATATTTTAAAATGGAATACAATACTATAAGTCAAAATATCAAGTTTAGTGAATCACCAACTTCACATGGAGTACCAATTCCAACTAGCCAAGCACCTACTTGACTAAGCTTTAGCAAGAACCCAGTTGCAAGGAGGTACCAACCCCTTAGATGAATTAGAACCAACTCAAACACCTAATTTATTTTATCACCTTTATAACAATTTGTTTCTCAACCAACTGATGATGACCACCTCTTCATCTCTTCACACTCTTATCCCTCTTAAACTATCTTCTAGGACTTTTCACTTAATTAGGTCTCTTCAAGATTGATTAAGTTATATGACCTTGATATTCATATGAAAAAACCCTTTTATATCTTCATTAAATATCCTATACACTCTTTTTATGGTCCACACAACATTATTATACTCATAATGTGCTATCTCATTCACATATTCTCTATTTTCTAAAATAGGCCTAAAACTGTCATACACACACACACACACACACACACACACACACACACACACACACACACACACACACACATACAAGCCTTTTGATCATATACCTCTTGGTTGGTAAAATAAATTTTTGCACTTGGTTTATTATTTAAATAGGTCTTATATCATGTTTCATACATGTATCAATAATTATAATAGGTCATCTATAACTCAAAATACCAAAACCTCTTTTAGGCCTTAAGGAGACTTAATTCAATTAGGGCTTCATTAACACACGTCACCCTATGATGTTTTTGGAACACTTTAAAATTCCATACATAATAGTAAAAATTAATATTCCACTAAAAAATAAGCATACTAATCTCATTTTAGGTCCATGACACTTTTCTAACCAGCACTTGAAGCACACCATTAGTACTATTCACAATTATGCCTTCTCATACACATGAAGTCTATCTTGAACTAATAAAGATTAAACATAAATGAGATAAATAATCATGGAAATATTATATATATATATATATATACACACACCATTAGTACTATTCACAATTAGGCCTTCTCATACACATGAAGTCTATCTTGAACTACTAAAGATTAAACATAAATGAGATAAATAATCATGGAAATAAATTTTATATATATATATATATATATATATAAAATTAAACTTAAAAACACAACCATGTGATTTATAATTTAAAATTTAGGGTAAAAGGACTCAAATACTTCTCTACAAATAGCCTACTTAGAACTGCCAGAATACTCCAAAACCTAGTCATGAATAACTTGATATTAAACACTTAAAAGAACACTTAATATGACCATTGATACTTTAAAAATATCCTTTGACATCTCTAGACCACTCTAAAATGAAAAAATCACAAGGTTTAATTTCAAATATTGGTCTTACAGACCAATATTTTGATCTCACTACATAGTCAAACTAGAACCAGACAAGCCATTTTGGCTTCAACATTTCAAGCTCTTATACTGACTTCCAAGATTTAAAAAATCATGAGAAATAATTTTAGGTCAAAAAACACAAAACCACATGATTTATATACATCAACTTAGGGCATAAATCCTCAAACTCATCACTATAACTTGTTAACCTAGAATTACCAATTTACCTTAAAGTACAATCATGGTGACAATGACCTTTAACACCTGTATGGCCATTTCAAGAGAATCATGATGAATTTAGATGATCATATGAGATAATTATACCATTATAAGATATAAATATAATATTTTAAATTGGAAATATTTGTCTTCTAGACCAATCTCATAACCTTATATCTCATTGTCTCATCTGAATCAGATAGGTCAATGTGTGAGCAACTTTTTCACTATAATCACTGACCTCCAAAACTTATAAAAACATGAAAATGTCTTAAAATTCCTAAGAAACATCTCCATGCACTTGGTTTCATCATTATTTCATGATAACACATTCCTAATCATCTTCTCACTATAATTGTGAAAAAGAGTTATCTAATTAGTTCTCAATTTACTTCAACCAGGCACGAGCATGTGATACTCCCTTTGTGATCAACATATGAATACTAAAACACACCAAAATCAATCTGCATAAGTCACATGATTTATATTCTCACCTGCATCATAGTTGAAAAGGAACTAGGGCACACATTGGGTTAGTTGTGTTATGACACAAGGCTTTAATTAGAGGACTTGATCAATTCAATGAAAGCTTTAGATAGATCCATAAGCAGAAATTTTTTATGGACTAATCATAGTGTCATATTGGTTCCTAAGAGATCATAAGGAAATTTTCACTCAAATACATATATTAGATAGGTTATATTAGCAAGGATTAGAATACTTGGCATATAATCTATACTCATTCTTTATACAAAGTTATGATGACATCACCATTTATTATAAGGACTCCATTAACGAAGTGAATGAGTAAAATTTCATGAACACTAATTAACAATATTCCATTTAAATTATGACATTAAAAATACATGCATTCCATTAGCAACATAAAAACACATGTAAACTAGATATATTACATTTTAATGCAATAGTCTTCACTATTAATTAGAGTCCATAATAAAGTTTCTATTCATTATACTTAATGAACTAGAGGCTCATAAATGAGCTTAGGAAATTAAAAGAAGATCCTTAATGTATTCCATACTATTCCTAAGTCTTAATGGCCACCGAATCAATGTCTATAAATATTTCATTTTGCCATAGTTCTATTATAGTTCTTCATTTCCCCTACCTCTTTTGGCTCAATCTCCTTAAATAGCCTTTACGAGAATCTTTGTCAAGGTGGAAGTTGCATGTTGAGTAATGAACTAGAACTTGGTCATCATAACTACTAACTCCATTAATTTATGAAGTTCACACTGGAGCTATCACATCTCTTCAAATCATAAAATATGCCTTGAAAACCTAGGAGATAGTTAACTACCTGCCAGCTAGTGCAAGGTATGCATTGTAACCTCTAAATGGCTATAAAATTACCAAAGGATAACTATTACACAAAATGATCCTCTTATGCCTAGGTGGAAGTCATGTTGGCAATAATATTCTACTTAATAGGTTGGGGGACCAATATTACCCCATGCAAAAACTTTAGTCCTCTCTTAAACTAGGTTGTCAAACTCTTGATAGCACATAACTAGGGTGCATTCTCTTTGAATTTGATACTAAAGTCTTCAAAGACCTTAATGTCCATATTGATTTCTTTTGTGATGCTATTTATCTCAATGGATGTAGTAGTAAGTATAAGTACATCCATTTTATTCATCTCCTTATGAAAGGCCTCAACATTGGATTTCACCTTTTCCATACTTCTATCTAAGATGTCTCTTTACTCATAGGCCTTAGTCTTTAGAGAATGAAAGAGTAATTACAAGTTTTTCTCCTAATCCTTGATCTGGTTACTAAGTGCATTCATGATTCCCATGATTTCCATCTAATCTACTCAACTTTTTGAGTACACATGAGCTATCAACTTATCCTTCTCTCACTTTTCTCACTTTAGGCATGCATCTATTACTAAGGCTTGGTTGGAGAATCTTAATAAAATGGAATATTTTACCTTAGTATACTCCAATTTTATGAAGAGGTTTTATACCTCTTTGAGCTTATCATCTAGATCTTTCTATAGTGTGGTGTTGGGGTCTTCTTCTTCTTCTTCCTGCACTAGCTTAGGTTTTAGACTTGGGAGCATCTACTCCACTAACACACAAATCTTGTAGACCTCTAAAAGGTTTGAAGTGTCAATGCTGACTAGAAGAGATGGTTCAGTCACCTCCACATGCTCATAGAGTTATTACAATTTCAATTTATTGGCTTGTGCCTCATCCTTGGATTCTTTAAGGAGCCTTTTTCATTTCCTTACCTTGTCATCACTAATGATGTTCTGACACATAACTTCTATGGCCATTATTATCAATGCATTCCCATATTGGATTGGGTTCATGGAACAAGGGCTAATAAGGAGGGAGTCTTGCCCCTCTTCAGGCTCTTCCAAGCTTGAAGTTAACATTCTCAGTACCTCATATTATGGCTTGTCCATATAGTGGTCTAGTGAAGATGAGAGTTGTTTATGCATCTTGGTCATTATGGCTTGGGGGGAATAGTATCATACATGTATAGGTCTTCATCCAACCATTTTTATGGATTTTCTCCCTTATATTTAGCTCTTTATCATCCTTATTGATGATGGCCTTTTCTATTTTCACTTCTTCCTCTTTATTGACACCACTACTCTCTTGGCACTCTCCTTTGAGGAATCACTTATTCAATCCTTGCGGGTTGCTTCCTTGAACTTATCCCCATCATCCATTTCCTCATCCTAGGGTTTTTAATACTTACCTCTAGGGTAATTCCTTTAGTGCTAACATTTCCTTGTTTCTATTGGGGCTCCTCCACCATCTTTATTTTTTGTTCTAAGGTGCAAGTATTTCCTTCTTTTTATTCATGCACCCCTTCACTACTTGGGCATGCCTCTTACACAACTTATTATACCTTCATGGTGGGGTCACTTAACACTTTATTGATCACTTCAACTACTGGTCCTACACTTACATGAGCCTTTGGGCCCTTTTCTCTAACTTAGCCTTTTTATTCCCTCATTCAAGATTCTTCTTCTCTTCAAGTGCCAAAACCTTATTGATATCTTTCTCACTTAATCCCATATTATTCCAATCCACTTTTTTCTCCTTGACTATTTGAGGAGTCAAAGGGGAGGACTACTTTCTAGATGTTAGTGCTAGTTTCCTTGGAGGGCTCATTAATGGGATGGCACTAGATGTGAGGATAACCATTTCCTCTATTACTTGAAGCATAAAAATCACACCATTTTATAGGGATTCTTACACATTTTTGGCACTAATCTCATCTTCTCCTTCTCTTATCTATAGGATATAGGTCCTTTCTTAGTTTTCAATTTCTTCCTCTATTATGAGCACAAGGCTCTCCTCTCTCTCTATATATACAAGAGTTATAGTAGGGAATGCTCTCAGTCCCTTGGTCTTTTTATTTGGCTTCTTGATAGAATAAGCACTCTCTTGTGTTAAGGTCACACACTTCTTTGGAGTGGGGGGTGAAATTTTTTCTTTGAAGGTGATCTTTAATTAAATGTGCTCCATGATCTATTCTAGCTTCTCACCTATTTCCTTTGGAGTGTCATCTCTTGTATTTCAACATAACCTTCCCTTCATCATCGATTAGGAGAGGATGATCATAATAGTTTATAGGACCACCTACCTTATTACATGTCTTCATTTCATAATAGAGGTTAAATATCCTCCCATTTATTATCACCCTATAAAAGAGATGAATGTTCATCTTGTCGGTGTCATCTTACTCATCTTTGGTGGCCTTGATTTTGGGGTGCACAAACTGGCACCTCATCTTGATTCTATCATGATCCATGGTCTTAATCAAGATATCAAACTATTAGACATTAAGGATTCTCCTTAGCACCACCATGAAATACTCAGTTTAGAATGAATAAGGAAACCAAAGCCACCTTGATAGGTTCCTATTTGTGAGTGCTACATGCACCACACAGAAGTGTTACATCATGGTAAAGGTTTTTGTTCCCATTATTTATTGGGTAAGATCTTAATAGATGTGCCACTCCTTCCCAAAGGATTTTATCTACCTTTCAAACCACCCTTACACCTTAATATTATACTTCTATAAGAAACTGGGTGGGTAAATGGAGTCCTAATACTTCATTATAGGGGAATCATGATTGTGTGGGAACACCCATATATGGTCATCATCACCATTTGGCACACCTATCTCCCTCATTACTATTAGAATAAACATATACCCCCATTGGAAGGTCTCACACACTTGATGACACTCTTGCACATTCTTGAAAATCTCTTTTACAATAAACTTGGAGATGTTATATCTCACTCCTCGTGCCATATAGTGGGTAATGCATAGGAAGGTATTAATAATATTGAACCATCAGCTGTCAAGACAAATTTTGGTGATAATAAGGTGTGTCATTACCCTTGTGTCAGGGTCTTGGATGTCCTTAATGGGGAATAGAAACCCTAAATTGTATTATCCTAGGAGCTTTATGACCCTTTCAACCTCAACCTCATCCTCCATAATTTCTTGGATGTCTACCCCTATACCAGGTAGCCCTATGATTATGCTAATGAAGATCATCAATATCCTCATATACCATCTTACAAATTAAGATCAGTTGACATGTAATCTTGAGAGGAGAAACGCACCAAGTCTTCTAGCTTGCCAAATCTTGGTAGCTCAAATAGTTGCATGGCACCTATGGTTGCCAATTTTTATTTGATAGAGACATTAAAGAGTGTGGTGCTTGCCTTTATCTTCTTCCCCATGTCTACCATATATTCCTTGTTTAACTCTTGTGCATTGCTTCCTATCCTATGGTTTTAGTCCTTAAGTTTGGACATATGTGCAAAGGACACCCATTTCTCCCCCACCATGAACTCTGAGGGGTATTCCATTTATCTATAGGAATGTTTTATGCTCACTTCTAGATTTATTGCTATGATGCTCACAGTTTCCACCATCTACACATCTAGTTTTGAGGTGGTTGCTTCTCTCACTACCTATGATTTTTTTTAATTTTTATGTGCATTTTGTGTACATGTAATTAGAATTTTCTAGCCCATCCTAAACTTGATTTTATTAAAATGTGGTTGGTTGATTCTATTGAAGCCCAAAATTTTGCTTGGCATTTCTTCACAATTATAGTAAATGTGATTGTGTATTTAGCTCTCAAGCTTTTTACCTCATTAATGATATCTTGGTCATTCTATTAAAAATATACTCCCTTGTTTCTCTACCAATTTAATCTACTCACCTTCTTTTCAACTCAAGGTAGAATGCAATCTTGTTTGTGGTATTTCATTCTTATTTATGGAGGATATAGGTGATTGGTTCTCTCTTTGGTAATTTCTTTCAAGTTTAATTGCTTTAGCTCTTTGATCTACTAAAAAATATTTAAAAATGATAGTAACCTTACTACCTTAGCCATATGCTATTTTATATGATGTTTTTAGCTACTACATTGATGGCCTATGACATTTGCATTCTTAAAATTAGCTAAAAAAGTGAAATCCATTAAAATCCATTACTAACTACTCATTTATTATGATTTTTTGTTCTTCAACCATGATAGTATTAAATTTTCTAACAATTTATTTAGTGAAGTGATAGGTAGTTCAAATGGTCACTTCTTGTTGACCATTGGGTGGGTGACAAATATCACAATGGTCCTTCTCTTGTGATTTGTTCAACTTGGTATGAAATTCAATATTTTTACCCTAACTTGGGGATAACGCTTCACATGCATGTGATTTAGCCTCTTTAGTTCCATCTCTTCTTCATGATATGATTCCTTCTAAACATGCCTCTCTTTATTGATAAATTTATCTATGCTTTTATGTCTCTTGCTTTATCCTTTCCTACCCCATACAAATCATTTTGTTGGTCCTCAAGTGACTCATTGTCTCCTCTTGATTTATTGTGCATGAACATCTCATGCACCTTCCTTTATCAACTCATACTTATAATTTTTTGAACCTGGAAAACTTCCCACATGATTAGAAACTTAAGTGTCTAGCCTTAGGAACTTAAAAAACAAATATGCTTGACTCACTTGACTAGATTTATACATGTGTAAGTGCTAGAAGATTTATCTTGTAGGCTTCAAAGTGCCATGATTATTCACTCAACACAAAAAAATAAACATAAGGAAATATTTATTTTGCACCAGATTTTATTATGGTCAAAACCAAGTTGCCAACTTGTGATCATAGATTTAGTGTTAGATGGCATAAGCACCATCTTAGTGACTGTATAGCTTCAATATGTTACCATTGAAATACCCAGTGAGTATTTCACCCATTAATGTACATAACTTGCATACGAAAATCTCCAATATACTATGGATGAAATAAGGTCCCATCCTCCTAATCTATAACTTACCTAGGTTCTTGAGGTACTTAGAGTCACATAAAAAGACTAGTGTACGTTTTGTAAATACCTTGCACCCAATGTGCTTATCATGCCATAGTTTTTGGCATGCCTTTTCCATCTACTGGTTCCACCGTGCTTGGGAACATGTCTCATCCAAGAGCTCCAAATCTTATAGGCATGAAATTAAATTTTTTTAGTCATCTAATCAACCAATACACATGATGCATAATGAGGGCACTAAGAATTCCATAGGTAAAATGACCTTTACACCAAATATCATTTGGAATGGTATATCCTTGTTCAGGCACTTATATGTTATGAGATAGGCCCATAATACTACAACCACATGGTCATCCCAATCCTTGTGACCAACATCATATATTTTTGTGAGTATATCCCTAATATTTTATTGAATTCCTCTATGGTGCCATTAGCTTGGGGGTGGTAGGGTTTAATTTTATGGTGCACCACCATATATATAGACAATAAGATTTGAACTCTATTTTAGATGAAATACATGCCATGGTCATTAATCAAGCTAAGTAGGCATCTATAGAAAATGATAATATTCTCTTAGATGAATCTTGCTACTATGGCAATGGTACAATCTTTAGTTGGTGCTACTTCAACCCACTTAGTGAAGTAATCTATGGCATCCAAAATGTAAATTTCACCTATTCACCTTGTCATGGAAGTAATAGGTCCAACAAAGTCAATGGCCCATTTTTCAAATGGCATCTAGTAAAGGATGGGGATGAGAGGCATCTCATCTTGATGGTGTGATTTTTTGGTTCACTAAAAGATGTCACATGCTTTGGTATACTCTTTTGCATCATGAAATAGAGTTAGACACCACAAGCTTGATTGTAGTACTTTTCATGTCATGGCATATCGAATGTAATGGGATCTAGAAATCCCATCATGTGCCTATTTGAGTATTATCATCTTAAATTAGTGTTATTGCATCACTAGATTTGATGCAAGATAGATAGTCTAGGCCCAAGTTTTGTTTTCCAAGATTCATTACAACAAAGAACTAAATCGCTTGAAATAAAACAATCCATCAAAAAATGTGTCCATGAAAAATGGGATTGTTCACCAAGTACTTAATCACCCCATGATCAGTGAAGAAGATGAAAGGGGTCACCAACAAATATTATTAGAAATTATATAGAGTTTAGACCATGGAAATCACCTCACACTCAGTTGTGGTGTAGTTTTATTCTAACTTGGTTAGTTTTCTTCTTGTGAAAGAAATGGGATGATCTATTTTTCATTCATCTAGTTATGTGAGGATGGTGTTGTTTGCAATACCAAATGTATTGACATGGACATATAAGGGAGTTACCCAATCTATAAATCAAAATATTGGTGCACTTGCTAGTTTGAGCTTTAAGGTCTCAAAATCATCTTCTTACACTATGCCCCAATAGAATGCGCCATCCTTTTGCAAGAGTTCATCTAGAAGTGATGCAATCCTAACATAATATATTATGACATTCCTATTATACCCACAATGCCCAAGAAAGGTGTGAATGTATTTTTACATTAATGGGGTTTGAATCTAAAGGATGATTGTAATCTTGGCTAGATCAAAGAGTAGACCATCCTTGTAGATGATGTGCTCGAGAAATGTGCCAAATGGCATTGTAAAAATACACTTCTTGAGATTTAGAGAAATATACAAATACCTATACCTTTCAAACATTAGGCATAAATTTTCATAGTGATCCTTCACTAACCCATACATTGTCTAATCATCTAAGTATACTTAGAGGAACTTGTGAATGAAGTCTTTGAAAGTGGTGATCACCATGTGGGAGAGCATGATTGACACATTCTTTATCTCAAAGGGCATCAATTTATAAGTGAAATAACCTAGTTCAATTGAAAAGTTGGTTTTAGACTTATCTTCATCCTTAATATAGAATTGATGGTATCCTAATAACCCATTAGTAAAGGTGTATATCTTGTAACCTATTATGCCATCCAATACTTTATCTGTGATTAGAGTTGAAAAGGGATTAGTTATGTAGGCAATGTTCAATAGTTTATAGTCAACACAAATTTGGATGTACCTATCCTTTTTGATGCTACTAATTATGGGGATAACCCATTCAAATTCCTATATGGGTAATATGACACCTATGACTAACATGCCATCGATCTATGTCTTGACCTTGGCATGAAGATTTGGGTTCATCTTGTAAGGATTCTTCTTGATGGGTCTTACATCATTGACTAGTTTGATGCTCATATTTCTAAGGGATGGGTGTTCACCTTTTATATCCTTATAGTTTCATGGGAATAAGTATTGAAATTCCTTTATGAGATCAAAATATTCTCTAAGTCCATGCCAAACCAATAGGTGCCCAAAGTGGTGATCTTTGGTTCCCCTTCTGAATTAATATCTACCTTGGTAGTTTTTAATGGTGCTTGGTAGGGTTTATTATTCTCCTAGTGGGAATCCTCAACTTGTCTTCTACCCTAAATTATTTCTACCCAAATATGGGTAGGGTATTATTCATCTAGGGTTTTATCCTTAACTTGGTACACTTAATTGCTTTTTACTACTAATTTCTTCTAGTTGCACACTTTCATGTGTCATCATCTTCATCACTAGAGTCAATGTTGAGAGTTTTCTCTTCAAATAAGGTTGGCAATGTGAACCCTTTTTTTTCAAACATGTCTATTATGCACTACTCTAATATTGTAGTGTCCTCAAACATTGAACTTAAAAATACTTATAGTGGCTCAATCAATTCAAGGTTTTGTGAAGAAAAGGAAAAGGTGTGCACAAACTACTCCTTAAGGGCATCCCAATTGGTTATCTCACAGTGCATTTCATTAACTACGTACCATCCCAAAGTCTTCAAGGTCCTATAGAAGGTGTGTACCCATATTTTCCTTGGGGCATTTTCTTCATAAATAGTCCATGTTTATTCACAAAGATGTACATATATGATATGGTCAGAGTCACTAGAGTAGATTAAAATGTCCAGGTCCTCATTAATTTTTTTGAATCTAGTGAAAATGGATACATTCACATCTTTCCAAGTTTGTAAACTAGGCTTTTTAACTACCTACCAATGAACGATAGTGTTCTTCAATATGTATACTAGTGCACCCATTCTATCTACCTTTTTTAGGATGTACGACTCGAGGTCACAAACATAGTATTCCACTATATTACTCTATTAATATCTTAGGAGTATTATGAGTTTGCCCTTATGGAGGTGAAACATTCTTTTTCCCATTTTCTTGGTACAAGGGACCCATCTTTTAGAATTATGATCAATCTATACCCAACCTATTTTTACTAGTTTTAGCACCTTTGTACACACCAAATGACACCTTTAACTAATGGTATCATATGCTTCCTTGACCCATAAATTGCAAGCAATATAAATGGTGTTTGAAGATGATTATCCTTCTTCCCAAGAGAGGATTCCTTGATCATTTGGGTCTAGAGTATCATCACTTTGCACTATGTTGTTATAGATGTGGTTAATCTTAGTTTAGATGTCCACAATCTTGACATAGGGGGGTCTTTGGTCATTTGAGAGGGGTATAACTACCCTCTCCTTTCCATTCTCAAATGTCACGTAGCAGCTTTTGAAGAGCATATCTACATTGAATGTATAACACCATGGAATTCCTATAAGTACTAGGTAGTTATCCTACTCTACTGAATCTATTAATTTAAAGTTAGTGTAGAATTTAGTGCCCATGATATCTATAACTATGTTCTTAAAAAATTTGATTGACTATGATTGGGTCTTATTGGCTATGAAGAGTAAATGAGGGGAAGGTCTCAAGGCTAGTATACCCATTTTCTCCTAGGAATTCTTAGTCAAGATGTTGATCTCAATGCTGATGTCTACAAGAACCTCATAGACATACCATCTATCAATAGTGACATCCACTAGGAGTTCTTGGTTATATTTTACATTTTGTGTATTCCTAAATTTTTGTGCCTTCTCTACGCATGACATGGTGACCTCAACTTATTTTTGACCTATATGCTCTAGGCAAAAGTTCTTCAATAGTGTCAGAATTCCCTCTATTTGTAGGAGTTGTAGGATCTCATTTAATTATTATATTTCAACTTCGTGGCTATCATGCTTCTTATGAGAAGTGATAGCCTATGCTTCTAGGTCTTGTGCTAATTGGATATCCCCTTGTAGGTTTTGTATTACACTCATAACATACTAAAGTATGTATTTATTGCATGTTAGGTTTGGGTACAACAAAACTTTGGGTTTAAGACATGTTATGTACTCATCACAACCCTTATCCCCATACTCTAGTCATAACTCTAGTATTGGTGTAACTGGCAGCTGAGTGGTGAATCCACTTCATGTAGTTTCCTATACCTTGAATATATTTATGTGTGTAGGTTATGACTTTGTGGTCCATTTTTATATCTTTTTCTTATGCTTGATCATTCTTGCACCTTTGTCTATACTACGTTTACCTTGTGTTAAATTTTTTTATGGGTCAGATTATTCTTTAACCTTATGGGAACCCTAAAAATACCCACATGTGAGATGTGTAGGATGGTCTTTTTGATAATACTCTATTGAGTCACACTTATAACATGAGTGCAGTGGGAACCTTCCACCACCATGTCCTCCACCTTACCCCATGGTACCTCATTGCATCTTGAAGCTTGTGTTTTATTGGTTTTATCCCTCATTACCTTGGTTTCCTTTTCCTTTGACTACTATGGTAGTCTATCATGTACCTCTCTCCATGTTTTCTCATATTTCATCAATCACTCAATAATAAATAGTGGTATGGGTGTAGACATTACATAACCAAAAATAGATAATTGTGTTGACTTGGCTAGCATGATGTAATGGAGAGAAGTTTTAGATGTCATGTGTTTCATGATAGACTTCATAGATTAGAATTCAAGTTCGTACATTCTTTTATGGTCAGTTAGTTTTATTATGTCCATCTACTTAATAGTCAGTACACCATAGTCCACTTTAAGCATGATGTGATGAGATGGTAGTAAGATTTCAGAGTTGGGAAGTGATAAATGTAATCTATGATTCTATAAATTGGCTGATCCTAATGTCTACACTTTTGAATGCCTCATCTCTATGCATGGATTCAAGCACTTCTTGATGGTTGGCAAAAGTCTTCATAGAAAGTTCTCTTTGAAAAGGCATGAACAACCCCTGAATGAATCACTGTGCATGATGGGAAGGGTGAATATCATATGGGAGATTCAATAGGAGGGTTTTAAACCTTACATCATATATATGCACACTCTCTAAAAGTTATTGGGTAATCTCTTTTAACACAATGATGCTCTATTATTTAAACTCTAGAAAGTTAAATTATTTTAGGAATGCATCTTTTAGGGTATCATAGTCAACCATGGCCTGGTTAGGATCAAATTTTCTATACTAGGTGTGGGAATAAGTTAGTAAAGTGGTCTTAAATTGAGTAGCCTTAACTCTAATTGGGTTATGCTTCATACACACCACTATATTTCACACTTCAACACATGTTATATGACATTATCCATGCCACAATACTCTAAAAAGTGCATATCCATTTCATAGTAGATTTGTTATGGGGGGTAGTTGGTACTTGAGGTGCTTATCCCTCAATGCATATCCCAGTGGAATTCCTCTAATGCCTCCATCCATAGGGTTAGGCATTGGTTCTATTGTTATTGATGGTATATTTTATGTCATTGGTGTTATGCTACTTGCTTGTAACGTTAGACTCCTTCTTGTGAGCTATTACCCACCTTGCATTGCTAAAATTGGATGAGTAGGTATGCTTTTATTCAAGTTCTATTGTGATGAAATATTTATTAATGGTTTAGAGGTAGTTATGCTTACCTCATTGTATAGAATAGTCTATTCAATCACAAAGTTACAATCTAAGTCTAAAAAATATCTAAGATCTAAGTCATAAGTAAAGTCAATAATTAATTCTATACTTTATTCAAGTGGGGGATCTAGCATGTGATCATGTGCCATAGGTTCAAATGGGGTAGGCATGTCAAGTATATATCTAGTCACCAATTTATATAAGAACCTAGAAAATTCCACACCTGTAGAGTGTTGAGCTTAATTCATTGCTTCATTATACCTCTCATATTTGTGATGCTATCTTTCAAAACATCCTTTCCCATGCCATTCCCACTTTTTATAAGTTCTCTCAATAAATCCAAGTTCCATATCTTCCATCAGTTGGTGCCATCTCTTATTATAGGTCTATCTTCTAAGCTCTCAAGTGTCAATTTACTTGTCCCCTTCCATTATGCCTCAGATACACATCCCCTTCTCCCCCTTTGAAAAACTCATATGTGAAATTACTTTAGCCTTCCATCCCCAAGGTTTAAAAACTATAATCCACCATTAGTTTTTGAAATCTACATCAAACTCCTTCACAAATGTGCCTCTAGGGTCGCATAAAAATTGGTACTCTACTTCCTCAAGGCATGAATATGTTGAAAATGTGAACTCAAGTATGTATCTATTTATATCTCGTTGGCACCATTTATTTACTTCTCTAGTGAAAATAACATCTAGGATCTCAAGCCTCTCTAGGTGCTCATTTGTCCACTTGTAGCACTATACATAGTTTTGCCTTCTATGGGTTGAATATGTAGCCAACCCCCTATATACATGCCTAGGTAAGTCACAAAAAAAGACCTCAGACAAAGCATCATATAGGTTATCCTAAACCCATTTTATTTTATTTTGTCATTTACATGTTAGATGCTAGTGCTCAATGTTTTGAAGAGAAACTTGGTACATCATTCTATCACACTATCATAGCAATAAAATTTAACACATGTCCCAATAATTGAACCAAAATTTTTAGAAAAGAGTTTTCTAATAATCCCTTTTTTGTCAACATTTTAACCATTCACATCAATCCACATAAGGCATAGGCCTTATGTGCTCACTTGAAGTGCAAGTAAAAAAGAACTGAGGCCCATGTTGGCCTAGTTTTACCATGATATGAGGCTTCAATTATAGGACTTGATAAATTAAATGAAATATTTAGCTATATCGATAGGTCTAATCCTTTTGTGGACTAATCCTAGTGTCATACTAGTGCTTAAGAGGTCATAAGGTGGATTTCACTCAAATTACTTATACTAGATAGGTGATCTTAACAAAGATTGGAATACTTGACACAAAATCTATACTCATTCTCTATATATAGTTATGGTGATGTCACCATTTATTACAGGGAATCCATTAATGAAATGAACCATTAAAATTTCATGAACACTAATTAACATAATTCCATGGAAAGTATGACATTAAAAATACATGTGTTCCATTAGCAACATAAAAAGACATGTAAACCTAACAAATTACATTTTAATGTAATAAACTTTGCCATTAATTAGAGTCCATAATAAAGTTTATATTCATTATATTTAATGACCTAAAGGCTCACAAATGAGATTGGGAACTTATAAGTAGAGCCTTAATGGCCATTGAAATAGTGTATACATAAAATTAATTTTTCTAGAGCTCTACTATAGTTCTTCATCTCCCTTTCCTCTTCTATCTTAATCTCATTAAATAGACTTCAATATCATCTTTACCAGGGTAGACTTTTCACCCTAAGTGATGAGTTAGAACTTGGTCATCATAACAACTAGCTCCATGACTCTAAAAGGTTTGCATTACAACTATCATGTCTTTTCAAATCCTCAAAGATGCCCTGAAAACCTAAGAGATAGCTAGCCACCTTTCATCTAATAAAAGATATACACTATAATCTCTAGATGACTAAAAAATTCCCAATGCCTAACCATTACACAAAATGATACTCTCATTCCTAGGTAAAAGTTATGTTGGCATGAATCCTCTACTTAATGGGTTGGGGACCCAACAACTGCTTAACTTTCTCATTATTTCCACCAATAGGCCTCTTAGTGACTAGTTAACTTGAATGATCAATTTTTCATAATTGAGGGATATAAATTGTATATAAACCTTCATGGACATGAGACATGACTCTCAAAATCATTAATATATTTACATAATTTGAGTAGGTCAACTCTAATTATTATAAAAAATCTCCAAGAAATGTGTACTTTCCTATAGGGTCTATTAACACACTTGATAACTCAATCACACATATAGGTGATTGAGAGAGTTTAATACAACCTCCAATAGTTTACTTGATCATTCAAATCTATTCTGGGCACTTTTGAATCATATCTTCAACATTGGGTCATTATTAGGGTTCTAAGAGGGTTTAAACATATTTTCATTCTTAACAATCATTCATAAATCATAACCCCTCAATCTAAAAAATAATGCATATAATTTTTATCTATGACCCTTACCCATATACCATTAATATATAAGGTTCCCATGCAAACGTTTGATGAGATAAAAAACATAATAAAATCCTTCTCAGGTTGAGAACCCTTCATTCTATGCACTCGAGAGACCTCAAGGCACATTTTCATGCCATTTATTGCAAACCTTGACCTCAAAATACATGAATAATCTTAAAAAAACTTAAATCACTTTTTTCAATGATCACATACTCATACTTTCCTTGGAAACTAATCTTGATACCCAATTAGGCTTATGTTCTCTTTCTACACCATAGTCTTCATTCCTCACTAGGCATTGAACTTTCTTTCATTCCTTCTTCCATGATCTCAACACCTCAATGCCATACTAAACATATCACTCTCATTTCATAAAACCTCTCTCATACTTAAACACTACCATACATCCTTCACATTCCTTGTCAATAGATCATGATACCTCATTAGGCCATGTAAGTCTAAAACTAATCTAGTTGTAGACTTGGATTGAGGGTCTTACTCTGGTAGGATCACCTTGAAGCTCTCCTTTTTACCTCTACACCTTTCTCACATGCCTTAAATGTTCCTAAAAAAATGTCATACTTATGCACATACCTTTGCACATACATATTCATGCTCACCATGCACATACTCATGATATGACTATGCTTGTTATGATTAGGATTTTTCAAGACACCTTGTACTTAAGAACTAGTACTAAAACATGCTTATATAAATGATATCAAACAAGAAAAATATTTAGACATCACTCTCACACCACTAAAATAATCTCTTTCTAATCAACATGCTCTTAAGACCTTATATAGACCTAGAGCCTCATAACCATGCTTCAATGCTCAGTTAACCATAAAACCTCTTTGTGATACCACTGGTAAATTTAAGCTAACCTAAACCTTGACATCAACCATCAGAAGAAAAATTAGGTTGCCTTAAAATTCTCCCTTGTCACATGGCTTCCTTATCACATCAAGCATACCTTAAAGACCACTCATCATGCATATTCACAAGATGCACTTTGACATAAATGCCATCAACTTTAACATCAATGACATCAACATTGACATAAATAAAAACACTTCTTAACATATGTAGCCTATAGTATCTTCCCATTCACCTTGAATGACATTACTTATGAGTAGTTTCTAAACCTGCCCAAGAATATCATTATGGGATGGGATCAATTTATCAACACTTTACTTATCCAATTTAGGCAATTTATTGACCTCAATACCTTATTCCAATAGTTATCTAGCATGAAAATAGGAAAAAATGATCTCATCAGGACATTCAATGCTAGGTTTTAGAAGATGTATAGTTGAGTCATCACACTATATAGACTAGATGCTCAACCAGCTTTAGAGATGTATAAAAACACCTTAGACCTTTGTACTATGATGTTCTTAGGTATATATCCACTTATATTATATTTATCACTTACTAATATTGAAGACATTAATGTGGATAGGTAGATGAATCCCAAAAGATAGATGGTGGTAGCCATCCCAAATATACTACCAAATTTTCTAGCCTTGAACCCTATCCTCAATGCTAATCAGAATGTACCAATGCCACATCCTATTCCAATGATAAACTAACTTCCCTTAATGCATACTAAACCTAACCAAAACTTTGGCATCCTTGGCCCAATTGATGGTGAAATAGTACCTCAAGCTCATACTCAAGTATTGGTATTTGCTATAAACAATGTCCAAAGTATACCTAAAGAGTCTACCAAGAAGGAGTTAGAGGCCATATAACACATGGTGAAAAATCTCAAAAATGAATTCTTAGGCCTTCAAAGTTAGGATGGAAATGATATTTGGTAAAAAACCAACAAAAATTTTACCTACCAAAAATACAACCATCCCTTTAACTACTCTAATAACCAATTATATAATTCACCTAAAAAGCTACTTGAACTCAATATTTATGAGATGACCTTACAAAACTAGTGTCAAATGCATAATACTACCCAGCATGGAGAGTTTGATTGCATTTAGTTATGGAATTCCTTTGACATTCTCCAAAAATATATATAAGGATATCACATAGTTCCTAACCTCCAGAATATCACCAACCCATCTAATACCCCTACTACATTAAGACCTCTAATAATTTCCATGGTACTAGAGACCCTTGAGTTCCCTATCTAGGAATAAAATGAACCCAAATAGGTGACCAATGAGGGGCATGCTTTCCATTAGTACTAATGAAATAATTAAGATATTAGGAGTTAGACACAACAAAAAAAATACCTCACTACATGCACTCCTAATAATGGTACGACAACTCATGATCCTAAGGCTAGAAATAATCCTCCACCTCTAAAGGATAATGACCTTATTCCTTATATAAAATTATAACATATTCATATTAGAACTATCTAAAACATAATAGAGGATATGAAAAATATCAAAGGAAACTTCACATTGCATGAATTTTCTCATATCATCGAGAGATGTGATTACCTCCTAAAACATTTAATAGATAAATTGACCCAGCCTAACAAAAATATTGTGCACACTAATGTGTTAATACATAATAAAAATGTTGAGGTTCCTCTTTTCCTCCTTATGGTATAACTATTTAAGAAAAAAACTCATAATTTCCTAGTTGAATGTAGGTAAACATCATTCCTAATGAAATATGAAAAAATTATGGTTATCCCCTATTAATTTTGATAAAATAATATTACAAATAGATAATTCCAAATTCAAGGTGGTAGGTGAACTCTTTAACATACATTTGCAATTGGAAAATGAACCTAGAGTCTAGTAGTTCATATATATTCAATTAGTAGAGGTACCTAAAGCATATGTGATGGTACTTAGCATGGATTGGTCTTAAATAGATATATGAACATTGAATTCTCACACATTCATATACCTTAGAGAGTTGTAGATAATTAGATATGTATTGATAGGAAACTTCAGATGAAGCACATGATCATAGAATACAATGTCATAAATTAAAAAATAAACATAGTATTTTTTGACATTGACATTTACACTCTATCCATAGAACATGAGAAGGGAAAGACTGATGAATATCTAAAATCATTAGGGTTATGGTACCTATAATTTTATGGGGCATGTTTGAAGTAAGGTTATAAAGATGGGATTTTATTAATCAACCCACAAGGAAAACACACTTGACTGACTATAGGCTACATTACCCTTGTTCAAATAACCTCATATAATATAAAGCCTCAATCCTAGGCCTATAATTTTACATAAATCATCAAGATAAATAACTAATATTGATTGGAGACTCTGAATTAGTGATCAACCAAGTCATAAGTAGGTTTCAATACAATTTATCTTATGAAAATATAAACATCGAGCATGGATTTGATAGAAATGTTTAACACCTTAAACATCATCCCTATCTCTATAGAAGAGAACCAAGTTATTGATTCCTTATCACATTATAATATGAATTTATCTCCCCTAGATGACTCAAGGTTGAAATGATTTTACATATAACTCATATCATGTCCCTCTATCCCAAAAAACATTGAAAATGTTTTGGTTTTTAATGATGATGGCCACATATTAGACTTCCTAAACTATTATTTAGTCTTTAGTTCTCAAATTATAGATGAAAAGGGTAGAGATAATCTCCTCAATGAGGATTGTGATGAGGATGGTATCATGAATTTAAGATTAAGTCATATCTTTAAAGGTATGATTTCTCTCAAAAGATTTTTTAACCTAGATAAGTCCACACACATAGCAGATAAACTAACTTACATCGACCAACAACCACACATAATCAATTTAGGGTCAATTTATTAGCCCAAGGATGTCAATATTGATCATGATTGTATTCCAACTAGTAGTGTATCTCAATAGGTTGCTTCTACAATATAAAGATGTTATTTTCTAGACCTACAAATACTTTAAAGTCTTTGACCCAAGTTTAATAACACAGACTATATCACTTAACTAAGGAAAAAAACCATTTAGGTAGAGATAAAAACATTTAATTCCATCTTAGAGCCATATATCCTTAAGGAAGTTTATACATTTCTCTTAGTTAGGGTTATATTCCCAGACCACTATTCTACTTAGGTCACCAACCTATTTCCTATTAACAAGAAAAATTAATAAATTAAACTAAGTTTTGATTTCAAGAATATGAACCAGGCCTTAAATGAAGATAATTATCATTTTCCCTCCTTATACTAGGTGATTCAAATGGTAAGTGTCTCTAAGATGATGTCTTTTCTAGATGGATTCTCATAGTACAACCAGGTCTTAGTAAACCAATAAGATAGAGTCAATACTTCCTTTTATGATAAAGTGGTACACCTTCACCAAAAAAATAATTCCATTTGTACTCATTAATGATGGGGTCTCTTTCTAGAGGGATATGGATTTTTACTTGGAGGGATTAATTGGTAAATGCATAGTAATCTACATGGATGATCTAACTATCTTTTCAAAATATAGGTCTAATCACATTCACCACTTGTAAAAAATATTTGAGAGATCAAAATGTATGCTATCTCATATAACCCAAAAAAAAGTGTCTATTGTGTCACATAAGGTAAGATATTTGGTCACATTATCACCAAATAAGGTATTTACATTGATATTGAATAGGTTGATGTAATTTATAAAATACCTTTCCCTAACACCAAGAAATAACTGAAGTAATTCTTTAGCAAGATTAATTTTGTACATAATTTTGTATTTGGTTTTTCTGTGATCATTAAACCTTTGATTTCTAAGCTAAAATAGGAAGATAAATTATATATCTTCTAGTTAAATAGGCCTTTCAATACATTAGGAATGTCAACATGTAAGCAAAAGTCCTAATCAGTCCAGACTAAGCAAATAATTTCCACCTCTATTCTTTTTCCTCTGAACATACCATAGATGTTGTGATTACTAAAAAAATAGAGAAGAAGAAAATCATATAGCCTTCATGAGTAGTAATTTGAGGGATGCATAATTGAAATACTCCACCTTAGATAAACATGTTTATGCTTTAGTAAAGGCTATGAGAAATTTTCAACAATATATTATCAAAAATAGCTGCATGCCATTGTCCCTGACTTAGCCATAAATCTCTTGTTAGGGTAAAATAAACTAGGGGAATGTATGGGCTGATGGATGGGAAAGCTATAGGAGTATGACCTATAAGTTAAGCCTACTAGAATGGTAATAGATCAAATATTTACTTAGTTAATCATAGATATTGACCCAATAATCATTGTATTGCATCTAGATCAATCATAAATGACTAGCCAATATTGATGATTCAACAATCAATTATCTACTTTATGGGAATCCCCCTTGGGGACTAAATAGAACATAAGGATAAACTCTCAGGATAAAGGTAAATCACTATATTATAAAAAGAGGAGTGATCTATTACAATAACTATGAAGTATATATGTCATTTTTATTACAATAAGAGGCCAAGGAAGTTATGACTAGCTTCCATGAAATGTTAGGCAGTGGCCAACCCTAAAAAATAATAGTTGCTCATAAAATGTTGTGGGTGGGCTATTATTATCCAACTAAATTCAAAGATGCACATAACCATGTCTAAAATTTCCACAAAAATCAAACATTTTCTAAGAGGGAGATTCAGATGATTTTAGAAGAGCATCCCTTTGATCAATGGGGACTTGATTTTGTTGGGGTCATAAATCCTAACTCCTCAGCTAGCCATAAATTCATACTCACTACGGTTGATTATCATATAATATGGAAAGAGTCCATATCCACAAAGAATATCACCACTAAGGAAGTAATAAATTTACTTGAAGAGAATATAACCATGTGGTTTTTCATACCAATCTCACTGGTTTACAATAATAGTCTTACTTTCAAATCAATTGAACTCACCAAGAAGGAATACAAAAACAATATTACCCTAAATTTCTCATCAAATTATTATCCACATAGAAATGGGATAGCTGAATCCATAAATAATAATCTAATGATTATAATCAAGAAGTCTATGGATAATCAACCCAGAGATTGGCACTCATTATTGAGGTATGCAATTTGGGTTAAATTCACTATATGTAAGTGAGCCCTCAAAATTTCACCTTTCTTACTTGTATATATCTAGGAACCTATATTCCCAGTGACCCTCAGGCTGACCACATATATGTTCATTCATGAATACATGGATAATAATGTGAAACCAAAATCAAGGGTATTGGACATTATTAAAATGGAAGACAGGAAAGAAGAGGCCCTTCAAGATTTTAGTAAACATCAAGGCAACATAAAGAGGTGGTTTAAAAAGAAGGCAAAGGTAAAATCATTTAGGATATATGATCCAATCCTATTATGGGACATAGATCATGAAAATAAAGGCCACTATTCAAAATTAGATCCACTCTAGATTGTCCTATATAAAATTATCGAGTTACTAAGGCAAAGTGATTTCAGACTGAAGGATTTATAAGGAAATAATCTCTCTCCACTTATGAATAGATAGTTATTGAAGCATTACTTCTTAATTTCTCCATACACAATCATCTCAAAGTATTTTTAAGTGTAATTTAGGAGTATCATAATGTTATGTTAGTTTTATTTTTGTTGTGTGTTTGGTTTTAATGTTTGTTAGTGTGTTTATTTGACATTTATTTCATTTTTTTGTATGTTCATTACTTTCCCATGCTTTTTCCTAGGTGCCTTCCTAAAAACTTCTCACCAAGTAGTTATTTTCCTAACCCAAAGATTATGTGACCCAGATCCCTGTGTCCCATAAATTTTCCCCTCAAATGTTTGATGAAGCATTGAAAATTCAATCTAAGGATCAAAGGCCAGAAAGGCTTGTCTTTATTATTAAGAATTTTATTAACAAGGCAAATCCTTTACAGTATCTAGCAAGAATGATGTCATTGACTCAAAATTGAATAGATGAATTAAGAATAGTTTTATTACTAATAAGAGGCCAACATTGCATTATAAATATACTAAGAAGTTACCTTGAATTTATAAAACATCAAAGAGTCTCTTCTAGTGGTAAGAACCAACTGAATAAATCATTTAACTTGGTTGCATTAGTTCCCAACCCACTTGGATCATAAATAGAATAAAATATCAGAATAAAGGAAGTCTCTGAGTCTCAAATAAAATTATAAGGCATCTTCCTAAGAAAGGGTAATTTAGGCAACGTCCATCTTAGGCTTTGATGCCAAGTTTTTGATGGAGCAAGGCTTGGAGCAAAACCAGAGGTATTTCTATTAGTGATATATATGTCTGGCTTGTAGAAGATCAATCCTAAAGACATCCCTTCGTAGACAATATCTACAAAATCATTACCTTTAAAGAGTTTTAAACACCTCAATCACCTCTAAGCTTTGTCATGAATTCAAAAAGGATATGAAATGAAAGTAATCACTTTTTCACACAAGATGACATCTTAGAGGAACTAAAACCTAGTATGTTATGTGTTGAAGTAGACTTAAGCACTTTATTTGTTCTTGGATTTGGTTTAAAGTGGTTTCTATTGTCTATATTATTGGTTTAAGTTGAGATATTTAATTTTGGGTTCTAAATGCTAAATAACATTTTCCCCACTTGGTCAACATTTATTGTGATCAACATAACCCTTTTTATAAAATAAAAGGGGACCCAATGTAAGACATAAATATTGAAAAAATTATCCCCTTATTATGTCCATTTTGAACCTCATCTTATTTTAAAACATTAGCTTTCATCCCCATACGTGAAAACTAATCGGGTTTATATCCTTAAGATTTGTGAAAACTCTAATAAATCACACCTTTGTTTATATTTATATATTTCTTAGGATTTAATTTCAAAAAATTCAATCCTGTGGCACTTCTAAAATGATTATATACTTCATTCCTTTTCTTGGGCACTAAATGTTTCTTTCATAACATTAGCATCTTGAAGTCAACCTATTAGAGTCTTGAAGTCTAGTTGGAACCCTCTTAGAGACTATTTTTGATAAATAACCCTTCCATTATGAAATTATTTATAATGATTATTATTATTGGGCATTTTATAGGTCTGGATCTATCATGGAATAGCATAGTCTAGGAGTCCCAATACCATCATGAGTCACCACATGTACTATCACATAATCGATGGCCAATTTACCTATATATATATATATATATATATATATATATATATATATATATATATATATATATATATATATCCAAAAATATCAAATTCACATATGAACCTAGAATCTTGATCTAATCATGAAGCACGATGTGTACTTTTAGACACTCAGATGATAGTTTGCATAGTTAGGTCCAAGAGGTGTCATAGAGTAGTAAGGTTTGGGAATCCTAATCTAATTAGGATATGCAAAATGTATTTCCATACCATAGGTGGACAATGGTCCTAGACCAAGTCATGAAGCTATTAGATAATAATATAGTTTGGGAGTCTCAATCTAATAAAGATGCACCATATATACTTTTTTGTACTTAGAGGAATGTACATTTAGAAAATTCTCATTATTCCAAATCAATAAAATCATCCCTTAGGAACACCATGGTATAAATTTCCACTTAGCCAACTTCAAATGCATCTTAGGTACCATAAGGGCTAAAATCAGGTGTGTGCCCCCAAAATTCTCTACATTTATTAGCCTATTTAGGTAGATTAAAATTTGACACCTAGGCAAGTACCATCACTATCAACTAATCTAGTTATAACATGTTTCAAAAAATAAAATCTAAGTAAAAAATGGAAAAGACTAATTCATAATTATGCATCCACTCAGAGATCAACTCATGTGTTATAATCCCTCAATGTCATTACTACAAAGATGTTTCATAGCCCTATAATGTCCCATACAAATTGAGCTCATATTTATCTATTCTTAGTGATATAAATTATGAGTAACCCTTTGACTAAGTATCCTCAAGAGTTCCTAAGGAATATCCATGTAGAATCCCAAACATGAGAGAGAAAGATATAGGATAACTATGAAAGTATCTAAAAATTAAATAGGTAACCATGGCAACTTCTACCTCCAACCCTAAACTAGATCAAGATTTTAGGGACACCATGTTTCTCCAATGTATCATGTAGTATAAGCACTACAACAAGATTTTAAAGGTACTTAAATACATCTAAAGGCCAAGCAGTGATGATGAGATTGAGTATGCTAATGTTGAATTCACCAATGAGCTCATTGCACTTAGAAAGTTGGGCCTTCACAAAATTTATATTAAACCTAAGGTTTTCCCCTATGGAGATATTTTAAACCAACTTATTGAGGATATCTACGTGCACCAATGACATCATCCACTTAACCAATAATGGGATATACATTATAGACATATCTAGGCTACTTTCAAGAGATACTAAAATCTCTTAGGTCATGACATCTAATAAACTCTAAAGGATTGGGCTGAGGATAAAAACCACTAAGTTAAAAAGGAGGATCTTGAATCTTAAACCATAAGGACTTTCATAAAATGGGTTCAAGTCAGAATGATTATTCAACTATTTATATGAAGCAAGTGATGTTATTAATGAGAAAAAATATTGGGTCCCTCTACTTAACATCATCCTAGAAGGTAATCAGATTCCATATATCAAGGACATAATTACCTTCAACCTATTATTATGCCCTAACACATCCCATTTCAAAAATCCAAAATAAGGACCCACTATTTTTTTTTGGAGGATTATCCAAAAAATGAAAAGTATAAAAGAATGATCAATGAAGGAAATAAATTTAGAGTCTAAATATTGCACATCTCAAATTATCAGGTTAGAAGGTTATCTTGAGTATTATATTGATTCATTAGAATTTTAAGGTTCAAGCATTGATATATTCCTTATGAAAATATTTGAATTTTGAAATGAACCCTTTAAATTTGGATAACTAATGAGACTAATGATGTTATGTTCTAATTTATTTTCACTTGATTTTTATCCTATATAGGGTATTTTTTGATTGGTTTATTCCATGACATCTCTAGATAATCTCTAAGATCACTTCATCATGTTATGTGTAATCATCCCACTTGTCTGTACCCCTCAAAAATCAACCAATCCTTTATTTTATTTGGATCATCCATATTTTGACAAGTGTTTCCATCTCACCCTTTATGCACTAGTACTTTAAAAAAATATAAAATATTTTGATTTAGTGGTGTAATGAGAGCATTTTATGTGTTATCATCCCGCTAACCTAGAGCCCAAATAGAAAATTAAAAGTCATGAAGTCATCTAGATGAGTGGCATAATGAGATCATCCACATGTCATAATCCTAATAACCTAGAGCACAAGCATAAAATTACAAGTCATAAAGTCATTAAGGTCAGTAGTGCAGTGAGAGCCATCCATGTGTCATCATACCACTAACCTAGACCCCAAAAAGAAAAGTACAAGTCATGAAGTCATTTGGGTGAGTGATGTATAAATATTTATGCATGTGTCATCATCCTTCTAACCCATGGATGATGCTAGCAAACTTATATTATAAAATCATCTAGGCAAGTAGAGTATTAAGAGTTTTCCAAGTTTCATCATCTCAGGCACCCATAATCTGACATACAAAAGGTACAAAGGTAAATTCTAAAGGATTTATTGAGAGTAGTAAGATTTATCCATGTGTCACAATCCCATATATTCATGTCATATACAATGTACAATAAAGAGTGTCATACTCTAGATAAGTGAATCCTTGAGATCACACTAAGTTTCATTCTCTTGAAAACTCATGGCCAAAATAAATAAAGTACAAAGAGCCAAAATTTAGCCACCAATGGACAAGTGATACTTAACCATGTATCTCCAAGATGAATAAGAAAATATAAAGACATGAAAGCCATATCTGAGATTTGAAAAAAGAGACATTTTTCATACTAAGATGATAAGACACCCAAGAGTAGTGAAGATAAGACACATGGAAATAAGACATGCCAAGGTTGGTAGTGAAAAATCAAAAATCAAATAAGAAAAAATAGACAGGTAATGGAGTTAAATTTTTTATTGCCATTAATTCACATGAATTTTAAAAATTAATGTATTCAATTCTCAAATTGGATAAAATTAAATAAATATACTCAGTTGCAAAGGGAGATTTAATCACATTGACTTCTAAACTTGTGCACATTTTTCATTTAAACTTTGTAGTAACTAAGATACTTCGATATTTTAAAGAACACAAAATTAATACATAGTTTCAATGGCATCCTCATCTAAAAATCCTCCTCTTTTGTCATATTAAATCAAAAACACATTCAAATATATAGACACAATGTTAAATTAGTAGCACCAAAGCACAAGTTTAAACACTATTCAACCATTTGGGATGAAATGGAATCTATAAAACCATACAGGGTAGAGGATCAATTTTATATCTTTAAGTAGAGGTATAAAGATAACCCTTAATCTATCAAGGCATTAGGCCTACATAATGCTAAGGTGATACCAGAGGTAATGCCCTGCGTTGACTTATTCTTTGATTTATTTAAAAATGGGCAAATTATTGAGAAAATATTACATCATAAGATCAATACTATTATTGTGGCTAACATTGATTGAAATACCTTTGATAAGTATTATAGAATTAATGTCCCTAAAATCACCTATGGCCATGCTATGGTTAATTCATGGATACTTAATATATCGATCCCTAGTAAATTATAGTAGTGGGTTAAAAAATAAAGTAACTTTACAATTAGAGGCCCACTATCTTATGTCCCCATAATATCCTTTAGAATAAGTATAAAAGTCACCATGGATCTGTTTAATTGACTATATGGTTTCCCTAACATTTTTTATGTCTAAGAGATATGGGTCCCATTATTGGAAATGAATTTGAGTTTAAACAAAATCATTACCCTAGTTGAAATTATCAATTTTAATTTAATATATCAATTAATAATCCAAAGAAGATGACCAATGGAAATTTCTACATGATGTCGTACATGGTGGATTCTATAACCACCACAATACATTCATCCTTTGTAGAACCTTAGGAACCATCCATGCAATATCCCAAAAATAGGATTTGTGATGAATTTAGAATTCTTCATGTGCAAAAATTTAGAAATTAGATTAATAGATTGATAAAGACATTATACCCCATGACATATCAAGTTATCTATGGTCAAAACATGCCTAGGTTATCTGAGCACATCAAGAGAACTATCAATAAAGTAGGTGACTATTGACACTACCCAAAGTGCACCATAATCAGGATAGAGGGTGCCACAGTGAAACCTCTATATTTATCATGTATTTTTATAGAATAAGCAGTAGAATAAGAAATTACTACATAATTAATTGATAGTGTATAAATTTAGTGGAGGGATGTTAGATAAGGATCTCTACACTCAACCCCCCTTAGTATTGGCTGCATATAATACACAATATGGGAACACCTCAACTTTATGGGAAAAATCAAAATGCACTATGGTCTAAAGATGGCACCTTGTAGGTATTCATATCTTAGGAATGATGTCAAAGGACACCTAAATGAAAATAAGAAAAAGGTAAAAATTCATTTTGGGCATGAATCATACAACCATGATTTTAAATTCATGAATGCTCAAGATGCTAGTGAGGTTGTTATTATAATGTGCAATGAAAACATACTTATGATAGTATCTCATAGGATCTAATATGATCCTAAAATCACATATGAGGATGCCAAAAGGATATATGGATATAAATGGACCTCTACACCAATTCATGGGTCTCCTTAGATAAGAATAATAAGGGAAATTGATAAAGATGAAGAAATAGGTCCATCTAGGGGGAAAAACTTTCAAGATAGATTTGGTTTTTCCCAAGCTTTCCACATGGCTTCAACTATTGATACTTTTCCTTTACCTAAAACTAGCATAGAAATATTAGTATGCCCTAGTATAACTATAGGTCCCCTCTCTTTTGCACCCTGGCCTCCATTAACTATGACGCCATAAGTAATCCTCCCTTATTTATTTTCAAAAGTTTATGTGTCCTTTTTATTTCCAAATCCTTCAACATCATAGAAAATACCTCTACCACTATCCACTATAATTCACACTTCACCTCCATAATCCACCCTTATTTCCCCTTCATCTTCCATCCCTCCCACTTCATGACCATCCCTTACTCCTCCTAAGCATGTTAGAGGTATAACATTTAGCATACATCAACTTGATTAATCAACATAAACATGAAATCACATACATCAAAAGCATACATAAGAGCATACATCACATGAACACATCATATATGTTGGAATCCATCTTGGGGGATAAAACCCATTGAACCCTACAAGATGGAATACACTCTTATAAATAAAGATCCAAAATTTATACTAGTACTAACTAATCAAGGAACACCAATCCCACAAGGAGCTATTGCCCCTGTCTAGCTAAGCACCCACAACAATTAGACCTTTATAAATATTTACCTTATAAGGAGGAAATAACCCTTTAGGAAACTAAGTACCCACTCAGCTACCTAAATATATCACCTTGAACACATGTTGTTACTCTTTAGCTGATGATGACCACCCTTGTCTACACTCTTCACCTCCAATCTCTCTCAAGTTACCGGATAACTCCCTAAAACTACCTCTTCTAGAATCATTAGGTCTAGTAATCTATGTGTCCTCCTACATCAATTTTATTAGATAAGCATTATTGATCCTATTTATTCTCTAATGGTCCTCATTGACATGTACCTTTTCTTTCAAAGGCTCTCTCCTTCACTTGAATCCACACACATATAACTAACTCAATTAGTCTAATTAGACCTTGTACCTATACCACTCTCTTATTTTTACCAATCTTGGTTGGCCAAGATGCTTTACATATTTAAAAAACATTTAAAAAATGTCCATACACATTTTAAATTTGAGAAACACACTCTTCATAGGTTGGTCATTACCTCATTAGCCCCAAACCACAAATAGGTCTTGGTGAGACCTTAAACAATTAGGCCTTCATACTCACATGTTATATGTAAAACTACTTGGACAACCTTCATCATTTACTAATGATTCAAATAAATCAAACCTATTTTAAATATCCCCTTGATTACTCCCATATGGGTCCATGCCACTTGGAATACTAACTCAACACTTGATCTTACCAATAAGGTCTCATTACTCTTCAGGTCTTTATACATAAAAAACATAGTCTAAAAATTATATAGAAAATAATCAAATATTTCACATAGACATATTATTAGTTCACATGGGATAACCCTTTAAGACCTATGAAACACCTCCATGTGATTTAGAAACTTCAACACAAGCTCTAAGCACTTAAATCAACTTTCTCAAAATGACCACTCAGACTGGTCACACACAATAAAAATATAATCAATCTATTTTGACTCTCTATAACTGATATAGGGAAAACTATGATGACCAATTCCTTCTCATAAGCTTTAGAAACTTATATAACATCTTCATACTTATTTTATTCCTTAACTCTACTCAGAACACCTTCAACTCACTATTATAACACAATTACTCAATCTACCAGTGTATTCAACAAACAAAATCAAATTTTAAGTAATTGTTCACACTAAATATGGATTGGTCAAACCTCCAAAATCCATATATATGGTCCTCATGGAGTATAAAACACTCTTCAATATATATTTCATCTTTAAATATATAAATACCATTAATAACTCTTCAATTATCCTTCTCAGATCACTTGTAGAACATGGTCAAACACATAGTAAAATTTAGTACACAATATATTTAATTGTAAAAATATTCAAACCTTTTAATAAAATTTTATGGATGTGCCTTTAAGTTATCTACAACTTTAACTTTTACACTATTATCAAATTTTGCATATATCAAAAGATATAGATGAAAAACTACATATAGGTTTTCCTTCATTAATTTGAATATTCAAATTCTAATGGTCATTGTGTATTGTGAAAACATCAACCACATGTCTACATCTCATTTCTCCTAGCAGATAGATCAAACATGATCCATTGATCTCCTAGGGAGTAGCCTAGTCTCTACCTTGCAATGCTCACCATTGATCTTTGATCCAAGTTTCCACGATCATGCCACTTGGTAGTTCTACATGCTTTTTGCACATTTGACTATTTGGGTCAATGCATTACATTTATCTCCATATATACAAATACCCATTTGTTGTTGATCTTTTGTCAACTCAATGAGATTGAGACACATGTCACAAGTGTGTGTAATCTCAGGAACCTTTGATAAATTGACTTCATGCATGTTGTTGATCACTATTTGAAAAGATCAAGATCATCATTAGATCCTTATCTAATTAGATAAAATTATCACCATTATATCCTTAATCTGATTAAGTGTGCATCATTAGATCTCTTCTTGCAAATCTAGTTAAGTATGGGAGCTTAGTGAACTTCTACTTGGAAGGCCAAATTTTTACCTTAATAACTTTTGATACACTCAACTTCGTGACCTAAAATTTAAACCATATGATCTCTTCACATAGGGTAATCCATAAATGTATAAAATTACTCCTAAATCCTTCACACATGCAAAATATGACATCATTAATATGCTTACTCAAATTTATCTATCAAGATGACTACTTGAGCTTAGGCATTCATATGACTATTCTGATGAATTATATTCACTTACATAAGCACTCTAAGCACTCATAACATCCCATAGGGTCTATAAAACATGTCCATGCCATCAATATAATCCATTAATTACCTTATAAAGTTAAACATTGAATAACCATGTAGGAACACTGAAGCACACTTTGTCATTATCAATCTAACACACATGACACCTCATCAACAACCTTGGTCAACATGGAGACATAATTGACAAACCTCCAACAATATCCCCCTTTTTCATCGATATCAACACCAATCCAAATCTTATACATATAATCTATCTCTATTTTCAAAAACTTTCTCCCCCTTTGACACAATGATAAAGTGCACTCAACTCCTGATCTTGTGGACCTGAAAAGACTTCAAGGACTCATAATAGGAAAGGATAACATCCACCTCTGAGAGATGATATAAAATACCCCCAATTCACTTGATCTTTAACAACCTTTTGAGAATCTTTACACCATTTCCAATAATGATGAATTGACATAATTTCTTTCATACGTTCTCTCTCAAATTCTACTACATAGTCCTTTGATCCTAGGACCTGACCATTTACAAAGCCCCCCCTTTGTTTATGCATGAGGATTAAATATATTGTCAAAGGACCTTACTTGGTTTGATCAATTTATGATATCAACATTCTTGAGTTCACATCTATATCATACTTCTTCAAGCCTTTCAAACTATCTGAGTTAACTCCCCTTAACTCCATGCTTCACCTTGTCTTTATATGAAATATAAGATATTGAAAACTCATCATCCTTGATCATACACCTAGAAAATTCCATTCCTTTATTGTATACCTTGTATACATGGCTTCATTCTTCACCATATTTACCAACTAGACCATCCATAAAATATTGACCAAAACTTTGACTTTAGGATCATTGTCCCTAAAAATATCTTATCATGTCCTTTCATAGTAAATCAACACATCTTTTTATGACCTTTCTTGTCTTGAAACATCAATAAAATATCAAATGGCATCCACCACGCTTCCTCTTATTTTTCAAGTGTCTTTTTTAAGCATAGATAGAGACACCCTAACCCAAATATCCTAGAACAATGTGAAACTAGGAGTTTCCCACAACTCCTCATATTCCTTCTCCTTTGTCATCTGATACTAATAGTTCTTATTATTCTTCTTAGGATTAAAAGAAGAAACATGCTCATCCACAACAATATTCTCCTTTTCTTCTAATATGGACTAACAACATATGGAGACAGTAAAGGTTCATGACATACCTCATAACTACCCTTAATTAGCACTTTTGTATTTTCCTTGAGCTTGATTTGAACTGATTTATGATTCTCCTTTTCTATCTAGATAAATGACACATTCTCTTGGAATTCCTAAAGCTTCTTCATGTCTAATTCCTCTTTAGATTTATTAGGTAGTCCACCTTGATCTTTCAACTCAAATGAATTAGTCTTCTTGGTCTTCACTTCCTTAGGATTCCATACCAAGGATTGACATTTCTTGTACACACTAAGATGTCCATGCACCTTCTTATTACTTTAGAGACTATTTATACAATATATTTCAATACGACCAACTTGATGACAATTTAAAAAAGTAACATCTTGTCTCTTAGGTTCATTATGCTAAAGTTTGATTGTCTTAGGTCTCCATACCTAGGTTAGTATTTTCCCATGCATTCTAGGGTAGAATATAGAAATATGTATCATTTCATAAAAATTATATTAGACTACATTATCCATACCTCTAGATAACCACTTGGTCTTCCTTATACAGTTTCTTATCTTATGACCAAAAAACTTACATGCAAATTAGTGGCCATGAAATGATCTTTCATACCTTATAGAATTTGGTTTCTTGATAGGTCTTCTCATGTTATACATGGTGCTTTCATCCTTATTTTATTGATCTTACCTCTCTTGCTCTCTCTCATCCTTGTTTATCTTGACAAAAAATTGCTCATGCTCATCTTTAATGAATCTAGCTTATTTTTCAATTGAATACTCTCATCCTCTTTAGCTCTCATACTTAAACTTATTACCTCTAACTAAATTTTGAGAACTTTTATAGTCTCTTTATCCATCTTAGCTTCTTTATCCATGTCATCCTTCATTCTACATGTTTGCTCTTCAATAATATTTACAGAATCAAGATTTGACTTACAATTATGATGTTCACCTTACTTTGAGCTTAACATAGCATTTGTCTCTTCTAATTGAGTTTTGAGATGTCTACATTCTTCCTCTTTTAAACTTAGATTTGTCTTTGTAACCCTTAAATGATCCTTAAGATCCAAGATGATCATCTCATCTTCTTTGACTGTTTCACATATTCCCTCAACCTTGGTTTGAAAAAGACTTACATTTTCTCTTTATTCCTTGAATGCCTTCTATTTTTCTTGAAGAGAATTGACCAATGACCATAAATCCAAATTTTATTTCCTTAATTTCTTAACCATATTATACCTTAGATCAACTTCAAGTGGTTAAAATTGCATATGTCCTACTCTAATACCAGTTATTAGAGGTACACTCACTAAAAGGGGGGGAGTGAATTAGTGATGCTAGATAGTCTAATTAAACTCCAAAATCTTAAGCATTCAACATACATAAACTTGTTTAAGCAACATACACATGAAACCACATATATCCAAAGCATATATAAGATCATACATCACATGAACACATCATATATGTGGGAAACCATATAGGGGGATAAAACCTATTGAAACTTACAAGATTGAATACATCCCTATAAAAAAATATCCAACATTTAGATAAACACCAACTGATCAAGGAACACCCATCCCTTAGTTTGGTGAGACACTAATCCCACAAAGAACTATAGCCCCTGTCTAGCTGAGCACCCATAATAACTAGACCTTTAGAAATATTTACCTTAAAAAGAGGAACCAACCACTTAAAAAACCAAGAAATCATGTTGATTCATGATGATCACCTTTGTCTTCACTCTTCACCTCCAATCTCTCTCAAGCTACCTCTAAGGCTAACTCGCTCAAATTGCCTCTTATATGCTCATTAGGTCCAATGAACTATGTGTCCTCCTAAATGAAATTAATCAAACAAGCATGAATGATAATATTTAATATTTTATTTTCCTCACTAACCTATAAATTATCTCTTAAAATCTCTCTCCTTTGCTTGAATCCACACACAACTAACTCAGTTTATCTAATTAGACCTTGTACTTATACCACTATCTTCATTTTACATATCTTAGTTGGACAAGATGATTTATATATTTTAAACTCACTTAAAAATGGTCCATAAACATGTTATATGTGAGAACCACACTCTTCATATGTTATTCATTGCCTCATTATCCCCAAACCACCATTAGGTCTTGGTGAGACCTAAAATAATTAAGCCTTCATACTCACACATTATATGTGAGACTACTTGGACAACATTAATATTTTAAAAATGATTTAAAAACATAAAAAATATTTCCAATATACCATTTATTACTCCATATGGTTTTATCCCACCTATAATACCAACTCACACTTGGTCCTACCAATTAAGTCTCCTTACTCTTCAAGTCTTCATACACATAAAACACAGTCTCAAACTTCTAAAGAAACTACTCAAATATTTCAAATATATATATGATTATATCACATGGATGAACCATTTAGGAACTATTCAACACCTCCATGTGATTTAGACACTTCAACATAATCTCTAAACACTTAAATCAACTCTCTCAAAATGACCACTTAGACTGGTCACACATAGTCAAAATACAATTAGGTTATTTTAACTCTCCATAACTGACTAGGAGTAAAATATGACAACCAATTCATTATAATAATCCTTATATACTTATATAATATATTCATACTAATTTTATTCCTTAACTCTTCCCAAAACAACTTCAACTCACTATTGCAACATGTTAACTCATTCTGCCAGTGCATTCAACAAACATGGTCAGCTTATAATAATTTTTCATACTAAATATGGATTTATAAAACCTAAAAAATCCATAAATATGGTACTCATGGAGTATATAATAGTCTTAAATATATAGTTCATCTTGAAACACCAAAATACCATTAGGATCTCTTCAATTATCCTTCTTGGATCACTTGCAAAACATGGTCAAACACATAGTCAACTTTGGAGATCAATATATTTGAATTTAAAAACATTTAGACATTATAATAAAATTTTATGGATGCATCTTGAATTTATTTACAAATTTTAATTTTACACCATTATCAAATTCTTAATATATCAAAATATATAGCTCAAAAACTACAAACAAGTTTTCCTTCATTAATTTGAATATTCAAATTCCAATGGTCACTATGAATTACAAAAACATAAGCCGTGTGTCTACATATAATTTCTCCTAGTAGCTAGATCAAATTCACTCTATTGATCTCCTAGTGAGTAGCTTAGTATTTACCTTGAAATTCTCACCATTGATCTTCGATATGAGTTTTCATGATTGTGTCATTTGGTATCTCTACGTGCCTTCTACACATTTGAATATTTGACTCAATACACTCCATCAATCTCCATTTGTATGAACACCAACATGCCATTTATTTTATTTCAACTCAATGATATTGATAATGTCATAATCACATGCAATCTTAGGAACCTTTGACAAATTGACTTCATAGATGCCATTGATCACTATGTGATAAGATTATGATTGATGTTATATCCTTATCTAATTAGGTAAAATTATCACCATTAGATCATTGATCTGATTAAATTCTCACCATTATATCTATTCTTTAAAATTTGGCTATGTACGGGAACTTAGTAAACTTCTACCTAGAGGGCCAAATTTGCACCTTAATGGCATTTTCTATGCTCAACCTCATGACCTAAAATTTGAACCATATGATATCCTCACATAGGGGAATCCATCCATGTATCAAAATACTCCTAAATCCTTCTCACATGTGAAATATGATGTCATAAATATACTTATTCATATTTATCTATCAATATGACTACTTGAGCTTAGGCATTCATATGACTATTATGATGAATTTCATTCACTTCTATAAGCACTGTAAGAAATCATAACATACCATAGGGTCTTTGAAACGTGTCCATACCATCAATTTCCTTACAAATTCCAACACTGAATAACCATGTAGGAACACTAAAGCACATTGAAACACATTTTATCATTGTCAATCTAACACACATGACACCTCATCAACAACCTTGGCCACCTTGGAGACATCATTAACAAACCTCCAATAAGGCAACCTATAAATGGTATCCTAGGAATCCTCATGTGTTTTATAAAGTTTTATAAGAAGAAAGAAGGCCTTTTAAAGGATTATTTGTTAGAGGATCCCCTTTGTATGAAGAGTTTAAGGGGGATCCCAAGGAAGAGTAGAGGTAAGTTTAAAAAGAATAAGAGGAAAAGATGCATGTAGGAGAAGAACCTATTGAAATTTATGATGAATATGAATATGAATAATAGGAATGGTTATATGTGAAAGTATAAAAACCTGAGGGAACTAAAATTTTCAAGGAAATAGATGAAGATGAGGAGGAAGAGACTAAATTTGGGGAAGCAAAGATATGTGAATATCTTGAGGAGGTTGAGTAAGGACAAGTTTACTTAATTTAAACTGAGGCATTATCAAATAAATAAGGAAATTGGAAATATGAGTCAAAAACTAAATAAGAATTCTTAGCTCAAGGAAAATTATAAACTATGCCTCCAAGTTCTCCATCTTAGGCTACAATAACAACAACATCAAATGTCCCCAATATGTTTCATCAAAATGTGAGTACCTAGGTCCTTTATTATTTGAAAAATTCTTTAATTTATACTACTAAATTAGATATAATAGGGGTCACCCATTATTTACATTCCTTAGGCCTACTAAATAAGTCTCAGGCAACCAAAATGCTAATTTTACCTACCACATCTTAAAACCTAATGATTTGGGATTTTCATCCTATTAATCAACCTATTAAGGATAATCCTACTATTTATATTACTTTTGGGTTGTTCATACATCAATCATATATTACATAAAAAATTTTCTTAATACCCCTATGACATTAATTTTTTAGTTAGACTAACCCTCAACCCATAAAGCCAAAGAAACATGTGCATTTTAAAAATATGGTAGATACTTATGTTTCTGATACATAGGATACACCTCTCAGGCTCTCCACACAATTAGGGATGTTATTTGACCAAACTACCTTGACACACTCATATATGGTTTTAGTGTAAAAGCCACTGGGAAAGATTAAATATATTATAGATACACAAGTCAAAAATAAAGTTATTGGTTAGAGGAAATCCTTTCCTTCCTTTCCATTTTTTCCTACACCACTTTCCACATAGCCTACTATAATTTCAATGTGTCCTCTAGGGTAAAGTCCTTCCACCTCAACATCCAAAAATCAATAATAATTATAAACTATGGTGTAGACTCCCTCATGGATTTAAAATTTACAGTAAGAGGAGGCATGTAGAGAGGATTTAATAATCACTAAGAAACCAATAATAGGATTCCATTTTAACTGATAGACAAATACCTTGAGAAATATTAAAATAAAAACTATGTTGGCAGAAGTTGGGAATGTTGAACTAGAGTAGAGAGAAGACATTTTCTCTTTAAAAAAGAAGATAAATCTCAATCCCATGGATATAGATGAATATAGAGAGGATCCCTATAGTTTTGTAAATGCTACTAGAGGGGTAATAAAAAAAATGTTTAGGAGCTATGACCAATCTAGGAAAAAATTACAACAAACAAATATCATTCAATTTCCTAGGGAAATTATAGATAATGTGCAAAGTGTAGCTAAGAAGCTGTATGACATTTTTGATGCAATAAGGTTTGTAAAAGTTGAATCTTAGACAAAATGGCAAGATGTGTCCTGGTTGTATAATAAAATGAAAAATATGGAAGGTAGGCTTAATTTTTTGGGGTAAGATACAAAGAACAATGTTTATGCCCATATAAATTTAATAACTGCACTAGAAGTTGTATGGCATAAATTCATATGGCCACCAAAAGAGATAACTTGTTTGACTGACATTAAGAGATGTAGACTTTGGTGTATAAATTTATCAATCTAGAAGGAAAATCCATCTATAGTTTTAAGGACATGAGAGTTTTAGGTTAAAATAATCCTCTTGGGTAGTTTATAATCAATCCTATTTTGAAGGTTTGCTCAAAGATACAAGGGGAATATATATAAGACCATTTATTAGATCATGTGACTAATAAATTTTTCTAAGGGGAGGGTCATAGGAATTGACACTCTATATGTGGAAGTCAAGGCTACAATGGTTCAACACAAAAAAATGATGGATAATATCCATAGATATTCAGGATACCTCTTCTTGATTTCAAGACCATTAATATTATTTTTTAGGCTAGTCATGCCTTATACTTAAAAATGGAGGTATTAAAACAATATATTACTAATGTAACAACATCGATAACACCTCCACAAGGCACTCAGCCTCAGTCCCCAAAGTACACATTAGTGCAAACTTAGACTAGTCCTACTTATGTTTCACTCTTAATTTTTACTATAGTTATAACATGGACTACTTCAATTATTTTTGTGTCCATATTATCACATGCAATGCCTCTAATTAAAATTATCATGCCACCAATACTAATATGTAATACATTTTCACTCCTAGTGGGCACAAAACTATTATTATAAAATATATTCTAGTTGTGACTAGAGTAACTCAACTCATGATTCTAATGTGCAAGCTCTATCTCTAGGCTATGCCACATAAACACCATAGCTGGATTCCAATAGGAGTTGCATAATTAAGTTATGATTTGAGTTTATTTTTAGTAGGGATATTTTTGTATCTAAGAGTTATTTGGATGGAAGACTATTGTTCATGATTTTATTATATACACACATATCATGCATGGGTTTTGACACATTTTATTATTAGACCAATTAAATTTAGACTTTACTTGAGAGATGAGGCATCCCCATCCCAAGTCTATACATAATTTTATCCACTTGATTCTAATGGGAGGAAAATTTTGGATATTAAGATAAATAAGAAATCTTAATTTTTTTTTTGAAATTTATCTTGTTGTGCAAATCTTATTCTTTTCCAAACTTCTGATTAATTGAAGAAGTTATATTATTATGTTATTTTAGTCTATGGGTTGTGTATAAGTGTTCTCTTGATATAGTTATTCATATTGTGCAATATTTTATTTAATGCTTTATGTGTAATAATCATAATCTTCCTTTGTATATGTGTAATAATAATCTTTCAAATGCAATAGCCTTTGATTATATGCATTTAAGTTTACTATATTTCATTTTTGTAGACTCTTGATGGTGTTTGTTCATTTTGTGTGTTAATAATAACTTGCATCAAACATTGGTTTTTTGACTAGTCTAACCCATAGTTCATGATCTATTTTTGAAGGGTTTCATCTTATTTTGACTCACAAATATTGTTTTTTACCTTACCCTTCTCTCTTTTGAGTTTTTTATTTTATTTTAACCACCTTTGGTTAAATCCACCATCCATCCATCCATCCATCCATCCATCTCAATTAGGTATAGAATCACAACATATCCAAACCATTTGAGGTAAAAAATTCCCTACCCATCACTTTTCCACCACCAAGTTGCTTAAAAAAACAAATACCTTGAATCGATGCCTTAGAGTGAATATTTTATCACTGATCCTATAACATTAGAGGCTACCTAATAAGGTTTCTTGGTGTGAATAAAAACCACATCAAAACCTATCATAATAAGTCCTCAGGGTTCATGTCAAGGGGAAATTTTACATGATTTCCTACTTGTTTGATGATATATGTGCCACTATTGATTTGACATGCACTGTATCCCCTCAATTAAGGCTTATAGGTTATCTCATTTAGGTGGTATTTCAAAATTTTGTATCTACCAATTCATACATCACATTGGGGAATTTTTAACCATTTATACCCCCATGTATACGTATAAATTAATGAAAATTCCATGCCGATATTATTAAAAGAGATGAAGGCATCCATCCTGACCACATAGTCATTAGGGTAGAAGGTATTCGAATAACTATATTTAAGCTAACATACATAGTCTTGGATTGGATGGAAAGATAAGAGATAACCTTATATATCATCAATGGGATAGCTGGCCTATGACTTGGAATAATATAGAAGTCATATCCTCCACTACCATCGTCATATCGAGCCATACATATAAAATCTTTCATGCCATTCATGTCATGCATATGCATAAGGACTTATTTAATCTATCCTTTGATGAGGATAGGTAATGTGATCCTCATGGAAAGGTGAAAGATCAAGTGAAACATTACCAAATTAGGTTGAACACCAATTACTACCATGAAATCCACCTAGATGATGCCTACAATCTCAACCCTACCAATGATGCCAAGGTGATTTCCAAGTTGGAATAATCATGAATCTAGAGGAAGTAGTAGGAATAGCCCATAATCATATTATAGTAAATTACCAATCATCTAAAACCTTTTGATAAATTCATAAATACTGATAATAGGATCTCCCAATTGATCTTTTGATGAATCATCATAGAAGCCACTCCATCAACTTCTATATCAATTCCCCCAATAAGGGCCTCCCAGGTAGGCCAACCTCACATTACACATTCCCTTAATTTCTCTAGTAGATTATAGTCTCAACATATATTTCCTTAAGACCAAACTATATCACCTTTAGAACATTTAACTCCCACCTTAGTAACATCAAGAAAATAACCCACATCCTCTCCTGGTATCCAAACCTAGGTTTAACCTTCCCCAATAGTTATCCCTACAATTAATTCTCATGGTTACCTTGTTTCTTTGTTTCTTTGAATTATGCATCTCATTGTGATCTTTGGATTCATCCCCTTCTATTTTATATTACATCAATGTGGCCCACTTTTAAAATCATTCCTAGACTAGCCCCTCTAATTGGTATGGTCTTTGCTAGTGCTCCACTTTATAACACTATTATCATAGCGGCTCATGCAAGTTTGGTTCCTTCCATTGATTTATTTGCCCATGTATTTTCTTTGATCCAAATTATGTATGTCACCCATAATTTTTTGGCCTTTAGTGGTGTAATGAGTTCAATTATGAAAGTCATTGGTAACCCACCAAATTTGGGTGTCAGTAGGGTATACACCAAGCACATTTTTGCACCTCAAGCCTCTTCTAGTTTTATTCCTCCAAGTATGGTAGTGAAAAAAAAAATACCAAAATAAAATCCTACCAAGTGCCCAAGGTTTATTGTCCCCATACCTTTAATGGAACATCCTCCTACACCTACAACATCATCTCGGGTTGCCATCTCATTCACACCTAGTTTCCTTAAAATTGGCTTCAATAGGTCCATTTATGCCTTTAGGGTGAACACTTAGCTTATGGGTGAAATTATTTATTAGAATAAAAATTAATGTAGTGGGATGGGGTGAATTAGTCTTCAAAAAATTTCTTACCAATTTACCTTAAAAAAATTATGAACCATTCAAATAAGCCTATAGATCTAACAAGCATAAATACCTATTCACATAAGAATGAAACACAAGAACACATCACATATATGGTAAAACTTCAATGGGAATAAAACCCATTGATATATTCAAATGGAATATAGTCTTATAAGACAAACATTAAATTTAGTGAAGCACCAACTCCACATGGAACACTAACCCCAGCTAACTAAGCACCAACTCAGCTAGGCTTTAGAAAGCACCAACTTGTAAAGATGCACCAACCCCTTAGATGAATCAGAATAAAATCAAATACCTATTTATTTTTATAAACTATAGGAAACATTTTTTTCTCAACCAAATGATGATTAGCCCTCTTCAGCTCTTCACACTCTTATCCCTCTCAAACTTCCTTCTAGGCTTATTCGCTCAACTAGCCCTCTTCTTGACTTGATTAGGTCATATGAACTTGATTTTAATACACATAACCTTTGTAAAATATTAATCATATTTGATATATTATATTTATATTGTCTAAAATAGATTCTTCTACTTTCCAATCCACACTTTCATTCACTACTCTCTACACTCTCAAATAGGCTTAAAATTACCTTATATTTATACAAGTCTCTTGGTCATATCCTTCTTGGTCGGCCAAACACTATTAAAATATTATGTTAAACATGGAATAGATATTATAAATTATCATAAAAATTAATCAAATGATATTTAAGTCCTTTTAGGTCTGACATACCTCAATTAGGCATTATTTCATCTTTAGGTCTCATGGAGACCTAATCCCATTAGGTCTACTTTAGGACACGTTACATTTTACCTTCATTGAAGCATATTAAAAATCATAAAATGATAGTAACATATAATATTACACTAAAATAAACCTATTATAAGCTCTTATAGGCTTCATAACACTTTTTATATCCATCTACTATAAAGCATGCCATTAGTACTATTCGTAATTAGGCCTTTACATACCCAAAATGTCTGTCTTGAACTACTGAATATTAAAAAAAATTATCTAAAAAACCATGAAAAAAATATCATATAAAAAATATATATGACCTTAGTTTCATCATAATATAATTTAGACATCATAAATCAGGGCAAAAGGACACAAACCCTTCTTTGCAAGTAGCCCACATAGAACTATCAAAACACTCCAGAACCCAGTCATGAACAACTTGATCTCCAACACCTAAAGGAAAATTTAACTTGAAAAATAATTTATTAAAAATATACTTTTAATTATATATACCACTCTAAAATAAAATAATAGTAAGTTATAATTTCAAGTATTGGTCTTACAGACCAATCTTTTATCTTTAGTACACATAGTCAAATCAGAACCAGTCAAGCCATTTTGGCTTCGACATTTCAATCAATTTCACTGACTCTAAAACCTTATAAAAATCATGTATAAGACACACATGTTTAAAATAACAAAACCATGTGTATTATATACTTCTAATTATGTCATGTAGCCTCAAAATCATCATTGCAACTTACCCAGAACTGCCACTCTACCTTAGTCATGGTGACAATGATCTCCAACACATGTATAAAAACTTTCAAGGACTTATGATGAATTTAGATGATATTATGGGATAAATACTACATTATGAGATAAAAATTTAACTTGGTAAAATTTAAATATTGGTCTTAAAAACCAATCTCATGACCTCACTATACACAAACTTCACTAAGCCAGATAAGTTAACTTGTGAACAACTTTTTCACTATAATCAATGACCTCCAAAACGTATATTAAAAATTAACATGTACTACATATCATAATTTTTTTTCCATGAACTTGGATTCATCCCTATTTCATGATTTCATGTCCCTAATTACATTCTCACTACTACTTGGATTTCTCATTGTTTCCAACATTAGGCTTATTAGCGACTGGTCAATTTGGATGACCAGTTTAACACACACGAAGGATAAAAATTGTCCAAAAACTTTCAGGGACACAACATACAAGTATACATTTTTTTCTTCCATCTATTTATCAACTTTGACTCGATCAAATCTTACTACTATAATAAATCTCTAAGAAATAAAGCCTTTTCTATAGATTCCACACACTCACCTAAAGACACAATCACACCTGGAGGTGCCTAGGAGAGTTTATTAAAATATCAATTAGTTTGTATGGTCATTTTATACCATTATAGGATGTTTTATCAACTTATTCAACATTGGGTCTGTATTTGGGTTGTAAGATTGTTTAAGCCTATTTCCACTCTTAATGACCATTCATAAAGCATAGCCCCTTAATCCAAAAATTAATACATGTGTTAGGATATTACAGAGTACAATTGATTACTTTTGTGTAAGCAACTAAACATGGAATTAAACTAGAAATAATAAGTAACTAGAAATCAGAAACAACAAAGAATAGGAGATATAAGAAACAACCAATCTTATATTAAACTCTTCTAGAAGGAAATACAATGAAGAAATCTCTCTTTCTTCTCACACCTCTCAGATGTACAGATCTCTTTCCCTCAAGAGTTCTCTCTCTCTCAATTACAACCAATTCAGCTACTTGAATTGATTCACCTTGTTTCTCATACATACAAGCTATGAAGATCTAACCCTATTATATAGATCTAGGATTCATGAGCTATGCACTCTCCACTGTTAGATACACCTCTTAGTCAAAGGTTCAAATCTATCCTACCAAAAATAGAAACGCGAACTCAAGACTAACAGTTAATCTTATCATGCAAACAATTTGTTCTTCCTCAAAAATAGACTTTTGGAACACATAGGTGATCGACATCGGTCCCTATCTATCTACATATGACCAACATCAGTGGATCCCTAATTGACGTCGGTAGCTTTTGGTCGACCCCTTATTGATGTCAGTCAATCTTGACCATTGTCGGTGACTGTGTAACTCTAGCAACCTCTGCATTTGCTCATCTGGTGAAGCTTTTAGCTCTACAACTCAATAATCTCCCACTTGGAGATAAATAGTTGCACCTGTACCTGTATAACAACATCCTCTAGCTTGTTTCTCCATCTTCAATTTTAATCTTGAAGACCAACAAAAGTTGAATGAAGATTCAACTTCTCCTTTGTTACCAGCTTTGTTAACATATCAGCAGGGTTCTTATTTGTATGGATCTTTTCCAACTTTAACTCACCATCCTCCAATATCTGTCTAATGAAGTGATACCTGAGCTGTATATGTTTAGTTCTTGAATGAAAGGCTAAATTCTTTGCCAAATGAATTGCACTTTGACTATCACTGTATAATTTGCAACTCTTTTTCTCCTTTCCCAATTCTTCCATGAACCGAGTCATCCAAATAATTTTCTTCCTAACCTCTGTGACTGCAATGTATTCTACCTCTGTAGTAGACAAGGCAACAACCTTTTGCAACTTTGAAATCTAGCTAACCGCCTTTCCACCAACAGTGAACACATATCCTGTGGTGCTTCTCCTACCATCCAAGTCACCTGCCATATCCAAATCTACATACCCATGTAGAGAAGTGTTTGACCCTCCATAGCATAAATGCCTATTGCTGGTCCCTCTCAGATATTTGAGAATCCACTGAACTACTTTCTAGTGTTCCTTTCCTAGATTGGCCATAAACTTGCTGACAACTCCCACTACTTGGGCAATATCAGGTCTAGTACATACCATTGCATACATCAAGCTCCCAACTACTGAAGCATATGGAACTCTACTCATGTACTCAACCTCATCATGTGATTTAAGACACTGTTCTTTGCTCAAATTGAAGTGTCTAGCCATAGGTGTGCTTACCGGTTTTGCATCCTACATATTGAACCTCTCCAACACCTTATTCACATAATCCTCTTGAGACAAAATCAAATTGTGATTTTTATTGTCTCTCTTAATACTCATGCCAAGGATTTTCTTTGCTGCTCCTAAATCCTTCATGGCAAATGTGTGAGCTAATTTTACCTTAAGCTCAATAATATCCTGCATGTGTGAACCTACAACAAGCATATCATCTACATACAGTAACAGGATAATATATCTACCATTGTCCAATCTTTTAAAATAAACACAATGGTCAGATTGACATCTACTAAAGCTATGCTCTGTCATAAACCTGTCAAACCTCAAATACCATTGTCTTGGAGCTTGCTTAAGACCATATAAGCTTTTCTTCAACCTACACACAAGTTTCTCCTTACCTTTGACCTCAAAACCTTATGGCTGATCCATATATATATCTTCATCCAAATCTCCATGAAGAAATGTTGTCTTAACATCAAGCTGCTCAAGATGCAAATCCTCAATAGCAACTAAAGACAATACAGTCCAAATATAAGTCATTTTTACTACAGGAGAAAAAATTTCACCAAAATCAATTCCTGGTTTCTATGCAAATCAATTTACTACCAACCTAGCCTTATGTATCATTTGTCCATTCTCTCCTTCCTTTAACCTATAAACCCATTTTTTTTTAGTGCTTTCTTCCCAGCTAGAAACTCAACCAAATCCCACGTTTGGTTCTCTTTCAAGGAATCAATTTCCTCATTCATGCCATGCTCCCACTATTTCCTAGATTCTACCTGCATTGCCTCATCAAAACTTTTTGGTTCTCCACTATCAGTGAGTAACAATTAGTATAACAAAGGGGAATAATGAATTGGAGGTTTACTTACCCTTTCAGACCTCCTTGTGGGCATTTGAGACTCATTCACAGCTTGCTGTCTGCCTAAATTTCTTTCTATCAGTGACTGATCTCAGTCATCTATGGTCAATGTCGACCTGTACCTGACCAACATTAGTTCCACCTGACCGATGTCAGTTTCTATCTAACTGACATAAAAATTCTGTATGACCGATGTCAGTTTTTGACTGATCGACATTGATACCTGTGTTTTCCTATATGTGATGTTTTTTACTTGTGAGCTCATTTTGGATCATTACCTCATCTAAATCAACACTGCCCTGCTCAGAATTATTTAGCTTCTTAAGCTGATCACTATACATCACCTTCCCATTGAAAACTACATCACAACTTCTAATAATTTTTTTAGTTTCTAAATTCTACAACTAGAATCCAAAATCTCCATATCCATAACCAATAAAAGTGCACCGCATAGATTTAGCATCCAGCTTCTTTCTATTTTCTTTATCAATGTGCACAAAAGCTTCAGAACCAAAAGCTCTAAGAAATGAAAACTCTACATTTTTACCTATCCACGCCTCTTTTGGAATTCCACCATCTAGTGCAGTAGAAGGTCCTCTATTAATTAGGTAAACCGCAGTATCTACAGCTTCTGCCCAAAATTATAAGGGCAAACCAGCATGTAACCTCATACTCTGTGCACACTCCATTATTGTTCTATTCATCCTATCAACAACTCCATTTTTTTGAGGTGTCCTTGGAACCATCCTTTCCCTATGTATTCCATTCATAGAATAATAACTATTGAATTTATTGCTGTAGTACTCACCACCATTGTCAGATCTAAGACACTTTAATCTCAAACCTGTTTCATTCTCAACCAAAGCTTTCCATTTCTTAAATGTGTCAAAAACATCAGATTTCATTTTTATGCAATAAACCCATACCTTTCTTGTAGCATCATCAATGAAAGTAACATAATACCATGATCCTCCAATAGAAGCTACTTGAGCTGGTCCCCACACGTCTGTGTGAACAAGCTCCAACTTGTGCTTCTTCTTTGTTGACCCAGTTTTGAGAAACCTCACTTTATTCTATTTTCCAAAAATACAATGCTCACAGAAATCTAGATCTATGCTTTTCAAATTTGAAAGCTTACCTTTTGACTTAAGAACATTCATTCCCTTTTCACTCATGTGACCAAGCCTACAGTGCCACAACTTTGCATCTACATCTGAAGTAGATAAAATAGAAGGAGAATGATCAGTAATACAAGTAGATAGATATAGTGTACCTACTCTCTTACCTTTGGCTAATACAAGTGTACCCTTGGAAACTTTCCAAGATTTAGCTGTGAGAGTTACTGTGCAACCCTCATCACCCAACTTTCCTACAAAAATCAGATTCCACTTCAGGACGGGTACATGCATGACATCCTTTAACACCCATGTGTTGCCATTCTACAATTTCAGCTACACTTTTCCTTTACCAATAATTTGACAAGGCTCATCATCCCCTAAATAAATGTTTCCAAAATCTCCATGGACATAATCATTGAAAAATTCTCTATTTGGGGTTGCATGGAAAGAGGCACCAAAATCTAAAACCCAAGATTCTATTCTATTATCCAAAGAAAGTGTAAGAGCATCTTGTGCAAAAATACCTACAAGTTTTGCTTCTTCTATACCTTCATGTTGATTTTCTTCTTTAACTTTCAACCAGCAATCTTTCTTTACATGCCCTTTCTTTCCACAATTCCAGCAGGTTATTCTTCTTCCATTTCTAGATTTGGATCTACTTCTCATCTTTAACTTTGACCTTGATCTCCCTTGCTTGCCCTTCTCTCTTTGCCTTCCCCTGCTTTCAATACTTAAAGCATTACTTGATGTTTCCTTTGTGATTTTCCTGTGAATTTCTTCATTCAAGATTACACTAATAACATCATCAACTTTCAAGATATTTGAAGCAGATGCAGTATTACTAACTGCCATTACCAAACTATGCTAACTCTTAGGTAAAGAGCATAAGATTAAGAGAGCCTTAATTCCATCATCAAAAACTATTTTTACTGAATTTAACTGATTTACTATTGCATGGAAATCATTAAGATGACTACATACCGATCCACCTTCCTGCATTTGCAAATTAAATAATTGCTTCATAAGATATACCTTATTCGAAGCTGAGGGCTTTTCATATAAATTTTCCAAAGTATCCATTAACTCTACCGTTGCCTTTGCTTGTGATAAGTTGGAAATCACAGAAGATGCTAGGCTCAACCTTATAGATCCAAGAGCCTTTCTATCAAGAACATTCCATTCTTCATCTTGCATATCTGTGGGCTTCTTTGAAACCCCACCCAACGATAAGTACATATCTTTTTGATACAGATAATCTTCTATCTAAATCCTCCATAATTGATAATTCTTGCCATTGAATTTCTCCATTCTTAGTTTACTTTCTTCTGCCATTGCTTTTCTCCCACTCAATCAGAAACCCCTGTGAGTGAATTCTGTAATCAACAAACACTAACAACCAGGCTCTGAGAACCTTCACCCTGGCTCTGATACCAATTTTTATTGAACTAAGCTCTGATACCACTTGTTAGGATCTTACAGAGTATAATTGATTAATTTTGTGTAAGCAACTAAACACAGAATTAAACCAGAAATAATAAGTAACTAGAAATCAAAAACAACAAAGAATAGGAGATACAAGAAACAACTAATCTTGTATTAAACTCTTCTAGAAGGAAATACAATGAATAAATCTCTCTTTCTTCTCACACCTCTCAAATGTACAGATCTCTTTCCCTCAAGAGTTCTCTCTCTCTCTCAATTACAACCAATTCAACTACTTGAATTGATTCACCATGTTTCTCATACATACAAGCTATGAATATGTAACCCTATTATATAGATCTAGGATTCATGAGCTATGCACTCTCCATCATTAGATGCACCTCTTAATCAAAGGTTCAAATCTATCCTGCCAAAAATAGAAATGCAGACTCAAGACTAACAATTAATCTTCTCATGCAAACAATCTATTCTTCCTTGAAAATAGACTTCTAAAATGCACAGGTGACCGACATCAGTCCTTATCTATCTACATATGACCAACGTTAGCTGATCCCTAACTGACGTTGGCAGCTTTTGGTCGACCCCTGACCGATGTCGGTCGATCTTGACTATTGTCGGTGACTATGTAACTCTAGCAACCTCTGCATTTGCTCATCTAGTGAAGCTTTTAGCTCCATAACTCAACAACATGAAATTTTGATCTAGGACCCTTAAACATCTATAATTAATAAATTAGGTACTCATGTAGATTCTAAATCTGCCAATGAACACTTGAAAGTCCTCAAGTAGAAAACCCTTCATTTTGTGCACTCAAGAGACCTCAAAACCACTTTTCATGCCTTTTATTGAAAACCATGACCTCAAACTTTGTGAAAATGCTTGAAAAAATATAACATACCTTTGAAAACACTCATGTGTCCATACATTCCTTGGAAATATAACCTCGTACCCCATTAGGCCATACTCTCTCTTTTTGCTTGCTTAGACCTTGACCTGCAAAACACATTAGGCCTTGAAATTGACCTTCATACCTATTTACATGTTCTCTCCACCTTACATACTCAAGAAATATATCTTATGTGTATATAAATACATACATCCCTCGCATGCCTTGACAATAGATTATGATACTTTATTAGGCCAAGAAAGGTCTAGAAATGGTTTAGTTACATACTAGGTCTAAAGGTCCTACCCCTATAAGATCATCCTTATAATCTCATGAGTGCTCAAATGCCTCACATATATGTTAAATAAACCTCATACAACCTCTTATTCCTCCATTCACCCATCTCACCAAGCCACCATGCTCAAACCTTTTCACTAGGACTTTACATGATATGACTAGTGCCATGACTAGGATTCTTAAGCACTTGAAACTTGAAAACTAGTATTGAAACACTTTTTAATGCTTTTATTCCTTGTTCACATGACTTACATACTCCTCAAATATTGTCATAATTCTTCACATTCCCCTTCATTATTACCATGCACATGCTCATGATATGACCAGGCTTCTCATGACACCTTGTACTCAAGGATTAGTAATCAAACATGCTTACCTCAATGATGTTATCAAAATAAGACATTCATTAGATAACATTCTCACACCATTGAGAACAACCATACATATTCACTGGATGCACCTTGACATCAATGAAATCAACATTGACATCAAGTGGCATCAACCTTAACATCAATGAAAATAATTATCAACAAACTCCCCCTTTGTCATTCATGGAAAAACATTCTTCAATCCAATCACTTTGATCTCCCAAATCTAGTCAACCTTATTTATTGAACTTTATCCCCCTTTAACAGTAATGACAAAGGGTCATACATAATAATTTTTTTAGAACCACACCTTCTTGCAACTTAAGCTCAATAGACAAGATATGAAGCATTACAATAACATGCTCCCCCTTACTCCATGCATACCTCCTTAAAATGAACTTAGATTACAAGACCATTTCTCAACACAAATCAAGCTCTGTCAACAACTTGAATATCTCCCCCTCAAACCAAGCATCTGTCATGCTTCTTCTAACTAAATAATGTCTCCATGAAGCTTAATAGAGTCACTTCTTTCTATAGGTCACTAAAATAATAAAAACTAAGGATATTCATAGATCTCCATGTTCTCACAAAATTGAATATCCTTTGGTATCCTTTTAGGCTTGATTGGCACTAAAAGATTGACCTCTTCATCAACTATTTGATCATCAATATGAGTTGACAATGGACATTATTAACTTGATTTCTCTTTTGAAGCATGTTATACCATAACAAACATTCAATTTGAGCTTGTTGACTGATCATGGCTAACCTTTATTATCTTTGGTTTCCACACATTCATTTACCTTTTCTCTTGCACTCTAGGGGATTCAAACCTCTTATTTTAACTTGATGAGCTTATAACTCTATTATGGCAGGATCTTGGAATGTGTTGCATATTATAAAAATAGTATAAAATAACCACATACATATCTCTTGACTAATGTGAATTATGACTCCTTCCATAGTCCCATGAGTACTCATTCTTGGAGGTTCTTCTACACTCTCTTTCTCTATATGACCAAACTGACTGCATACAAAATAGTAACCACTAAATGAATTAGCATACCTCATAGCATTAGGCTATCTAATTAGTCTCTTTATTTTGACTTTATTATGTCAAAATCCTTCTTCTTAACTTGAGCCACCTCTTTTTATTCTTATTTGAAACTAAGACCTATCTTATCACTTGTAGAATTTTGAATACTCAAGATGTCATCTAGATCCTCAGTGCTCTTTTCAAACTTCACAATGGTCTTCAAATTAATAGATGCTTGATCCAACTCAGCTCTCAAGGATTCCATTTTAGTTTCATACCTATTGTATTATTCCTCTTTAGCCTTTAGGCATGTAGTGACTATTTCTATCTGTGCTTCAATTTGATTTATGATATCCTCATACTTCTTGGATGTGTTACTCAATCTCTCCTCAAACAAACCAATCTGCTCTTCATATTCCTTAACTAATGATCTTAGTTTGTGATTATTATTTATTTATAACTTAAAATCATCTAGGGAACTCACCAATTCTTCCTCAAGGTTTACTTTATCTTATTCTTCATAAAATTTTACATCAACCATAAAGCCTTTCCCATTTGAGCAACCCTCATTATTAGTTTCTATATCCATGAATTAGGTTTCATTATTATCAAGTTTAGGTTCATTATTACCATCATCACTATTATATGTGCTTGTGTCACTTACAGCAAATGTGTTATCTTCTTTGGTATAGAAACTTCTCTTGTTCTTAAATGACACTTTCCTACCTTCATACATCTTGAAATATTTTTTATTCTTTTCAAGCTTATAGACCTTCCTATCATCTTCATGATGTTCATAATGATCTTCATATTGCTTAGTTTTATCTTTGTTAGGATACTTAGATGCAAAGTAACCAATCTTACCACAATTAAAACATTTTAAAGACAACTTACCCTTGTACTTACCAGATCTAATCCTAAATTTTCTAGCAAACATGGTCATTATTTCATCATCATCAACATCTAAACATACCTAATATTTGACCTTCTTATCTTTTGTATTCTTCTCAAGTTTTAATGCTAATTCCTTCTTTTGAGGTCTTCATTCATTTTTTCTCATCTCATAAATAGTCAGATGCCATCAAGCCCATCCATTTTTAGCTTGTCTAAGTCTTTCATCTTTTCTACTGTAAACACCTTAAAATCAAAATTAAGATTTAGTGATCTCAATACCTTTTAAAATACAATATATTCTTTCACTTCTTCTCCTAATCCTCTAATGACATTGACAACTTCATCAACCTTCAATAGGTAAGATGTAATTGTTTCATCTTCATTCATCTTCAGACTTTCAAACTATCTCTAATGAGTCTGTAGCTTATCCATCTTCACCTTGGTGTCTCCTTCATAGATATTCTTTAATTTGTCCTATATCTCCTTGGATGATACATAGTGCATCAATTTTACAAGTTATACCTCTGATAGGCCACAAAGAATGGCATTCATTACCTTGGTGTTGTTTTCACTAGACTTCTTACCTATTACATTAGTTGGTGTAATAAGATGAGTACTATAGCCATCCAAAACTAACTACCAAATATAATTACCTTGATACATAAAATATATATTCATCTTTATGTTCCAAAAGGCATAATTAGATCCCTTGAATAATGGATCTTTACTAGTATAGATACCACCTTGAGCTTTTTGACCAGCCATCCTTGCTTCTAGGATCTCCTTTAGGCTATTATACTTTCTTCAAAGGAATAAACTCTAATACTAAATGTTGGAATAAAAATGATTGAAATTGGGGTGAATAAATATTAAAAAAATTATTAACAATTTCCCTTGAACAATTATGAACTATTCAAATAAGCATATAGATCTAACAAGCATAAACACCTATTCACATAAGCATGAAACACAAGAACACATCACATATGTGGGAAACCCTCAAGTGGAAGAAAAACCATTGATATTTACAAATGGAATATATTCCTATAATATAAACACCAAATTTAGTGAAAAACTAATTCCACATAGAGCACCAACTGCAACTAGTTAAATACCAACTCAGCCAGGCTTTAGAAAGCACCAACTTGCAAGGTGGTACCAACCCCCAAGATGAATTAACATCAACTCATCCACCTAATTTTTTTTATCACCTAAAATAATCCTTATTTCTCAACAAAATAATGATGACCACCTCTTCATCTCTTCCCAATCTTATCCCTCTCAAATTACCTTTTAGGTTTTTTCGCTCAATTAGACTTCTTCTTAACCTAATTAGGTCATATGACCTTGATTTTCATACACATAACCTATATCAAATATTCATAACATTTTATATATGCTCTTAAAATGGTCTAAAATAACTTATTTTTCTTACAAATCCATACTTTCATTCGTTTACTCTTTACACTCTTGAATAAGCCTAAAACTACTTTGTATTTATACAAGTCTCTTGTTCATATCCTTATTGGTCAGATAAACACCCTTAAACTCTTATGTCAGCCATGGAATATATATTAATACTTCTTATAAACATGAATCAAACATGCTTGGAGTCCCTTTAGGTTTGACATATCTCAATTAGGCCTTATTTCATCTTTAGGTCTCAAAGAGACCTAATCCCATTACGTATACTTTAGGAAACATTACACTTTGCCTTATTTGGAACATATTAAAAATCCTTACATGATATGAACATTTCATATTCCACTCAAATATACCTCTTCTAAGATCATATAGGCTTTATAACACTTTTTAGATCCATCCACTACTTTAAACATGCCATTAGTATTGTTCACAATTAGGCCTTTACATACCCATAAAGTCTATTTTGAAATACTAAAGATTAAACACAAATTAGATATGTAGACACCTAAAAACTACATAATGACAATTTTTGATGTCATCTTGACCTATGGACATTTGATTAATTTCATGTCTATTAGACCACCTAGTCTATTGACATTTATTTATAACTTTTTTATAATAAATAATTTTATACACACATCACTTAAATCATGACCTTTTTACCCATTTTCTCATGGACACTTGATCATCATCAGTTAGGGTAACCATTGATGGTTGGGGTCACCTAAACTTGCCTTAATCATTTTAAAGCATTTATAGCTTTGTTCAAGATTAGTATCTTATAGATCAAAAACTTGCTTTAACACTAGATTTTTAAGATAAATGAAAATAAGCAACATCATCCCCTCCTAACTTAGCAACTTTCCCTCAAGTTTCTCTCTCCTTACTTAGCAGTTTTATGCTATAAGTATAGGGCTCTTGGGAGAGTTATGGATTTGAAAATCTGCATCTAGGATCTCTTATTTTCTTTGTGTAATCATTAAATACCCTAAAACTCTATTTGTATGACTTTCAAAGGATAGAGTATTGTTATGCTATCCAACTACTTTCATGTTTTCACTATCTCCAATTTAACATCATATAGGTATTCTAGTTTTTATTTTATCATTTTATTTCTATATTGAACTTCTATATTTAGATTAGTCCACCTATACATCATCCTTTACCCTTAGAAATCCCATTTCACCCTTTACCCATTAGTCATATTATGATAACTCTATTTCCACCCCTTACCCAACTCCACACAGGTAACATTAGCTACTTACTCTAGCTGTCATTAATTATAAAAACCATTGTTGATTACATAACCATCACTAATCAAGGTAACCATTACTGGTCACCCTAACTATCAATGGTCACTATCATGAAAAATAATATATTGTTATTTTGGACCCCTTCAAAACCCCACTAGACCCTCTTTTTGTTTTTAATCTATTTTCAAGCTCTGTTCTAATTTTTTGGACCTATCTTTGGTACATGGGTACGTCATTTATTTTCTTACACACTTACTTTCTTATAATTTGAATACAAGTATATTTTTTATATTATTTTTGACTTAATTATCTTAAAAATGGATTGACAACCTCGTAGAAAGCCTTGTGCTTCTCAAATCTAGTCTATGCTAGACAATCCACTCAACTTACCATCTAACAAATTTTCTTCTAGTCCTTTTATGATTTGCAGGTAGTTCTTCCTAGCCAAAAAAGAGTCCTCACATTCATCTAGATCAACATTTTATTTCTACTAGGTATTCATCTACACACCCTAATACTCACTTTCTTTTATGAACTTTCAAAACTAAGAAATGAAGGAAATAAATTGAAATATTTTAACACATTCGGTGGGACACTAGTTCCCTTTCTTAATTGTTTTCCCATCAAATGAAATCATTTATTTTTAGGCTTAAAAATCAACCATTTACATTCATTGATTGATTGCTAATTTTAGTTCACCTAGTAAATTAGGAGTCACATTAATCTTATCATAGTATTTACACTTGTTATCACACACAAAATAATTTACACATCAAAACAATACTTGAGACAAGGACCGACCAAGATTTCATCACCTAGCAGCAACCTTACCCCCTCCTGGCTATCCCACTTGGATTTCACCACCAAGGGGAGAACTAACTCAACTTTCTAGTTGAGTATAAACACTGGAGTTATTACATCTTGGCTAGGCACCTAACACCCTTATCACTATGGGATTGTGAAGTGAGGGGGTAAGCCCTAACACCAAGCCACATACTAAAGTTCAACATAGATATTCCTTCTGAGCACCTAAACAACCTAAAACCATTCATAGAATTCCTCTTTAGTATCTATTTTACAAGCCAACCTATTTTATCACACTCTTTAAGGTATAAGCTAAAAGTGATTTAAAATTAATCCTATGGTTAAAAGGAACTTCTTAGTGTATGCATTGATTGCTTTGAAATTCTTTTGGGTTTGCTCTTTATTTGAGGTGTGAGTATCGTAATAACATTCCTTATTTTATCATATGGTCTTAACTAGACAATAAGTGAAAAATTAAAACAACTAACCACTTCCTTCTTCTTCATCCATGGATTATACCTCAAATGTTGATAAATTTCCCCATGCTTCACCTCGCCATTCTCCTCCACTGCAATCTCCTTTTAGAATCCCAATTGTATCTAAAGGAGATCCAGACTTCACTACCTTTCTTGAAAATAATCTAGTTTCCTTACAACATTACCTCAACACCTTGCCTCATCATACCCCCCTCTTTAGTTCCTTCTCTTGGCACACCATCCCACCTTATGGTGGGGGCCACTTCAACCCAACCATTGACTCAAGTCTCTTCTAACATCTCATCCACCCAAAATCAAACCAACCTTCCCCCTCCCAAATAAACACCTCTTGTCACACCCCATGTGGGTCCAACCTTACCATTAGTCACCTATGCCCCATCTACTATGGCATTATCTTCCACTCCAACTTCTATCTTCCCTTTGGTTATAACTAATTCCTTAACCACAATTCCACTTCAAAACCTAGTGCTCTCCATACCTCAAAACGTTCTTCTAATTAGCACTAGGGTAACTACCCAACCTCAACCTTCCCAAATTCCTCCTACCTAAACCATATCAACCACATATTTTCCTCAATAAGTGCCTATGATAACTTACCAGTATGTCCCTAATGAACAAGGGTACATATCATCAACCACCCAACCTTTTATAAAAAGCAGTTCTTATGTGCCACCATCTCAAACTCTTGGTACCACTTATTAGATTGTGGATTTTTTAGCACCACCTACTTCTTATTCATATATATCTGTAAGCCAACCTCAATAGAATGTACCCCTAAATTATGTGGCTTCTCAACCTCAAACCAATCTAATCAAAATGCTAATGGAAAAAATGACTAGTTTGGAGTCATCCATCTCTACCTCTACTAATCTTTTGTCCTATGAACAAATTTGTAATGAGCCTATCCACCACTTCATACCCATCCATGATTATCCTTCTTAATGGGAATCACCCAAATTTTATAAATTCCAAGGTAAAAAGGATCCTTAGCAAACTTAAGAGATTTTCATCATGCTTTCTACTTGATCACTTCTGATGACTCTCTCCTCCTCTAAACATTTCCCATGTCATTATTTGGGGATGTCCTTTATTGGTATAGTTCCCTTCTCACTCATTCTATCTTTTCTTTCTCTTAATTAGCACAAACATTTTTCAAACACTTTTCAGTAAACATACTAAAAAGTTTTCCATTACCGACCTAGACTCCATCAAATAATTTGAATATGAATCCATTATTGATTTTATTACCAAATAGAGGGGCCTAATTAATCAAATCACCTTCCCATTACCCCAACCCAAATTAATCAAATTATTCTCTCAAGGTTATGCTAAACACATTGATCCAACTCTTCGAGACCAAACCTTTAGGAAATTTGACAAAGCATTCACTATGGCCCATAAATTGGAAAACCATGCTATCATTGAAGGGAAGTTGAAACTTTGAAATAAAAATTCTAGTTTCAAATCCATAGATTCATCCTCCACCAAAACCACAAACCCAACCAATTTCGAAGCAAAATCATTAAAACATTTAGTTGTTCTCAAAACTGCACCTCTTCCAACCATCAACCAAACACCTCAAACCAACAATCCTTCTAATCACCTAAATTGTACCCAAAATTAGGCTCCTTCAAAACCATTTACCCCAATTGGGGAATCCTATGCATCAGTGTTGGAAAAGATACTTAAAGCCAATCTAATCCAACTTCCACCCATCAATCCCCTTCAATAATTTGATACTTCTCACCTCCTTCCTAGGTGGTACAATGAGAATGATCATTATGATTATCATCAAGTTGTTGGAAATGATATCGATAGATGCAATAAATTTAAGAGCATTTTCTAGGACCTAATTGATAAAGGGGAGCTTGTGTTTGATAACGCAAATTCCCCTTCCAACCAATCTCTTGATATTTTTTGAAAACCTTTTCCAAATCATCCACCTTCAACCCAACACCATGAAATCTAAACCAAATCCTCTAACTCACATGAGGCACATGTAATTAATGTCATTAGTAATGTGCCCATTATTGAACAAATCATCACCTCTATCACCCAAATAGAGGAAAATAATCCACCACCACTTATTCCTCTAGATGCCCAAATAGAGGAGGTAGCTAGCCCTTCCACTTCCTTAGATGAAACCATGGTTGCATCCACCCCTCCTATGATGGAGATAACCACTCCATCAACCATTTAATCCACTCCTATAATTAAAATATAAGAGTAAGATACTCCTTTGTACCACCAAATCAAGGAGGAAGATATACCTATTATTCTAATAGAAATTGTTATCCCCACCTCTCCTATTAAACCATCCTTACTTACCTTGGAAACCATTTACCAAGAGATAATTTATTTATCACCTTTAAAACCTTCCATTAAAGATAATAACCTTGAAACCACCCCTTCTTCTTCCCCAAATGGATTGATCTTTGAAACTATTTATCAAGGAACAAAACCTATTTATAAACCTTTTTCTTGACTAGTTCAAAGCTTGGAATTCACCTCCTAACCTAACTTTGATAACGCCACCTTTTGGCATCAGCTTGGACTCCCATGTCACAATAAAACTAAACCTTATACTTCACTTGAGTCTATTCCTAAGCCTATTGTTACAACTCTACCAACTACCCCTTTTAAAGCCACCATGGAACCATCTCAATTACCCCCACCTAAAATTGTCAAGTCACCCCATGCTTCTTTTATCAAGACAATCAAGAACTTGGTGGTCCTTCCCATGCCTAATTATATTCACCCTCCTTTGAGATTAGATTTAACACCATCAACCCAACCAAAAACTAATCCAATTAAGCCCATTAAGAAGGAAAGATTGCTTAAACCACAACCTAGAGGAAGAACCATACCAACTCCTTCACCTTTATCTTTTATTTTAGGACTGCATCCCTCCACCATTCCCATTACTTACTCTTCCTCTAAGAACCCATCTCCCATTTCTCAACCTATAATAAGCCTATCTCCTAGTTCATCATCATTCCTTACCAGTCTTTCTCCATCCACTTTCCCATCTACTAAACCCTAATCATCTAGACCCTCATTTCCTAAACCAATTATAACTAAGTCAATTCTTTCTAAACCACTAGCTAAGATCAATCCACCAACCACACCTCCTATCAAGAAGTATTTTCCCAATAAGGTTGCTACACCAAAAATCCAAACTCTACCACTTCTAAAATGTTTATCAAAATCTTATACAACTATCTTACAAAGGCTCATGCAAGATTCTTCCATTAGCTTACCACCAATCAAGTCTTTTGACCCCACTCACCAAAAGCCAACCTGGTTCAATGATAATATGATTTATCTTTACCATAGGACCCCTGGGCATGATACAAAGAATTGTAAATCTCTCTAAACTATCATTCATGGCCTTTTGAAGGATGATGATCTATTGGATGAACCTTCTTTACACCCCTTGCCTCTTTTACCACCTATTCAATCAACCTACTAATAATCTATTTCTTTACTTCCACCAAAAAGTGAAGAAGGTGAATTGAAGCAAGCAACTAATCCCATTATCCATACCATTCATATGGTGACTTTGTCTTGAGCCCAACAAAAGGATAAGGGTAAATTTAACCAATAGAATGAAAAGGGCAAATCCAAGGTAACCATTCCATCGTCTTACCCTTTAACTCCTAAGCTAACTAGCCAAACCCAAAAAATTGCCCCTTCACCTTCACCCTCACAACCATCCAAGCCTAAAGTATCCATTTTAGGAGCTCCTTCTCCTTCCAACACCTCTCCATTCATCTAATGCCTGGTTTTAAACAAACTTCACCAAACACTATTCAAAATGAGTCTTTACAACTTAATTATCCCATTGCCTCAACATTGTCAGGGTTTAATCAAAGTACTACATTTTATATAGGTTCAACCAGATGATCCCCAACCTCTTGCATCTTTGATCAAAGCTATCTAACACACTGTTATGGTCACCTTTCAAGAGTCTAAAATTCCACCATATCATAGTGAAGACCTTGATCCCCCTTTAACACCCTAGTATCCATCAATCCTAAACATGTTAAAAGAGTTATGATTGATGGGGGAGTGAATATCAATATCATCTCCTCTCATGCCTATGATCAAATCCAACTACCTAAAAACATCATGTTGGAAAGTTTGGTAGTTATTGATTCATTCAATGATACCTTGACCACCACTCTAGGAATAGTTATTCTCCACATCCATTTGGGGCTTCAAACTATTCTTAAACTATTTTATGTTGTAGAGGGTGAGTTTCAATATAATGTGTTTCTTGATCGCCCTTAGATCCATGCCATGGGATGCATCCCTTCTACCCTTCACCAATGTGTCAAATTTTAACATGAGGGACAAGTCATTACAATCAAAGCTGATCCAATTCCTTTTGCTTCTTGTAATATGACATATCGGCCCAATGATGTTCTTATTATCTTCACCCTCTTTACAACCAACCTCTAGCCAAGCCACCACATTAAACTAATTTAACAACACTTATATCTTCAACAATGATGAAGCATCCACTAGTTCAACTATTCCTTCATCTTAAATCTTGATCAAACACCCCATGAAATCCATATTTTGGCATCTCACACTAGGGGAATATTAGATTTTAGCATTGGATAACTTTCCTTCTCCCCATGAATTTGGGAACCTTCAAAATGATCCATCTTATGATTCCAATATTGGTACCCTTTTAACCTTTGGCCATATTAACAATAGAACATATTTTATCTATGAGGGACTTGATAAATCACTCCTTGCTCCTACCACCAGGCCTTATATCTAGTCATTCACTTTCAACTTATTTTATCTTAGCAACCTGACCTTTACCCAAACATACCTTTATCAGTGCAATTAGAAAGGGTTTGGTTTTGGCCTCTATGGATAAGGACCCCATATGCTTCCCATTATCAAAACCCAAAAACCTCATGAGTTCTTTGGTTTGGGATACATTCCCTTAGAAGAGCCCACATCACCAAAACCAATTCTCACCACTACTAATGAACCTCTACCATCACCAAACCCACTTTTATAAACTAAATAACCTCTACCTTCACTAATCCCACTTTTCCAAGAACCTCTATCTTCACCAATCCCACTCTTCTAAGAACCTCTACCCTCACCAACCTAACTTTTACACTTTGACAAATCTCTACCCTCACCAACTCCTATCTCTAATTTAAAGATATCGACATCATCCCACCTAACTTTTTTTATCAATACCATCAATTTGGGTCCCCTGACTTAGAAATAAGAGGCAAAAGCAAAACCATTCCTCTTATACACCCTAAAATGATTACATGACTCATCCATAATTAACACCATCCAACGTCAAGATGACAATTCTATTCTCACCTATTTGGGTGTGGGGGACTCTTCTCTTAAAAAATCCCTTATTCCTAAAAATCAAACAATGATAAATGAATTGATCACAAAAGTTAATCTAGGCACTTAAGAGGACCCTCATATTGTTAATATTGGCCAACCCTTAACCCTTGAGGAACAACAAGATTATCAATATTTTCTCTATGACCATGGCATAGAATTTGCTTGGTCTTATCAAGATATGCTTGAAATTGACCCTTCCATCGATCTTCATAACATCGTTACCTATCCTAAATTTAAATGGTTTAGTAAAAAATTTATCATATTCACCTTTTCATAGCCCTTCTTATTAAAGAAGAACTTCAATTCCTTTTATCTATTAATTTCATTCAGCCTATTGACTATCCATAATGGGTCTCCAACATTGTTCCTATTACTAAACCTAATGGGGGACTCTACCTTTGTGTGGATTTCCATGATCTTAACCTTGCATGCCCCCAAAGATGATTTTCCCCTACCTAACATAGACTAACTTATTGATCTCATTATTGGCCATGAAATGTTATCCCTTATGGATGGTTTTTTAGGATATAACCAAATCTTGATTGTCCCTCAAGATCAACATAAAACATCCTTTATCACCCCATGGGGAAAGTTTTTCTATTGTGTCATGCCCTTTGGCCTGAATAATGTGGGAGCCACTTATAAGCGGGCCATGACTTACATCTTTCATGACTTCATCCATAAAATAGTTGATGACTATGTTAATGATCTACTTAGTAAATCCAAGCACCATAAAGATCACCTTGTTTTTCTCACTATCATCTTTGAAAGACTTATCCATTATCATGTCAAGCTCAACCCAAAAAAATGCATCTTTGATGTCTTATCAAGAAAACTTCTGGGCTTTATTGTTTCCCTCTATAGAATATAAATAGACCCCATTAAAGTCTGAGCCATCCTAAAAATGTCTTCCCCTACTAACCTAAAACAACTTCATAGCCTTCAAGGTAAACTTTAGTCAATCTATCACTTCATCTCTCAACTATATGATCACTATCAGCCTTTTCACCATCTCCTTAAAAAAATATCTCTTTTAAATGGACCAATTAATGTCAACAAGCCTTTTATGCAATCAAGGAGTATCTTCTTTGTCCACTAGTCCTTATCCCCCCAAGGAATATCAACCCTTTTATTTATACATATCTACCATCGATCATTCCTTAGGGGCCATGCTCACTCATCATGATGACCACCATAAGGATAAAGCCATTTATTACATCAGTCACACCCTCATTGAATATGAAACTTGATACACCCATCTGTAAAAACTTTGCCTTGCCTTAGTTTTTATCACCTCTAAACTTCATCATTATCTTCTTAACCACAAAACTTACGTCATTACTAACACTAATCCCCTCAAGTATATATAATCTAAACCATATCACAACCAATGTAAGGCTAAGTGGCTCATGATTTTAGCTGAGTTTGATCTTGAGTTTCTTCCATAAAAGTCCATTAAGGGATAGGTGATTGCAAACCAACTAGCTGAAGCTCTATTCCTTGATAATCAAACTCCTCATCTTACCTTTACAGATGAGTCTATAGCTACCCTTTCTTTGGAGAAGCCCACCTACCAAATGACTATGTATTTTTATGGCTCTAAATGTCAAAATGGTGGGGGTGCCAACATAATACTCATTCCCCTTAATGGGGAACCTTTTCCTATTTCTTTCAAACTTGATTTTGAATACACCAATAATATAGCCGAATATGAGGCCTTGGTAATAGGTCTCCACACTACTCTAACTTTGGAAATCAAAACCATTATCATCTTTAGAGACTCTCAACTCATCATTAACCAAGTCACATGAGACTATAAATGCAAGAATGATGTCCTTATAAAGTATAAACAGCTTGTTGATATGCTTTTATCATCATTTGACCACTACACTATTTAATCAGTCCCTCACTCTACCAATAAATTTGTAGACATAATGGCTTCCCTTGCATCCCAAATTCCATCTCAACCTATTGAATCTCAAATATTTGTCACCATAAAATGTTTTATCACACCATCATACCTCAGTCCTAATCTCCTACCATTTACCGAATAGAAACATCATCTTTAGACATTTGGTATGATCAAATATCTAACTACCTTAACATCAATATCCTCCCTTTAGATCTTTCTAGAAATTATCATAGAGATTTCATCTAGATCACCTCTCATTAATTAATATTAGGGGGCATTATTTATAAATGAGGTTTTGACAGTCTCCTCCATTTCCTTCATAGCCATGAGGCTTCTCATGCCATTAAAGAAGTACATGATGACATTTGTGGGGAGCGCTTTAGTGTTCTATCCATTTCTAAACATATCCTTTACTTAGGTTACTATTGTCCCACACTTAATTAATATTTTTGTGAGTATGTAAAAAATGCATCAAATGTCAACAACATGCTAACCTTCATCATGCATATCCTCATGGTCTTAGATTATCAACTAACTATTGGCCTTTTTCACAATGCGGTCTTGATCTTATCAGAGAAATCAATCTACATTCCTCATAATGACATCAATATATCATCACCGGTATGGAATATTTCACCAAATGGGTAGAAGCAATCCCACTAATCTCAATCAAAGCTGAAAAAATCATTGATTTTATCAACCACCACATCATTTACCGTTTCAATGTTCCTCACAAAATCATCAGTGATAATGGAAAATCCTTTAAGAATTAAAATGTCCAAGAGCTTTATGATGCTTTTGGTATCAAACTAAGCTTTTCCTCACCTTATCATCCACAAGCTAATGGCTAGACTGAGGCTTCTAATAAAACCCTCATCAAAATGCTCACTACTGTGGTTAGTGCTTTAGGCAAAGATTGGCACCTTTCTATCCCATTTACTTTATGGGCTTACTACACTAGTATCTAAACTACCATGGGAGATACTCCATTCTCTCTCATCTTTATATCCAAGGTAGTTCTCCCTCTTGAAGTCTAAATCCATCCCTTTGTATATCATTACATGAGATTCTTTCTAAAAGTGATTATCATCAAGAACATCTTGCACGCTTAGAACTTCTTGATAAAAGTTGCCTTGCTACCCTTAATCACCTTCACATTTATTAAGAGCGTATCAAATTAGCATATAATAGACATATGAAAATATGAGAATTCAACATCAAAGATCTCATCCTCAAGGAAAATCAATACATCACTAATATGGAAAAGACCAAGAAGGGCAAGTTTACTTTTTCTAGTTATGACCTTACATTACAACCCATAAGTATGGATTAGGTGCTTATCACTTATCCTCTCTCAAGGGTATGCTAGAACTTAAACCCATCAATGCCTCACATTTGCATCTCTTTCATTGTTAAAACAAGGTTCAAACCCACTTTCATGTCTCACTTAAGCTCATCCCTTGGTTCATCGACCTTCCTTTTTATATCTTTTGAGATCAATTGATTATATAGAACTGAGTGATTCATCCATCATAGTAATAACCTAATCCTAAATATGGGTACCCTTGATCTACCCATAACATTGTTCTCATAGATAGTTTTTATCTTTTTCATAGATGGAATCCCATGGTTGGTTGTTTCTCAAAACCCCTTTCTCTAACAAACATTCCATGTCTAGATCCTGCTTCTTCATGGGTAGACCTTTCATACCTAAACATACTTGTCCATGACTAATTTTAGTCTAAAATATATCCATACTTCAAAAATAAATAGTAGACTATTCCCTCAAAGGAAAACTACCACATCGAATCAAAAGTTGCTTAAAATAGACTGCTCCCTCAAAGGATAGCTATGTAAAATAAAATCTTAAACCACTCCCTCGAAGGATGGCTAAAAAAAATATTCATTAAAAGCTTCCCACATTGATTAGCTTCAACAACTTATAAATCAAAAGCAATAAATAAAAATCCAAAATAAATAGGCCACAATCAACTCTTATATCTCCTAATTGTAGACTTCCCACATTGATCAATCTAACATTATTATACAACATACCAATGGCATAGACTTATCTACTAGGGTTCTTTGGTTGCTTATGGAAAATCCAATCACTCCATTTAAGATTGTATTTAAATTTTTAGTTGTGCACTGCAATTTTGATTCCCACATACCTTGGTCATGGCGATAGAGTTTTGAAGCAAAGAGTAGGTTTATTTTTGCCTAAGTGTCAAAGTGTAGTGGAAGCTGCCAAGTGGCATAATCTGAGTACAAGTTCCTTCTTCCCCTTTTTATTTCCTTCACTTCATTTTTGCCTAAGTATTGAATTCGAATGGAAGCTGCCAAGTGTCACTTTCTGAAACATGGAGATGGCCAGCTAGCATCAACTGAGACACTTTTCATAATTTTTAGGAAAGCCATGGATCATGCCACGTATCTAATAGTAGCTAAGCAGAATACACCATGTGTCAAAATCCACATCTCATATCAGTACCCACATTTTATTCTATTTTTTAGCAAATACTTTCAATGAGCTAAGCAACAAGATCAAGCAAAAAGCACCAGGTGGCAGTTGCGGAAGGCCCTAGACTACCTTTTTCAGAGGAAATCAAAAGTCACCACATGTTGACATCTGAGAGACTTTGGTCTAATGCAGAAAGGCATTGTTTCATTTTGTTTAAGTTCTAAAGAGTAGTGGAAAGCACCAAGTGTCACTTTTCAAGCCCTTTCTACTCCATCCCTAGGAAAAGAAGAAGCTGCCACATACCCTTAACTAAGAAGCAGAAGATGCCACGTATCTTCCCAAGAGCAGTAGAGGTCACCACATGTCAACTCTTGAGAGACCATCTTTGAGCTTCATTACCAAATAAAGATTATGGTGGGCCCCAAGTGTTACTTCAAAAGTTTGTAGAAGCTGCCACGTGTCACCATCTGTAAGAGCCTAATATGTGCCCCAAATGATTCTACAACATAGCTAAAGAGAAGCAGAGAGAGCCGTATGTCTTCGATGAATCAGGCGAAAAGCACCAAGTGTCATTCTCTAGTGTCTTCTAAGTAATAAGAGTATTTTTAGGAGACTAACTAAGTGTCCTCTCTTGTTTCAACATAACAGAGTGTTATGTGTATCTGTTATAGCAAAGTGAAATGGAGGGAAACTCAGCTAGAGTTAATTCAAGTAGATGGAACAGTTCATCAGGTGGATTTTTGGGGCTGCCAAGGCATTGAAAGCATCCTCTGTTTGTCCCTTGTGAGTTAAGGGTAGAGTATAATTATGTGAGAAAGAAAGTGATGGAAGGAGACATCTGAGGCTATAAAAGAAGAAGATATTAAGAAAAAGGGGGGGGGGACTTTCTATAGTTTAGACTTTCTAGAGTTTTTGACCAGTAATATCATTTGCTTTTGTCTCATTTTTTTGAGTTGTAAATTTAAAGTAACTGTGCCTTTTATGTGGCTGAATAAATTAAGAAGATTGAACTCTATGCCTTGGTTGATGTTATCTATGTTATTTACAAAAGTAGTCTATGCTGTAGATTATCTAGTGTTGTGATTAGGAATGTCATTTACTTTTGTCTCATTTCCTTGAGTCATAATTTCTACATAACTGTAAGTGTTTTTGCACCTCTTATGTGATTAGAAGATTCTTATAAGAAGATTGAACACTATGCCTTGGTTGACATTTTCTATATCTCAAAAAAAGAAGCCTCTGTTGTGAGCCTTGTTTCTATTATTTCAATCTTTTACATTGATCATTCACTTGTGTACTCTTAAATGTAATTGAATCCTATTATAGTCTCACTGTGCTCAGCTTAGGATTAGGATTAAACTCAAGTGCATCACCATAGTTAGGTTTCATTTCTTGCATTTACATTTTTGTTTAATCTCCTATCCCTTTTCCCCCAACACTTGATACAAAAGAAGAGACTAGCTTCTCTAAAATCTGGAGGTTGTTTCAAGCCATAATATCCAACAGCTTGAAACTTCCCATTGTTGATTGATTAGAATCAAGCACAATTTTCATCATCAACAGTTTTTGGCATGCCTGGTGGACTAATATTTCAAGGAGTTAAAGAATTTTTGGTGTGTTCTTTAGCCAATTAGCCTTTGGAGGTTTTTGTTTTATCAACACCAATGGTGACTCTGGGTCAAATCAGTCGATTAAGCAGTCCTGGTATCATCAAGAAATCACCTTTTGGTATGTATGATTCTGATACTCATAGCTATGAGTCTTATTCTCCTTCATATATTTTTAATCACAATCAAGTTTCTCCTAGAATATCATTAAGTAATGAGGATGCATATGGTCATGAGCTATATCAGTCTTATGCCCAATCTCCCCAATATGTCACATCCCATGCTCAACCTAATCTTATTTTCACCTTCAAAAATCATTACTGGGATATAAAAAATATGTATTGGAGCTCGACAATAGAAGGGGATGTGGCCAAGAAATTCCTAATCATGCTATCCATCAAGTAAGAAATGCAGTAGATCTGATTAAAAGTGAATGGGATCCCATTGAAAGAGCAAATTGGCAAAGGCTTACATATGAGATGTTGGATGTGTGTGGATTGATTGTATTTCTAGAAGAGAAGTTGAGCATTCATGAGAGACAGCCTTACTAGGTCTATCAACCTACACATTCACTACTACAAGTTTCATATCAGATATACGCAACCCCTACTCATGAGCCAAATTGAACCTGTCGAGGTTATTTCCCCAATAATGTCGAGTCTATGTTGGCGGCAAAGGAAGTGGACTCCAAACCCTCACTTTTCCCTCAATTTCCTCTCACCCTTCCTCAAGAAGCTTCTTGATTTTCATCTTAGCCTTCATACACTCCCAACTTCTATGATGATTCCTATGAGCTCCAAGAAAGACTTTTTCAAGAAAATCTAGCTAAGCAAGTTGAGGAATTAGAGGCAAAGATACGATTGATTAGAGAAAAAGAGAAAGATATTTCAAACCTTAAAGGGGAGCCTATGCCAAAGGATACCTCTTATACCAATCCTTAGGTTATTTAGCATGATGACAAGATTCCAAGTTGGAAGAAAGAAGATCATAAATCAACTAAAAACTTTGAAGAAGAGTATACTCGATTCATGGCTAGTCAAGAAGATTTCATGATAGATGAGGAGGAAATCACCATAGGTACCCCCTTTGATGAACAAGAGGACAAGTCACAAGCTTTTGCCTTAACCTCTGATGAGGAAGAGATCATTTCTGAATTTTTTCTCACCTTACAAGAAGATATGGAGAAGCATGGACACTCCCTTGATCAAGTCATTGGGACAGGTTATACTATCCTTCAAGGAGGCCATGAACTAGATAGAAGTGGAGAAGACAACTTGAGACTCAGCTAAATATGTAGAGGGGATGCCAACTTTCAAATTTATCCTTTTAAGAGGTTGAAGTCATCAAGGAGAATGATGATGCAATTAAACCCAAAAATAAGGCAGAAGGAGATAAGCCAAAAGATGATGGATATCAAAAGATACAGAGTGGAGAACCAACAACCATCAATTTCTTGATGAGACACGATAGCATGAAGAACCAGTATTTGATGGGCTTTTAAGAAAAAGAAGAGCTTATGGATGTCAAAACCATGTTTGACTCAGACCCACTCAAATGCAGGCAAATCTGTGTGGCTTACACAGAGGACATTTCACCAAAGATATACCTATTTCAATCACTTGTATGGCAACATAAGTTGGCTTGTCATAAAGGAAATGTTAGAACTTTTGTTTTTGATCTCAGAGGGAGATAAGGATGCTTAATTAATATAGTTAGGTAGTTTCCCATTCTCACATTGTTTTTATTTTCCATTGTTGTTTTCCCACTTTCCTTTTAAATAAGTGTTTTAAACACAAAGTTGGCATCTTAGAAAGTTTTAATTCTTTAAATTTTGGCCGCATTAAATGCTTCCCAAATCTTTCAAAATCTCTAAGGTACCTTGCACCATAACTTGTATAGCATGTCCACCTCTCTATTTCCCAAAGATTGAGTAGGATATGCTAATGGTCATCCAAATTTAATGCTATTTGAGACTGGATAGGTCCATAAATATCCCTTAGCAAGATTTAAAGTTTACAAATTCTCAAGCATTCCTGCACCTACAAAATATCTTGCTCATTGCAATTGTTAGCGCCTAGTAAAAATTTACTTCAGCAAGCATGTTTTTGTCTTACACAAGGTTCATACTAGGTATTACCTAAAAGATATAGCGATGGTGGGAACATCATATTCATGACAAGGAGCTGGGACACCTAGATCTCTTGATAGGTTGTTGGCTAGTAAATCATATGCTGCAACTCCTATACAACCGTCAAGAAGCTATTTGAGAACCAGAATCCTGCGAGTTGGTCAAGCTAGTGACCCCTCAAAGGTAAAGGATTACGTAGATGAAATCATGGACCCAATCTTGCAAAGAAATAGTAGCAAGAATATTAGAGAAGGGGCACACTAAAGGTGTCTTCTAAGGGCTAGAGCAGGGCAATATGAGACATTCAAAATGAGGATATGGACCTCACAACTAGCTCAGTTCATTGTTCCATATGTGCATCCATGCCTTGATTTGATTGAATTATGCATGGACTTGCTCTATGCACCATCTTACACCATTCAATAGGGTCCCTTCATGCTGCAGATCACACCACAAAATATCAGGGACATGCTAGCCCTACATTATGATAATATCACTACATTCCCCACTATTGATAGGATGCAGAGAATGTGGGTGAACATCAACACTCAAACAAGGTTTTTGAGGTCTGAGTTACAAATGGCTGATGGTGATTCAATGGTACCCATGCTCCCTACACCAAGAATTCAGTTCATGCCAGCTAGCCAAGACGTGTTGTCTATGATGGCTCTCATCTTTGGCATGAAGGATTACATGGTGGTATATGCAGAGAAAATGGCCATCCTTTTCAGGCTGAAGATAGTCGATAAGATGCAGGAGTATCAACTTGACTTATCGAAGCACATCGCCTTTTCAATAGTAGAACAACTGACCTAGTTTAGGTTAAAAGGGATATTCAGGTATTCCTCTTATTTGTTCCATCTCATACTACATCAGAACCCTGACCTTTTCACTTGACACATGAATCTGAATCTATATGACCCAGCTTTTGACCCCCAAAGGACCATTCTTATGTCTGCATGGACACACATTTTATCAAGAACTAGAGATCTGTATGATTTTTGGGAACTGTTCATTACCCTTATCCTTTTTTTCCTTAGCCTTGAACCTATCATAAACAAGTTTTTTCCAAGTGTTACGAACCTCCTGGTTAGTTGTCCAATCCTGTGTGACTTCTATTTTAGGTCCCATCACATGATCATAAGGGTTCATGGATTTTGTGGAGAACTAGTGTTGCTACCAAAGACCTTAACTCTTAGGTTGGCATTCTTGGAAGTCACCAGGCAGGTGTTGGTAGTTGATAATGAGTATGGTTTTGGGAAGAAGAAGAGAAAAATGTACAATCTCCTATAGATGGCAGGCAACATAATTCTAGAAGCCAAAGATGTTGAGACTGTGTTGTTGAGGAAGCTAGCCTTCTTGGGGTTCTTGTTAGTCAAAGATAAATGGGTTTACGACCCAAGTGAATACATGGATTCTTGAGTAAGGACCAATAGGATTGGGGCCAGGATTGCACATGAAGGCTGCCCTTTTTAGGAGACCAAAAAAAACCCTATAGAAGATGCCCCTAGTCTCTATGTTGAATTGACAGATTTTCCCTTACCACAGAATAGGCCATGGGAAACCTTCTATGATAAGTAGAGGGATTATGATCCCAAAGTTAGGATGACTTCTAATTTGAGAAGGATGTTGAAAAATAAAGGTTGGGATGCAGAGAAGATTAAGGCCTATTGGAAATATAGGCAAGAAACTTCCCAAACCACCCATGCTTTTAAAAGTATGGATTCAGATGAAAGATGGGAGGAACTCTGGGATAAGTGTCATCCCTCCCCTGCATCTATCCCAAAAATAAGCTAATTGTTGACACTCGAGATAGAGAAAGAAGCTGGAGTGGGACCAAGCCAGCAACCACTGGCCTCAGCGCAAGCTGCAGCTGTAATCACTACATCAGCCTAGCCCCAGGCTTCTAGCATAATGGAACAACAAAGGAATGTGGTGTCTTCACCACCAAAATCTTCCCCATCATCAGAAGTGATTGAAATCCCTAGTTCTCCACATGCACCACTGATAATAGCAGCGGTGGAAGGGAAGTAAATGCAGCCAGAGTCAGAGACGCCCCAGAAGAGAAAGAGGGTGCAGTTCCATTATGATTTAGAGGAGGAAGAGGAACCTTCACAGTGCCAAGTGTAGGGAACTACAATTCCCCCTCTAGTAATTATTACTCCTCCTCCTCCCTCTCAGTTTGTTCCTTTCCCTGTTGGCGTGGTGCCTCCACCTAGCCAAATGATGCCTCTTATCACCTCTGCCATCCCCATTTCACAATTCACCCCATCCTTGGTGCCTCAAGCCCTAACATTACCCCATTTCTCCCCCTCTATTCCTAGAAATATGCCCCTTCAGCTCACCCCTAGCCAACCAATGGCTATCCAATATGGCCTATCATAAGGATATCCTTTTGTGGGAGGACATATTGCATCCCCTTCTACCTTCCAGACGCAGGCTGATGCTACTATGAAGGTAATAGAATCCTAGATGGATAAAAAGAGAACTAAAGAGAATAAAACATTGGTTATCCCACACCTATGGTCACAATTTGACCCTATTTAGTAGCAGTTGATGGTGACCCATTTGTCACCCAACATTGTCAAGCCAAGTGAGCAAATGCAATTGGATAATTATACAATGAATGCAGTGGCCATTGATATGTCCCTATTCAGGCCCTAGGATAGAGTTGATTTGTTGATAGAATACACTTCTACAGTCATGAAGGATTATTTGAAAATATCAAGAAGACTATAGAAGATGGAGGTTGATTTGGCCAAATATAAGGCAAATTATAACAGTTTGGCCAAAGAAATAAATAAGAGAGATAATGAAATAGCAAGCCTGAATAAATAGTTGTATGATACTATTTCCCTTCAGACTCATTGGGTGGTCCAGGCCTAGAATGATTCATTAAAATTAGAGCTCACACTTGAAAAATATGTAGTAATATCCCTTAGGTGGGAGAAAGTAGCATTGCAGGGAAGAGTCGAAGGACTTCAACTACAAGTTACCTAATCACAGCAAAACCTACTGGATGAACAAAATAAGGCTATTGCTTTTCAAGCCCAGTTCTAAGTATAGCAATAGAGAGTAGCGTAACTGATGCTAGAACTGACTAATAGGCCATAAGGCATAGGAGTGATAAAACTAGTGAAGGTGCTCTATGAGTCAATGTGGGAAAGAATCTCCTCAGAGATTATCTAGCTCAAGCCATCTCTCACCTTCCTGCTCAATGCATAGCAATTATGTGAGAAGGTGGAAGATTCAATGTAGAACACTTTGGCTATAGTCTCCAATAGAGTCATGGACTCCCAAACCTTGTTGTAGAAGCTCTATAATGCAATGGATGTGACATTGGTAGCTGTAGGAATCATCGACAGAATGATTGCTGCAAAATAGGTCAATGAGGTGCTCAGTTGCAATGTCATGGCCAATAGTTGCAAAGAGCTTCTCAAAGTCGTGAAAGAAGGCATCAATGAGATGAGATAGCATATTGAAGATCTGGTGTAACTAGGCCTCCCTTCTCTATTCTCAAATGCCAATATGGTGCTGATGGTTGATCAAATTGAACCATTGCTGCTAGCTAAAAATAGGGATCAAATAGTTTTTCAGGGCCTACGGGATGATTCCTCAGTCTCAAAAGTTGAAGCTATTCTAGTTCCTATTTCCTAATTGGAATTCAAACTAAAAGCTACAGTCCAAGTTTTGCAAATTTTTTTGCATAAGGATATCATTAACCTTGATCTAGATTTCATTGAATTGCAGAACAATCAAGGGTTATCTGACCATGAATGGTCCATCTACCAGACAACACTTTTGAAGCTATAAAATTTTGAAGTTTTGACACAGCGGGAGTTGAGTTTCTTTTTTGAGCAAGCTCAAAAGTCCTAGGGGTCACCAGTAACTATAGAGTAATTTTTTACTCTACGTTGTATTTAAATTTTTAGTTGTGCACTATAATTTTGATTCCCACATACCTTGGTCATGGCGGTAGAGTTTTGAAGTAGAGAGTGGGTTTATTTTTGCCTAAGTGTCGAAGTGCAGTGGAAGCTGCCAAGTGGTGTAATCTGGGCATGATTTATTTCTTCCCCTTTTTGTTTCTTTTGCTTCATTTTTGCTTAAGTATTAAATTTAAATGGAAGTTGACAAGTGTCACTTTTTGAAACACAGAGCCGGCCAGTTGGCGTCATCCGAGACACTTTTCATAATTTTTAGGAAAGCTATAGATCATGCCATGTATCTAATAGCAGCTAAGCAGAACGCACCACGTGTTAGCTTCTGCATCTCATATCAGCACCCATGTTTCATTCTATTTTTTGGCAAAGACTTTCAATGAGCTAAGTAGCAGGTTCAAGTAGAAAGCACCAAGTGGCAGTTGCAGAAGGACCTAGACTACCTTTTTTAGAGGAAAGCAAAAGTCACCACGTGTTGGCATCTGAGAGACTTTGGTCCAATGTAGAAAGGCATCGTTTCATTTTGTTTAAGTGCTAAAGAGTAGCAAAAAGTGCCAAATGTCACTTTTTGAGACCTTTCTACTCCACCCCCAGGAAAAGCAGAAGCTGCCACGTATCTTCCTAGGAGCAGCGAAGGTCACCACGTGTCAACTTCTAAGAGACCATCTTCGAGCTTCATTACCAAATAAAGATTGTGGTGGGCCCCAGGTGTTACTTTAAAAGTCTACGGAAGCTGCCAAGTGTCACCATCTGTAAGAGCCTAATATGTGCCCCAAATGATTCTATAGCATAGCTAAAGAGAAGTAGAGAGAGCCGCGTGTCTTTGATGAATTAGGCAAAAAGTGCCAAGTGTCATTCTCTAGTGTCTTCTAAGTAATAAGAGTATTTTTAGGAGACTAAGTGTCCTCTCTCATTTAAACATAATAGAGTTTTCCATGTATCTATTATAACAAAGTGAAATGGAGGGAAACTTGACTGGAGTTAATTCGAGTAGATGGAACAGTTCACCAGGTAGATTTTTGCGGCTACCAAGGCATTGAAAGTGTCATCTATTTGTCCCATGTGAGTTAAGGGTAGAGTATAATTATGTGGGAAAGAGAGTGATGGAAGGAGACATCCGAGGCTATAAAGGAAGAAGATATTAAGAAAATAAAGGGGGGAATTTTCTATAGTTTAGACTTTCTAGAGTTTTTGACCAGTAATATCATTTGCTTTTATCTCATTTTCTTGAGTTGTAAAGTTAATGTAATTGTGCATGTTTCTATGCCTTTTATGTGGCTGAATGAATTAAGAAGATTGAACTCTATGCCTAGGTTGATGTTATCTGTGTTATTTACAAAAGTAGTCTATACTGTAGATTTTCTAGTATTATGATTAGGAATGTCATTTGCTTTTGTCTCATTTTCTTGAGTTAGAATTTCTACATAACTATACATGTTTCTGCACCTATTATGTGATTGGAATATTCTTATAAGAAGATTGAACACTATGCCTTGGTTGACATTTTCTATATCTTAGCAAAAGAAGCCTCTATTGTGAGCCCTATTTCTATTATTTCAATCTTTTACATTGATTGTGCACTTCTCTGCTCTTAAATGTAATTGAATCCTACTATAGTCTCACTATTCTCAGGTTAGGATTAGGATTACACTCAGGCACATCGCCATAGTTAGGTTTCATTTCTTGCATTTGCATTTCTATTTAATCTCCTATACCGTTTCCCCCAACACTTGATACAAAAGAAGAGACCAACTTCTCTAAAATCTGGAGGTTGTTTCAAGCTGCAATATCCAACAACTTGAAACTTCCCATTGTTTATTGATTAGAATCAAGTGCAATTTTCATCATCAACATCACCTACATCCCTAATGAACCTAAGGGATTATGAGCTTACTTGGCATGAAGTGGTTAAAATACTAGTTTTCTCAATAAAGTGCACTACTACAATGCATTTGACAAGTTTGTGTTCACTAAGACATTCTAACTATGGATTCATATTGTTAAATTCTCACTTGTAGAGCACCCTACCCCTTTTTCTTATCCAAAATGAGGACATGAATGTTTCCTCTACCTATACCAACCCAACATCCATTAATCAAGCATTACATCTTCTTTACATTATTTTAACATCAACATTCATACTATCACATAAACCTTCTCATAAATCAAATCAACATTATGATCACACAAAAAAATAGTATCATAAATGACCAAACAATCATACTCATCCTCAATGCCATAATAAATCTTAAATAAAATCCATCATCCATAATCCATAACATTACATCAAAAATAAATACACACAACTATACCATAATCAAAACATTATCATATCACCATAATCATTGAGACATAAGAATCCATCTCATCAAAATATAAAACCAAAAAATAACTCAATACATTTAAAATATCACATATATATATATATATAATCAAAATGTGTCTATACATAAAACACATATCACTCATAAATACATCTCACATCTTTGACATGCAGGCTGATATCAAAATCAAAAACAAAAGTATAGAATATGTGTATCATGATCTTGGGGCACCACTTCTAGTGGTCCCTCTTACACCTGCATCTATCCCACTACCTATACCTATCTTAGGTAGAGCTGCTATCGACTGATCCACTGTTATCTCCCACTGACCTAGGGATACAATTACTACTCCACCTATCAATCTAATCTAATACTCTCCCCATCATGGCTCATTAGGACACTGTGCTATCACAATGCCTTCATAATATCACAAATCCTATATGGTTGCTAGATATCTAGCCTAAATAACAAATCTTGATGGGGCCACTCCAACTCCACCAATTTGTTGTAGGGAATCCCTCTCCTATGTCATTATCCCTAGTGAGACCCTTGCTTGATGACACTCTCTTGTCACTCTAGTCAACTATCCTTATAAAATGGTCATCTAACCTTGTAAAGCTATAACCTAGACATGGGCTTGATCTCTTTATACTGTAACTCCTCCAAGTTGACCATAAAGAGTGTCAATCTACCCTTGTAATACTGCTATCTAGGCCTATGCTACTATTAATGTTATTATTGCCTATAGATCACTCTGATTTTGTTTCCCTATTAGTTCAACATCCATTGGCCCCTAGCCTCCATCTCCTAACCTAAAATCAATGGCTATGTACCTTTCCTAAAATTAGGTAGGATAATCACCTGTGCAACCTACATCATCCCTATCTCTTAGAGGCAACTCCTCATTATCAAGCTCTTCCTCTTATGCTTGTGGTTCTGGTAAATAAAAATTTGCATCCTCCCTTTTGTATCACATTAAATCCTAAGGGATACCCTACACTAGCCCAAACTAACATCACACCCACTCAAAGGGGATACACTCTGTCTCCCCATCTTGCCTCCCATAGGCCCATCTCTAGATCGATAAGGATAAGGTGTGATATATATACCCAAACCATACTGGCTAAGTTTGATATGGCCTATAAACTATTTCACCAAAAACTAAACCCTCTAAAGCTCTTTTAAATGACTCAATGTCTCTCTCACCACCAACACTTATCATAACCCCATGTCTCTTCCATCGATAAAAGTTAACTACATAATCTATCATTTAAAATCCCTTTGTCAAAAGGCCCAAGGGTCTCAGTACCTGTATGTGCTCATAGGCCTAGTAGTGAAGTACAAATCCCATGATGATGCTATAATGCTTGTGCACCCTAAACCCCCATAGCTCTTTATATATCTACACCAATAAAACTTGTGCCCATCCAAACATTGTGCCACCCAAGAATAACTCTACCAACACCCCCAAAAACACATTAGGGTATCTCCCTCCAATGGAATCTAAAAATGCATAACATGTAACTATTAACTACAACATAGTTAGCAAATGTCTCTCTCCTAGAGCTCTCTGGTATAGTAGCCTAATGCTAAATCCTCCAAAGTGGAACTATGCATCATCTCTATCATCTCCATATAATATCACCATGAACTCATCAATATCCTCCCTATCTATATAGTAGATGGGATTTCCAAGAATAGGTAGACATGTGATCTAGTGAACATCCTCTAATAAGATACTAATCTCCCTTGTCGATAACTAGAAGGTATTAATCACTAGGTCCCATCTCTTGATAAAGGCAACTATTATCATGGCATCCTTGAAAAGGCATTAGTAATGTCGTATCTCTCCAAAACCCAGTCTCCATATGACACCAATCCTCTACTGACATGGCATCCCTCACCTCTATAAAAATCTTTGGAACTAAATCTCATAATTGAATTTGGTCATGTGCCTACAATCACAAATGAGGTAGGTAAAATTCCCTATCTAATACCTCTATATTTCAAAGATAATCTCAACTTACCCTTTGCAAACTTATTCTATTTCTAAAAACCCCTATTCTACAACTTACAACACTTCTAACCCAACCCATCTCATATATCTTCTAATTCACAAATCCATCCATTTTGATTCTTCCCTCACTAATATTATTCTTAATAATCATTCCAACACAACTTTTGACCACCTTTCCAATTTTCCTTATTTTACCTTCAACCCACCCAAATTATCACAAACCATCCACCCTAACTTGAGCATCCTACCCTAATAAATCGACCATCACTATTTCTCCCAAATCATTGATGAGCTCTAACCATCAACAATCATTACTAGGTGACTACAGGCAATAAGGCTTGACTCTCAAACCTCTTCCCACAACACCAAAATCCTTTTATTTCAATACAAACCCTCTCTCCTACCCTTAACACTTATAACATACATCTACAAACAACCTATTCTTTCCACAAACCTACTATCCTTCTATTCACACTATAAATCCCAAACCCTAACCCAACATTTAGAAACATTTAAATTTCTTCAACTAATATCCCTTCTATTTTTTCCAATGCAATTCACACACTATAATAAATTTTCAATTTAATACATGACCTAATTCATTTTTTGATCAATGATGCCACCTTAATCTGTACCCATCCCCTTATCCCTAAGTATCTCCTACATCCATCTTCACCCCACTCTCCCTCTCACACTCTCACATTGTATCAATACCTCACCACACTTCCAATAGACAATGTATAAAGCAAATAAATCATCGATGGCGTAGTGTGTAAATAAGGACAAAAATTTATTCATTAACCTTTTTATTACCACATTTTTAAGGTTTTCCCCTAACCATCAATAGTTACCTAACCATTGATGGTTGACATTAACCATTTCTAGTTGAATTCACATCAATCAACAGCCCCAACCATTGATAATTACCTAACCATTGCCAGTTAACCCTAACCATCACTAGTTAGGGTTCAACCTTTTTTAGCACACTTTTCTCATCCTTTCCCTCACCTTGACCTATTTAAGAGTCACCTTATCCCTCAACCTCCCAAGAAATACATTGGGATTGAAGTCCATGTTAGATTAATTATCCCTGAGACTATGTAGGCATCATCCTCTTGTCTCATGCATTAGGATTCAACTCAGCCACTATCTACCCAACCCAACCTACCCACCAATTTTCCCACATCCACATTGATGTTGTCCTATGACTAACCTATTCACATACTTTGCCATAACCTTGCTTTGGTCATCTTGATTTCTTTGCCCAATTTTCCATGTTGAATGTACTACCTTATGCATGACCCACCTATTCATGTTTTTCTCAAAAACACTTCCTACCTTAGATACCTGAGAAAACACTGACCTTTTCTAAGAACACATGATATGTTAACCCAATCAGTTATGACCAATGCTAGGGATAGCTCACCTTGTCATTTATCCTAGAACCTAACCTTATTTTTACCAACATGGTAATGTTAATCCTTGCACATGGTTTAATATCATAATTTGTTGCATTTTTTGTGCATACTTGTGTCTCACATGAACAATCTCATCACCTTCATTATCCTTTTTTTTATGAAACCCTGACCAAATTCAAAATTTGTCTCATTGCCTCCCAATTTGAGAAATAACACTTCCTCTTTTCCTCACTTGGGACAACTAGACCTAGAACTTAACCAACTACCTATTTTTGTTCTACATCTTGCTTAAATCTAAACAATAAAAAGGGGCAAAATATAGACACCTAAAATCTAAACAATGATAGTTTTTGATGTCATCTTGACCTATGGACCTTTGATCAATTTTGTGTTTAGTAGACCACCTAGTTTATTGACATTTATTTATAAATTTGTTATAATAAATTACTTTCTACACACATCACTTAAATCATGACCTTTCTACCCATTTTCTCATGACCCCTCAACCATTGCTAGTTAGGGTAACCATCAATGGTTGACCCTAATTGTCAATGCTTGGGGTCACCCAAACTTGCTATAAGAATTTTAAAGCATTTCTAGCTTTGTTTGAGATTAATATCTTATAAAATGGAAACTTTCTTTAATGCTAGCTTTTAAAGACAAATTAAAAGAGGCAACATCATCCCCTCTCAACTTAGTAACTTTCCCTCAAACTTCTCTCTCCTTAAAATTTTTATGTTATAAGCATAAGGCTCTTGGGAGAGTTATGGTTCCAAAAATATGCATCTAGGCTCTCTTATTTCCTTTTTGTAGGCATTGAATACCCCAAAACTCTGTTTTCATGACTTTTAAAGGAGGGAGTATTGTTATGCTATCCAACTCCTTTCAGGTTTTCATTATCTCTATTTTAATATCATACATGTATTATAGTTTTTGTTGTAGCATTTAATTTCTATATTCAACTTCCCTGTTTAGATCAATCCACCTATACATCATCCCTTACCCTTATAACTCCCATTTCACCCTTTACCCATTAGTCAGATTTTGATAACTCCATTTCCACACCTTACATATCTCTACATAAGTAACTGTAAATAATTACCTAACCATCACCAGTTATATAAACATTGCTAGTCAGGCTAATCATCACCGATCAGCCTGACCATTGATGATCACTATAATAAAAAATAATATATTATTATTTTGGACCCCTTCGACACCCCACTAGACCCTCTTTTGGTTTCTAATCTATTTGTAGGCTCTATTCTGATTTTTTATTCCTGAACCCGGTACACAAGTATGTATTTTATTTTTTTCACACTTAATTTCTTATCATTTTAATGAAATTATATTTATTATATTATTTCCAACTTAATTTTCCTAAAAGTGGATTGACAACCTTGTAGAAAGCCTTGCACTTCTCAGATCTAGCCTACGCTAGGAAATCCACTCAACCTACCATCTAATTTTTTTTATTCTAGTATTCTTATGACTTTTAGGTAGTCATTCCTATCCAAAAAAGAGTCCTCACATTCATCTGAATCAATGTGTGTATTCTACCAAGTATTCATCTACACACCCTAATACTCACTTTCTTTTATTTACTTTCAAAACTAAGAAATGAAGGAAATAAATTGAAACAAGAAAAAAAACCATAGAAAAAAATATCATATTCAAAATACATGTGACCAAGGGTCATCATCATATTATTTATACTTCACAACTTAGGTCAAAAGGATTCAAACCCTTCTCTGCAAGTAGCCCACTCAAAATTGCTAGAACACTCCAAAACCCAGTAATGAACAACTTGATATCCAAAACCTAAAAGAACATTTATAATGACCACTAATATCATTAAAATATAATTTTACATATATATACCACTCTAAAATATAATAATCACAATGTATAATGTAAATTATTGGTCTTGTAGACCAATATTTTGACTTTAGTACACAGTCAAATCAGAACCAGTCAAGTGATTTTAGATTCAACATTCCAATCACTTTCAATAACTCTCAAAACTTATACAAAGCATGGATATGAAATAAATGTACAATAAAACAACACCATGTGTATTATATACTTTTACTCAATGCATAGAGCCTCAAACTCATTATTATAACTTGCTTACCCATAATTTCCATTCTACCTTAAAGCACATTCATGGTGATAATGATCTCCAACACATGTATAGACACTTTAAAGGAATTATAATGAATTTTAATGATATTATGGGATAATTATAACATTATAATATAAAAATATAATATTTTCAAATGTAAATATTGGTCTTACGAAACAATCTCATGACCTCACTATACACAGATCTCACTAAGCCAAATAAGTCAACTTGTGAGAAACGTTTTCACTATAATCACTAACCTAAAAAAATTCTACCAAAAATGAATAATTATTAAATGTATTTAAAAATATTTAAATTCACTTTGATTCATCCCTATTTCATTATTTCACATCCCTAATTACCTTTTCACTACTACCTTGATTTCTCATGGTTTTCACCATTAGCCTTGTTAATGACTGATCAACTTGGTTGATTGGTTTAGCACACCTAAGGGATATAAATTTTAAAAAATAATTAATGGAAAAAAAATAAAAGTATCAAAACTTTTCCTCCATCCATTTATAAACTTTGACTTTGTCAACTCTGACTGCTACAATAAATCTCTGAGAAACAAGGCCTTTTTTGTAAGGTTCACTCACTCACCTAAAGAATAAATCACACCTAGAGGTGCCTATGAGAGTTTAATAAAATATTAAATAGTTTTTATGGTAATTTGAGACCATTTTGGGCTATTTTTATCAACATATTCAACATTGGGTCCTTATTAGGTTTTTAGGAGGGTTTAAACTTGTTTTCACTCTTAATGATCATTCATAAAGCATACACCCTTAATCCAAAAACTAATGCCTAAAAATTTGATATATGACCCTTATAAATATTCCATGAATATATTAGGTTCTCATTAAGATTTTTCACATGCCAATGGACACTTGAAATCCCTTGTCAGGTAGAGAACCCTTCATTATGTGCACTTGAGAGACCTCAAAACCACTTTTCATGCCTTTTATTGAAAACCATGACCTAAAACTTTGTGAAAATGATTAAAAAAATATAAAATACCTATAAAAACACTCAATTTTCCATAATTTCCTTGGAAATAGAACCTAATATCTCATTAGGCTATACTCTCTCTCTTAGCTTGCTTAGATCCTGCCCTGCAAACCACATTAGGCCTTAAAACTAACCTCCATGCCTCTTTCCATGTGATATACACCTTAATAAAATACTAAATAAAAATATATAATTATTATACATATCCATACATACTTCACATGGATTGACAACAGATTATGATACTTCATTAGGCCATATAGGGTCTAAAAATGGTCTAGGTGCAAATTAGGTTTGAAGGTCCTACCCTTGTAGGCTCACCTTAAGACTCTCATGTGCGATAAAATGACTCAAATACATGTTAAAAAAACCTTATACAACCTATAATACATTTTTTCTTCCATATCACCAAGCCATCATTCTCAAACCTTATCACTAGGACTTTACATGTTATGACTAGTGCCATGACTAGGCTTCTCAAGCACTTGAAACTTGAAAAATAATTTTGAAACACTATTTGATGATTATAAACATTACTCACATGCCTTAAATTATCATAAAAAAATTTCATAGCTTTTCATATTCCTCTTCATTCTTACCATGCACATGCTCATGATATGACTACGCTTTTTATGACTAGGCTTCTCAAGACACCTTGTAGTCAAGGATTAGTAATCAAACATGCTTACCTAAATGATGTTATAAAGATAATAATAGTCATAAAACATCACTCTCATACCACTAAAAGTAACCATGCATCTTCACCAGATGCACCTTGACATCAATGACATCAACCTTGATAACAATGATAACACTTTTCAACATTATTCCATAAGTCTATATGAGATCACACTTATTACCATTGGTAGATCCTTCATCCACTCCCCAATTTTCACCCATGTTTCCCCATCCATTTTCCATACCATTTCATATCCCTCATCCATTTTTACCATCACAACCTATGTTTCCACCATCTACTTAGTCTTTTTCCTCATATCTAATATCCATGGGTCCAATAGAATAATAGGGTTAGACTAATCCATCACAATCTCAAGGATCACAAAGACCTAATATGGTCTACCATGGGGGTCTGTAAATCCATCTATAATTTGATAGAGACACCAGGAGGATGAAGAGGGTGATGACCTAAATCTTCACACAATATGGAGACCATGTGTTGATCATTATTTTGACATAACCAATAATAGGTAGGGTTTATTAGGATTTGCCTTTCCTAAAAAGAAGAAGATACCAAAATGAAAATGTTTCCCCAAGGTCTAAATGTACTAGGTCTTGGTATTTTATCCTTTAATAAGTTGTTTGATGTGGACTATTCCTTTTAAGGGGTGTATTTTATTAATTAAGTTATAGGTTACTTTGATTAAGATATTAGGCTCCATATGTTTTTGAAAATACTTATAGAGTTAAACTTTAGATAAAAATTAGAATTTCTTAGACTTGCATATAAAAGCATAGTGGATACCTCTTCTTGGTTTTTTGCATTCATAGATGTAACAATGTTATACTGGTGATAAATAAAATGAATTAACTTTTTAGGGTTATGGAGTGTAATCCCTACATTGTTAAAGGGTTTTAGTATAGTAAATCAGGGTATAAAATATGCAATAAATAAAACCATTGACTTGTGAAAGAATTGAACTCAACTAATATTTATAATAATAGAAATGAAGGAGTCAAAAGAAAACTTAACTAGAAACTACCCAAGATGAAGGGTTTAAAATCTATAAACTTGTATAAGAGATGGCTTGAGTGTCATAAATAGGATCCAAGTGTCAAAAAAATCTTCTAGATAATAATGCCCTACCCTAGACAGTAGCATTGTATCACTAGTGTTGACTTATGGTGCTAGTGTCCTCTATATATGAACTATTTTGAGCTTTAGGAGAACCTATGTTTGAGTCTACCAAGCATATTCCTCTATGGATAAACATTTATTTATATTCTATTAATTATTTTGACTAATTTTGTATGTAAACCCTAGACCTTCATGTGATTATTGCATTCAAATTGGCACAAGTAGTAAATATGTGGTGTTAGTTGGGTAGGTTGGACATATTAAACACATTATTGTGATAAGATTTACCTACATATTAATACTATAAGGAGGGATCAATATTGAAGTAGCTCTCCCCAACTAAGTGTTGGATCAATTGCAAGTGAAGCTACTATAAATGATAGTTTTCATACTTTGAGTGATGCTTGAGTTTAGAGATTTGAGTATTATAAGCTTAGTAAGTTGTATATGAATGTATATAAAATTAGGGTAGAATATGGATTAATAATATTGATTGTGCATAACTTGTTAAAATCTTATTTGTGTGTATTTGCATATGATTTGCTTCTAGTGGGTAAAGGGATAAAGGTCATGTATATATACTAATCTAGTATTTGTGTATGTTTGAAATAGGTTTAGACCAACCCTAGGTGATTTAGGAATTAAAAATATATCTATTGGAGTTATAAAGAGGGAAAGGACAATAAAAATCAAATAGGAGAATGGCATTGTGGCACTTGTGTCCACTTATGGTGCTAATGTCCAAGTGGTAGAACTTGAGGCACTAAGGGTCTAGATACCTAAAGAAGGGTCTGAGACTAATTTTGATATGTCTATATATGTATGTGGCTAACATGAAAGATGAATAATTATCTAAATAGGCCCTAAGATAGGTCTAGGGATAAGTTAGGGATGGGTCATATCAAGTAACACTCTTAATACTCTAGTGTCATTTTTATATGATTACATTTTCCACCCACCCCCCCGCCCCAACCCCCCCGCCCACCCCCCTTTATTCTAAAAATGTATCAAAGAAAAATGACTATGATAAAGGAAAAATAAGTGTACCTAGACTTACCTATGAGGCCAAGTCCATGAGTTTAGATCTGAGTATGTGAAACATGATCGATTGTGTGTCCTACAAATGAAACATGAATAGATCAATACTTACTTAAGATATATCAAAAGTAAATGAAAATCTAAGTAAATAAATAAGAAATAAGAAAGGAATGAATACACATTATTAGGTACATGAAATAATGCATAAACCTAGTGAGATCCTATGTATGTGTATGTAGATAGTGATCAAATTAGCAAATAACATGGACTAAGCTAATGTCTTACTCAATCCCCATGTGTGGGTGGTTCAAGAACTAAATCTGATTTTAAATCTATCATTACCCAAGCTTCTTGGTGGAACATGACCTATTAATATCATGGATTAGACTAATGGCTTGTCTAACCCTCTTATGTAGTGGCTCAATAACTCATGTATAATATGACTCAATCATTACCTACCCATGTGTAGTAGATACATCTATTATTGAATTATCTAACATAACAGAATATATATGATTGTAACTAAAATTATATATAATATATTTGCAACCATTGAATAGCTTTGGAATTAAAATTAACCTAGGGCCCTCCTCGATAACTCATGTATGTGGCTCAGGGGATACATGGTAATGTTAACCATTATAGATAGATTAAGGAATAAATCTAGTTTATTACTTAGAATATGGTGTTTGGTATGTACAATGTAGAGAATTACATGGAGTTTTTCATCTCATCTATTTAATTGGTGTATAAGTGAGTATATGAAAACAATGTGCCACACACATACATCCAAATTTGATATCTGAGTATATAAATTTTGTATTGATTTGTAATAATCTATATCTAAGTATCTAAAATTAGAAGAGTTTACAACAGTCTTCATACAATATCTCTCCAATGCATCACTACCATAGCCATGAATGCTTTAACATACACAAAGAATAAACCAAATATTATTCATAAATTATATATGAAAATATTTAAAAATGATGTATATTAGAATATATATTCCTAGATTAAATAGGCAAGTTAAATCAAAATGCAAGCTAACCTAAGCAATATGGGATATATCCACACATAAGATAAAACTAGGAAAATATAAATAACCTAGCTAGAACCTAGTAAGCATGAGAAATAATATAATTATTGTCACCTAAAATTTCACCCTATAAAACTCAAAAGGACATTCTCAAGTTTAGAACAACATGGAATTATCTCCCTTAATAGATAAACTAGTACAAGAGATATGACTCTAGGATTGAAAGGGCCAACTCCCTTGATTTTGTCTTTTAGGCTTACACTACTCTAATATAATCACTATTGGGGGTGAAAAGGGAATAAAGGTACATAAAATAACCTATGATACTTAGGTGATACACCAAGACAACTCCACACAACACACTTCATTTTCTCAAAGAAATAAGACAACTCAAACTGAATCAACCCTATATTATTCTAGCATAAATATTTCTCATAGAGGTAGATTTTTATGCCTATCTTTAGGTGCGTAAAGATAAGGTTAGATATAATACAATAATATTACCTCTCATACTTCAATACAAACTTGACAAATAGTACACTTTATGAAACCTGTTATAATAGATCTCATTCACACAAACATGCAAGAGTAGACATGGAAAACAAGGAGATCATTTTCATCACTTGTCAAAACATAAACCACTTAACACATTAAATTAAGAGATTGTAGAGTATTGAATAAAATTATAAACTTTATTAAAAGGTGAAAATAATGTCAAAACCCACATGGATTTGACATACCAATTATGGATCCAATACAAAGCCAAAAAAGCTTAAATTTATAGAACTTATAAGGAGACAGAGAGAAGGAATGAAGCTCAAAGGTAAAAATACCAGATGTAAATCTATAAAAACTAGTTAAAAAGATATGGAATTAAGTGTAAAATAAGTTAGGAAAATAATATGAATATTTTTCACTCTCAAACAAATCATCTTCCTCAAATTAGTATAGACTCTTCATTATCTTTCTTAAAATTGCATTCATGATGGTAAGGATTGTAAATGAGTGTCAAACTATAATAAGGAACCTTAGCACATATAATATTATGTGATAAGGTATATAATAGGTTATTTAATTTCATAAACTCATCCCTAACTAATGAACTCATCTCTATCACTTATCACTCACTACTAATAGTCATTTATCACTAATCTTGTAGGTAGTTCTCACACTTGTGATCCAAATAGTTTGAAATTGTTCAAAAGAAGGCATTAAATAGGTGTTAGAAACTAAAATGAGTATATTTTGTCCTATATTATATCAAATATACTTCCATAAAACTCTTAGAACACTTCTCACCTCCATCACTTGATATCCATCTTGCTCTTTTACTATTTATTTAGACTGTCTACCATGAATGGACTCACATAGATGTTTTCATGATTTATTATGGAAGGAAGTGAGTTTTAGGATATTAAAAATTTATCTAAAGACCTCAACAAATGATTATTACTTCAATATCCTCACCTATAACCTTAAAACATGCCATAACTTATTAAAAACTCTTGAAACAGACTTGTCTATACAATGGATAATATGGATCAATTAGGTGGGAAGAAGTATGGGGGAGTGATAGGCAGGTTCCATTTAGTTTCATGGCCATTTGATAACCATTTCAATGCATATCAAATATCTTTTTACGTAATGGGTTTGAACAAGATTTTAATAAGTTTGGACTATTAAGGATTGTTCATAAAATATTGATGTCCAACCTTTGAAAAAATTCCATAAAGTTGGGGTATATGACCCCCTTAAACCCTCCCCATGTTCTTGAGACCCTATGATTAGTGTCATTATAATTAGTAGTGTTTAAATTTTTCCTCTTGAGATCTCTCATACTTTTTGAGTAGGTCTGTTAAGGAATTAGGCCAAAATGACCACTTGGGGATACTTATCTACAAACCAATGGATTAACATGTCTTAAAATTCCCCCTCAATGTTATAATAAGGTTTGGAAAGTTCTAATGGTGATCTAGATGAAGTTGACAGTCCTTAGGGTATAGGCTTAGTTCTAGGCTTAAAGACCTATATAGTGTATACTATATTATTATCCCATATGAGAGTTTTCAATAATTTTTAGGCCTTCCAACACTTTTGACTATACTTTCAAATCATTCTATAGTGCTTCCAAGAGTATCCCCTTTAACTATCTCACTTTCTCATATTAAACCTGTAGTTTGGCCTTGGCTGGGAGTGCCCTATATCTAAGATAAAACATAGGGCATATCCAATATCTACCTAAAAAAATTAAGGATATGGAGACCTTTACTAAATATGAGGATAACATGTACCAATTTTTAAGGTTTGATTACATCCATAGACCCCTCAAATCTTTAATTTCTTTAGATTGGTTCGTTAGGTCTTGATTGTGCAGGGTCTCGATTGACTATGAGTTGGGGTTAGAAAATTATTGGTATAACATTATCCTTGATACATATAATATAAAATAACATGATATAACCATGATAGTAAGTTATCTAACATTATGATTTATATTTAAGGACTATACACCAAGCCAACCTACACTTTCCTATACCAAACTAGTTTGTGACTCTGTTATACTGTACCACCTGTAGGTGGCTACTTAGAGGAATTAAAGGAGTCCTATATATGTGGTCATGTTTGATATACACATGGATATTTATATCATCTTTATGTTATTGATCTATGCATGTTTATTCATTCCATGTCTCTATCCATTAGACAAGTCTACCTTCTCTTATGGATTTAAGTCAATCCATGCATGAACTAGCTATAGGTGTTACCAAGGATCCCTATAGATGGTTATAAGTGCCTAAGATTTGTGTTTTATGATTATTATCCCTTTTGAGGCCAATAATATTTTCCCTCACTCAGATGGTTTCTTCACATGCCACAAAGTTGTGTTCTAATTAATGCACTATAGTGCACTAGCTACATTCACACTTTTAGAATCAAAGCACTATTGTTTTAATTAAGAGGTTTCAATGGAAAATTGATAGAATTGGAATTTCATTTACATAATAATAATAATAATAATAATAATAATATGTAAAGGAATGGGATACTCTAAAATATCATGTATAACACTTGAAAACATCAGACCACTATAGAAAGATGGAAAACCTAGAGAACATGGGGATGATAGGCATTTTTGGATCATCAACCTTTTTAGTGATGATTAATAGAGTATAGTACATCAAACTAGGAACTATCAACATGGAAAGGAAGTTGATGAATTCTACTTTCACCTAAAAAATGCATTCATCTGAACTCCTCATGTATTGTTTATACCAAAGGAAGACTAATTAAAAAAAAATTACTTGTAAAAGAGAGCAATGGAAATATGGAATGGTTTTCTACCACATTTTAACCTATTATGACATCTTAAACATAGAAATGGACTGCTATATCTTGTAGATATATTATTTAAGCTCCCATATTTAAAGTAGACTGTACTTGACCATACAACTACCTACAAACTCTTAGAAACTGCTACTATCTCCTCTTTTGGATGTTAAACCTACATTTGCCAGTTACCAAACTAACTCTTGACACCCTAACTAACATCTTGGATGTTTAAATATAGTTTTACATTTGTCCTTTTCATGAATATTATGTATAATTCCCCTAAAGTGATTAAAAGGTGATATAAAGGTAAAATAGGACAAATGACACATATGACTAAAGTGGAACACCTTAAGTGAACTTTATAAACAAGACCAAACACATTTATGACCTTGGAAAGACATTATATTAATTTTGACTATATAGGGGGGTTGACTTATTTAAATATGTGGTCAAATTAGTTAATAATTTGGTAATTCCTAGGGGTGGCAAGCCTACTATACCCAAAGACTAGTAACCTTCTCCTATCTATTGGGTTATGGGGTCACCTATACACTTTTATTGATATGCATTTCCTCTGAAAGGACAACAAACACACCAAGGAAACAAGAAAGAAGGCAAGAAACAAGACTCATACCAAAACAAACACTTAGGAAAAACACAAACCAACTGAAAGGAAACACACCTATCCTAATATGTACAATAGCTCTAAACTTGAGGTGAAGAGCCATCATCTACATTACTTTAACTAGGGTCAAATACAATGATCCTTGCATGCATACTTCTCCATGAAAATAATCTATCATATGAGGCATGATTATCTATGAACACTTGTTTATGGAGGTAATCAAAAGACTTACCATGGTTATGGCTTCTCCTTGTGATCTAGGAATTTAACTCAAAGCAGGAGGTTAATATAGAGTCAGTTCTAAAAATAATGAAATCAAATCACTAATAATCTAACATCTCTAGGCCTAGAGCATGGGTGGATCATGGTAAACAAACAAATTGAAAACAAAACTAAAAATGGAAAGAAATGAAAATTTAAAAATAAAATACAAATTCCTTACCAAAATCCTTGATTGCTCCAAAAAGCTTCTTCATTGGCTTGCTTAGATTTGTGCTCAAAAAGTCTTCATCAATGGAGTGTCACTACCTTAATTTCCTCTTGGAACCTTGTTCAATGCTTTGCTTTGGATTGATGTGCCTTGGCTTGGAAGAATTTTGGCATTATAACATTATGTTTGCATTCATTACCAAATTCATGCTTAATAACACTACTATGTCCAAACTGTATAAATGAAGAGCTCTAGGCTTGCTTTTATAGGCTTCAAAATCACTTGGAATGGATTAAATTGGAAGCTTAGTTGAGTTTATTAACCTTGGTTGAGTTTATCATATTCCTAAGATATTCTTTAGATGTTTTCTAAAAGTGACAACTCACAAAGGTAATGAGTAGCTTATAGGATGTTCTAAGATGCTCTTGATATTTTAATTTTCCTTTTTGGTAATTGATTTATTAGCTCATTTACTCAAAAATTAATTTAATTAGGCTTTGATCAAGATTTTAACGTTAATTAATGCCATTTAGGCATTTGGTCATTTGTTGCAAGATTTGATTTAATTCAATGTGTATTTACCCAAATTAATTGATTAATAGGCTAAATTGATTAATTGCATGGTTATAAAGCCAAATTTGAGACACTTATAAACTCTTGGGCTAGGTATTCAATGATTGGAAAGAATTACTCTAAAGTTAGATGTGAATCCATTGGTGGCTAGTTTTACATGTCTATATTTTTCCCATGTTTGGGAAGATGTTACAATCTATAAGCACAACAATATCTTCTCAAATAATGAGAAATGACCTGTATACCAAAAATAAGATGACGACTTGAATAAAATGATCTAAATGGTGTTTAGGAAGCCTAACATGATGCCCCATCGAGGGAGTGGCCATCACATATTTTGATGGATGGTCCCTAAAAAATAAGCAAGAAGAAAGGTGGAATTAATCCATGGTTAAGATTAATCCAAATGATAAAATGGTTACATGCATTGGTTTAAAAGGTACTGATTTGCCCAAAGGTAGTTATAATCAAGAATAAAAGTCAAAATAATTATTTTCCCATAGGAAGTTATAATCATTAAGATGACATGGAATGTTTGATAAGGTTATGCCCTAGTAGGGTGGATTAGTAATCATAACTCAAGGATATAACGTGAAATATAGATTAAAGATGAGCAGGCACAAATGTAGATGAAATAGTCTAATGACTAAAAAAGCCATAAATATCTAGGCATACAAAAATGCACAAAGTGATGAACGATATAAATAGAAGAATAAAATGTTGATCAATGGGAATGATTTAGTTGTAACTACCAATGTGGAGATGCTCATCCTAATTAACATTGATATAATAAGAATAGTCAATGTTTGATTTTATCAAGATGGGTATGGAAAGATTTTCTAAGGTGATAAGGAAAAATTTCTAATGCTCCATTGCTTTTAGACCTATTATAGCTTATTTTTATTATATTACATAATGGTAGGCTTCATGATAGAACACTCTAAATACTTGGATAAAATGTGCATAAATAATAACTCTCAATCTAATAAATAATTGAAAACAATACACCAATGATAAAAACCATGATGACTATGTTGATGTATGAATATGAATGAACTCAAGAATAATGTGCTCAAGGAATCACCCAATGAATTCATATAGACTGAGTCAAGGCAAAAATAGTAAAATCAAACAAATAGGCACATAAACAAACAAACAACAAAAATAGACAAACAAAGAAACAAACAAGTGGGATTCCCTATGTTTGTATAAAAAACATGATGAACATTACCCCTAGAAACTAGGCAATAACTAAAAAAATAAACAATATGGGGAAATAAAATAAAAGGAAAGGGGTGCTTGAGCTATCTCCATATGCCTTATGTAAGTGGGCGTTGCCTATATAATTCCATGGATATGATGATCCAACAAAACTTTAGGCCAAGTGTAGTTCTCCTAGAAAATGGGAAGAAAATGATGATTGATAGAAAACATTGTGGATGTGATAGAATAATAGAGATAAACTCAAAAAATGGTGGTAGCATAAGATAAAAGTCCAAAAAGGATGGGGAAACTAAGGAATAAGTGATATGTTTATGACTTCGTGAGGGTTCCCAAAATCCTTAAGGCAAAGGAGTGGTCAATGTTTTCTATTTTTTTTAAATGATTTTCAAATGTTTTTATAAATTTTGAAGCATCTTATCTCAATCAATAATGATGGGACACTAAAATGGTCTAAGATCATAAAATGGTGAGAGCATTATAACTTGAAATGATGCTCATAAAATGGTGAGTGTGGCTGAATTTGTTCATAAAATAGTGAGAACATGGCTTAGGTTACTCGTAAAATGATGAGAGTGTGGCTTAGGGTGGATTGAGCTTACCTCAATATGAATCAAACATGACCCACATAGTCCTAAAATGGCTTTAGTTCATAATAGTTCACCTCACAATATAGGAATCTGACTATTGTAGCAACCAATTAAAATAAAACAAGCATAATTGGTATGATGGCATAATATGACATAGAATTGGCTAGGTGATATGTCAAGGCACAATAAAAAAAATGTTACCCCTAGTTTATTCATAGGTATTTATAACAAGGATATAGCTAATATATTAATGATACCAATTTTCCCTAATAGGTGATATAATTAGCGTCAAGATTGATGAACATTAATTTGCCCCAGTAGTTGATATAATCAGGCTCACATAAACAAACTTGATAAGAAGGGAATAATAAATGAAGGATGAAATTGCCAAAAATTATTTCATACTGCTCTAAAATATTGCCTCTATTTTAAATGCTTGAAATGACTATTTAAACTAATCTAATTTTATATGCTGAAAACATGAAACCAATGGATGAACCAAGGTCAAATGGGCTAGGTTGATAGGATTCAAAACATGTTTGGTTAAGTAGGAATGGAATGGTTGGATAGATAAATGATAGAATCATGATAGACTAGTAGGGTGATAAATAATAATGTTGAGGGGGTTGCCCCCAAGTGGTAAAGAGACTAGCTGGGTATGCGACAATGGTAAAAGGAATGGTAAATGAAATGGTATGGTACATGTTTATGTTTGGCTGATGATTAGTTGGGTTTGGATGTGTTTGGCCTAGGTATGGTAAATGATTCTATTGTTATACTAGTGGGGAGATGCACATGTTGATCATAAATGATATAAATAGAATACTCAATCATGTTAATTGCTAGCCCACACCTCATTTGAATAGTTGCTCTATCAATAATTGGGTGTAGATTCAGATATAAATGATGTTGTTGTGATCTTCATCAGTCATTGATGTTGTTTCCTTCAAACTTTGAGACAAGCAATCTTTGTAGCCTATATAAAGGAATGTACGACCATGGATGGTAAAGATGGATAAATGTTGGAAGGTAGGTTTGATTGGGAAATGTAAAGATGGAGGATAACATAATGTGTAGTGGTTAGGAAAAAAATGAAGATCAAAATTTTTAGGCATATACAATGTTGTTGATCTTAGATTTGATATATCTTTAGATGTGGTATGACTGAAGACTTTTTCTCTCAATAGGACCACCAAATCATTTTATTGTTTGGGCTTGAGAGTAGCTACCATCTAATTATGCTATAAAGTGGAAGATATTTTTATTTAATCTTTGATATCATCTTAATTAAATAGTGAAGAACTTATGTGCTCAACTATTGGTGCCTCAAAGAGGTTTATACCAATGAACTTATCTTGGTTGTCTTGTAGTACCTCCAAGAATGTTTCACTAAGGATCATTAAATTTTGAATTTGATTGTCTTCTAATGCCTCTAAAAAAGTTTCACTAGAAGATGCTAAGTTCTGACTTTGATTGTTCCCTAGTGCCTTTGAAAAGGTTTCACTAGGAGAGTGTTCTATTTTATGAATTTTGTCTTGGCCTCCTTGCTCTTCTTCAACTAATATGTCACCATGGATGTAGTTCAACAATGTATGATTATATTGGTCCCAATTGATACTTGTGGGAAATGGAATGTCAATAACATGGTTATGATGGTTTGTGGTAATGGTATGTGGAATGATGATGGAATGGGGGTAGGTTGCATAATCCTCATAAAAGATACTAGGAGAGCTCATTTTGATGCTAAAGTACTCATCCTCAAAACCTTAGAAGGATCGTAAATGTAATCAAATTGATCCATGAGGAATGCATAACCAATGTTGTAATAACCATGAATGTATTCTATTTTTGAATTTGATTCTGACTCAAAGGACTCTAGATTAAATGTTGATACTGATGTTGATTTTATTTCTGATGCTAAATAGAATGCCAATTCAATAATAGAACTTGAATCTAACTCTAATTATTCATCTGATGTATATTCTATTATAATGATGTCTTGTTGAATGTTTGGTTTTGGATAAGTAGTGGCCTATGATGGCATGGTGGGTTCCACATAAATTAGCTTGTCAAAGTGAGATTCCATAATGATGGGAAAAAGGTCAAGAGATAACTCCATAGAGACTAGATTATTAAGGGGATAATCTTGAAAAATAAGCATATGGCCATGGTAATGATTTTCCCAACGGTAGTTATAATCATTAAGAAGTGACTCAATAAAGAGTGGCTTGTTAGAGTGAGAGTCCTTGACAATAGGTATAGGATCAAAGGGTGATTCATCATAGGTTGATACATCATAAATGGTTGGTTTAACAAAAACATCATAAATTGGTTGGTTCTATTAGCCTTCATTTACAATCAATTGTAAAATTGTTAGTTTTCAACATAGCTTAGTCTTCAAATGATTGGCTTGATTGGATAGGTAATGATTGGACCAATTACAGTTGTAGCTAAATGATTGGTTGGGGTTATGATTTGATTGGCTAAATGGATGGCTAAGGTTGTGATTAGATTGGCTGAGGTTTGGATTGGATAATGATAGGGTAGTTTGGATCTTGATTTATTACACAAGTCAAAAGATGAAGTCTTTTAGTGGTATGGATAGGGTAATTCAAAGCTTTATTGCTATCACAAGCTAAAGGATGAGGTCCTAAAATGTTAATGGTATTCTTTGGATATTGTGGATCTTAGTAGCTTGTATAATCTGAAGGAGGGATAGGGGTAGTCGAGGGTCGAAGAACAAAAGGGTGTCATAGAGGGTGATTTTTCACCCATGCCAAATCATCCAAGTCCTCATCATAAACCATATCATCCTAATCAAAGTCTCGAGTTCGATCATAAGCTAGTTTTTTACTGTGTTCCATGTACTGATTATTGTAAAGAGGGTATGGATCCACATTTCAAACAATATTATCTATAATTAGGTCTTTAACAAAGTATTCCTCACAATCCTCTTTATACCAATTAATGTCTCTAGTTGGATCATAAGTAGGCATTTGGTTATAGTCACTTTATGAGGCCATTTTATCATAGTTTGGATTATATGTGACTCCACCATAAGTGTAGCTAGACATATCCACATAAATGATGAAAGATCTAAAAATAAAAAGGCTTAGATTTATAAAAAAAATTAAAAGGAATTTCCAAAGGATAAAAGGTTCAAACTTGCTCTTAACTTGGTTGAAAGTGGAGCTATATCTCCAACGTGGTCTAAAAATAGAGATGTATCTCAAAAATGGTTTGTGTTAAAACTTGGCATAAAATAGTCTAATGTTAAATGTCTAACATCAAATTTCATACACATAAAAGGTCAAGCAATGAATAAAAACCAACATGTCAAAGTCTAGGCCAAAGTGTTCCAAACAATTTTTAAACTAGGAAAAGGGAAAAATTGAGTTGCTAGGGCTTTCATCCAAACACAGAGTCAAAATCTAGGCTCAAACAAACATGATCTGTTAGGACTTTTGGCCAAATGTGACATCAAAATCTATACTTGAAACAAAGGATGATTTGATTTGATTTAATCTAACAAGTTTAAAATAATTTTGACATAGACCCAACACACAGAATTAAACATAAACATGATCAGTTGCTATAAGGCATGGGACAAAATGCAACTAGAGAAAATATTGTGTTTTCCTAAATAAAGGTACAAAAAATGATGAGGATAGGCTGAATGAACAAACAAGTGATAATTTTCAAATTTGGGAAATTGATTGACCTAAGTTACGCAACTCAAAAGAGAAAGATCTATGTATCAGGCCCTATGAAGTGAGGCCTAAAAAAAAATCAATGTTTGAATTCAAACATAGAAAGGTTAATTGAAAACTATGATTGGACTAAACAAGCTAGACAAGATTGTACATCATGATGGCATATGAACAAGGTCTAAATATCATACATGACATGGTTTGGTTGGTTTGAAACAATGGTTTTTGATACAAGGTTAAACAAGTATTGAAATAAAATGAGTAGCCTAATGGTATAAGCATGCTCTAATGATGTGATCAATGTTATGTTTCAAAGACTCAAAGGCATAAACTTGATAATGATGTGGGCAGCATAACGGTACCCATCTCAAACATGTAACACACACAAACATGTTTAGAAAAAATTTCAAGGCACAAGTGTGGTGTAAAATGTCCATCATAACACCTCTTTAAACAAAATATTGGAATATAAACAAATTGGTTTTGACATTGATATAAACAAACAAACAAGTTTAGTCTCAAAACATACCAAGAAAAAATTACCAAAATACACAAATAATAATCATCTAAATCGTAAAAAGGGTATGACAATATGGGGTTGAATAAACTAATTATTTTTTGAATGTTCTAGATGGATTAATCACACAGGACTTTCACATATAATGTGCCAAAATAATCTCACATCATTTGGGTTCATGTCATATGGATTGTTGTAAAAAGGTCTTACCCTTTCGATAACCACTACATCTATTGCTTGCTTAGTGTAGTGTGATGTCCAATGTGCTCAAACATCCTAGGCTTAGCCCCAGTGCTAGGAGAAGGTTTAACTTCTCAAACCTTCAATCCTAGTGGGGTGATCCCAATATAATGAAATCAACTCACTAAAAATCTAACATCTCTAGACCTAGACCATGGGTGGAGCATGGTGAATAAACCAATTAAAAACACAACTAAAAATAAAATGAAATGATAATTTAAACACAAAATATAAATTCCTTACCCAAATCCTTGATTTCTCCAAAAGGCTTCTTCATTGGGTTTCTTGGATTTGTGCTCAAAAGGTCTTCATCAATGGAGTGTGACTACCTTCATTTCCTCTTGGTAGCTTATTAAATGCTTGGATTTGGCTTGATGTGGCTTGATTTGGCTTGGCTTGGAGGAATTTTAGCTTTATAAAATAATGTTTGCATTCATGACCAAATTCCTAAATAATAACACTACTATGTCCAAACTCTCTAAATGAAGAGCTCTATGTTTGCTTTTATAGGCTTCAAAATCACTTGGAATGGGTTAAATTGGAACCTTGGTTGATTTTGGCTTATTCTTAAGATATTATTTAGATATTTTCCAAAAGTGACAACTGACAAATATATAGTATCTTCTAGGATGTTCTAATATGCTCTTGATATTTGAATTTTCCTTTTTGATAATTGATTTATTATCTCATTTGATGAAGGATGAATTTAATTAGGTTTTGATCAAGATTTCCACTTTAATTAATCCCATTTAGGCGTTTGGTCATTTGTTTCAAGATTTGATTTAATTTAATGTGCATTTACCCAAATTAATTGATTAATAGGCGAAATTGATTTATAGCACGGTTATAAATCCAAATTTGAGAAATTTAGAAATTCGTTGGCTAGGTATTTAATGATTGCCAAGTTAATTTGAGACATTTAATGTGAATCTATTGGTGGCTAGTTTTACATGTATACACTGTTAACTACAAGGTTGTTAATTAGGGTCATTAAAAACACTCCTTCTAGATCACTAAATAATTATTTGAAATGTTATCTTGCTTAGGCATTGATATACTTGACAATCCTCAATCTGTATCTTGTGAGTTATCACAACATTCTCACTTTCATGTATCTTTGAAGCATGACATGCCTCTTGCTATAAGTCACTAAGATTATCCTCCTTATGTTCATTGAATAATTCATATTCTTTCAAGAGTATTTTATACTTAGCTAAGGTTTCCAACTTTTCTTTATGCTCATCAAACACCTCTTGGACTACCAATGTTACTTCTTGCTTGACTGAGATATCAAGATCTTCTTTATACACATAATATTTTTAAATTTGATAAAATATTGATGTTTTCTATCTTTAATGAACCTATTAAGTCTCAATATCTCTAAGTGCACACCCTATGGGGTGCACCAAGAAAGGGGAGGGAAGACTATTGGTGCTTTATAGGATTAGTGTCCATAATTTCCACTTATTACTAATCCAAATAGATCCTAAAAACCATTCCCTAATCTATTAATCCTCCTTTACATACTCCTCTAATCATTTACCACCTTTAGTACTCCTTTTGGTAAACTAAAACCCCTTTCGATAGTTTACATGAATAGGTCAACTGGGTCAACCTTGTACTCTTATTGGTGAAACTCATTTAGCACCTAGGTTGGCTCTTGGTTGACTTAGCCTATGACCTAGTGAGTTTTTATCTACAATGATATTAGGTCAACTAGGTTGACCTTGTCAGCCAAAAAATTTGTAAGGTTTTAGGGTTAGATCCACCTATATAAACATATCCATTTCATCATTATTAGAGAGACATCAAGAGTTATTATTCATTTTCATTTCTTTACAGTATTCTCTTCCACAATTCTACTCGAGGAGTCTTAGCTTAGGGTTTCTACTTGGATAATATAATCTTATGGAGAAGTCTTAGATGCTTTGGAATTTATTATTGATCCTTACAAACCATAACAACTTATTGAAAAATAACTTTAGCTAAGGGAGAGATTGATTCTTGATGGATTCATCTTCTAGGTAAGTATCTTTAAACCTTGCTTCTATCTTTAGTAGATAAAAGTAACATAAGTTTTGGCTTTTGAATAATATTAATCTTCTTCTCCATGCATTAGGGTCTTGCCTATACATATCTTAATTAGTATTGTCTTATACATGTTTACTTTTGTTGTTTATAATCCCTATATTATGCCACATGATTTGGCAAACACTAGATTATATTTCTTTGCTTTACATATTATTAGTATAGTGAATACAAAAACATAGGTCTTAGTTAGGATTGTTGCATATTTTTTCTTGACTGGAAGCTTTGGAACCCTCCCTAATAATATTATTTATGATAAGATATCCCTTAATTGGGTCTATAGGATCCATATTGGTCTTTTTCCTGATTATCTAATGTATCCCCAATCGAAAGTGTAAGTATGATCTATATTCTCTGAGTTAGGATTGATTTATAGATCTGAAGCATTTATAATTGCATACATACTTATTTTGAATATTTTCAAGCCTATTAATCTCTTTAAACTCTTGAATAATGGGATTGAAATGATAACACATCTTGTTTGTTTCCTCTTGAGGTTAAGGCATGTTTCCCTCTTTTATAGGTACAATAGGATACTCATTTGGACTATCATATCTTGACAGAGTTGAGATACTCACATCACCATTCACATATACTATTGGCTAGTTTTGGCCCACATACTGAACTTGGCATTGCATTAAAATATTCTAAGGGTGTCGGTGTGAAGCAAGAAGCTAAGCAAAGTTCATGTTGAATAAAGGATTTGATAGTAGGAGAAAAGATCTCATGCAACCTACATAGATTTTGAAACACTTTAAGTTAAATTAAAGTGTAGTTTATCTAAATTCAAGAAAGTAGGTCTTCATAGAGGTCATGAAATTTAGGAGCATGAAATTTTTTTTGCACAAGCCTCAGGAATTCATCTAAGCCTTAGATATTCATGAAAAATATCAAGGACAAATCTAAATGAACCAAATCATCATCAAGACATCATGCAAAAATGGAGTAAATGAGTTCACTTATACATTTTAGAAGTGCACCTTATATATAATCATAATCCAAAATATTATAGCACCATGGATTTCTTCATGCCAAGAACATGCTTTGTAAGTTTCTTGTCTACATGAGATTTATATCTTAAGTTATGGAGATTCAAAATTAGACCTATAGGGTAGGACATTCATGCAAGTGTCAAGTTTAAGCTTCACAAAATGACCATTTAGATTTAAAAAGTCCTTAAAAGATTTAAATTTGATAAATATTTAATGGTTTATATGAGATTGCATACTAAAAATACAAATCTAATGGTTTGTACTGGGGTCAAACATGTCAAAAGGTCCTTGGGTTAAAATCCCTTAAAAACCTACAAGTTGGATAAGATCCAATAGTACAAGTTCATTGAGTAGAGATACAACAGTGCGTGTTAACTAACAAAAATTTGGGTCCAATCTAGATCAATGATTAGTGTTTATCAATACTAATGATCTAATGGTGCATAGGAAATGGTAGGAAAGTGGGCCCAAGTAGATCAAAGGCTCACGTTGCTTCATACATATTGATCTAATGATGTGAGTGAAAGTCAACATGTCAATGGATATTAATTGAAGGAAATCAATGGACCAAATTAATTTATACCAAGGAGATCAAAGGTGTGTAAGAGGTTAGAAGGTCAAGATATAATAGTGAGGATCTATGAATCTAATAAGAGTAAAGATAGGTTGAAGTAATTTTATTGGCCCAAGTAATATTCGATGGACAAGGTTGAATCAAAGGAGCAATTTTTGATCGATATAAACAAGTCTTGCAGAGATCATCTCATTGCCATTAAATTTCATTCAAATTTCATTAAAGGTCCATAGTGATGCAATTAAGGTAATCAAGGATAAAAGGGCACCATTGAATCTAAATATGGATCTTTGGTTCAAATATTTATGGCATACAGGGTTCATTATGTGGCTGTGTTTGCCATTCTTTAAAGGAGACTTGTATATGATGAACTTCTCAATATATATATATATATATATATATATATATATAATCAAAGGAAAAAATAGGTTTTATATACCTAATATAGATTAAGAGTAAATCTTTGCAGTCTATAGGTCTACATCAATATATGTGGCTACAGGAAAACTAATAAAGAAGATTGGTTTTATGTCTATAGAAAGATATGGGTCTAATTTTGATCGAGGGTATATATCTGTGATCATGAAGAGAGTCATCATCCTTCAACATGGCTTTATTTTTTATAAACAACCATCTAAAATAGACAAGGCCATGATTCTATCAAATCCATGAGAATGAAAGTTTTATCTTAAGTGGAAGATGGAGTTAATTATTAAAGAAAAGGATTTGGTGGTTGGGACTTGTAGATAAGAGCATTCAATACGTCCTCAAATCTTGTGGGGACTTTTCTACTTGGAAATCCATGAGCAGTGCTCTGATTGATTAAAAAAGGTGATAGGTCAAGTTTTAGTTAATAATTTAGGATGGTGTGTTCCCTCTCTGATGATGTGCTCCCACATTCTTTCTCTCTCTCTCCCTTCTCCTATATGACCCCATTCTCTTCTCCATTGTAAGGGTTCTTAGCTCTTAGAATTTTCCATTATTTTTCTGGGACATGGATACTCATTAAGACTCTTTCAATAGTATGCTCATTTGATAAGGTTTAACCCTATCAAAATATTTTAAGAACTACCTTTTGAAGTAATAAGATCAACTCTTTGCCTATATTTTATCTTTGATCAGTGCTTAGAATGCTTGTACATGTTGAATTTGTAAAGGATACTCTTACATGTTCATTGTACTTCTACTTGCCTCTTTTAAGGTGTTTTCAAGCTAAATTGTAGGTCTAGATTAGTGTCCTATTTGAACCTCTTAGATGAAATATTTATGCAATTAGTGAAATTGTGAGGTTGTGTGAGCTATAGTTATCTTATGTTGATTTATTGTGTGTTCAAGCTTGTATGAGTGTCCATTTTGACTTTGGTGCATCACCTTTTAACCTTCTTAGGATCCCTTATCAAACCTTTCTAAACCTTTTCCCTATGATAAGCATTAACTTAGGTGAGCATCAAGAGGAAGCCAACCTTCTCTAGAGGTCCAACCCCATAATAGGTGACCCATAGCATGGGGTTGTTCCCATTGTGTATCTCAATTGGAGAGAACCTAAAGAACTATCTCCAAGGGTGAAAATTTAGCTTACAAAAATTAATGGCATGTCTATTGGGACTACAAGTTTAAGGAATATTGATCAATGTTGATGCTGGTTTGATAAAATTTGCAGTAGTTAAGCTCCCAAGTAACAACATCTAGAAACTCCAAAAAGAAGATTCAACATTATGGAAGTAGAGTAGTGACTTCATCTCACACCAAAGGTGAAAACGTGGTCATCTTCAAGAGGTATTCCCTTTTAATTTTTTGAACTACCTTTAAATGGAGCAAAAAGATTAAGGTTTGTCAATGCACATCCATATCAGGGAACCTTTACTCCTATGTAATTTTGAAGGCCTACCCCTACAAGAAGACATTTGTTAAACCCTTTATTATCCATGGAAATCCCTAGACCTTTTTCCCTTTATGGCCTTTGATGGCCAAAGTCCTCTAGACCTTACCCAATATGACCGTATCTTAGTTGCAACTCTTAAAAGTGTCTCTTATTATACTAGAGACAAGCTATAACACCTTGTGAATACCTCATGGACATAACCAATTTTTTCAATATCCATAATGTCACTGAGGAAAATATAGATATTATGTTATTAGCTACTTATTTCAAATCAAAGGCCTTAGATTTGTACAGAGGTCTTGATACTAATTCTATTCAAACATAGGACAAATTAGGTGATTCTTGTGCAAAAGATTTGAGGACAAAAGTGACCATTTGTCACTTGCAGAATAACTAACTGCCATTAAGAGAGGTCTTCCTGAAGTCATGCAAGACTTAAACACAAGGTTCCAAAAAACTTGGGACATAATCCTATTCTTAGTTAGACCAACCCCTAACTTTGCCTTCCTTTACTATTTGAAGGCTTTAAATAGTGACATAGTAGTGATTATCTAATCTATGGGAGGGAATATACTTACAAATGATTATGAGGTAGCCATAAAAGCATAAACATGTTTGGTTCAAGCTGGAAAGATTACACCTAAACCACCAATTCCCTTATTTTCTAAAATCAAACCACCTCTTACTGTTGTCCATCCACTTGATTTCATTCTTAATACACTAATAGTTACTGCAATACCTACACCAAAACAAGATAAATCTTCCACTAGTGGATCTAATGATTCCCAAGAGCAAAAGAACATTAAAGAGCTCAAGAGCATGTTATAATCCTTGGGAAATGAGCTAGTAAATGTTAAGAGGCATTAGGATTTCAATAGGCATTATCAAGGTTCATATCAACCTCAACAATAAACTTTTCAAGTAAAGAGGCCACCATAAAAATGGAACTAACAAGGTCAAAACGAAGGACAAGAACAACTTGGATATAATATGTAGAATAAATATAATCCAAATGTTGTAATAACTTCCAACACTTTGGTCCTAGTTAAAAAAAATGTGGCTCAAGAAGCTAAAGGTACTATGACTTGGAATTAGTCTTTTGGGTAATCCATTATCCCATCCACTGATTTCACCCAAGAATTCAATGATCAATGATAGCATGCTACTATTTTTGGGCATAACCAAGGTCTTATGGCCCAAAACATAGAGGTACCTATGATGACCAATCTAGAAGAGCCTCAACAAGTTTAAATCCATGACTAGGGATCAAGCCAGTCAGGTGCTACAATGGTGAACTATGAACAAGAAGAGTGTTATTCACTCAACTAATAGACTAATTTTAGCTAGGATTTTATTATAGTGGCATCAAATACTAGATTCAAGAGAAGGAACATGGATGGTAGTTATGAAATAGTCAAATAACCTCCTACCATTAATCCTTCACTACCAAATCCAAGTAAACCTACTACCACTCTAAGGGTCTTAGTGCCTCCCAAAAATTAGAACAAAAGGAACCCCTTTGTTCCCCAAAACTCACAAGTTCAAGGTATGGTTATGGCCCCTAAAACACAACCAAATGTTGGTGGTTGACCCATCAACATTATATAATAAATGAAAAGGTCCAATGTGATTGTGCTAATATGGGACATACTCTCCATGCCTAGTCAAGTAGACATCCTTCAAGGACTATCAAAGATCAATATTATAGATAAACCACCAAGTAAGGAAAATGTAGTCCTTACCAATGCAACCAAAGGACCAAATGAAAGGAAACTAGGTAAAGTGGTCAAACCTCCTTCATTCTACATCTTAGTGATAATTGGTAACTCTCTAGTATAAAATTGCTTAGTGGATAGTGGTGCTAGTACCTTAGTAATGCCAAAGTCCATAGTTGATCAGCTTGGTCTAAAATATGAGCCCTAGTCTAAAGGAGTATTGTAACTTAATGTTTCTTCTAACAAGCCATTTAGTATAATTAGAGACCTCACTATGACCCTACACACTTGTCCTAGTATCTTAGTGGCTCAAGATGTATTGATCCTTGATGTGCCTACAAACTTTGCACTATGCCTATCTAGAGAGTTCATGGTAAAGATTAGAGGCTATCTTGTAGTAGATTGATCATACATGGCATTCATAATAAGATATAGGGACAAAGTGTTAATCAAAGCTAAGCCCATTGAATAATTCCATATAGAACCTTATGGGCCAAATAACATCAACATCAATTGTATCATCATTGATGAAGATGAATTCATAGTTGGTCAAGAGCTAAACACTCATCTACAGGAGATATCAGACATGTTCTTTGATGAACTTTGGAATGATAGCTAGTTAGTGAACCCCTTCGAAGGAGTTAAAGAAAGGGACTTGTGTGTCTATTTTATACATAAAGAGAACCAATCCATGCAATCCCTCATAAGTCCTCAAGAAGATCATAGTGGTTTATGGATATTATTTTTTTATGGTTTAAGGAGAAAACATGGAGTGGGTGTGGGTGATATGTTATTAACCCCTTAAAATTATAAGTTTTTCTCTTCATATAGGTTCCAATTTAGCTTCTCATATAATGTAACATAATATGAGGGTCTCATTAATGGCCTTCAATAGGCTAGTAAGAGAGGGATTAAACAATCACAAGTTTTTGAAGATAGTGAGCTCATAGTGAGTCAAGTCAGAGGATATAACATCACAAATAATCCTTAGATGAGATATTACAAGCATAGGGTGTGGGATCTTATTAAAAATTTTGTGGCATTCAACATTCAATCTATGCCAAGGAACCAAAATAACATGTTGACAGACTAGCAACGATGGGGGATTATTTTGATATCCCCAATGAATTGAAAAGGACCAAGGTGAAACCACATGTTAAAGTGGAGTGGTAATAATACCATCAATTCCAGATAATGAAGCTCATTCACATGTCTTTGAAAGTGATAAATAGATTTCATATTTATTACAACAAGAAGAAAAGTTCTCTATCAATCAAGGAAAATTGTATAATCAGAATGGGTAGTAGATTGTTAAATTAATGTTTAATAAGTTTCCTATAGGTATAGTCACCCTAGAATGTCTCTTTCATGAAGGGGATTATATGAGGAATGATAAAGAAGTGATGCCAACTAATGAAGAGAAATATGAGAGAGTTCTTATCCTTGAAGATAAACTCCTCAAGATTGGAAAGATAAGCACTAAGTATGAAAGGTATGCTTTCATATAGATTTGTAAAAAATATGCAGACATATTTTCTTGGAAATATAGTGACCTAAGAGGGTTTGATCCTAAATTAGTCCAACACACTATAGAACTAGAATCCAATTTCTAAGCCTGCCAGGCAAAAACAGAGGCCCATAAACCCCAAGATTTAAGAGCTTATGAGAAAGGAATTAACCAAGTTAATTGAATCCAATATCATCTTTCCAATTAAGCACTCCTCATGGGTACCTAATCTAGTACCTACCAGGAAGAAGAATGGGGAGATCAAACTATGTGTGGACTTTAGAAATATGAATAGGGTATCTTTGAAGGATCACTATCCCCTACCATCCATGGATCAACTCCTTCAGGTAGTTTATGGTTCAAAATGTTTCTCTTTCTTGGATGAGTATTCAAGTTATAACAAGGTGCTAGTGAGAGAGGAAGATCAGTTGAAGAATGCCTTCACCACCAAGTGGGGCACATTGCTTACCATAAGATGCCTTTTTTACTATCCAATTCTAAGCATCCTTTCAAAGAGTAATGGATAGGGATTTATAAGGGCTTATAAATCAAATGGTATTGGTCTACTTAGATGACATCATAGTCTTCACCAAGAAAGCTAGTGAGCACATGGACCATCTAAGGCCGATATTCTAGAGATGCAAAGAGTATAGGATTTCTTTCAATCCAAAAAAGTGTGTATTTATCATGCATGAAGGAAAAATCCTATGTTATATTGTTTCAAAGAAGGGAATATCTATTGACCTTGATAGAATTTGTGATATCTTAGCCTTGTCCTTATCAAAGCATAAGAAGGGGATCCAAAACTTCCTTCAGAAGATCAACTTTGTGAGAAGGTTCATACCTAGTTTTGAAAAATTAGTCAAACCCATCACCACCATTCTAAATAAGAGCCAAGTTTTTTATTGGTAAGATGAAGGAAAGACATATTTTGAGGCCATCAAGTAAGTCATTACCCAGGCACCCTCACTCATGAATCCTAACTTCTCCAAGGACTTCATCTTTTACACCTTTGCCAATGTTGACAATATATCAACTATGCTGATGCAGAAGAATAGTGAAGGAATGGAGTAGCCAATTGAATTTTTTAGTCAAGGGAAAGAAGGATATGAGATGAGGTACACCATTAAAATTAGTTTATTATAGCCTTGAGGAGCCTCAAGAAGTGCAATCTAATGCTTTCCAACAATAATATCTATCTAATGGTGTCCCATCCTAGAGTTAGGGACTTCCTCCTTAGCAAAGATTTTAATGAGAAGAGAAGAGGTTGGATCACCAAATTCATGAAATATGATGAGGAGATAAAGGGTACTAACTTATTAAGGGGTAAGGGCTTATGTGAGAACATGGTGAATAATCCCTAATAATACAAAAAAGTTTTTTTGGTGACCCAAGACAACTCATAGGTAAGTGTACCTCCACTTCAAAAGAGATGGATTTAAAATATGACTCACTTCTTGATAATAAGAGAATACCCCCAAGGTTTGGACATGGCCAAAAGAAGGTATTTTAGGATTTGATCCATACCTTATGAATTGGTTGATAGATTTATTTTTAGAAGGGACCTCAAGGGGGTACTCCTTAGGTGCATAAATGATAATCAAGTAGAGCAGTTTCATGATGAACCTATACAAGGCCATTTTGCACCTAGAACCATAATAGTAAAGGTAATGATCCCAATATTTTTAAGGATACTTGTGAATGGGTTAGAAAATTCTAGAAGGGTGTTCTCTTTGTAAGAAATCAAAAATTAGCATCCATTCCACTCAATCCAATTCAGGTAAAATAACCCTTCATGCAATGGGGGTTAGACTTCATAGGGATGATCAACCCACCATCAAGTGCAGGGCATAAATGGATGCTTACTATAACTGACTACTTCACTAGGTTGGTGGAATTAATTGCTTTGAAGGAGGCTAATCAGGGTGTAGTGTTGGATTTCTATGACAACATTTTGACTAGGTTTAGTGTCCTATCCACTATAATTTTATAAAATGCCTTAAAATTCCTTGCCATGAAGACAAGTGAATAGGATATTAAACTAGGCATCTACCTCAACACCTCTTCTAATTACTATCGTCAAATAAATGTATTGGTACAGTCTATAAACAAGAATCTATTACGGATGATCAGGAGGACCATGGAAGAGAATCAGATAACATAACACACCAATCTAAAGATAACCTTATGGGCTGACATGGTGACTCCTAAAGATACCATTGATAATTATCCATATGTCCTTGTGTTTGGAAGGGAATCCAAATTGCCTATCTCTCTTTAGTTGCTTGTATTAGAGTTATCCCATTAGCTTGAATTGATAGAGAATGAGCCCATGAATGTGAGGATGATAGATCCCATGGAGTTAGAAGAAGCTATGGACCTTGTAATGAAGGCTTTAGAGTCACATCAAGATTAGGTCAAAAAAGCCTTTGACAAGAGATATACAATAAGGGCCTTCAAGGAAGGTGACCTAGTCTTCAAGTGGGATTCAAATAAGTCTAAACTAGGTAACGATACCAAGTTTAACAGCTTGTGGAATGTTCCTTATTTGATCTTTGGATGCAAGGAGCACAATGAGTTTTATCATACCCAACTAGATGGAGAATTATTACCCATCACAATTAATGGCATTCATTTTAATCCTTGTTCTTATAATAATTGTATCCATTGTATCATAGTGTACATATTAGATTATATTTTATTCTTTCCTCTAAGTTCCTTGTGCACATTCCTTTTCTATTATGCATTTCATTTTAAGAAGTACCATGGGCACTTTTTTGTTCTTTTTATTTTGATATTTTTACTTGAAGAAAGGTTCTATGTAGGGATAACCTTGTGTTATCCTCATGATTAGTTGAGACAAGACTTGGGACTCCATATACCCAATGGATCAATTTAAGGCCATTAGTCTTGCATATTAGGCATGTAATCCCAAGATGTCACCAAAAATGTTGGCAAATTTTAGCCCATATATAAAACTTGACATTAAAATTAAGATTCTAGGGTTCTTGGTGTGAAGCAATAAGTTGATCAGAGTTCATGTTGAACAAAGGATCTAATAGAAGGAACAAATATCTCATGCAACTTACAAACCTTTTGAAACACTTTAAGTTAACTTAAAGTGTATTTTGTCTAAATTTAAGAAGGCAGGTCTCTATAGTGGTCATGACACTCAAGATCATAAATCAGGTTTTGCACAAGCCTCAAGAGTTCATCCAAGCCTTGGAGATTCAATAAAAATATCAAGCACAAGTCTAATTGAACTAGACCATCATCAAAAGGTCATGTAAAAATAAAGTAGACCAGTTCACTTGTGTATTTTACAAGTGTACCTCAAATATCATCATGATCCAAAATATTATAGTGCCAGGGATTTATTCAAGCCAAGAACATACTCTATAATTTTTATGTCTGTGTGAGCTTTCTAGCTCAATTTTTGGAGCTTTAAAGTTATACTTACAGGGTAGGATGTTCATGCAAGTGTGAAATTTGAGATTCACAAAATGACCATTTAGAATCAAAAAGTCTTTTAAAGGTTTAAATTTGATCAAGATATAATAGTTTTCATGAGCTCATATACTAATAGCATAGATTTAGTGGTTCATTCTTGGGTCAAACAAGTGAAAAGGTCCCTGTGTTAAAATCCCTTAAAAGGCTACAAGCTGGATATGATCCAACAATGTAGGTTCATCAAGTAGAGATCTAATGGTGTATGTTCACTGATAAAAAGATGGGTCTAATATAGATCAATGATAAATATTCATTGATACCAATGATCTAATGGTGTTTATGAAATGGTAGGAAAGTGGGCCTAGGTAGATCAAAATCTTGTGTTGCTTTGTACATCTTGATCCAATGATATGAGTAAAATTTAGCATGTTGAAAGATATTCATAGAAAGAAATCAATGGACCACATTCATTCATATAAAGGATATAAATGGTGCATAGGAAGTTAAAAGGTCAAGATATGATAGTGAGGATTTGTGAAGCCAATGGGAGTAAAGATAGGTTGGATCAATTTGATTAGCTCAAGCAATATTCAATGGAAAAGGTCAAACCAAAAGAGTAGTTTTTGACTGATACAAACAAGTCTTGTAGATATCATATCATCACCATTAAATCTCATTCAAATGAAATTAAAGGGATACCATGATGTAATAAAGGTAATTAATGATAAAAGGGCACCATTGAAGCTAAATATGGATCTTTAATTCAAATATTCATCGCATACAAGGTTCATTATATGGCTATGTTTGCCATTCTTTAAAGGATACTTATATATGGTGAAGTTATTGTTTTTTATAGATAATTGAAGGTAAAAATATGTCTTATTGACCTAATATAGATTAAGAGAAAATATATGTAGTCTATAGGTCTGCATCGATATATGTGGCTATAAGAAAACCAATAAAGGAGATTGGTTTTCCATCTATAAAAAACATCTGGGTCCAGCTTTGATCAAGGGTAGATATTTGTGATCATGAAAAGAGTCCTCATCCTTTAACATCACCTTATTTTCAACAAATAACCATCTAAAATATATAAGGCCATGATTCTATTAGATTCATGAGCATGAAAGTTTTATCTTCAGTGGGAGATGGCATGAAGGATCAAAGAAAAGGATTTTTTAGTTGGGACTTGTAACTAAGATCATTTAATGCGTATTTAGAGCCTATGGGGATTTTTTCTCTTGGTAAACCATGATTATTTCCCTAATTGATTTAAAAAAATGATTAATCAAGTTTCAATTAATGATCTAGGATAGTGTGTTCCCTCTCTGATGATGTGTTCCCACATCCTTTCTCTCTCTCCCTTCTCCTATATAACCCCATTTTCTTCTCCATTTTAAGGGTTTTTATCTCTTAGAATTTTCTATTCATTTTTTGGACAAGGATACTAATTGAGACTCTTGAAAAAGTGTGCTCATTTGATAAGGTTGAACCCTATCTAAATATTTTTAAAACTACCTTTTGAAGTAATATGATCAACTCTTTCCCTATCTCTTATCTTTGATCAATGCTCAGTATGCTTGTACATGGTGCATTTGTGAAGGAGAGTCTTCTTAGTTCACTATCTTTCTACTTACCTCTTTGAAAGTGTTTTCCAGCTAACTTTTAGGTCTAGATTAGTGTCCTACTTAGACCTCTTCTATGAAATATTTATGCAATTAGTGAGATTGTGAGGTTATGTGGGCTATAGTTGTCTTATGCTAATTTAGTGTGGGTTCAAACTTGTATGAGTATCCATTTTGACTTTGGTGCATTACCTTTTAACCTTCTAGGATCCGTTATCAACCCTTTCTAACCCTTTTCCTTGTGACAAGCATTAGATCAGGTGAGCATCAAGAAGAAGCCATACTTCTCTAGAGGTCCAACCCCATTATAGGTGACCTATAACCTAAGATTGTTCCCATTGTGTAGTTCAATCAAAGGGATCCTGAAGAACTCTCTCCAATAGTATAGATTGATCCTACAACATGTACAATGTAGTTTCCCAATGTAACTTACTCTACAATATCATCATGATATGCCTCAAGGATTCCATCAAGATCCTCATGAATTATGTAGGTTCCAATACTAGTCTTTACAAAGCCACCTTAATATTCTCCCCACTCATCAAGATACTAGTCAAAAATACCATCAAAGAGATTTAAATTTTCTTGATCACTATGATGATCATCTTCTTCAATCACATTATAATTCATGTTAGAGTTGTGAGGCACATAAGGTTCAACATGAAAATTAAAAAAAGGCTCTAATTTTATTGTTACTTTTGAACCATATCTAGTCCTAAAATCCATGTAGGACCAATCTATAGTAAGATAACCTCAAATCTTAGCTATGAACTCTATAGGTAAACAAAGTGTAAAATGAAGAGGCACATCAACCATTATAAATTCTTGAGTGATGGTAAAGGTAGGACAATATTGAAAAATTATTTACAAACCTTTGATTATGATAATGGTCTTGGAATTTGATCCATCCAATTGAAGCACTCCTTTGATATGGGGTTCATACTTCAAGTTTAGTTTTTCAACTACCATTTTAGGCATAACATAAGTATTATCTCCAATATCAATGAGATAATTATTCATTAAATAATCCCTTATAATGATGGATAGATATAGTGGAAGAGGTTTTTATACCTTTTTAGCTTTGCTTGGTTGACCTTCACTTGACTTCATTATGTTTTTCAATGATAACTCTCTTTGGATAGGTTATTTGTATGTCAAATTGAGCTTGAACATCTCCTCTTGAAGTAGGTCTACTTGTCTAGGTATATCAAAGGTATCCCACATGGATACATTCACTTGAGACCTCTTCATTTTCTCTAAAATGTTAATGAAAGGACCACTATCTCTTGTTTGCCCACTAGAAGCCATCATGATGCCAACAACTTGTGAACTTTGAGGCATGAAAATATTCCTAACATTATGATCCCTTTGATTTGATTGTACATTTATAAAAAAATTAGACATACCTAGTCTTATACTTATTTAAACATTCATTGGAGAACCACTAACAACCCCTTGAACTTCCTCATCAACTTTACTCTTACTCCTTGTGTTTGTAGTTATATAGCTTGTATCCATACTTAGATTCCCTTGATGATTGACTGCACATGATTCATCTTGCTTCTAAATTCATAATACATCCCCCATTTTAGTACCTTGACCATCAATCATTCCTTCATTTGATGTTTCATTTTGAGTCATAGTTGGCATAATCCCCAAGTTTGCTATAAAGGCTTGGTTGAAGGCTTCTTGACATAAGGAGATGGATCATATGGTTGATCCAATGAAGGTTGATTTTTATTCTCTTGAGAATTTTTTTTTTTTGCGTAGGCACAAGTGTCATTGATGTATAAGTGGCATTGGGATTGTAACCACTATATGTATATTATTGGAGCAAGTATCCTTGACCTTGAGTATTACCTTGGAAAGGAGGTCTACTACCTTGATAGTTGGGGTAAGACTGACTAGGTTAATAGTGACCTTGGAAGGGCTTAATTTGATGTTTTTAGATAAGCCTCTTTAGATTTAGCATCTTTTACTCCAAAAATCTCATTCTTTCTACCTCATTAGGTTTGTTTGATTGACTAGGGGAAGTAGACTTGTTTTTTGGTGTAGGAATGGGAGAAATAATAAGTGTTAGAGTTTGAAAGTTAGGGAAAAGAGGCATGGGAGGTATTGGGGAAATATTCATAGCCTAAATTAAACAATTATCTTCACTAATGGCCATCTCATAGGAATTAGGTAGAGTGTTACCCCCATAGATTGAATCATCATTACAATATCACTATTAAATGTTTTAAGGTAATACAGGAAAGTATGATGAGATGTTAGCCTTACCAAGATTTGGATTCTATCCAATGTCTTTTGGAATGTTATATTGAAGTATTGAATGGATTCTTGAGGTTCCCTTTTAATTTTATTCAACTACTTTGTTAGTGACAAGTTATCACTCTTGTTCTCAAATCTTCTTCTCAATACATCTCCTAGCTCATCCCAAGTTGTGATTGATCTAGGTGCCAATGTTCCATACTAGTCTAGATACTTTCCTTTGAAGGAGATATCCATTAGCCTAATTTTAATGTTCTCCTCTATGATGTGATGGATATTTCATAAGTTAGAAATATTTATTATATGCTCAATGGGTGTGATAGAGGACTCATCAGTGTATGATGGGACACCTTTGAGGGTTGATATGGGGATATCATCATAGTGAGGAAGGTTTAGAGGGATATGGCCATTGAAGGAAACAAAAGGATGGTTCCTTGCCATGGTGGCCTTGGAAAATTTCAAGAATGGATGAATCAAAAACTTTTTTATGGGTTTTTGAGCAAGATAGGACCTCTTTGGATATAGATGGGTGTGTTCAAATATACTTGATTTGTAGGAATAAAGAGGAAGATTTTGAAACTCAAAATATATGCCTTTGGTGAGATACCTTATGTTTATATTAGGAATGAAAGGGTTGTGTACTAGTCATTTTGAAACCTTGGAGTCACCAAATACTACAAGAAGTGAACTATTAAAACTCTTTGTTGTCAAAGATAGCATTCACTTTGAACAACCTTCATGGACTTCATGTCCCACCAAGAATTCCAAAACTATTATCACCTAAAATTTCACCCTAGAGAAGTAAAAAGGACCTTCTCAAGTTTAAAACAACATGGAATTGTCTCCCTTCATATACAAGCCACTACAAAGAGATAGATCTCTAGGATATAGATGGGTGTGATAGAGGACTCATCAGTGTATGATGGGACACATTTGAGGGTTGATATGGGGATATCATCATAGTGAGGAAGGTTTAGAGGGATATGGCCATTGAAGGCAACAAAAGGATGGTTCCTTGCCATGGTGGCCTTGGAAAATTTCAAGAATGGATGAATCAAGAATTATTTTATGGGTTTGTGAGAAAGATAGGACCTCTTTGGATATAGATGGGTGTGTTCAAATCTACTTGATTTCTAGGAATAAAGAGGAAGATTTTGAAACTCAAAATATATGCCTTTGGTGAGATACCTTATGTTTATATTAGAAATGAAAGGGTTGTGTACTAGTCTTTTTGAAACTTTGGAGTCACCAAATACTGTAAGAAGTGAACTATTACAACTCTTTGTTGTCAAAGATAGCATTCACTTTGAACAACCTTCATGGACTTCATGTCCCACCAAGAATTCCAAAACTATTATCACCTAAAATTTCACCCTAGAGAAGTAAAAAGGACCTTCTCAAGTTTAAAACAACATGGAATTGTCTCCCTTCATAGACAAGCCACTACAAAGAGATAGATCTCTAGGATTGAAAGGGATAACTCCCTTGATTTTATGTCTTAAGCTCACACTACACTAAGCTATTCACTATTGGGGTGGAAAGGGAAGAAAGTTACATTAAATAACCAATGATACTGAGGTGATACACCAAGAAAACTCCACATAACACACTTTCATTTATTAAAGAAAGAAGACTACTCAAACCGAATCAACCTTATATCCTTCTAGCATAAATGTTTATCATAGAGGTAGATTGTTATGCCTATCTTCAGGTGGGTGAAGAGAAGGTCAAATATAAGACACTATTATTACCTCTCACACTTCAAGAAAAACTTGACAAATAGTACACTTTATGAAACCTATTGGATGGGATCTCATTCTCACAAACATGCAAGAGTAGACATGGAAAATAAAAAGAACATTTTCATCACTTATCAGCACACAAACCACTTAACACATTCAATTCAGATATTATATATGATGAAATAAACTTAAAAACTTTATTAAAAGGAAATTTTGGTGTTAAAACCAGCAGGGATTTGCCATACCAATTGTGGATCCAATACAAAGCCAAAAAGACTTGAATTTATAAAACTTAAAAGGAGAGAGAGAAGAACTGAAGCTCAAAGGTCACAAGACCATATGTAAATCTATGAAAACCATTAAAAAATCCATGAAATTAAGTGGAAAATAAATTATGAAACTGATATGAACATGTGTTACTCTCAAACAAGGCATCTTCCTTAATCTGGCATAGACTCTTCATTATCTTGCTTAGAATTGCCTTCATGATAGTGAGAAGTGAAATTGAGTGTCTAAAAATACAATAGGGACCCTTGAAACATATTATTTAATGTGAGAAGGTAGATAATATGTTATTTCATGTCATAAAATTTTCCCTAATTGATGGATTCATCTTTGTTACTTATCACTCACTACTAATAGTTATTTGTCACTAGTCTTCTAGGTAGTTTTCACACTTGTCATTCAAATAGTTTGAAATCTCTCAAAAGAAGATGTTGAATAGGTGTTATAAAATTTAAATGAGTATATTTTTTCATTTGGTCTATCTACTATACTTCCATGAAACTTATGGAATACTTCTCACCTCCATCACTTGATAGCCATCTTGTTCTCTCACTATCTACTTAGATTGTCTACCATGAATGGATTCACAAAGATGTGTTCAAGGGGTCTTGTAGATGTGTATGTGTATGAAATACACATGTAAAATGATATCATCCTTATATGATTTATTTATGCATGTTCATTCATTCCATGTCACTGACTATTAGACAAGTATGCCTTTTCTTATGGATTTAGCTCAATCCATGTATGAACCAATTGTAGGTGTCATCAAGGATCCTTGTAAGTGGTTATAAGTGTATAAGCACTATGTTTGACACTTATTATCCATTTTGAGTTCAATAGGAATATCTCTCACCTAGATGAGTTCTTCTCATGCCTCAAATTTATGTTTCAATCAATGCACTCTGTTGCACTAGCTACATTCACACTTTTAGACTCAAAGCACTATTATTTTAATTGAGTCATTTCAGTGGAAAATTGATCAACTTGGAATCTCCTTTACATTTCTTCCTCTTGACCAAAACCACATCCTTTCATGTTTAGATGTTTTTACCTTGCCCAAGCTATAAGAATGAATGCCTAATAATTTCTTAGACTCTCATGGACTCTTATTACAAGATAATTTTATTCAATGCAAAATCTCTTTTCAGAGATATTAAGGTAATGAGTTAATAAAATTTTCCAATTTGTGAACAAGATTTAAGTTTATTTTCATACAAATACTTTCATCATTATCACCTTGGTCTCATCAATACTCTTAGACCTAAATGAAGGCTTTAAGGAGCTCAACACCTTAATATCCACATTCTTCAGCTTCTTTGGACTTAACTCAGGTCATTATTGTGCTACTAATTATAAATGATGACTATATACATGAATGTGTATTAAATTTTTTAAAAAAACCAATATATAACCTCTTGAATGAATTAGTATCCTTATTTCCACTTTGAGATGTTTCAACACCTTAAAATATTCTTGTTTACATTAGCCTAATTAGTCAAGGATTACTCCCACTTGATTGCAGGTGACAATTGCATGATTTATTAAATATGTATATTAGAATTTAAATTTCACCAAGTACTTCTCTTGAGATCCAAAATTCAAAGGAACAATTGATCATCATTATTTAAAGAGGATTGAAATAGTGTACTACCATGGACCTGGAGTAACTATGAGAAAACAAAGCATTGCACCTATAAACAATACTTGCATACCATTGATAGTTATGATTCTATATCTCAAATAAGTGTTGTTTAATATAAATACACACTCACACATTACAACATAGATAAGAATAATATGTAAAGGAATGGGATATTCTAAAATATCATGTATAACACTTGGAAATATTAGACCACTATAGAAAGATGGAAAACATAAGAGATAATGGGGATGAGTAGTAATTTTGGATCATCAACCTTCTTAGTGATGATTCATGTAGTATAGTATATCAAACCAAGAAATATGATAAAGTCTAATTTCACTTGGAAAATGCATTCATTTGCACTCCTCATGTATTGTCTATACCAAAGGAAGACCAATTGACCTCTTTTTTATTACAAAAGAGAGAAATAGAAATATGGAATGGTTTTATGCCAAATTTGAACATGTTATGACCTATTAAGCATGGAAATGGACTAATGTGGCCTATAGAGATCTTACTGAAGCTCCCACTGTGAACATAGGATTGCAATAATGGGATATTAGTATTGTTTTAGTATATGAAATCAAAATCAAAATAACACATTGATAGCTAACACCTTAAGCCTATCTCAATGGGGGATCTTAGTTAATAAGAATAGAATGGAAAACATAACTAAAACACAAAATAAACCTTCTTTCACTTTCCTTGGATGCTCTAAACAGTTTGTTAAAGTGGCTTGCTTAGTTTGTGCTCATGAAGTATGTATTAATGAAGTGTGGCTACCTCTATATCTCCTTAGCATCATGTTTGGCTTTAGTTTGGCTTGGATTGGATCAATAATTTTATATTATAACACTAATTTTAATAGATTTATTAATGCATTTGGGCATTATAAGTTTGACATAAAAGATATTTTTAATGCAATAGGCAAGGTTTCCTATTTATAGATTTTCAGAATGGTTTAGAGTCAACCTGAACTGTCCATCCCAAGATGAAGATATGTAGATAAGGATTAATTCAATTATGTAATTGAAATTAATAAATAGGCTCATCAATATTTGGGATAAAGGAGAATAAACTAGGCATGGAGGGTCTTAATGAGGCATGGGAGGCATTAATTTAGATATTTATGGCATTTATGGCTTGTGGATGCCACCCCATAGCATGATGTCATTTGATGATGTATTAATGACAATTAATTTCTAAAAAATATATTTAAAAATTTCCATGGGAAATTAACTTAAGCTCTTGATTTGGTTTAATTAACCTTAAACATGATTAGTTAACTTTGATTAAAAACCTTGGTAATTTGTGTACAAATTAATCAAATTAGTCAAAATGTCATATTATTAGCTCAAAATTTGATTAGATTAGAATTGGAAGTTGATGTTAGATGTGTTGGAACCATCATCCCATTTAGGATGTTGAAATGAAAAATAATAAATGTAAATTTCTTGTACAAGAAATTTAATAGAAAAGAACAATCCAGAGTACTTAGGTGCAAAATTGACATTTTGACCTAAAATTATTTGATCAAAGTTAGCTAGCCCATAAATTGCATTACCTCATTTAGGGATACTTTGGCCAAAATCAGCATTTGAATATGTTAATTTCAAAAAAAATTGATGTATTTTATTATTTTTAAGCCAAATTGTGCATTTTGGTGAAAATTGTTCAAAGCCCTGATTGAAGGTTATTGGTGGCTAGAATTAGATGTCTATAGTTTGCCCCTATTCAAGAAGATGTAAACTATAGGCAAAGTAATATCTTCTAAAATAATGAGAGATGTCCTATATTCCAAATAGAAGATGATGGTTGAAGAAAAATCTCCAAAGAGTGTTTAGAAAGCCTATGATGATGCCCCCTCGAGGGAGTGGCCATTACATTTATTGATGGATGGTCCCTCAAAAAAGAAGAAAAAAGAAAGGTGGGATTAACTTGTGGTTGATAGTAATCCAAATGATAAAATGCTTGCATGCATTGATTTAAAAAGTACTAATTTTCCCAAAGGTAGTTATAATAAAAAATAAAAGTTAAAATAATGATTTGTTCATAGGTAGTTATAATCATTAAGAGGACCTAGATTGGCTAAAGATGATGGTGCCCCAGTTAGGGATAATTAGCAATCATAACTCAAGTATATAAATTAAAATATAGACTAAAAGATGAGTAGGTGAAAATGTAGATGTGATGGTCTTAATGACTAAATAATCCACAAATAACCAAGCATATGAGTGTGCAAAGTGAAAAAAGAGATGGATAGAAGAATGAGATTGATCAATAGAAAAGATTCAGTTTCACTTACCAACAAGGAGATGTTCATCCTTATTAGCAATGATACAACTAGAATGGTCAATAGGTTAATTAAATCAAGATGGGATGGAAAATTTTTCCAAGGTGATAAAGAGAAACATATATGCATCCATTGATTTTAGACTTTCTTGAAGCCAATTTTTATTGTAGCATGTGATGGTTAGCATCATGATATAGCACCATGAAGACTATCCCAAAATATGCATAAAGACTGACCCCTGATCCAATAAATAATTGAAAATAATGCACCAATGATAAAACCATGATGATAATTTTTATGTATGAATATGAATGGACTCAAGACTAATATGCACAAGGAATCACCCAATGAGCACATATAGATTGAGTCGAGGCAATAGTGTTGAAAGCAAACAAATAGGCAAGATAATAAACAAATAAACAGAAAGTGCATAAACAAATAAATAACTTGAAATAAACAAACAAATAGAAATATTGAAAACCAAATCAAAATAAAACATCTTAATAATGACCATGCCCTAGTAAGGTGGATCAAGGATAACTAACTAGGCTTAGATAGGATAAATGTTTTTGGATTTTGAAATATTTTAATGTTTTTAGCATTTTGAGGTATCTCAACTCATTAGAGAATGACAAAATACTTAATCACAAAATTATGAGAGTGTTTAGCTTAATTTACTCACAAAATGGTGAGAGTGTGACTTAGGTTACTCACAAAATGACAAGAGCATGGCCTAGGTTACTCATAAAATAGAAACAAAATGGCTTAGGTTGCTTGACAAATAGTGAAAGAATGGATTAAGGGGACTGAGGTGACCTCAAAATGAATTTATCATGACCTACATAGTCTTGAAATTCCCTCAAGTCATAGTAATTCCATCTACACAAAAGGTGAGGAAAAACCAACCAGGTCCCAATAAGTTCTAAAATCTAGCAAATGCCCAGCCAAATGAAAATAATAATGGCAAGATGATGCAATAATGCATGATAAATAAATGTTTCCCCTAGTTTTCCCATAATTTGATATAACTAGGATATAATAGCATAGATCAATGATACTAATTTACCCACAGGTGGTTATAATTAGTAGCAAGACTAGTGAACACTAATTTGCCCATAGGTGGTTATAATTAAGGTCACACATATAAACTTGATATAAGATCAAAAAATTAAATATATATTTTCAAATCAACTGTGATACTACTTTTATAGACTGTCATTTAAACATGAACATGATTTATTATTGAAACTTGATTAGAATCCCCTCACAAAAATTATGGGAAGAACCAAAGCAACCAAGATCAAAATAGGATTGGGTAGGATGGATAAAAATAGGCTTTGGTCTAAATAGGAATGGAATGGTCTTACTTTAGGATTATGATGGTTTTGATAGATTGGATAAAATGGGAAGAGATTTAACCCCAAGTGATAGGGTGACTAGTAAGGATATGTGACAATGGTAGAAGGATATGCAACAATGGAAATGGCATGATAATTGGGAATTGTATGGTACATGTTTTTGGCTGAGGATGGATGTTGGTTTTTGATATGTTTGGCCTAGGTATGGTAAATAACATATGATTATTTTGGTCCTACTTAAGTGGAGATGCACATCTTGATCAACAAATGATAAAAACATAAAAATCAATAATGTTATTTGCTATCTCACACCTCATCTGAATAGCTACTCTATCAAGAACTACCTGTAGATTTGATTGTCAATAATGATTTTGTGATCTTCATTAGTCCTTGATTTTTATTCCTTCAAACATCAAGACAAGGTATCTTTGTAGCCTCTATAAAGAAAAGTGTGGCCATGGATGGTAATTAGGGATAAAGACTAGATGATAGGTTTGATTGTGAAATGGACTGGTAGATGATAATGGAATGTGTAATAGCTGGGAAATAAATGAAGTTCAAGACTTTCAGTCACACATAATTTTTTTGATGTTATATTTGACATAACTTTGGATGTGGTAGGGCTGAAAACTTTTAAATATTCTCTTGATAAGACCACAAAATTTTTATATTATTTAGGGCTAAGAGTAGCTACCATTTGATTTGGCTGTAAAGTGGAAGCTATTTTGATTTGATCTATGATATCATTTTCATTAAATAGTGAAAAAAAATATGCTTAGTTATTGGCACCTCGATGAGGTTTTCACCAATGACGTTGTCTTCATTTTCCCATAGCACCTCCAAAAAGGTGTCACTAATGAACATTGGATTTTGAATTTGATTTTCTTCTATTGCTTCCAGAAAAGTTTCACAAAATGATGTTGAGTTTGAACTTTGCATGTCTTCTAGTACCTCTAAAAAGGTTTCACTAGGAGACTTTTCTTCTGCTATATGAATATGGTCTTGGCTTTCTTGATCTTTTTCAACTACTATGACACCATGGATGTAGTTTAACAAAGTGTGATTCTATTGGTCCCAATCAAAACTTGTGGGAGATGTAATGTCAATGATATGGCTATGTTGGCTGATGGTAATGGAATGGGGAGAAGCTACATAATCCTTGTAGAAGATACTAGGATAACTTATGTTGAAGATGAAGTACTCATCTTCAAAAACTATAAAAGGGTCATAAATGTATTCAAACTAATTTGTGAGGCATACGTAACTAATATTGTAACAATATTGAATGTATTTTGTTTTTGAATCTAATTTTGACTCAAAGGACTCTAAATCCAATGTCAAGACTGATATTGATTCTTCTATTGATGTTATATTTGATGTCAGTTTAAGAATAGAACTTGACTCTAACTCTAATTATTCATCTGATGGGTACCCTATTACAATAATGTCTTATTAAATGTTTGGTATTATATAATTGATGGACTATGATGTCATATTGGGATCCACAAAGACTAATTTTTTAAAGTGAGACTCTTCCATAATGTAAAAAATGTCAATAGACAACTCCTTAAAGACTGGTTTGGCAATAGGAGGCTCTTGAAAAATAGGCATATTGTCAAGGTAATGATTTTCCCAAAGGTGGTTATAATCATTAAGAAGTGACTCAAAAAAGACTAGCTTATCAGAGTGAGACTCAACAATTGGTATAGGATCAATAGGTGATTTATCACAGGTTAACTTATCACAAGTGATTGGTTTGATAAAAACATATCAAATTGGTTGGTTTTCTTGGCCTTGGTTTCTAATGAGTTGAAAAATACTAGTTTTAAACATATCTTAGTATTTGAATGATTGGATGGGTTGAGGTTTTGATTGGATTAGTACCCGATGAGGAATGGCCTATGGTTGGATAATGGTAGGGTATTGAGGAGCATGATTTCTCACATGAGCCAAAGGATGAAGTCCTAAAATAGTAATAGTGGGGTGGTGTAAGGCTTGGTTATTTGTACAAGTTGAATGACTAGGTCTTGGAATGATGAAGGGGCATTATGGTGCTTGATTACTTACACAAAATAAAGGACAAAGTCCTAGAGGGATAATTTTAGGGAATTGTAGAGCATGGTTGTTTTCACAAGCTCAATAATGAGGTCTTGGTATGAAAATGGTGTGACATTGTGGTCTTAGAATAGAAATGGTATGTAGTGGAGCCTGATTACTCACATAAGCCAAAGCATCCAAGTCCTCCTTATAAACCATATCATCCCAGTTGGTAACTTGATTTGGATTTTATAGATTTTGACTATGTTCTCCATATAGAGTATTATAGGGAGAATAATAAAACTCCTTAGAAAATCTTTCTCTATAGGGGTTCCTAGTGGGATTTTTTGTAGCCATTCTATCATAAGTTATATTGTACATGACTCCACCATAAGTGTAGCTAGACATATCTACATAAGTTATGAAATCTTCAAAATAAAAAGGCTTAGAGTTTTTCAAACTCTAAAAAACTATGTCCAAAAGATAAATGGTTCAAACTTGGTCAAAGGTGGAGTTGTATCTCTAGTGTGGCCTAAAAATGGATTTGTACCTCTAAAATGGTTTGAAATTGGAGTTGTATCTCTAAACTAGTTTTTAATTAAAACTTGGCATAAAATAGTCTAGCGTCAAATTTATAATGTCTAATGTCAAATGTCATACACACAAAAGGTCAAGTGTCTAAATAAAAACTGACATGTTAAAAGTCTAGGTCAAAGTGTTTCAAACAAGGTCTAAAATAGGAAAGGGAAAAGAGTTGCTAGGTATTTTGTCCAAACATGGAGTTAAAATATAGGCTCAAATAGGTTGTGCTAGGAATTTTATCCAAACAATGTCAAAAGCTAGGCTTGAAACAAAGGATTGATGTGATTTGATTTTAATCTAATAAGTTTGGAAACAACTATGCAATAGACTCGGCACATGGAATCAAACATAAACATGATTAGTTGGTATATGTCATGAGGCAAAAGGCATTTGGAGAAAGGTTGTGCTCTCCCAAACATAGGCACAAATAATGATTAGGGTAGGCATTGAACAAACAAACCATCAATAGTTTTCAAATTTGGGTAATCAATTGATGAAAGTTATGTAACCTAAAAAAGAAAGATCTTTGTATCAACCCCATGAATTGAGGTCTAAATAGAAATAAATCAATGTTTAAATCCAAAATTTGACAAGGTTAATTGAAAACTCAATGTTAAAAACTAAGTTTTTGTTAGTCTCAACCCAACCTGGCTCTGATACCACGTGTTGGGGACATGAAACACCAGAAGCACACAATTGATTACCAAATACCAAGCAACTTAATATGCGGAAATAACCAGAATCAACAAGTAACTAGAATCCAGAAATAACACAAGATATGAGAGACAATACACAACTTGTATTAATACTCATACAAAAAAGAATACAATAAAGAAAATGCCACTTCTTCTCCACCACCTCTTCAGAGGCTTCCCACACCTCAAAGCTCTCTCTCTTAGGTCCCAACACCCAACTTAAACACTGAGTTGGTGTTCACCTTATACCTGTGCTCCACGCACACCACAAGTGCTCCACGCACTCCACAAGTGCTCCATGCACTCCACAAGTACTCAAACGTACTCCAAGTAGACCTCTCCTGATATTGCTCCCTGTTGTGTTGCTATCCTATCTGATCTCCAACCTACAGATCAAGCTGGTTCTGCACACCTGTGAACCTTGACCTTGCACACACACACACTTGCATATCAATGATCTTACTTACCATGTAGATCTCCTATAAAATCCATGCTCACCTGATGACCAAGATCATACACTCCTGAAGAACCCTACTGATTCTCCAATCCAGCACCCACCTTGGTACTGTGGCACTAGGAGGAACACACCATTGCTCTACCTCACACACAGAAGGAGCTTATAATAATGCTCTCTTACTCCCTAGCACACTTTTACAATACAACCATGAGTCTATTATATAGATCTCATCCAAACAATAATTAGACACCTAGTACAATAATTAGATCCGCAACTCTCAGTCTATAATTAACACTAAACATGCAAACACTTGGTTCATCCACTGACTGCCCGTAATATACTCGCAGTCGAACCACACAGGTGACCGACGCCGGTCCCTGTCTGCCTGGGGTCGCCGACATCGGCCGATCTCTGACCGACATTGGTTGCTCTCCTACCCTATCCTGCCAACGTCAGTTGGCCTGACCGATGCCAGTGTCTGTGACACTCCAACAACTCCTCCAATGGCATTCTCCATGTCTGCATCAGTGAAGCTTTTAGCTCCACAATCTAACAATCTCCCACTTGGAGATAAATAGATGCACTATACCTGTACCTGTACCCCGTCTAATCTATTTCTTGGCTTGTATCCCTCTTCAAGCTCAATCTTGAAGAACACCCACCACACAACCTGTGGTTTACCTCCTATCATCTGAGTACCCTGCCGCATCTGATCCTACAATCTCATGTAGTGAAGTCCTGACCCTGAATAGCATGAATCCCTGCTGCTAGTCTCTCTCAAATACCTGAGAATCCACTTCTCTGAATTGGATCCTAACTCTCTAACAGCTCCCACTGCTTGGGAAAACTTAGGTCTATACTAGACCTCATGTGATTTCAGACACTGAACTGTCCAGCCCTTGGTGCACTCTGATTCTGCATCCTGCATATCGCTAACACCTGATTCACATCAGCTCCCACTGGAGACAAAATTAACCTATAATCTCCATGTCTCCCATGCCAAAGAATTTCACTGCTCCAAATTCTTCATAGCAAACCACTGAACTAATCTTACCCTTAGCTCAGCAAAACCTGTATGTACACCTCTGCTAGCTAGCATACTATCCACATACAGCAATAGAATGATGTTGCAATCATCATCCCCCTGGTAAGTCAAACCACAGTAGTTACCCGAACATTGACTAAAGTCATGCTTCATCCTCCACCTATCAAAACCTGTACCACTGTCCTGCAGCTACTCAAGACCATTTGCCTGGTCTTCTGTCTCACGTGTCTGTTCTCTCTATTCTTCAACTAAGGTATCCATTCATCTCTCAGTGCTGACATACTAGCTGACAACCCTACCAAATCCCCTATTTGGTTCTGCAATCTCTCCATGCCACACTCCCACTGTTTCCTAGATCCTTCCTGCTCTGTAGTTAGTAACTAGTGTAAAGAAGAGGAAAAAAGAATTTGAGGCTTACTTACGTCTTCATTCCTCCGTATGGGTGTTTGAGACTCTTTGACAGCTCACTGTCCACCCAAAATTCATTACAGTGACCGACCTCGGCCACCCCACAGTCTGCATCCGACTGACATCGGTTCTTGTGCCTATCCTAACTACCAACCCTGTTGATGTCAGTGTCCTCCTTCTACTGATGTCAGTTTTAATGCCAATGCCGGTACCTGTGTTTCCTGTGAGTGATGACTTTTTACCCGTGAGCTCCTTTGAATCAATTCCCATGTCCAAACTGCCTTGCTCAGAAGTATCCAACCCCATCCACTGGTCTCTGTCTGCCATCTCCTCCAAGAACACCAAGGCTTTCCAGTTCTTAAGCCTATCAAATATATCTATCTTCCGCTTAAGAACATACATCTCCTTCCTGCTCATGTGACCAAGCCTACGAAGCCACGTCTCTGCAACAAAAGAAGAATCAGTAATATAAACAAGTAGATAAAGAGTACCTATTTTCTTACCACCAGCTAATTCAAGTGCATCCACTGTGAGAGTTCTCGTACATCTCCCATCACCCAACTCTTCTGAAGAAATTAGCCATATCTCCAAACCTGGGACCTGCATGACCTCCTTCAACACCCATGTGTTGACCGCCTGCAATTTTAGCTTCACTTCCCCTTTGCCAATTCTTTGGCAAGGCTCACCATCTTCTCTATCTAGGGCTGCATGGAAAGAGGCAACCGAATCTGTAAGACAAGATTCAACTTTATCCAAGAAACCTCCCAAAGCATCCTGTGCCACATCACTTGCAACATCTACTTCTTCAGTTCCTCCATGCTGATCTTCCACAAACCAACAATTTCCTTTTACCTGCTCTTTCTTTCCATCAGACCATAAGTGACCATCTGTGCTTTTCAACTCCTCCATCCTTAGCTTACTTTGATCTGCCATTGCTCTACTCCCACTCAATTAGAAACCCCTGAGAGTGACCTGTAACCAAACACAAAACTGCTTCCTGCAACCTTAGCTCTGATACCACTTGTTAGTCTCAACCCAACCTTGCTCTGATACCACGTGTTGGGGACATGAAACACTGAAAGCACACAATTGATTACCAAATACCAAGCAACTTAATTTGTGGAAATAACCAGAATCAACAAGTAACTAGAATCCAGAAATAACACAAGATATGAGAGACAATACACAACTTGTATTAATACTCATACAGAAAAGAACACAATAAAGAAAATGCCACTTCTTCTCCACTACCTCTTCAGAGGCTTCCCACACCTCCAGTGAATAGTAATTCTCTCCTCAAAGCTCTCTCTCTTAGGTCCCAACACCCAACTCAAACACTGAGTTGGTGTTCACCTTATACCTGTGCTCCACACACACCACAAGTGCTCCACGCACTCCACAAGTGCTCCACACACTCCACAAGTACTCAAACGTACTCCAAGTAGACCTCTCCTGATACTGCTCCCTATTGTGTTGCTGTCCTATCTAATCTCCAACCTACAGATCAAACTGGTTCTGCACACCTGTGAACCTTGACCTTGCACACACACACACCTGCATATCAATGATCTTACTTACCATGTATATCTCATATAGAAGCCATGCTCACCTGATGACCAAGATCATACACTCCTAAAGAACCCTGCTGATTCTCCAATCCAGCACCCACCTTGGTACTGTGGCACTAGGAGGAACACACCATTGCTCTACCTCACACACAGAAGGAGCTTATAATAATGCTCTCTTACTCCCTAGCACACTTTTACAATACAACCATGAGTCTATTATATAGATCTCATCCAAACAATAATTAGACACCTAGTACAATAATTAGATCCGCAGCTCTCAATCTATAATTAGCACTAAATATGCAAATACTTGGTTCGTCCACTGACTACCCATAATATACTCACAGTCGAACCACACAGGTGACCGACGCCAGTCCCTGTCTGCCTGGGATCACCGACATCAGCCGATCTCTGATCGATGTCAGTTGCTCTCCTGCCCTATCCTGCCGATGTCGGTTGGCCTGACTGACGCCGGTGTTTGTGACACTCCAGCAACTCCTCCAATGGCATTCTCCATGTCTGCATCAGTGAAGCTTTTAGCTCCACAATCTAACAGTTTTAACCAAACAAACTAGATAAGATTGGATAACATGATGGTGCATAAACAAGGTCTAAATGGTATACATGACATGGTTCAAAACAAATAGTTTTTGATACAATGGTAAACAAGTTTTGAAACAATTATGTAAGCATGATAAAATGATGTGATCAATGATATGTTTCAAAGACTCAAATGCAAAATGGTTTGAGATGTTTTGGGTAGCTTAACGCTACTTTCCATAACTCAAATGACACAAAAATAATTTTAACAAAAATTTCATGGCACAAGTGTCGTATAAAATGGCTATCATTACACTTCTTTAGACAAAAGAGTGTTGTATAAACAAACTGGTCTTGACAAGGTTTATATACAAACAAACAAGTTTTAGTCTCAAAACACCAAGTAATAAAATGACAAAATACAAGTAAATCATCCAAATTCTTATTAAGTGTATGTCAATGTGGGGTTGACTAAAACTAATTGGTTTTTGATCATTTCTATATGGATCTCATGTCTAACAAATTTCACATTAGCAAACAAGAGAAGTAACACTTTAATTGTGTGTTTTTATAACTTGGTTTGTTATAAAAAGTTCTTGTCCTTGTTGCAATCACTACATCCATCACTTGCTCAGTGTAGTGCGATGTCTAATGTGCAAATAAATCTTGTGTGTAACTCCAACACTAGAAGGTGGTTTAACCACTCAAACCTTTGATCATAGTGGGAGTGATGAAGTCAATGCTAGGAGATGAAACCCTAAGTCAAAGCTTCCCTAAATAACTTGTGGGAGGTAATGAATTCCCCCTAGCAAGCCAAGTTTGCATAAAAATTAATGACTCAATAGAAATACTTTAGGGTCATTTCAAGGTCACCCAAAATATTATGAGTTTTTGGGGAAAGATTTAGATGACATTATTTTTATGCCTTGGACGAGGCATGTTTGTAATAAAAATGGTGTTATTTATTCTAAAAGTTCTCTAAAGTGGATGGATGTAAGAACATACACACATGAACCTTCTTTTTGCCAATCAATTAATTAATCATCTATTGAATACAAACTTGACAAATGAGTCCAATTTTAGGCACTAAAACAAAAGTTTGGTGATGTTCTTTTGATCCCTTGGTCTTAAGTTGTAAAAACATGTAAAGATTACAACAACAAAAAATAAGCACGTACGATCACTTTAAACCCAAATTTTGAAGTGTTCAAGACTTAGCATGTTGAAGATTCATTTTAGGCACCAAATTTGAAGTATCCATTATTTATACCAAGTTATTTTTCAAACTCCAAATTGAAGTGTATGATTAGTTAAAACACATAAATTAACTTCTAAACCATCCTTTAAACCTATAAAAACAATATTAGGCCCACCTAATTTAAAGCACATTAGATTATGAGACATATTTTTGAAAAATGATCTCTTGGGTTGACAGGCGAGTTGGGTTGAATAGGTGAGTTGGGTTGACAAGTGAGTTGAATTGAAAGTCAAGTTGAGCTAACAGTCAAGTTGGCCTGACAGGTGAGTTGGGTTGCATAGTCTTGAAAATAAAACCATGGCTTTAAAAAATGGATTTTTGCTCAAATTTTTATATTGTTTGCCTCCACACTCTAAGATCCTATATGAAAATGGTTATTATGTTGCTTGTATGTAAAATTTGACAAAATTTGTGAGGCTAGGTCCCACCAGGCATGCCATTTGTGAACATAATATTTCAATAAGGGGAGATTAGTATTATGTTAGTATATGAAATAAAAATCAAAATAACACACTAATAGCTAACACCTTAAGCCTATCTCAATGGGAGAGATTAGTTAACAATACTAGAATGGAAAACACAACTAAAATTTAAAAGAAACTTTCTTTCACTTTCCTTGGATGCTCCAAATAGCTTGTTGAAGTGGATTTCTTGGTTTTGCTCATGAACTCTGCATCAATGAAGTGTGGCTACCTCTATTTCTCTTTGGCACCATGTGTGGCATTTGGTTTGGCTTGGCTTGGCTCAATAATTTGACATTATAACACTAATTTTAGTGGATTTTTGAATGCATTTAGGCATTATAAGTTTGGCATAAAATATATTTTTAATGAATTAGGGAAGGCCTCTTATTTATAAATTTTTGGAATCGTTTTGAATCAAACTAGACCATCCATCTAGGGATAAAGATGTGTGGCTAAGGATTAATTCAATTATGTAATTAAAATTCATAAATAGGATCATAAATATTTGGGATAGAGGGGAATTAACTAGGCATGGATGGTCTAAATGAGGCATGAGAGGTATTAATTTAGATATTTGTGGCATTTATGACTTTTGGATGCCACCCCATAGGATGATGTCATTTGATGATGCAGTTAATGACAATCAATTTTTTTAAAATGATATTCAAAAATTTCCATGGAAAACTAAATTAAGATCTTTATTTGGTTTAATTATCCTTAAATATGATTAGGAAATTTTGATGCAAAACCTTGGTAATTGTGCACAAATTAATCAAATTGGTCAAAATGTCATATTATTAGCTCAAAATTTGATTGGATTAGAATTGTAAGTTGATGTTAGATGCATTGGAACCATTCTTTAAGCATTGAATATTCTAAGGGGGGGTGGTGAATTAGTATATTATATATATTTTCTTTAATCTAATTTTTTTCCTTGACCACTTAATCACACATTCAAGATACACAATAAAACTAAAACAATAACATGCACCACACAAAAGAGAGAAAGAAACCAAATTTTTACATGGAAACCTAAAGTGGGAAAAACCACAGAGAACAATCTCAAGTATATGAATGAGCACCAACTCAAATTATAAAGTTTTCAAGCACCAACTTACAGGAGAACTAACCCATTTTTTGAGCACCAACACAACAACTATTTGTGAGCACCAATCCATATGAGCACCAACCCCTTGCAAATATTTGTGAGCACCAATTCCTCCTGTGTATAAAACACAACTATATCTCAATTTTTCTTACTCAACAAATGATAGAACTCTATAAGATCTCCTACTTTTCTCTCCTCTTTTCTTATATAAAACAATTACAAAACCATGCACTCTCTTGCATATTAAAAATGGCTTCCCAAACCTTTATTTATAGCTTTAAAAATGACCTTTAGAATTCACCCTTTGTGACCCTTCAATCCTCATGAAAAATGGTGCCAAAATTCCATGACCCTTTGTATCCTTGCATTTAAAAAGTAATATGGTGACCCTTCAAAAGCAAATACATCCTTTCCTCTTTTGTCTTTATCTTAGTGACTTTTTGTATTCCTCAAAGTGTCCCTTCATAGAAAAATGTACCATGCCCTCTTTTATCTTCACATGGTGACTCTTGAAATTTCTCAAGATGACTCTTCATGAGAAAATGTATCTCATTCATCTTTTGTCTTTACCCTATGACTCTTTGACTTCTCCATGGGCCCTCTTTTGAATTATATGAAACCAAAAATATATTTGTTACTATTAAATAATTATTAACACATATTAGCCAAGATATGAATATTAAAAACACAATTAAATACAATGGGGCCTTTATTATCAATGATATACCTTTGACATCAGTCACAATATTTCCAATAATTTCCCCTTTGACATTGATGGCAACCTCAAACTGAAATTGCCACATCCTGAACGTGTACTACACATGTCAACTTGCACATATTACCATATAAAAAATATACAATAACTCCCCCTTACTATAGAAATGTATACCTATTCCCTATACCTATTTTTCACTTTTACCTATACCTATACCTATTTCTATTCTTCTCCCCCTTTGACATCAATGATAAAGTGCCTATCTTGGAACTAACACTTATCTCCCCCTCAAATGATGTGGATCTTCAATGTTAGGAAGTAAAATAAATTACTCCCAACTTCTCTTTTAGATACTCAAATGTGTCTTTTGGTAGTGCCTTGGTGAAAATATCTAAATATGCTCTGTAGTATTGATATATTCTATCTTAACATGTTGATCTATAACCTGCTCTCTCAAGAAGTGATATCTAATGGGAATATGTTTTATTCTTGAAAGCATCACTAGACTCTTCAAAATATTAATAGAACTTATGTTGTCACAAAAAATAGAAATAGGTTCATCATATTTTACCTTGATATCTTCCAAAGTTTACTTCATCCAAAGTAGTTAAATACAACATAATACCGTTGAAATATATTTTGTTTCAGCTGTAGAAAGTGATACTAAATTTTGTTTTTTGCTTAGCCATGATACTAAGCTATCACTGAGGAAGAAAGATCCTCCACTTGTACTATTTTTATCATCCAAGAAACCTACCCAATTTAAATCTATATAATCAACTAAAGTCATATATTTACCTATGGGATACCATAATCCATAATCCAATGTCCCCTTGATATATCTGAATATTCTCTTCACTAACTGAACATGACTATCTTTTGGAGCTGTTTGATATCTTACAACCATACCTACTATATGCATGATGTCTACCCTTGATGATATCAAATATAAAATAATACCAATCATAGATCTATACAAAGATTGATATACAATAGGTGAATCTTCATCTTTGCTTACCTTGTTTCTTATATTCATTGGTGTGACAACTGGTACAAATTCCTCAAAACCAAAAAAAATCAACATTTTCTTAGTATATTTACTTTGAAATAGGAAAACTCCTTTATTTGACTAAAATATTTGTAATCCTAAAAAAAATGACAATTCTCCAAGCATAGACATCTCAAATTCTTTTTCCATATTATCAAAAAAAATCTTTTGTCATCTTTTCAATGTTTCCTTCAAAGTTGATGTCATCAACATATACCATAAAAATTAATTGATGCTCACTTTTTATTTTGATGTAGAGATTACTATCAACAAATCCTTTCTTGAAACCTTGATCTTGCAGGTACTTATCAAGTCTTGCATACCAAGCTCTAGGAGCTTGTTTCAATCCATACAGTACTTTCTTCAATCTACATACATGGATACTAATATTTGAGAGAATAAATCCCTTAGGGTTCTCAATGTAGACATCTTCTTCTAGATTCTCATTTAGGAAGGTAGATTTGACATCCATTTGAAACACTTTAAAAATTTTAAACACTGCATATGCAAGAAACATTCTAATAGCACCTATCCTTGCCACTGGTACGAAAGTTTCTTCAAAATCTATTTCCTCAATTTGAGCATATCTTTTACATACTAATCTAGTGTTATTCTTGGTCATTTCTCCATTTTCATTCAACTTATTTCTGAAAACCCATTTTGTTCCTATCACATTGTTATCTTTTGGTCTAGGCATTAATTCCCAAGTATCATTATTTTCTATATGATTTAATTCTTCATCCATTGCCTTAACCCAATGCTTATCATGTCTAACTTCTAAAAAAGTTCTAGGCTAAATTTTGGATAACAAAAAGAAGTTAACTTACTCAGATTCACTTACCATCATTCTTTTAGTGTGAATTCCTTCATTTATGTCATTGATGATGTCACTTTCATTATGATTTCTCTAGACATATTTGGATGGATTTTTGGTATCTTTTTTCTCCTTCTTCTCATCTTCATCTAATTCTTCAAAGTCTTCCTCTTCAATGATTTCAAGAATGTCTATTAGATCACTGATTCTTTGTGTTCCATCTTCTTCTATCTTGACACTTGCACTTTCAACTATTTTTTTGGTTCTTTTATTATAACATTTATAAGATTTAATTTTTCAAGAATAACCAAGAAATATACCTTCATTTACTCTAGATTCAAACTTACCCAATTTTTTATCAGTTCTCTTTATGAAGCATCTACTACCAAAAACTATAAAATAATCAACTATAGCTGGTTTATCTTTCCATAGTACATAAGGAGTATTGTCACTGTTGACTTTCAATAATACTCTATTCTAGATATACACTACTACACCAACTACCTCTCTCCAATATTTATCTAGTATCTTGGATTCATTTAGCATTGTCCTTTCCATATCCTAAATTGTTCTATTTCTCCATTCAGCTACTCTATTTTGTTGTGAAGTTTTGGATACTGAATAATGTCTCTTTATTTTATGGTCTTCACAACAACCAATAAATTGATCTGACATGAATTATCTTCGTTGATCTGATCTTAGGTGCTTAATCTTCAAATCAATTTCATTCTCAACTAATGCTTTGAATGCTTTAAAATATCTGAAAGCTTTTGATTTTTTATTTAAAAATATTACCTAAGTCATATGTGAAAAATCATCAGTAAGAAACATGAAATATTTCTCAATTTGAGTACTTTGGGTTCTCATAGGTCCACATAAATCAGTGTAAACAAGCTCTAACATCTAAGTAGTTGAGTATTCTTTTGTTTTGAACCACCTTCTGGCTTGCTTCTCATGCTGCCAAGGTTCACAAAACATGTTGGATGGCTTTGTAATCCTTGAAATATTTCTAACTACTTGCTTATTGCTGATGTTGACAAGATTTTTAAAATTTATGTATCCCATTTTCCTATGTCATAGCCAACTTTCTTCAATCTGACTCAAACAACATTTTGATCTTTGATGTCTAATAATATATACAAATTATTACCTATTTTTTTAGCATCTGAATCTTTTCTCATAATTTCATAATATTTTACATAAAACTTTAGTGTATACCCCTGATCACATATTTGACTTACACTCAAAATATTATGCTTAAGACCTTCTACATACAAAACATTTTCAGTTTAAGTTCTACCATTATCCAAACTTGGTGTACCTTTTCTAGAAATTTTAGTAGTAGTATTATCTCTGAATTTCACTATGCCACCATTGATCTTCTTCAAGGTTATGAACTTGCTCTTGTCTCTTATCATATGCCTCAAATATCCACTATCAATTAACCATGGATTTTATTCATTTATTGCATGCAAAGCTATCTGTACCAATAGATATTTTTTAGGTTGTTTCTTCTGCCATGAACTTGTCTGAACTTTTTTCTTGATGAATAGAGCCTTGAAAATTTGGTCCTTCTTGACTAACTCGAACATGCTTCTATAGTACCAAGCTATGTGTCCAAATTTATTGTACTTTTAACATATTATATCCTCTTCATTAAAGCCTAATAGAGGAGAAAAAGAGTTATAGCTTCTGCTTGACTCTGCATGAGTTTCCTTCTTATTTCTAAAATTGTTAGCCCTTTTTTGACATTCTATTTTCTTATGACCATATCCATTAAAATAAAAATATTAACCATAAAAATAGGACCTATTTGTGTATCTTTGACCTGATTGCCTTTTTTAGCTCTGTTCCTTCTAGCCTTCTTTGTTTGAGATGTCCTTTGTATTCTTAACTTCTTCCCTTTTTTATTTCCTCTTTTGTAAGAGCTTCAACATAGCTCTTTCCTTTTTTTTTGTTAACTTTTTTTGTGAAAGTAGTGGCCTCCCCTTTCTCTTTTTCAAATTAGATACCTATCTTATCTAAAATTTATCTTTAACTTTCTAATATCTTATTCAACATATTAGTGTTATTCTCAAATTTTAAATCATTGGTTGCTTTATCATTGATTGATTTATTTATTTTCTCAAGATCTGATTTTAAAAAAGCAATTTCAATAACATACCTTTTACATTCTTCACTTATTTTTAGAAATTATACTATTAGATATTTTTCATTCTTCTTGGCTTCTTTAAAGTGTGTTTTTAGATATTTAATTATTTATTTTCTCAAGAACTGATTTTAAAAAAGCAATTTCAATAACATACCTTTTACATTCTTCACTTATTTTTTAAAATTATACTATTAGATATTTTTCATTCTTCTTGGCTTCTTTAAAGTGTGTTTTTAAAATTTAATTTTTTTCAATATGGAGATTCAATCTTTGATTCTTATTCTCAAGATATTTTACTCTTTTAAGGAACAAATGATTTTTCCTTCTAGATTCACTTTGGCTTCATCATGTTCATCTTCATGTATGGCCATGAATAGAATCTCTTCTTCTTCTAAATCACTAACTTCACTATCTTTGGCTAAGCTAGAATATTTAGAATATAAACTTTTCTTCTCAAATCCCTTCATGAATTTTTCTTTGAAATTCTTCTTGTATGTAGACTTTCCTTCTTCATTGTCACCATTACACTTATCTAGGCACTTAGCTACAAAATTTCCAATCTTTTCATAATTAAAATATTTAAAAGGTAATTTCTTTTGATATTTACTTAATCCATTTTTTGGCTTACAAATGAATAGAGCTCCATTGTCATCTTCATCATCTCTAGAACTGTCTTGATTCTTGAATATTAGCCTTCTCTTTCTTTAATATCTTGAAATAAACTTCTCTCTTTGAGGGTTTCTCTTATTCAATTTTCATATTATATGTTGTAAGAATACCATGTAGCTCATCCGTCTTTAGCTTGGCTAAATTTTTCATCTCTTCAATTGCCAAAACTTTTATATCATATTTCAATGGTAGAGATCTCAAAACTTTTTGTACCACAATTAATTCTTCTAAATTTTCTCCAAAACCTTGAATCTGATTAACTATTTGATCAACTTGAAAAAGGTAACTTGCTATATTTTCTTCTTCTTCCATCTTCAAACTCTCAAACTATCTTCTAAAAGTCTAAAGCTTAGCTTGCTAAATCTTTCCATCACCTTTGTAAATATTCTCAAGTTTTACCCAAGTTTCATGAGCATATTTATATTTTATAACTTTAACAAATTTTGATTCACATAAAATAGCATTTAAATCATTAGCATTATTTTTATTTACCTTCATTTCTGTCATAGTAGTTACAAGTATCTGTGGCTCTTCATATTCCTCCACCAATACTTGCCAAATGTCCAATCCAAGGGCCATCAAATAATTCCTCATCCTTATGATCCAAAAAGCATAATTTGTCCCATCAAACAAAGGTGCCTTATTTGTATAAAAACCTTCATGTGATCTAGTCATCGTGTTTTCCCCAATCTACCTTCAAGCTGTAAATTTTTTGAAAAAGGAACCTGCTCTGATACCAATTATTAAGCATAAAATATACTGAGAGGGGGGGTGAATTAGTATATTAAATATCTTTTCTTGAACTACTTAATCACACATTCAAGATATGCAATAAAATTGAAATAATAAAATGCACCACGAGAGAGAGAGAGAGAGAGAGAGAGAGAGAGAGAGAGAGAGAGAGAGAGAGAGAGAGAGAGAGAGAGAGAGAGAGAGAGAGAGAGAGAGAGAGAGAGAGAGAGAGAGAGAGAGTAGATTTTTACGTAGAAACCCAAAGTGAGAAAAACCACAAAGAATAATCTCAAGTATATGAATGAGCACCAACTCAAATTAAAAAGTTCAAAAGCACAAACTTGCAAGATCACCAACCCTTTTTTTGAGCACCAACACAACTACTACTTGTGAGCATCAACCCACAAGAGCACCAATCCCTCTTGTGTATAAAACATAACTATCTCTCAATGTTGCTTACACAACAAATGATAGAACTCTACAATATCTCCTAGTTTTCTCTCCTTTTTTCTTATATAAAATAATTACAAAATGATACACTCTCTTGGATATTACAAATAGCTTCTTAAGTCTTTATTTATATCTTTCCAAATGAACTTTGGAATTCATCCTTTGTGACCCTTCCATCCTCATGGAAAATGGTGTCAAACTTGCATGACTCTTTGTATCCTTGCATTTAAAAAGCCACATGGTGACCCTTCATAAGCAAATGCATATTTTTCTCTTTTGTCTTTATCTTAGTGAATTTTCATATTCTTCAAAGTGTCCCTTCATGGAAAAATGTGTCATACCCTATTTTGTCTTCACATGGTGAATCTTGTAATTCCTCAAGATGACTCTTCATGAAAAAATGCATTCCATTCCTCTTTTATCTTTACCCCATGACTCTTTGACTTCTCCATGGGCCCTCTTTTGAATTATATGCAACCAAAAATATATTAGTTAATATTAAATAAATATTAAATATTAAATAAATATTAACACATATTAGCCAAGATATGAACATTAAAAACACCATTAAATACAATGGAGCCTTTATCACTAATGCTAGACCTTTGACATTAATGATAATATTTCCAATATTGTTATCCCATTTTGGATGTTTTAAATGCAAAATAATAAAGGCACGTATCTCATACAATAAATTTAATATAAATGATGCTAATGTATTCATAGCGTAGGCTTTCTTTAAGCACTCTAATTTTTTCAAAGTAACGGTGCTGGAACTATGACCTAGACAACTAAGTCCAGGAATGCACTACTGGTAGAAGGGACGTGAGGGCCAATGCACACCTAGGGGCAGACTGAACATGATGACTTAATATCTAATTACAAGATTTTTAACTATAACAACTTGAACATATGTTATTGGAGCTATAATTACCATGGCTACTAGCACCAGACTTGCCCTCTAATGGATCCTTGTTAAGGGATTTAGATTGTACTCATTCTAATTGATAGACTTGATGAGCCCAGTATTGTTATTTATTGTCACTACCTCTCCATGTCAAGATTGGGTAATTTTTGTGCTTACTGCCTTCCTTCAGAGTGTGATCTAGGATTTTGACTCAAGAGAGGATGGTTAGTATAGTGTTAGTTCCAAAATGACAAATAAAATGAAAGAAACACACTAATAACATAACATCTCTAGGCCTAAACACTAGGGAGAGCTTAGTTAACAAATTAAATGACAAACACAAATAAAAAGTAAGGAATGAAAACATAAAAATTCCTTTATCTTCTTTAGATGCTTCAAATGCCTTTGTAGTGGTGGCTTGCTTGGCTTGTGCTCATGAAGTCCTTGGCAATGGAAGCTTGGCTACTTCCATCTCTCTTTGGCACCTTTGGCTTATGGCTTGGCTTGGATTGAAATCAATTTGGCATGGTAACATTAGTTGCAATGGCTTCTTAAATATATTTTTGCATTATAACTTTGCACCAAAATAGCTTAGAAATGATGTTCTTGGCCTCTCTATTTATATATTTTTGAGAATGTCTAGAATCAATCTGAACCATCCATCCTAAGATTGAGATGTGTGGTTGAGGATTAATTCAATTTTTTGAAATTAAGTTTATAATTATCATCATCGTGAAATTGGAAAAAGGGAAAATTAAGGGGCATGGAGGGCATCATAGAAGGCATTGATGAGGCATGGAGGGAATGGATCCTAATATTTGTGGCATTTATGGCCTAGGGATGTCTTTCCAAGAAATGAGGTCACTTGATGATGTAGATATTCAATATTCATTTTCAAAACAAATTATTCAACAAGTTTCCATAGAATTATTAATTATGCCTTGATTAGGTCAATTAGCTCTTAAGCATGTTTAGGCACTTTGGGCACAAATTAATCAAATTAATCAAAATACCTTGTTATTGGTCCAAAATTTGACTAGATTAAAATTGGAAGGCAATGTTAGATGCATTGGATATGTTATCCCATTTATGATGCTGCCAATAATAAATAATAAAGGAACATGTCTCATGTATAATATTTGATAGGAAAGAGAAATCCAAAGCACTTGGGTGTAAAATTAGCATTTTGACTCAGAATGATCTAATAAAAGTTAGCTAGCCCATAAATTGCATTACCCCATTTAGTGATACCTTAGCCAAAATTGGCACATGAATATGTCAATTTCACATCATTTATCATGTTTTAGTATTTTTAGGCCAAATTATACATTCTAGGTGGAAATTGGCTAAAAGCCTAATTAGAAGTTATCGGTGGCCAAATTTAGGTGTATATAGTTTCCCCCTATTTGAGAAGGCATTGCAAGCTATAAGCATAGTAATGTCTTCTCAAAGAATTAAAAGGTCCTATATGCCTACAACTATAATTATGATAAACTAATTATATGATGCCCCCTTAAGGTAATGGTTGGCATAAGTAGGTCAGGAACTGGTTCCTTGAAAAGAAAGAAGTGGAAAAAGGGGACCAAAGAATGGAAAGATGATGGGTTGAAAACACAATGATATTGAAAAAGTAATCAAAATCATTGATAATGTAGGTGGGATGGTGTACAATGGTTTTCCCAAAGGTGGTTATAATCATTGTACCTTGATAGTGGCAATGTGGTATGATAACATAATTATTTGCCCAAAGGTGATTATAATCATTGAGAAGATGGAGTTATCCTAGTTAAGATAGACAAACAAGCTAATAGCATGCCAATGTATGGGTAAAAAAATTAAAGTGGTGACAACATAATGATTTACCCAAAAGTAGTTATAATCATTGAGAAATGCAAGTGAGATGGTGTGCAATGATTTCCCCATATGTGGTTATAATCACTACACCCCAATTATGAAAAACATGATAAACTTGGCCAATGATGATGATAACTTAACACAGAGAGTAATGATGAATTGGAATAGCCTACTAGTAGGGAGATGCTCATCTAAACCAATAAAGGTTAAAATTCTTTTATATTTAATTACTATGTTTGGGATATGATTGGGAGTGAATCAGGATGTTGATGCTGAAGAGATGCCATAATTTATAAATATACTTCTTGAATATGAGGTTTGTTGTAGCACATGTTGGTAGGCATCATGGTATAACATCATGAGGAATTGGCCAAAATATGCATGAGGACTGACTCCCATAACCCAATACTCAATAGAAAATAATGCACCAATGATAGAAACCATGATGATAATGTAAACATATGAATATGGATGGATTAAAGTGTAAGTGTGGGTAAGGAATCACCTAATGAACACACATAAATTGAACCAAGGCAATAGTGCTAAAATCAATTAAACATACGGACAAATAAAATAATAAAGAAACAAACAAAGAAACACTCAAATAGAAACCCTACGAATATTACCCCTAGAAAATAGGAAAAAATTTAACAAACAAACAAAATGGGAGAATAAAAGAAAATGAAGAGGGTGGCCAAGTCATCTCCATATTCACTAGGAAATTAGATGCTTTCTACATAGTTCTATGAATGTAATATCCAATGAAAAAACTTCAGGCCAAATGTAGTTCTCCCAGGGAATGGGAAGAATATGATAACTAATTAAAATAAATAGAATGGATGTGATAAAAGAAGAGGAATGGTCTTGAAAAATGGAAAGTGAATGAGAGAAAAAGGCCAAAAAGGATGGAGAAACTAAATAACAAGTAATTTGCTTGTAACTTAGTAAGGGTTCCTAGAATCCTTAAGGCAAGAAAGTGGTCAATGATTTTATTATTTTCTAATAATTTTTTAAATATTTTTATAAGTGTTTTGAAGTGTCTCAACTCAATCAAGAATAATGAGAAACTAAATGGTTCAAGCTCATAAAGTGGTAAGAGTTTGGCTTAGATTGCTCACAAAATGGTGAGAGTGTGGCTTAGGTTGCTTGTAAAATGGTGAGAGTGTGACTTAGGTTTCTGACAAAATGGTAAAAGCGTGGCTTAGGGTGACTAAACTAATCTCAACAAGTATTGAGCTATACCTACATAGTCCCAAAGTAGGACCTAAAATCACTATAGTTTTCCCCTTACAATAAAGGAATTTGACTAGTGTAGCAGTCAATTCAAACAAAATAGGAATAATTGGTAAAAAGGCATAGGATGAAATAAGAAGTGGTAAGTTGGTATGTCAAGGATAAATGTTGCTCCTAGTTTTACCATAGGGGGTTATAACCAAGACACAATGACATAGATCAAAGGTACTAATTTTCCCAAATGTGGTTATAATTAGCAGTAAGACCAGTGGTAAAAAAGGAATAATAAATGAAGGATGTAACTACTGAAACCTCTATCATACTATTCCAAAATATGATCTCTATCTGAAGTTCTTAAACTAATTGATGAAATTAGTCAGATACCTTGATGCTAAAAATATGTAATGAATGGAAAAAACCAAGGTCAAATGGGCTAAGTTATAGAACACACTAGGCTACTAAGTCAAAAGCAAAAAGTGGATATAGTGAAGAGGATGAATAAGGATCATATGTGTACAAAGAAGAATAGTGATAAAATGGCATAGCTAAAATGGTCCTTATAGACAATACACCTTAGTGCTCAAGCATAGTATCATTTGAGATGAATAATATTTATTAACTCAAGAAATTCATATCCATCTAGTGTGGCAAGCCTATATGCTCTTGATCCATAATTTGTAGTAATGATGAAAGGCCCCATCTAGTTTGGTTTGAATTTACCTTTATGTTTCTTCTCAATCATGGTATTCTTTTAGTTTTCTTTAAGAACAATATCATCAAGTTTAAATGTTCTATTCTTAACACATTGATTATAGTGTCCTTTGAGTCAGTTCTGATATGCTTGAAGATTATTGAGTATGGATGTACATTTCTCATTAAGTAGGTCTAGCTCTTGTAGGTGAGCTACTCGATAGTCATGATCATCTAGGAAATGCTTGAAAGAGATATATAGTGAAGGCAATTTGACCTCAATGAGAAGGATGGATTCAATACCATACACAAGTGAGTATGGAATGGCTCCTGTGGGGGTAAGATGATTGGTATAGTATGCCCAAAGAGCAGGGAATATCTATAGGTGCCAATCATGACTGGCATCATTAAAAATCTTTTTGAGAATATTGATAATGGTTTTGTTGGATGCCTCAGCCTGACTATTACCTTAAAGGTAATATGCTACAAAAAAATGTTGCATGATATTATATTTACTACATAGCTGGTTTAAATATTTGTTCTTTAATGATCTTCCATTATTAGATATAATCTCAAAAGGGACATTGTAGTAATAGATGAGATGGTTGAAGATGAATTTTGAAATTTTATTTTCAGTCACGTAAGTGAGGGGTATAGCTTCAACCCACTTAGTGAAATATTCAGTGGTAGTAAGGATATGTTTTTAGCCATCAAATGAAGTGGGGTTAGTCTTCCCAATGAGGTCAAGTCCCCATGTAGAAAATGGCCATGGTGTCAACATCATTTTTAGGGTTTTTGTTAGGGCATGAATCAGATTAGCATGTCATTGACATTTGTCACACTTCTTTACATATGTAGTGGCATTTGAATCCATTGCGAGCAAATAATAACCAGTACATAAGAGATTTTTGGATAGGACTACCCCACTATAATGGGCTCCACATACTCCTTCATGAACTTCTCTTAATTCTAATGTAGACTCTACCAAAGTTAAACAATGAAGTAGAGTTTTATCAAAACTGTAGTAGTAAAAGGTGATCCAAGTAGAGTATAATGAGTGGAATGATGAATGAAGGCTTTAGTTTTTTTTAAATAGGTTGGGTGGTAGAAATTGGTCATGAAGGTAGTTATAAAGGTCTGAGTACTAGATAAAATTATGACCAACAATATCACAAATCATGGCAATAGTTGAAGGTTCATGAGCTAGTGATGATAAATTATCAATGAGTAACTAATACTCTCTAGCTTTATCTATTTGTCAAATCAGAGAGCCTATAGTATCCATGGAATCTGTAGTTCTATTGCTAACCTTGGTATGTGCTCAAACTAAATGTTGGCAATTTATTTCTTAAGAGTGTCAACCATGGATTTATATGGAACTAGCTTGTAATCTTTGGTTTGAAAGTGATTTATAATCTAATTGATGATTAACTAATAATCACCATAAACTTAGAGATGAGATATATTCCACTATACTACTTGTCAGAGACCTAAAATAAGTGCTTCATACTCAGCCATGTTGTTTGTATAGGGAAAGATGATTCTAAATGATTTAGGGATTATATTGCCTATGGTATAATAAACAATAGGCCTACCCCTAATCCATATGTAGTGAATGAACCATCAAAATACATCCATGGATGCTCCTCAAGGGGTGTTTCCATGATGGTTAGGATGGATTAATTAGGAAATTGGAAAGTGAGTGGTTGTATATCTATAATAGGTGCTTCAACAAGTTAATTTGCAAGAACTTGTCCCTTAATTGCCTTTTGATTAACATATTTTATGTCAAACTCACTAAGAAGCATGATCCATTTAGCCATTCTACATTACAAAGCCATTATATATAGTAGACACTTGAGTAGATCTACCTTTGAAATGACCATGGTTTTATTATTCAACAGGTAATGGCATAGTTTCTAAGCTATAAAGACCATGGCTAGACAATATTTTTTAATAGGTATGGCTTAAGTAGTATACAACATTCTATTTTCCATTATCATCATGTTGAGCTAAGAGTGCCCTTAGAGCATGATCGATAGCTGATAGGTATAACAATTCTTGGCATAGAAGGTAATAAAATAGGTAAATTAACAAGATAGTCTTTGAGTTGTTGAAAAGATGTTTGGCAGTGACCATCCTAGTGGAATGTAAATCCTTTCTTTAAAAGGTGTGTAAATGGATGGCATTTTTCTGTTAACTAAGAGATGAAGCATTAGATTGACTGGATCTTACCCTGTAAACTATGGAGTTGCTTTAAATTGGTTGGTGGTGACATATCAATTATAGCATGGATTTCACTAGATAAACTTCAATAGCTCTATGAGACATGATGAAGCTAAGTAATTTTCCTAAAGTTACATTAAAAACACATTTATTTGGATTGAGTCTGACTTTGTATTTTCATAATCTTTCAAATATCTTACGCAACATTTCTGGATGGTCAGCCTTGGTTTTGAATTTTCCTAATATGTCATTGACATAGTCTTCAATAATGTCATGCATCATATCATGGAATATGATAGTCATGGCCCTTTGATATGTATCTCCAACATTATTAAGGCCAAATGGCATCACCTGATAACAAAATGTTCCCCATGGAGTGGTGAACATTATTTTATGTTGATCTTATGTTCTTCTGATCTGGTTGTATCCTAAAAAGCCATTTATGAGTGAAAGCATTTCATAACTAGCCATGGAGTCAATTATCATGTTGATATTAGGTAAGGGAAAATCATCTTTAGGATAAGCTTTATTGATGTCTCAAAAATCAATACAAATTTTGATCCCTTTAGGGTTTTTGCTAACAGGTACCACATTAGAGATCCATTATGAGTAGTCAATGGATCGAATACACCTTGCTTCTAAGAGTTTTTCCAAATATTTATTTACCAATATAAAAAGGCAAGGATTCATTGTATATAAATTTTGTTTTACTAGTTTGACATCAGGATTAACCACAAGGTGATTCAGAACCAAGGTAGGGTCTAAACCTGGCATGTCAAAATAAGCCCATGCAAAGATATATATAAATTCTCTCAAAAAAGCTGTACACAAATCATGTTCCTCTTTAGTGAGGGATGTGCCTAATTTTATCCATTTCAAGTCTGATGGAGTCTCAATGTTTACCTTTGTTGTATCTTCAACTAGAATGGTTAAACCATCTTCTAGGATAGTAGGTAATGACTTGAACTATTGGATTATGTCAGGGTCTTCTATTAAGACTTACTCTTCAACTTCTCCTAGGCAAGATGAATCTAAGTCCCCTAATGGGATATTTGGCCATGTGACAAAAATAGTTAGAAATTTTTGAATAATTTGATCAAATACTTATTTTCCAAGGCTAAACTTAGATCCACAAAAAATTTCATCATTGGTGGTCTCATGGTCTAAATTTGAAGAAGAATAAACACCCCCATATAATGGCACCTAGACTAGGTTTTCACCACTAGACTAGCCTTTATCTTTACTTTCTCCCTAGTCAAAAATCACTTCAAAGAGGTTTTCACTTTGGGACCTCAATGTTTTACAAATTTGTTTGGCTAAGGGTTTTCACTCACTCTCCAAAATAGGCTACAAGATCTAATGTGATTGAGAATCTTCATTTGTGATATCCCAATAGAATTTTGTATCTAAGGCCTAAGAAATTATAGAATGCCTCATCATTTTGGAAATCATCAATCGATAGACTAGATACTTGTTGGTCCTAATTTATCAATTGAGGATAATATAATGGTAATGGGTTATGATGAATGGCCAAGGTAAGGGTACAAATGGCATTATTATCAAATAGGTTAGTTTTAGCTAGGTTATCAAAGGTGAGGCTATGATCAAACTCTACTTCACTATTGGCATCATCATCACTAGTCACCAGTGATGGAGTTTGAATAAGATATGTGGGGTCACCCCTAGGTGGTTTAAATCCAAGGCCATAAAGTCTTTCATACTTAGTCATGGAAATTGGCTCGATGGCTCCTTGTTAATTTAGTTTGAGGCCTCTTCCTTCATAATTATGATGCTCCATGATCCTATTGGGAATAGGATAATTTACATTTTTATAACAATCAGCTTGATTGTCATTATATAACCATGATTCATCCCCTTCAAGAGGGTCAAGGTCTAGGCTAGATGTTGGTATAAATGTGATAGGCCTTTATCTTTGTTCTTTTATTACCAATGCATATATGAGATGACTTTAGGTCACCCAAAAAATTTTAGATTCTGAGAAATATTGGCAATATGAAATGTATCATGGGTCACATAATCTCTTGGTACCTTATCCAAAATGGTGAAATGATTAGAATATTTAGGAGGCAGCATGTGGGAAAGGGAATACAAGGTATTAGGATCTATACAATTATCTAATGAAGGATCAATAAGTATATATTTTCATTATCTTGATTAGAACTTGGATTCATGTCATACTAATAATTATAGCTTTGAAATTCAACCTCAAGATGCTTGTAGTGTTCATGTGGGTGTAAATCTCCTGAAATATTCACTTTCATCCCTGAGTGGAAAAACTTGATACATTGGTACAATGTTTATGGGACTTCATGAATTGCATGTAACCAAGGCCTACCTAGAAGCATATTATATGATATCTCAAGATCTAACACATGGCAAAGTGTATCATGGGTCAATGGCTCAATGATAATTGGAAAACTAATGGTTCCTTGTGACTCTTTTTCTTGATTATCATAAGCTTTGATAGTTATTGTTTTGGATGTAGATCTATCATTGTGTACCCAAGAAGCTTGATGAGCTTTAGAGACACTATGTTGAGGCTGGATCCATTATCTATAAAGACCCATTTCATTTTATGTCATTTTATATAAAATTCTATGTATAATGGATTATTATGGAGTAGGCTAAGGGAAGACATATCACTTTGGTTGAATGTGACTCATTGGGTTGGAGCTAGGTGTCCAACCAAAGCTTGAAATTTATCAGGGGATATATCACTAGAAATAATGGAGTGGGTCAAAAACTCATTCAATATGTTATTATGGATTATTGATGTTTGAAAAAAATCTAAAATGGAAATTTGTGTTGGTGTCTTCTGCAATTATTCCATAAAATCAACTTCTTGTCTTGGTCAGTAAAGAATGGTTTATTTTAAGGTTGAATGGTTGGTTAGATGACAGGCAAAGTGGTGGATAGTTATGGGCTTGGGATAGTAATATTTAACCTTTGAGTTATGATTTTAAAATCAAGATTAAATACTAGACCATTATTGCTAACTGACGTTGTAAATGGTGTAGGACCAAACAAGACAAGTCTTAGTTGCCGGTGCACTTGCATGTGGTCACATGGCAAGAATGAGTTGTCAATATAAGGTCCAAAAGGGGAAGTCCTAGTTTGCTAGTTTGTCTATATGAACTCCTAGGTCAAAGAAGAATTATCTATGTAATTTGGTTGAATGGTGTTATTTAGAAATGGTCTTGGCTAATTAATGCTTGGTCCAGGATTAATGGAGATGGTATTAATGTTACCCCCTACAATATGACCTACAAATCTATTGTAGTAATGTGAAACTTCATGGTAGGTTTGTTGGTTTTTACCATTTTGACCTTGGTTTTATCTATTTTTCTATCATTGTGGGTTTTATTATTGAATTTTTCTTGATTCTATTGGTTTGGCCTTTGATTTTTATACTATTGATTTTGCTGCTACATTGGCCATTAATGTTGTTATTGCTAATTATTTTGTTGTTACTATTTATTATGTTAGGGAAAGGGGTTTTGATAAATTCAAAGAGTTTGATTGGAAGTGGAATCACCATTATCCAATGTTATCTCCCCATTTTCCAACATATTTTCAATTAAATCCTTGATTTGGACATATCTTCATAGATTATGCCCATTGACCCAATGATAGTCGTAAAATTCATTGTCATGGTACTAATCAAGATAAGGAATGCCTTGTAGATAATGATTTGGTATAGGCCAAATAATCATATTAATGGTATCAAGCTTTCAAAATATATATTAAATAAGTTTTCCTAGGTTACTAAAGACATGACGTGCAGGCATAGTTCTCTTAGGAGGAGGGATTTGTAATGGTAAAGGTTGTTGTATTTGTTGTGCAAGTTTTGGTTGTGTTTGTGACATTGGTTGGAGAGGTTTTGGGTAGGATTAAGTTTAAAAGGTGGTACAAATTATGTTTATATAGTTTGGACATGACAATATTTAGTCACTCCATTTTCCATAACATTCCTGTTGTAGTTGAATTGCTTTGGTCTTTCTTGGTTATTGGCCTGTGTCAGTTGCGTTGCTTGTAATTGAATAGGATGTTGTTATTGGCCATTTCCATAATTGGTACCTTTATTTTTACTAGTTGAATTAATCTTAATGACTCTTTTATTGATGAGTTCTTGTTTGATCAACAAACTTTTATCAATAATCTCTTTGAATGTATGTGCACATTCTAGTTCTATATGGTCAGCTATCTCACTATCCAAATTTTTAGTAAACATAGTGGCAAATTATTCATCTATTAAACTATGGGTGAAATGGATTTCAAGAGCTCTCCATAATTTTAAATAGCTTTCAAAACCCTCCCCAACCTTTTTCTTTGCTTGTGTCAGGTCCACTAATGAAATCTCATGCTCAAGATTATATGAAAAGTGTTGCACAAACTTATTAGAAAGATCATCAAAATATGCTATTAAATTCTTGGGTAAATTTAAAAACCACTCTAAGTCTTATCCAATGAATCTCTTTGGAAATAACATCAAAAGGTATATGTCACTATATGCCACTAGTTTACATGTGATAAATAATTTGGTCAAATGAGCCTTAGGGTCACCCTTTCCTTTGTATTTGTCAAATTTTGGTGGTTCGTATCCTAGAGGAAATGGTATCTATAAATACTCAATGTTGAATGGATAGGAACACATGTCATCCAATTTAAACTTTTTAGTCTATTTCCTAACCTGAATATCAACAATTGCATCCTTCATCTGTTGCAATTCTTGGCATTGAAAACTAGAAGAAATATTGGTTTGAGGGAGAATGTTGGTTTAGGGAAATGGTTGGGAGGTCACCAATGGTACACTTTGACTAGGGTATGATGGAGATACCCATTGGGGTATATTGTTTTGGTTGAGGAATGGGCCTAGAATACACATACATTAATTAGGATGTACATGAAATTACACATTTGGTTGCATGATATTTTGTTTGGGTTGGTAATAAAGGTTTGACTTGGATCATTATGTGGTTGGGATGGTGGGACATAACTATGCTATGCCTATTGTGGTTGAAAAGAGACATGTTACTGACTAATCTAACCTTTCTATTGAGTGGGAACTTGTGGACCAAAACCCTATCTCTAAATTTGTGGCATCTTTTGAACCGATGATTGTCTAATAGGTACTTGAGAAACATGGGGGCCTCCTTGTTGCATGATTCCCTATGAGGAAGTGAAAGTAGGTTGTAGATTTAGCATCTGTTGCTGACCAATATTTTCACATTATTGACTAATCATTATTTGGTTTTGAATTAACATATTAGTCTGTGACTAAAAAAGTATGTTCATCATTACTTGGTGAGGTGGAACATTAGTTGCCCATGATTGAGGTGGTAATGTATTTGTCCTTTATTATGTTGATACACTAGATTGTGTCTGCTATTGTGTAATACTACTTGTTACTTATTGATGAGTAGGATTCATCATATTTTTTCATTAAGGTGTGACATTAGCCATTGTTTGATTACCTAAACCCATAGGTTGTACACTTGAGGAAGCAGCTAGTTGAGGCTGGGGTGTAGAATGTCCTATTCCTTGGTATGATGATCTGCTCATGGGATTAACTATAGGCACATGTTTTTGGATAATTATTTGTTTGTTAGTACCACTTTGATCAGGATTAGCTATTTTTTGCATATTGCCTACTACGTTTGGCTCACTATTTAGTGTAGAGGCTAAAGACACTTCTTTAATAATTGGCATATGCATCAAGTTATCTATCAAAGTAGTTTGTACAAATGGGTCAAAACTCAGATTATCTTATCCAATTAACTCTATCAAAACTCTTATTGAATGTGTTAGGTCAATGAGAGGTTTACTCACTATGTTCATTTGATTGAAATCTCATGCTAAATTTAGGTAGGTTTGATATGCTGTCTACATTTGGTTAAAGTGATATTCCATGATATGTTCACCTCGATTAGATATATTAGGGTCTTGATACATTGTTTGAACTAGAGACATAGGATTTCTAGAAGAATCCTATTAATCATAAATGATATCATGGGGCACTCTTACTAGACTTGATAAATTTTCATGGGGGAAGTCTACTAAAAACTTGGCCCCTACCTATATGGCTCTAACCAAAATCTCATCTTTGTTCTCCAACAAATGTCACTCAAACAAAAATGGATCATATGTGGAAGCCATGTTATTATAATATGACTATTGAATAATTGGCTCATCTAATATGGGGATTGTAGCTAGGTATTATGCAATTTATTCTTGGTCTTGTTCTAAATAAGGTGGTATGTTAACTAGATAGTTAGCCAATGGATTTTAGCTTTGTGCCCTTGATTGAGTATTATATGAGGGATAACAATCCATATCATAAGCAATATTATTTTCATATAGGTCTTGCACCATTTCTTCCTACGCAACCACATTACTAATCTTTGGGTTGTACGTGAGTCCACTACAAGTGTAGGAATACATGTTGGGATCCATAGTCAATGCTTTGTGATAAAATTTCAAAGAGTTAATAAAAACTTTAAAAATGATAGAATCTAAAACAAATGATGATTCAACTTAGTCTATATTTGTCAAAAGGTCTATGCAAAGGTTTATGAGGAAAAAAGCTAACATAAAGTATGTAACATTTCAATGTTCAAACAAAGATAAGCAAGTAAATGGACCAAAAATAAAAATTCCAAACTCTAAGGTCAAAGTGTTTCAAACTATTCTAATCTAAGAATTTAAAAGTTGTTAGGTCTTTTGACCAAATGCAATGTTAAAAGCTAGGCTCAAACAAGACATGTGTTAGGACTCTTGTCCAAACAACATCAAAAGCTAGACTTTGAAAATAGATGAAAGTTTAAATCTAATGGATTTGAAACACTTCTAACAAACACTAGGTATTTGATTCTTGGACATGAACTTGATCAACTAGGTATAAGGTATGAAACAAAAGTCACTTTTAGAAATAATTTATTTTCTCATAAATAAGGGCATAAAACTTGGTTCTTTTTGAAAAATGAGCTAGAAAAAAGTGAGTGATATAACTATGCTTTATACAAAAGATCACAAAAAGTATACTTGGATTAGTTTGAATTTGTAGGAATAAATTTGGAATTCTATGAAATAAGGTCTATGAAACAATATTTGAAATGTTTTAGGTAGTGTAATGATGTTTACTACCCAAAAGGTGTGACAAAAAGTTTTTTTCAAAAACTCTCTAAGATAAAGATAATTTCTCATAATTTTGATAGCATAACACTACCTTTCTTGACTCAAAATGTTGTGGTGTATAGACTCAAAGTGTAAGTGTTTAACACAAAATGGCTTAAGTATATCAAGTGATGACAATGATTATGAGTCTTAAACTACCTTCAACCCAAATTGTAAATTAAACCTAAGTTCCCTCAAGTTTAGTACAAATGGTGAACCCACATAACACATCAACCCTATGAACTTGTAAAGGTGTAATTCTGAATTTAGATTATAAGTGAAGGACTTTAAACAACTTTGGTAAAGGTCTAGACTCAATTGAGAAACATAACTTTGCCAAAGTGGAGAATATGAATCTTAAGCTTTTAATGAACTTTGAACAAGGCAAATTGATGTTCTCATGCAGACAACATAACACCTCTTTGTTCAAATGAAAATTTGAACTATGTGTTTAGTTTTAGATTGTTTGTTTACACCAAGTTCAGAATTCAAACTAGGACAAGACCAACTAATTAATCACCCTTAGGTCCTAAATTGACAAGGTTTCTTGGTATTGTTGGAATCCATCAATATACATTATTTGAGAGGATTTTATATGTTCATCCAAAAGTAAATGCACATTATATAGTAGGGTTTTTACACCTCCCCTTCTCTAAAATGATAGTATTATGACATTGTCCTTGAGGCACACCTTGCACCAATAATACTTCTGTGGCAAGTGGGGATTTGTGTAATATCTAAAAAGTTTCCAAACAATCTAGGGGAATCAATTACATAATAACTTTCATGATAAACAATGGAAAAAAAAAAGCACAAATTTTGGGTTTGTATCACTTGGCTTGTTACAAAAAGGTCTAGTCCTTTTTGCAACCACTACATCCTATTATTCACTCAGTGTAGTGCAATATCCAAAGTGCCACTACGTCCCATGTGCAACTCCAAAGGAGCTAAATGAATTCAATGTCAGGAGGTGAAACCTTGGGTCAAATCTTCCCTAAGGAACTTGTGGGAGGTGATGAAGTCCCCCTCACAAGCCAAGATGCATAAAAATAAAGAAATCATGAAAGTAGAAAGACTTTAGGGTCATTTTCAAGGTCACCCAAACTTTGACGCATTTTTGGGGAGTGTTTTAGATGACTTTATTTATAAGCCTTAGACTAGGCTATTTGTAACAGGAATGGATCTTTGGATTCTAAGGGTTCCCTATAGGGGACAAATGGAAGAGAATATAGCCAACATTCCTCTTTTTACCAAACAAAAATTAATTTAATCAACTATTGCAAACAAGAATTGATGACTGTGTTCAATTTTAAGCCTAAAAAGAAAGTGAGGTGGTGTCCATTTGAACCCTTGGTCTTAGTTGAAAACTTTGAAAACATTCACCATAAACATTTAAATTCTTTATTAAACACCAAAATCAAGGTTCCTAATTGATTTTTAAGCATGAAAAGGTGATTTAAACATGTTTTGAGCAAATATCAAGCTTGGTCCTATAGAAAAAATGCCAGCATGTCCTTTAGTTTTGAAGCTCTTTTTGGTTTGAAATAATGAAATTTAGAAAAAGAGGTCTCAGGTCTGTGTTTTAAGAAAAACACAGAGACTGACATTGGTTATATATAACCAATGTTGATTACTTTGGCTAACTGAGATATAATTGATGTCAGCTTTGATAGCCAATGTCAGGTAAGATATGTAGTTGATGTCAGTATTACTTGCCCATGTTAGTTACTATGTAAAACTGTGTCAAACAAAAATGGTAAAATAAAGTTATAAAATAAAATTTCAAGAGTTTTAAGGGCCTAAATAAATATTTTAGAGTTACAAAATGATCTCCTTCAGGTGTGAGATGTATCTAGTCCCACTGGGTGTGTCATTATGTGAACTAGGATTTTGACTTAGGAGAGGATGGTTAGTATGGTGTTAGTTCCAAAATGACAAACAAAATGAAAGGAACACACTAATAGCATAACATCTCTAGGCTTAGACACTAGGGAGAGATTAGTTAATAAAATCAAATGACAAATAAAACTAAAAAATAAGGAATGAAAATATACAAATTCCTTCACCTTCCTTGGATGCTCTAAATAACTTTATAGTGGTGGTATGCTCAGCCTATGCTCATGAAGTCCTTGGAAATGGAAGCTTGGCTACCTCCATCTCTCCTTGGCACCTTTGGCTTGTGGCTTGGCTTAGCTTGAAATCAATTTGGCATGGTAACACTAGTTGAAATTTATTTTTGAATATATTTTTGCACTATAACTTTGCACCAAAATAGCTTAGAAATGATATTCTTGGCCTCTCTATTTATAGATTTTTGAGAATGTCTAGAAGCAACCTGAACCATCCATCCTGAGATTGAGATGTGTGGTTGATGATTAATTTAATTTTTGTGATTAAGTTTTTTTTTATCCTCATCATGACATTGAAATAAGGGGAAATTAAGAGGCATGGAGGGCATCATGAAAGGAATTGATGAGGCATAGAGGGCATGAATCTTGATATTTGAGGCATTTATGGCCTAGGGATATCTTCCCAAGAAATGAGGTCACTTGATGATGCAGATATTTAATATTCATTTCTAAAACAAATTATTCAACAAGTTTCTATGGAATTATTAATTATGCCTTGATTTGGGTAAATTAGCTCTTAAGCATGTTTAGGTAGTTTGTGCATAAATTACTCAATTGATTAGAATGCCTTGTTATTGATCTTAAATTTGACTAGATTAGAATTAGAAGGCAATGTCAGATGTATTGGATATGTTATCCAATTTAGGATGCTACTAACAATAAATAACAAAGGTATGTGTTTCATGTAGAATATTTGATAGGAAAGAGCAATCCAGAGTACCTCAGTGCAAAATTAGTATTTTGACTCAGAATGATCTGATCAAAGTTAGTTGGCCCATAAATTGCATTACCCCATTTAGTGATACCTTATCCAAAATTGGCACTTGAATATGTTAGCTTCACATCATTTAGCATGTTTTAGTGTTTTTAGGCCAAATTATGCATTCTGAGTGGAAATTGGCCAAAATCCTGATGGAGGTTATCGGTGGCCAGATTTAGGTGCCTACACAGAGCACCTAGGTGTAAAATTGACATTTTGATTCAAATTAATTTGATCAAAGTTAGTTGGCCCATAAATTGCATTTCCCTATTTAGGGATACTTTAGCCAAAATCAGCACTTGAATATGTCAATTTCAAAGCTTTTAATGTGTTTTATTGTTTTTAAGCTAAATTGTGCATTTTGGTGGAAATTGATTAAAAGCTTGACTAAAGGTTATTATTGGCTAGATTTAGGTGTCTACACCCACATGTCAAGTAGACTATAATTGATCATACATCTACTTAAAAACTATTAGAAATTATTGTTATCTCCTCTTTTAAACATTAAACCTGTATTTTTTAATTACCAAACTAAATCCTAACACCCTAACTGACATCTTGGACATTGAAATATGGTTTGGCATTTGTCCTTTTCATGAATATTATGTATAATTCCCCAAAAGTGATTAAAAGGTGACATAAAGGAAAAATAAGACAAATGACACATATGACTAAAGTGGAACACCTTAAGTGACCTTTATAAACATGAACAAACAAATTTATGACCTTGGAAATACCCTATAGGAATTTTTACTATATAAGGGGTTGACTTATTTGACTAAGTGGTCAAATTAGTCAACAATAAGCTAACACCCCCTCAAGTGAATCTAGGGGCTAACAAAGGAGGATGCAGTGTAAATCCATGTTTCCCTATGGACACCAATCCATCTTGCTAGGGTACATGGATGTTGATTTGTTGTAACTTCCAAGTTAAAGTAGTAATGGTGTTGAATACAAGGATCACCGAATACAAACATTACATTTAGAATATTAGGTATAATGATGAACCTTAGAAAGCATCGCTTAAACACCCTCCAATAATATGGTGAGAAGTGAGAAAAAATGATGTAGATCATCCTCTTAGAATCATTTAAAATGATATAGTTATCACCAAAATGTGCTCTCACAACCTTTTACCCCACTATGGTCCACCTATACTAGCTCTGATTCTTTAACATGCATTCCTTCTTGATGTTTTCTTGTATTGAACCCTTCAAGATTGTTAAACTCAAATTCTAGATGATACACACACCTCAAAAATCCCTATTACACTTCTCAACTCACCATGTATCCTTATCAGCTTTTTCTCTTCAATTCTCTTTCAAGATCACTCTTTCACTAGTAGTCTTATAGACTTGACTATGCTCTTTCTAGGTCAATTACCTAAAATATTTAGTGAGGCTATGTATAAAACTCTTTTTTAATTGAAATATTTATTTTACTATAATATCATACTATAATTCACTCACAATTCACCCTCATAAACTCTCAAATACACCTCATTCATCCTATGCCTATACAAGCATGCAATTCCTTATAGTCCTCCTAGAGGACAAATTTTCTTGGTCTATGGAATATAGAAGGATTATTAACTAAATAATTAATTTTTTTAATACCCTTTTCCATATTATAGATCCACACCAAATTTCATCCTTTAACTATTCATACATCTCCACTTACTTAGCACCTCTACTAGCTTAACTAGGTTTCTAGGCCTATTTGAAGCACATTATCCATGAACCACCTCCGTAAAATACCAAACATGTCAAATAACTCAAAAATAATTTGAAACATGTATAAAAAATTCATATGACCAAATTTGGGACTTTTTCACTAGATGAAGCCCTCTAAATCTCACTTTCTAATCTTCAGCCCTGTTATAGGGTTTCTAAATCCTACAAAAGCCTAAGAGGCTACTAATTTGATTTTAATGTAAAATATTTGATCTTAGATACTAATAATACCTAAATAATTTATTCCATATATATATTAATCTCCTTCAATCATTATCTCTTTGTTAACAACTTCAAAACACCCTCAAATCAATAATTCTATAGAATTTTATGGACACAGTCTAACTGTGAATGTTAATACAAGGTTTAATTTCACATTTTACCTTACCAGAGAATTTGAATCATTACATAAAGGTTATTTTCCATTATAATTTATCTTTAAAAAACATTCACACTAATATAACCTCCATCTACATACATTATTCTTTGATGAGATCACACTTAGTTTCTCGACTGTCTCTTTTGGACAGAACACTCATAGACTATACTTTTGAAGTCCTTACTCTTAATATGATAAAAAGTATTACATGAAAAAAATACATGATTAATTTATTATTTTACTCCTATATATCACATAAACACTCATAATATCTCACTTTAAAAGGCTCCTTATACATTAGTCTCATAGATTTAATGAAACATACACAAAATTCTAGTTATAGACGTAGAAGACATAACCCTTTACAACTTAAAGTTACATAATATTGTTCCAAGGTCTTAAAGGATTTTTAAAAACATAAATTAAATTAAAAAAAATCAAACACAAATTTATAGAGGTACATATTTCAAACACTCTAACTTTTATTGATTCACATCCCTTTACAACTATCATCTCTATCACCATGGACATAATATAGAGTTTTCCTCCTTTTCATTCATTTCTCCATTATTATCCATACCTATACCTCATACCAAAATAATTATGAATATCCATGATTATACCACATTTATACATGAAAAAAAATGCTCGTTAATTTTCCTCCCACATGCAAGAATAACTCTCTTACTTTCTATGCCACTATCTTGAGTTGGTAATTACACTTTAGATTCTTGATCTAAACTTATTTTTCCTCCACATCATGTACATATAAGATATTAAACACCATACTATAATTTTTTATGACCTAATACCGAAATTAGACCCATATAATAGTCATCCAAACTTACATATTTCACTCTTAGGTACTCGGACTTCATTCAAATTGTCATTTTCGTAGGAAATGCTAAATGACTAACTATACTCACCTAAACACTCATCCAATGGTCCAAACACCTCAAACGGAACCATATGATACCAAATACACATACATGACACCTAAATACTCTTCATTATTGACCATTTTACAATTTTTTCTTTGATTCTCGTACATCATACTCCCCATGTGGGAGAGATTTGAACTCTAGCTCAAAAGTATTACTCCATTTTCTTCCTGAACTTCCAATTTTTTACTTATGTCTCTTTGACATCTCCTTAATATTTTTCAACTAATCCATGATCCTTATACTTATATTCTCTTTGAATTTGTGTCTTAGTTTACTTTTTATCCTCTTACCATCTCATCTTCTCTCTCCATGCAATAGATTACCCACTAGAATTATTGGTCCTTTTCATAGTTCAGGTCTTCATTCTCTGCTCTTATTATCTCATACTTTGATCTACCCTCTATATGATGATATAAATTTCTTATCCTTGTTACTCATTATTGTTTTCACTTCATAGTCTCTTTTTTCTCTACTTTTCCTTGTTTTTTTATACCTTATTTGTTGTTTCATGCTATTACTAATGCCTTCTTCTTTATTATCCTACTACAATAGCTTCTTATGTACTTGTTTTTCCTCTATCCTTTTCATGCTTCCTTGATTACCTTATTTTTATGTTTCCTCATATATTTTTTTATTTTCATGATGATTATTCTCAACACCTTTTTGCTTCTCTTGACTGCTTCACTTACACCATCAGACCATGTTTATTGACAACTTGCTGCTCTTGGTCTTCAACTATGCATACATTCACCATTTTCAATTGTAGTATAATAACTATAGGAAACTAAATATTTAATTTATCTTATCTAAATTTGTTGGTATTATTTCATATGATTTTTCTTTGCTTGCATCTCTTTTGTTATTCCATATGTAATTATTTTAGACCAACCCTAATTATTTCCTTGTGTCAACTGCTAGATCACTACACTACATTATTGATAAACAGATCCTTTTTCTTTATTTTTTTTCATGAAATTTATATTATTTATATGTCTTATTCGAATCATTCTCTTACTTCCTATCACATTTCATTATCACTACAGTAGGTGCTTCTTATTTCCACTCTTTTTCTTTAACATAACTATTCTTTCCACACTTATATTGTTGTTCTTTTTGATCCTCTAACATAATTATCTCCTTTTACTGGCTTTTATCAAATATTTTTTTTTCCTTTCCATTTTTTGTTTGTCATATTTTGTGATTGTTATTCATCTAACATCCATTCTTCACTTTTGTTAAACATCCATTTTATGACCCCTTGCTAGGTTTATCCCTTTTGATACTCATTTATGCATGCCTTTATGTCTATATTTTTAAATTTTGATCCTTCATTGATTTTAAAAACACTTAAAATAAAATTATATGTACTTGGTTTCTTGTATGGAAACTCATGTCCTTTAAAATCAATTAATTTCCATTGTTTACCTCTTCTTTCTCAATTGTACTATTGCTATTTTCTCCAAATATCACTTTTCTTAAACTTCTTGGTTCACTTCTTCACCTTCACTTGGATATGACTTGTCTTGTTTACATTCATTTTTTATTTTCAACTCTAGAATGATTCCATATTCATCATTTTATTTCATTTTTAGGTCCTTAATCTCATGGATTAACTCCTTTTTTGTGTTAAACACTAGATGATCCTCACATTTCTTTTTATGATCTTATTTACAACTATCAGAATCTCTTGTATAATTCTAAAAATCATCCATTAACTCATTTTATTCTCCTTGATCCAGGATCTCCAATAAATCATCTATATTATCTTGTAGAATACTTCATCATAAGACCTTTTTTATTTCATTTTAGTCCTCTTTTACTTGTAAAATCACTGGTAATTAGAATTTGCCTTCATTGGGTATCAAGATAGACACTTCTCTTTATTGTTCATCAGCTTTAAAACCTAAATAATCACACTCAACATTCATATTATTCATAATTTTGTGAGGCCTTGTATCCTCTCCATCTAATTCTTGATTTTTTTCTACTCTCTTGCCTTCAATAAGGCACTCTTATTCTACCAAATCTTCTTCTTCTTCCCTAAGCATCACTCCTTATTCAAGATATAAAAGGGATTCCTCTTCAACTCCTTTTATTTTCATTCCATATTATTCAAGGGTTTTATCATATTCTTCATCCTATATATTTTCCTGTTCATGCATCCAAAATTCTTTCATTTCTTTTCTGAGTTATTTGCATATAAACCTTTTCTTTTCCTTTTCTTCTCTCATCACTTCCCTTTATTCTTCTCCATAAGACACCATATTGTCCATTGTAACTTTTTTAATCATATTCCAACCATTTCTATGGTTTTCCTCTTTCTACAATTTCTCAACTATGAGCCCCACCTTATCCAAATCCTCTAGACTCCACCTCAAATTCTTATCTCTTCTTTACAATCTAACTCTCTATCATGGAAATTATTCTTGGCCATGTCCTTCATATTTTATTTCTCATTATTAAATTTCTCTCTACAAGTATTTCTACCTTGAATTTATCTCTTTGGCAATTCTCTTGAGTACCTTGTTGGTGTGTTCTTGAGACCTTCTCAACACTTGTCCTCACTTGGGACTTTCCTTCCTTCTTGTCCACTATTGGGATTTATCTACTCCATCTATCCATACTTTGGACTTGTTTCCATTTTTGAGCTTATTCTTGAGCTCTCTGCATTATAAGCTCAATAGATTTAATTTTCAATGTCTCTCTTTGTTACTATCCTTCTTGGTTTCTTCTTTTGGATAGAAGACTCATAGACTATACTTTTGAAATCCTTACTCTTATTAGGATAAAAAGAGAACTACATAACCAAAAACACCATGAAAAAATTATTTTAATCATGTAGATCACTTTAAAACTCACAATATCTCACTTTAAAAGGTTCCTTCTACATTAGTCTCATAGATTCAATGAAACATACACATAATTCTTGTTATAGACCGGTAAGACACAACCCTTTACAACTTAGATTTATATAATAATGTTCCATGGCCGTAAAAGGATTTTTAAAAACATCATTTACATTCACAAAAATAATCAAACACAAAGCTAAAGAGGTATATATTTCAAACACTCTAACTTTTATTGATTCACATCCCTTTATAACTATCATCTCTATCACCATGCACATAATATGTAGTTTTCCTCATTTTCATTTATTTATCTATACATTTTCCTCCTACCATACTAAATATTACTCTCCTTGTTTCTACCACCTTTCACATGCAAAAAAAAATGCTTGTTCATTTTCCTCTCACACGCAAGAATAACTCTCCTATTTTCTAAGCCATTCTCTTGAGTTGGCAGTTACACTTTGGATTATTGATCCACATTTATTTTTCCTCCACATCATGTACCTATAAAATATTAAAAAGCATCCTATACTTTTTTTAGGCCTCATACAAACATTATACCCACATAATATTCATCCAAACTTACATATTTCACTCCTAGGCACTTGGACTTCATTTAAATTTTCAAATTGTCATTTTGGTGAGAAATGCCAAATGACTAACTATACTCACCTAAGAACTCATCCAAAGGTAAAAACACATCCAAGGGAACCCTATGAGACCCTATACACATACATTACACCTAAACACTCTTCATTATTGACCTTTTTACAAGTTTTTCTTTGATGCTCTTGCATCAACAAAGATTGGTGTGACTGCCACACTAGTGTCATTAGTTGGGATACCACACTAGTATCACTATAAGAATCACTAAGAAGGACATGGAGTCGAGAAAAAATCATCATATGGTTTTTGGAAAACAAATTTCCCAAATAAGATACCCATCTATAAAGGAAGAATCCATAAAATACTCAAAAAGTGTAAATTACATATAACTCTCATAAAGTTAAGAAAAAGAAAAAAACCTATAGGAGAAACTCCCCCAAAAAGAGAAAAAATAAGAAGAGAGAGATATAAATTCCCCCCCCCCCCCCCCCCAAATATAATTCTGAAGTATTCCACACTCCAAGTACTCAAAACTTACAAAGGAACTCAATCTACAAGAGTGGTTTGAATCCACTATTCGATCACAAAAACAACTAACACTAGGCTTCACCAAAATATCTTCAATTAATAACACTATCAATTGTGACAAAAATAAAAAAGACTATTGCATGTGAAATAAATTCTTAACACCTAAGAATCAAAATTTACACCCCCTATACTACTGATTAGGTGGAGTTGAGGATAAAAGTCTACACAAATGGTCCATATCCACTACTCAAACACCAAATAATTTGATATTGTATACACCAAAATAGATCCATATCATGTTGAAAGATACTATTGAAATATCAAAAAAGATAAGATGACATTGGAATTCACCAAAATATATACATTTAAAGCTATGGAGAGTGTCAACTATAAAAAAAAGTGGTCTCAAAAATATAGATAAGGTCTCCTAAAGAAGATGGATCTATCAATGATGTAAGAGACAACCAACTGAAGAAGTGAAAAGGTGCCCAAAATAGAACACACAAATACATGAAATTATACAAGGTTGAATCAACAAATCCCCTATGGCACTTTATAAATCATTATGAGTAAAATATAACTGATACACATAGAAAAACCAAATATAAACAAGGAAGATATTGTGCTTCACTAAAATAGCTCCAAACAAGGAGACTATTGACTTATCAAATAAGCCATCAAGAATCATGAGAGATGTTAAAAAAATAAAGGAATGAAAAAGTGTCTCCATAGAAGAAGATGAGGTGCTAAGGAAGGGGCCTTGAGGAGACATGACATAAACTACCAGTGTATCAAAGTACCAATGTGGAAACTAGCATGTTGTGGGCTAATGGAAGAGTGTAAAATGTCAAAAAGAGCCATAATGTATGAAAAAACACACCAAAAAAATCAAAAACTAAAAACAAAAACCTACAAATCACATGCAAAAGGATGTTGGGCTTAGTCAAAAATGCATCCAAGAAAGTGCAAAGTGAAAGAGTGGCATAAGTAATATAATGTAGGCTAATAAAGAGTAATGTGGGCCAAAGTTCATGCAAATAAGATGTCAGTTGTAGCTAAAAATGAATCCAAAATTATAATGAGAGATCAAATCCCCCATGTTTATTGTATAACCTCTATCAAATTTGGCACTTTATATTTCAGTGCATTTTTACAAAAATAAATGACACCAATATATTGGGCATAAAAATACACTTTTGAAAAAATATCACTTGATTTCAAGTTATTGATCAAAAGATATACTTTTTACAAGGTTATTCCATCATAAATGGGTCAAAAATATAACATTATACCAAAAAAATATTAAATTATTGGAGAAAATTATATTATTTCTACCAGATCTATAAAATTAGATTTGAAATAAATTTACAAAAAAGGAAAAGAATAATCTTCCACATAGATCAATCTTCCATGCTAATTTTTCACTTTAAATACAAGATCTATTTGTTTTCTTGATCATGCATGAAAAAATTGCACAAAAATAGAATCACAAGGTCAACTTTAGAGCCTCGTATCTCCTTGGATATTGATCAAAATATTTATTATGACAACTTTTTAAAAACCTCTAAAATTCCTTTTTCCATTACTGAAATAATTTTTAGAATCAAACACCTATGTAAAGGGAAAATTGATATGCAATATGGTTATGATTTTGTAAAAAAACCTTTATAATTTCTCTCAAAATATGTATGGCCAAAATAATAGATATAATTAACTCAAATGCAAATCTTTATGATTGATTAGATCTAAACACAGATCTAAGCATAGTCAAAACTAGAAACTCTCTATAATAGAGGTGTTTTGAATATGAATTAAAAAAACTTAGATCTGAAAAGGAACCATGCAATTTATCTAAGGAGTAGAAAAAAATGCAAAAAAATGGCATTTGGAAAAATGGTAGTTGGAGACCATTTTGACACCATGAACGAGTTTACAACACTCTTCAGCCAAAATCTCTCCAATACATCATTAACACATCCATGAGTGATTCAACATACACAAATAATAAACCAACTATTATTCATAAATGATTTATTAGAAGCATTTCAAAGGATTTATATAACAATGTATAGCCCTTGATTGAATAGGCAAGGGAAAATAAAATGCAAGCTAGTCTAAGCAATGTGGAATAAATCCACACATAAGACAAAACTAGGAAAAGACAAATAACCTAGCTAGAACCTAGAGAGAATGATAAATAATATACTCTAATAAAAACTGAAACGTGAGTGATCATGTCCTACATGATGCCCCCAATCTAAGTAAACTTGTATGATTTTGTGCAAAATTGAGTAAACACTAGTAATTTTTAACTGAATCTATGAAAACCTAGACTATAACTATTGTGCCTTTTTTTCAAACCTAAATTTTTATCTTCTAGGGATACTAGACAATAGAACCATACCTTTTACAATAGTGATATGGTTATAGTGTCCACTTTTGGTGCTATTGTCCTATTGTTTTATTTTTTTCCAACTAAGTCTGATCTTTGTCTGACTATTTTCAATTATTTTTCCCTAAAACTAAGCTTTGTATTTTATGCCTACATGTTGGAAACTATATTCTAATTTCATTCAAATGGTCTAATATCTATGATAAACCTCTATTAATGCCCCCTCTTTTGAGGGGATTTATTGAACCTATGTAAGAACTGTCCTTAAAGCATATAGGATATCTACATAATAAACCAATATAATGTATATACATGACATCAAAATGTAAGATAATTTGAGCATAATTTGGTAGTGTATGATTTATGTTATATCTAGAATTCAAAAGTATGTCAAGATAGATGCAATGATGTAATCAAGTGTATGAATAGAAAATCTATGTAATAAATTAACTACCTAGAGGGATGGAGCATGATGTCCATCATGACACCTATGGAGGAATGGGAGATGTATGAGGTACCTCAAGGAATATAAAATTAGAGTGTGTAATAAGTAAAAGACAAGTATCATAGCCATGATGCATACATGAAATCATACATACAACATACATGAGGAACACAAAGTAAGCCAAGGTGATGCAATAGAAGGGACATGGGCACATGTCACTAAATCTAAGAAAGTAATACATACAAAGACATATTCAAATGTCCACATACTCAAAGATCAAGTAAGTTGTCTTAGATCCACATGGAAGGACATGTTCAAATGTCTACATAAACAATAAAGAAGGCACACACAAGGACATGGACACATGTCCAAAGCATACATATAATGAAAGTAAGTGGTGTAGATCCATAGAAAAATGGCATATTTAAATGCCATCAAATATATGTAGAAGCATAGAGGCACAATCAAGTCTAAACTAGTAAATCTATAAATTAAAGTATGCATGAACATGTAGTATAAATTTATATAAGATCAAAGATGTATATAAATTGTGTCTATAGTAGTAGTATTTAGGAAAAATCTAAGTAGTGTATGATAATCAATTTCAAGATGTAAACAATGTTAAATCTATGATATAGAGTTTAGAAAGATGTAACTTGAAAATTATACCTATGTATAGGATGTCCCTGAATGGGTGAATATGTCAAATGAGAAACATGTGTATCTATGTATGTGCCCCTAATGGGTAGATAGTAGTAAATACGGATCTATGTGGTGGACCTCGGTCCTGTAAGCATCTGTGAATGCTCAAAAAGAACAAGTGAAACATGCATGTGTGAGAAAACTGACTATACTAACATAGATAGAATATGTATCACCTATCAAGTATAAGAAATGTAAACATGGAAATACATACAATCTATAGTATATATTTTTTGAGCAAATATTTTAATTTTTTTTATGTTTTTGACAAATTATATTATTTTTTTAGTTTTTGGATATAAGTTATGTATAAGAAAAATGAAAATGAAACTATATACAAGGATAAAAAATGAATGAAATTATGTAAAATTATGTTAGAATATTTTTATATATAGAATCTCCTTAGATGCATAATGTTCAATGGGTTCTTGATTTCTTTATTGTTAAGTGAACCTAGATGGTATACCTTGGGGCTAAGGTTCTCTATGACTATGTACAGACCAATCAAATCTGGTTTGAATTTTCATTTTTTTCTCCTCTTTTGCATTAAATTTTTTGAGATTTTATTTTAAAACCAAATCATTAACTTTGAATTATTTGTTGTGAACATGGCTATTATAGGCCCATTGTATTTTTTTTATATAATCAAAGATGTTATGTGGCTTGGATGTGTGTGTGACATAACTATTCTAATTCATGGAGATGTATTTCTCTATATTGATAATTTATAATGAGCCCTTTTAGGTATACCCATAAGGATGGGATTTATATTTACATTGGGATAACTAATTTTATGCCATATACTAGTGAATAGGGAGTAGCTCTTATTGGTGTGTGAATATTAGTGCAGTAAGCCCATAGTGCATAGATGAGATGATTGTGCCAATCATCACCAAATTTGGTAATTATTTTGATAATGATATTTTAATTGTATTGTTTGTGGATTTTGCCTAACCATTACCTTGTGGGTAATACAAAGTAGAGAATGTGTGCTAGGTCTTATATTTAGCACAAAATTTCTTCATTATTTTGTTCTTAAAATAAGTTCTATTATCTATAATGATGGCCACTAAGAGGTCAAAATGGGAAATAATGTTGGTCTTGAGAAAATGACATATATCTTCTCCCTTTATGGATTCTAATGGAATGGCCTCCACATATTTTGTAAAGTATTATGTATCCATAATGATGAATTTGTGACCTCCTATAGATTATGGATTTATCTTATCAATTAGATCAAATCTCCATAGCATGAACAACCATGGGGATATAATGGGTTGTACTGGTGTGAAGGGATGTGGTGTAAGTTACCATGATGTTGACATTTGTCACATAACATGGCATATTCTTGACATTATCATTCTATAGTTGACCAATAGTAACCATGTCTAAGTAATTTGTGTGATATTATTTTACTAGTGAAATAGCCACCATATTCATTATCATTCACCTAGGTAATAGCTAAATTAGCCTCCTTAGCTATCAAACATCGTATTAAGTGTCCCTAAAAATATCATTTGATTAAATATCCACTTATAATGACATATCAGATAGAATTTATATGTAGCTTGTGCTTATCATTCCTTTTGTAAGTGTCAAGTGTAATAGATTTATGTAAAAAAATTTATATATCTAAAAACCATTTAGATGTTGTATTACATGTGGTGAATATTGAAAATTTAGCCTCTTAGGCCAAATGTCAACCCCTACAATCAAAAAATTTCCATGAAACCCCTCTAGAGCTTATACACAGTGGTCTAGATCTTGTCATGGTCCTCTAATTGATTCTTGAAAATTTTATTAGCATGGTTTAAGGTGTCATGTCTGTGTTAGAACTTGCTTGGGAGATCCATATGTCATTCCCTATTTTTAGGTCCTTTAGCGATGTATTAAATGGTCATGATGGTCCTTAGATGAGTGAAAGAGTGTCAAAGCACTTTTTAAGGTCTAAAAAATGGTCTCGTAGTAAAAGTTAAGGTAATTTGGATATTTTAAGGTTTATGGTTCTCCTAGTATATGAGCCTAATTTAAGCCATTTCTTGAAGACATACCTTGATAGCAGATGTGAGGGGTGTCTAAGCCTTATTTGAATCATAATGTGAAGTCTGATAATGTATTCAAGGTCACCTTTCATGGTATACTTATCCAAGCCTTCTTTAAGCCTTGGTGGACCCCGCAAATCACCAAATGGTCCTCAAACTCTCATATGAGTCACTTTCATGTTATAACCTTTGAAAATAGCATGTTTCAATGTTACATTATTTTATAAGAATCTTTAAAAGGTTTCACTAAAACCCTATAGTCATAAAAAGGTCCAATTTTAAATTTAAACCCATCTCTCACCCATCAAATGGGCCCCACACATGGGAAACCATGACCTTTTAGATTCCCCATCCACACCACTTGTTTTACACAGTCACCAGCGTTAGTTAGGAGTGATCGATGTTGGTCAGGAGCAGTTCAAGAGATGCCGGCATCGGCAGAGATCGGCTGATGTCGGTCACAGGAAAACAGGCAGGAACCGATGTCGATTACCTGTGCGTCCAAAAAGCTATTTTTGTGGACAGAACTGAGTGTTTGCATGATGGGATTAAGTCATAGTCTTAAGTCCATGTCTCTATTATTAGTAAGACTATTTTAGAGCCCTTGTTTAAGAGGCATAACTATTGGTGGTAAATGCATGCTCAAGTTTCCTAGTTATTATATAATAGGATAGATCTTCTTAGCTTATTGTAAGTGTTGAATAGAACAATACATAATTGTATATGTGAATCAATCCAGGTTGTTGGAGTTGATTGTAATTGAGAGAGAGAGCTCTTGAGGGAAAGAGATCTAGAGAGAGATCTGTACATCTGAGAGAGGTGTGGAAGAAAGAAGTTTCTTCAATTGTATTCCTTCTGTAAAGAGTTTAATACAAGTTTTCAGGGTGGTTTCTTGTATCTCTTCTTCTTGCTATATTTATGATTCTAGTTACTTATCTATCTGATTTAATTTCACATTTATTGCTTTCATAAGTGTAATCAACATTGTTGGTTGATCCCCAACAAGTGGTATCAGAGCTCAGGTTCACTAACAGGTGGTTCAGATCTGTGTAGTGTGTATTGATTACAGGTTACTCACAAGGATTTCTATAGGGATTTCTGTTTGAGTGGGAGAAGCAATGGCAGAAAAAAGTAAACTGAGAATGGAGAAGTTTAATGGAAAAAATTATCAACATTGGAGAATGTAGATAGAGGATTATCTATATCAAAATGATCTATACTTACCATTAGGTGGGATTGCAAAGAAGCCCATAGACATGGATGATGAAGAATGGGAAGTTCTTGATAGAAAGGCTTTGGGGTCTATAAGACTGAGTCTGGCATCTACTGTGATATCTAATTTATCATAGGCAAAGTCTACGGTAGAGTTAATGACTACTTTAGCAAATTTGTATGAAAAACCCTCAGCTTCTAATAAGGTATATCTTATGAAGCAGTTATTTAATTTGTGTATGCAGGAAGGTGGATCTGTATCTAATCATCTGAATGATTTCCATGGAATTGTAAATCAATTAAGTTCAGTCAATATAGTGTTTGATGATGAAATTAAAGCTCTTTTAATATTATGTTCTTTGCCTGAAAGCTGGCATAGCTTAGTAATGGCAGTTAGTAATACTGCATCTGCTTCAAATATTTTAAAAGTAGAGGATGTTGTTAGTGTAATCTTGAATGAGGAAATTCGCAGGAAAAGCACAGAGGAAACATCAGGGAACGCTTTAAGTTTTGAGAGTAGGGGAAGGCAAAAAGAGAAGAGCAAGAAAGGGAGATCAAGGTCTAAGTCAAAGGTGAGAGGTAGATCTAAATCCAGAAATGGTAGGAAGCCACAATGCTAGAATTGTGGAAAGATTGGGCACATAAGCAGAGATTGCTGGTCAAAGCCTAAGGAGGACAATCAGCACGAAGGAAAAGAAGAAGCAAAGGTTGCAGGTATTGCACAAGATGCTTTAATATTCTCTTTGCATAATAATATAGAATCTTGTGTTTTAGATTCTGGTGCATCTTTTCATGCTACCCCTAATAGAGAATATTTTAGTGACTATGTCCATGGAGATTTTGGAATAGTGTATTTAGGGGATGATGAGCCTTGTAAAATTATTGGCAAAGGAAAAGTGCAGCTGAAAATGTAGAATGGAAACACATGGGTGTTGAGAGATGTGATGCATGTTCCTAGCTTGAAGAGGAATTTGATTTCTGCAGGAAAGTTAGGGGATGAGGGTTGTACAGTAACTCTCACAGCTGAATATTGGAAGGTGACCAAGGGTGCACTTGTATTGGCCAGAGGTAAGAGAGTAGGTACTCTCTATTTATGTAATTGTGTTACTAACAATTCTCCTTTTGTATTATCTACTTCAAATGTGGATGTAAAATTGTGGCACTCTAGGCTCGGCCACATGAGTGAGAAGGGAATGTCCATTCTTAAGTCAAAAGGTAAGCTTTCAAATTTGAAACGCATAAATTTGGATTTTTGTGAGCACTGTGTTTTTGGGAAACAAAAGAGAGTGAGTTTTCTCAAGACTGGGTCAACAAAGAAGAAGCATAAGTTACAGCTTGTTCACACAAATGTGTGGGGACCGGCTTAGGTTGCTTCTATTGGAGGATCACAATACTATGTTTCATTCATAGATGATGCTACAAGAAAGGTATGGGTCTATTGTATTAAGAAGAAATCTAATGTATTTGAGACTTTTAAGATTTGGAAATCTATGGTTGAGAATGAAACAGACAAAAGATTGAAGTGCTTGAGATCTGACAATGGTGATGAGTTCTGCAGCTATAAGTTCAATTGGTATTGTTATATGCATCGAATCCATAGGAAAAGGATGATTCCAAGGACACCTCAGTAAAATGGAGTTGCTGAAAGGATGAATAGAACAATAATGGAACGTGCAAGGTGTATGAGATTGCATGCTGGTTTGCCCTTAGAATTTTGGGCAGAAGCTATTGATACTATAGTGTACCTGATTAACAGAGGACCCTCTACAGCTCTGGATGGTGGAATTCCAGAAGAGGCATGGATAGGTAAAAAGGTAGATCTCTCATTTCTCAAAGTTTTTGGTTGTGAAGCCTTTGTGCACGTTGATAAGGAAAATAGAAAGAAGCTGGATGCTAAGTCTATGAGGTGCACATTTATTGGCTATGGCTCTGATGATTTTGGATTTAGGTTTTGGAATCTAGGAACTAACAAGATAATTAGGAGCTGTGATGTTGTTTTCAATGAAAAAGTGATGTATAGTGATCAACTAAGGAAGCTGAATCAATATGGGCAGAGCAATGGAGAATTAGACAAGGTGACGGTCCAAAATGAGCTCATGGGAAAAATTAATCACAGAAAGGAAAACATAGAGACCGACATCGGCCAGGCAAGAACCGACGTCGGCAGAACAGAAACCAATGTCGGTCATATAGTGACCGACATCAACTAGGTAGGAACCGATGTCGGTCAGGAAGAACCGACGTCAGCCAGTTACAGGCCTAGAAGTGACCGAGGTCGGTCACTGTCAGAGAATTTGGGTGGATAGCATGTTGTGAATGAGTCTTAGACGCCCATCAGGAGGTCAAAAAAGGTAATTAAACCTCCAATTCGATATTCCCCTTCATTATTCTATTTATTACTAATTGATGGTGGAGAACCAGAGAGTTTTGAAGAAGCAATACAGGTGGATTCCAAGAATTAGTGGGAGCATGGCATGGTTGAGGAGATGGAGTCCTTGAAAGAGAACCAAACATGGGATTTGGTTGAGTTGCCAGCAGGTAAGAGGACACTGAAGAATAGATGGACCTATAGATTGAAGGAAGGTGAGAATGGATAGATGAGATATAAGGCCAGGTTGGTAGTGAAAGGATTTGCACAGAAACTATGTATTGATTTTGGTGAGATTTTTTCTCTTATTGTTAAAATGACTTCTATACAGACTGTACTATCTTTAGTTGCTATTGAGGATTTGCATCTTGAGCAGCTTGATGTTAAGACAGCGTTTCTTCATGGAGATTTGGATGAAAAAATATATATGGAATAGCCAGAAGGATTTGAGGTCAAAGGTAAGGAGAAGTTAGTGTGCAGATTGAAGAAAAGCTTGTATGGCCTCAAGCAAGCTCCTAGACAGTGGTATTTGAGATTTGACAGGTTTATGACTGAGCATGGCTATAGTAGGTGTCAATCTGACCATTGTGTGTATTTTAAGAGATTGGATAATGGTAGATATATTATTTTGTTGTTGTATGTAGATGATATGCTGGTTGCAGGATCACACATGTAGGATATCTCTGAGCTTAAGGTGAAATTAGCTCAAACATTTGCCATGAAGGATTTGGGAGTAGCAAAGAAAATCCTTGGCATGAGCATTAAGAGAGATAGGAAAAATCACAGGTTGATTTTGTCTCAAGAGGATTATGTGAACAAGGTGTTGAAATGGTTCAATATGCAGGATGCAAAACTGGTAAGCACACCTTTGGCTAGACATTTTAAGTTGAGTAAAGAACAATGTCCTAATTCACATGATGAGGTAGAGTACATGAGTAGAGTTCCATATTCTTCTGCAGTAGGGAGTTTAATGTATGCAATGGTGTGTACTAGACCAGATATTGCCCAAGCAATGGGAGTTGTAAGTAAGTATATGGCCAATCCAGGGAAGGAGCACTGGAAAGCAGTTCAGTGGATCCTTAGATATCTGAGAGGAACCAGTAGTAGGCATTTGTGCTATGGAGGTTTAGATACTTCTCTACATGGTTATGTAGATTCAGATATGGCAGGTGATTTGGATGGCAGGAGGAGCACCATAGGGTATGTTTTCACTGTTGGTGGAATGGTAGTTAGCTGGATATCAAAGTTGCAGAAGGTTGTTACCTTGTTAACTACAAAAGCAAAGTATACTGCAGTCATAGAGGCTAGCAAAGAGATGATATGGATGACACAGTTCATGGAAGAGCTAGGAAAGGAGCAAGAGAGTTGCAGATTGTATAGTGACAGTCAGAGTGCAATTCATTTGGCTAAGAATTCAGCCTTTCATTCAAGAACAAAGCACATACAGCTTAGGTACCACTTCATAAGATAGGTATTGGAGGATGGTGAGTTGAAGCTGGAGAAGATCCATATAGATAAGAACCCTGCGGATATGTTAACCAAGCCAGTTACAAAGGAGAAGTTGAATCTTCATTCAACTTTTATTGGTCTTCATGATTGAGTTGAAGATGGAGGAGCTAGAATATGTTGTTGTATAGGTACTGGTGTAGCTATTTATCTCCAAGTGGGAGATTGTTAAGGTGTGGAGCTAAAAGCTTCACCAAAGGAGCACATTGCAGAAGTTGCAGGTTTACACAATCACTGGCGTTGGTCAGGAGTGACCGATATTGGTCAGGAGCAGTTCAAGAGATGCCGGCGTCGGCAGAGATCGGCTGATGTTGGTCACAGGCAAACAAGCAGGAACCAATATATGTGCATCCAGAAAGCTATTTCCATGGACAGAACTGAGTGTTTGCATGATGGGATTAAGTCATAGTCTTAAGTCCGCGTCTCTATTATTAGTAAGACTATTTTAGAGCCCTTTTTAAAGAGGCATAACTATTGGTTGTAAATGCATGCTCAAGTTTCATAATTATTATATAATAGGATAGATCTTCTTAGCTTATTGTAAGTGTTGAATAGAATAGTACATAATTGTATATGTGAATCAATCCAGGTTGTTGGAGTTGATTGTAATTGAGAGAGAGAGCTCTTGAGGGAAAGAGATCTAGAGAGAGATCTGTACATCTGAGAGAGGTGTGGAAGAAAGAAGTTTATTCAATTGTATTCCTTATGTAAAGAGTTTAATACAAGTTTTCAGGGTGGTTTCTTGTATCTCTTCTTCTTGTTATATTTCTGATTCTAGTTTCTTATCTATCTGATTTAATTCCACGTTTATTGCTTTCATAAGTGTAATCAACATTGTTGGTTGATCCCCAACACAATTTGCATGATGTTAAAGATCTGAACCTAGTGGAGGTCCAATGGTTCCTGGGAGTTCATACTTTAAGATCCAAAAGTGACAGTCAAATATATTAAGGTTCAAATTTGATTGTGTGTTCGTGCTTATTCTACAAGTGACTCAAGAACGATAATTGAGCTTGCACATATGTTGTTTTGGTGTTTCATGATGAATTAGCTATTGGGGAGTGTTTTATACTTCATGAGGATAATATATGTGCATTATTAAGGTTTTAAAAATCATATGCACTATGAATAAAGGTTTATAAATTGATTTTGTATTCATTCATGGTGACTATGTGCACAAAATGTTGATTAAGCTTACATAAAAGAGTGAAATGATGAATGTAAGCATTTGAAAATGACTAAGGGGTCATGTAGTGTGGACCTATGATTTTTTAATTGGTCTTATGTTCTTTTTTTTCTTGTTATTGTGATAAATGGGTGAATAGGTCTCCATGAGACCTATAAGAGCTACAAAGACCTTATTAAAAGGTGTAGCTGCTTAAGGGTGACCCATAGATGTTATGGCCAACCTATAAATATTATATTAAACTATAGTCTATGGCACAATGAGATATATGACTTAAGGGTTAAGGCATGTCTAATCACTAACCAATATGGTGATGATCATAAATGCTCTATAAATAGTCAAATCAAAGATAGTGATTTCTAGACTTTAAGTGAGAGATTTGTAAAGGCTTGAGTGTGGATAATATTCGTTATAATGAATAAAAGAGGAGAATGAGTGTGCCTAATGGTTGGGCTGATGAGAAAAGTATATTATGGACTATGTGTATGACCTATAGGTCATTATTTATGATGGAAGAATAGTGGTCTTGTAGGTTGAATATGAGTGAAGAGGCTTGTGCGAGTGGAGTAGAGTGAAGAGTTGAGGAGCAAAGAGAGGAAGTGTGCCCAGTGGATGGGTTGATGATCAGATATAGTTCACAATTGTGTATATGAATTATAGGTCATATTTCTATGTCATAATAAGTGCTCCTACAAGTGTGATGCTTTGAAGTGTGAGTGAAAGATAGGTGATGTTTCTGTGAGATTAAAGGTTGATTTGTGAAGTAGATCAAAGTATGGTCTATGTGAATGACCTCATGCTTAGATTATTGTGGTGATATAATTATTATAGGTGTGTTAAAATTATTTTAAGTGATGAGTAGGAGAGTGGGGTTATTTGGGATATGTAATGTGTCCTAATCAATCTTTGCATGTTGGTACAAGTATGTAATGTGCTTTGGCCAATATGGAGTATTGGGTGAGAGATTTTGCTCAGGGGATAGAAAATAGAGATCAATTATTAGGTGTTTAAGAAATAATTTTTAAGGTGGACGTGTTTAAAGGAGGGTATAAATGACTTATTCTTCCTTAAGGGCAGTTGTTCCTTATGAAACAAGTGTTTCACCAAATACCTTTAGTTAGGAGGACATGATCAAGGTTTGATGGTCTAAAGGAGTTGATTAGTATCTTGTTTATAATTTATTATAGGATAGTAGTCCATTTGTGTTATAGGATTGAGAGTGGGTTTTATTCTCCAAGAGGGTTTCCTAGAGGAAATATGTGTTATGTGTTTGATCTTATGTAAGCATTGAATGAATGATCTCTCTTATTAATGTTGCTTGATCAAGTTGATATATGTTGATTGATTAATAGTTTTAAAGGGATGAAATTTTAATTAAAATATCTAGGCTCAGTGATTCACCTCTAGTGATTGTACCTCTAACAATTAGTATTACAGTGGGTCCTTTAGAAGAAGCCTAACAACTTGAAGGTGATCCTAAGTAGGTACAAATATGGCTAAGTATTTGAAGAAAGAAAATAAATAGTGGAAGGTTGTGATCAAGGCACTTGAAGAACATATATGTAACTTGAATAAAGATGCTAAAGAGGATGAGAAGGTTATCAATAATCTCAAGGATGAGTTAGAATATTCTAAGACAAGTTTGAGTTCAAAAGAGGAAAGTTATTCAAAAGAAAAGGACATCATGGGTGATGAATAAGTTTTCCATGACAATGAAGGAGTTGACCTAGAAGTTAGGCTCATGGGTGCACTTAGTGAATTAAAGGAACAAAAGAACAAGAATCATAAGATGAGAAATATGATCAAAGGTATTGAAACACAAGTCAGTTCTCTTGAGTGAAGTTTGATAGAGCAAGAATGTAGAATAAAGGATGGCATGGCTAAAGAAGCTAAGAGTGATAAGGGGACTATACAAGTTATTAGAGGTCAGTTAATGGCTCCAATTTCAAGTGTAAGATCTAAATAAGATGAGAATATTCAATTAAAATCTAATATAGGTTCATTGATGGATGAGCAAGAGAAATTTGTTGTCAAGATAAGCAAGATTGAAGAAGATCAAAAGAAGTCAGATCAAGTCAAGAGCAATGAAAGAAGACCAGTTAGACAACCAAATGCTTTAAGGTATTCTATTTTATTTCATGGTCATTGTTATACATGTAATAAGTATGGTCATATAGATAAGGACTGTAGAATGAAGACAGTCAAGTATGGACATTCATGGATCTATGATATAAGGAGTTCTTGGCCAAGATTGATCATAGTTCAAATTTATCAAAAGGAACAAATGATGTTAATTGTTTTAGTTGTCATAAAAGTAGACATATTGCTAGATTCTATCCAAATGGCATTAAGAAGTCCTCAAGGTATGCCAAAAGATATAGAGCACCTAGAAGGTTTGAAAAAGGACAAACTTGGGAATGGAAACCAAAGGTAATCATTGCCAATTCATCTAATCATAAGGTTGATAAGAAAGTTACTCTAGAAGGTGTTTCTATGCAAAATTGCTTTCTACATTCAAAAGATGAAATAAGAAACTAAAAGAAATGGTCAAGGCTAGAAGTACCTGATAAAGTCATGCGCACCAAAATCAGACGTTGGAAGATTCTCCTCTTTTGCTATGGAGGAATGACACCTGCGAAGAAAAGGCTAAAACACAGAAAAATGTTAGTCAAAGATATGGTGGGCTGTCAGGCGAACGCCCGATCCCGGAAGTACGAAGACTTCCTAGAAGGATATCAACCCACTGATAAAAAAGTAGAATATTGGATGAAAGTAGATAATAATGACAGAAATAAATGACAGAAAAATAAAAGTGTGTACCTGATATGCAGCACTGTTCTGCACAGTCACCGGCGTCGGTCTCTGTGGTGCCGGCGTCGGTTAGGGAAGGTGTCGATGTCGGTTAAAGTGCCGTCATCGGTCGGGGCAGTGACCGGCGTCGGTAGGGGCAGGTTCTGGAAAAGTTTGAACAGGTTCGGGATAGGGTCTGAGAGAGTCGGGACAGGGTCTGGGCAAGGTCTGAGAGAGTCGGGACAGGGTCTGGGAGAGTCGGGACAGGTCTGAACAGAGTCTGGGGGGTTTTAGTCTGGACAGAGGTAGGGATGATAGAACTGATAAAGAATAACCAAGAAGAAATAAAACAAACAGAATAGATACTTACCTGCCAGAAGACGCGATGAAAGCCATAGTTGGAGTTGTCTGTGCAGTGCCGGATTGAATGCAGATTGGTTGATGCCGAGAGTGTTGATCGCGAGAATGTTGATGTCAGAGTTCGCAGGTTGGTTGAATGATTGCTCGGGTTCGATTGATCAGCGTTTTGAATAGTGTTCGGGGATCCGGTCTCGAATGGTTGGCAGAGGTTGATGAAGGCGAGAGACGGTTCCAGAGACAGTTCATCAACCGTTTCGAGAAACCGAATGATAACTGGTAACGGATAACGGCAAGGTGACTGACGTCGGCAGGATTGCCGACGTCGGCCGATAGGTGACCGACGTCGGCGACATCGGCCGGGTAAAGACCGTCGTCGGCAGATGCATAATGGGGATAGAGTCTAGCTTTAGCTCTGTGCTCATTTTTACATGCTGCCAGGGTCAAGGTTGGTGGAACAAGTGATCGACAAGGGTTAAATAGGCGAAGAAGAATAAGACGGGGAATGACCAGGGGAGTCGACACGATTTTGGTGTCTACAGAAGGATATGTTACAAATCAGGATAAGCTCAAGGATCAAGTAGGTAAGATGGATGCAAAACACAAGAAAATTCAAACTATGGTATAAAGACATAAGGAAATAAAGACAAAGAATACTATCCCTATTGAGTTTAAAAGTCTTGATGGATTATTTTCCAAGGTGGAAAAAAGACTAGATATGAATGGAATACAAGATTTTATGTTGTCTACTTTTATTGATAAACCTAAAGAAAAAAATGAAGTCAAACATCCTTTCAAATTCAAGCTGGAATACAAGTTAGTGAAAGGTATGGAGATATGGGAGCCTCTAAATTTTTGGGGATTTTAGTCTCACTATGTCAAAAGGGGTGTCTCTCTCTAGGATTGAAGGAGACACTTGTCAGTCAGAGGAAGCTTGGTGGCTGTCAGATTTTTTTGGAGAAAAAAATCTTGTGAAGAATATTAGTGGTCCTATCTTGAGAAGGAATTAGCTTGTTATTCATGGTTTGGAAGCTTTGGTATAAAGGTGAGTTTTAAATATCTATTTGCATATTAGTTGTGGTAGATTATACGTAAGATTATAAATTGAAGTCCTTTCTTTTAGGCTTATATTCTAGATCTTGCTAAGTCTATTGAAGGCTTATTGAAAATTTGTGTATGCCATAAAAGTTTAGTGGATTGAAAATATGCATTATGTGAGGGGGAGCATATGTGAATCATCTCTATCTATGATTCTTAAGAGAATCCTTTCAAGTGGTGAAGCAAGTGTTGTTGTGGTGTTCTTTAGATTATATTAGAAGTATAGAGATATGTGTTTTTAGTTGGATCAAGTATGTCCAAGTGGAAGATATGATGTGCTGATGTCAGAGTGATGTCATAGTTATTTTTGGTCAGTCTAAAGGGTCGAAGTGAAGGTTTTCAAGTGGAAAAAGAGGATTTGTGTTTTATCGAGATGATATTTTTTCATATAAAGGTATACTGACCTTATTATAATATGTTCTAGGTGGTTTTGTGGTCTTAATGTATGTTGAAGTCAAATTGGAGATTTTTGTTTGCTCTCAGGTTTCCTAGTTTGTGTCCAAAAGTATGCAAATCCTAAAATGGGTTATAGGATGTATGGGTTACCAAATATGTGTATGATTAAATATTAGTCTAGATGTGTGTAGTGGTTTTATCTAGGTGTATAAAATATCAACAGAGCATATGTGTTCCAAGATGATAGGAAGCAACAAGATGGTGAGAAGTGTACATTGTTTAATGACTGAGCAAAGGTAAAGTATAATTATCAATGGTGAGTGGGTATTCATATATATTGAACTATGGTGAGCATTTCTAGTTCAAAAATTGGTTGATCCTCAGAGATCTATGGTATGTGATGAGTCAACATTGCAAGATTACATGAGATGAGGTCAAAGTGACTAAGGTTTAAAGTTTGAGCATTGGCACGAATGAATTAAATTTTGAAAAATATAAATAATGTGTATTTGATCTAATTTGTGAGGACATGAGATGTGAGCTTAGTGTTCAAGGTTTAACTTTGACTATTTTCATTTAAATATTCAAATTTAATAAGGGAAAAACTAGTGTCTGGCCTTTAGGCCATATCTTTCGATATAGATATAATTTTCTCATGATATAAAAATAAAATATGAAGAGGAATCCATGGTGCATCTAATGAACAAATTTGAAGATCTATAAGTGTGTATAGTCAATTATATTAAGGTTCAAAGTTGATTGTGTGTTTGTGCTTATTATACAAGTGACTCAAGAACGATAATTGAGCTTGCACAGATGTTGTTTTGGTGTTTCATGATGAATTAGATATTGGGGAGAGTTTTATACTCCATGAGGATAATATATGTGCATTATTAAGTTTTTAACAATCATATGCACTATTAATAAAGGTTTATAAATTGATTTTGTATTCATTCATGGTGACTATGTGCACAAAATGTTGATTAAGCTTACATAGAAGAGTGAAATGATGAATGTAAGCATTTGAAAATGACTAAGGGGTCATGTAGTGTGGACCTATGATTTTTTAATTGGTCTTATATTCTTTTTTTTCTTGTTATTGTGCTAAATGGGTGAATAGGTCTCCATGAAGATTATATTATATTAAACTATAGTCTATGGCACAATGAGATATATGCCTTAAGGGTTAACGCATGTCTAATCACTAACCAATATGGTGATGATCATAAATGCTCTATAAATAGTCAAATCAAAGATAGTGATTTCTAGACTTTAAGTGAGAGATTTGTAAAGGCTTGAGCGTGGATAATATTCGTTATAATGATTAAAAGAGGAGAATGAGTGTGCCCAATGGTTGGGTTGATGAGAAAAGTATATTGAGGACTATGTGTATGACCTATAGGTCATAATTTTGATGGAAGAATAGTGCTCTTGTAGGTTGAATATGAGTGAAGAGGCTTGTGCGAGTGGAGTACAGTGAAGAGTTGAGGAGCAAAGAGAGAATCCTTTCAAGTGGTGAAGAAAGTGTTGTTGCGGTGTTCTTTAGATTATATTAGAAGTATAGAGATGTGTGTTTTTAGTTGGATCAAGTATGTCCAAGTGGAAGATATGATGTGGTGATGTCAGAGTGATGTAATAGCTATTTTTGGTCAGTCTAAAGGGTCAAATTGAAGGTTTTCAAGTGGAAAAAGAGGATTTGTGTTTTATCGAGATGATATTTTTTCATATAAAGGTATATTGACCTTATTTTAGTATGCTCTAGGTGGTTTTGTGGTCTTAATGTATGTTGAAGTCAAATTGGAGATTTTTGTTTGCTCTCAGGTTTCCTATTTTGTGTTCAAAAGTATGCAGATCCTAAAATGGGTTATAGGATGTATGGGTTACCAAATATGTGTATGATTAAATATTATTATATATGTGTGTAGTGGTTTTCTCTAGGTGTACAAGAAGTTTCAGAGGTGGATGTTGACTGGAAGGTGTTGTGTTAACCTTGTTTGTTTTAAGATTCTAGGGTTTTGGGCTTTGCTTAAAAAGTAGTTTTCCTTATGATTTTATGTCTAAGGATTCTTAATATATTGAATAGGCCAAATGGGTTGTCAGATCAATATTCATAGAGAATTGAAGGTTTGTGGTTCTCAAGTTATTTAAGTTGTTAAATATGAGGCCTAATTGGGTAGTTGGTTTGTGAAGAAAGTATTGCATAGATTGAGCTAGTTGTTTAAAATTGGAAAAATCTAAGCGGTATATGAGAGTACTTCAGATATTAAGTTTTAGGTCTTGAATATGTGACTACTAATAGTTATGGGCTCTGCAAGTTCTAGGTAGGGCTATAAGGAGACTAGATAGGCCTAGTGTGAAGAAATGTGTTTTTTTGTTCATTTTATCCAAAAGAGGAACTCATGAGTATTTCAAGGTGATTTATTAGGTTTTTTTATATTATGCTTACTATTTGTGTGTAGCATGAAGTTTTGTTGTTGGTTCTTGAGGTGGCTTGAGAGAGAAGGTTTGTAAGCCTATGTGGTGGTTATTTATGGAGTGTGGAGATCTAAAGATGATAAAAAGGTTAAATGGCTCAAAAATATTAGGGGGAGTCCCTATTAGATGTTTCTTGGTAATTTACATCAAATTTCAATGTTTTTTTATTTTTTCTTGATTTGTTACAGTGCTTGGTTGAAGAGAGTGTTGGCATAGAGAAAGAGGAAGTTGTCAAGGCAAGAAAAGGTAGGATCAAGGTAAGGGGGAGTTTATATCATATTTGTAATATGGTAATTTCCTATTTATGGTATTTTTATGTCCTTAGGATCATTTTGTTCCCACTTTGTCATTGTGTCAAAGGGGGAGAAAGTTCTTATTGTGAAAGTGCTTGAAGAAAGAGAAGGTGAGTTGAATGATGTTTGTTGAAATCAATAACAAAAGGGGATATTGTTGGAGAATTATAAGTGATTTCATGGTGATGTCATGTAATTATCCTAGTTATTGGATTAAGTGATTTGATAGCCTAAGTAACAATGACAAAGTGTGTAATGTGCTTATTCTAGTGTGTTTGAAGTTGGCTTGGTCAATCTTCAGTTTTGACATGGATAAAGATGTTTAGGGATGATTATGGTGATTATATCATGTGAAATGGGTCCTATAAGAGGTTTTATATTATTATAAATCTTTTTTTCATAAGTTTAATTCATTTATTAGTCCATAGTTTTCATCTAGATAGTTTGGGTCTAGTGGCAGAAAATCTGAGTAGGTAGTTTGCTTATATGAACATTGTCATGTGTTGATGAGTTAGGGGATATTGGTCATATGGTTATGATAAAAAATTTACCTATTTATTATTCATTAAATATAATTTCATACACCTAATTTCAGTCAAATATATGTGGGTACAATTTTGACAGTGTTTTTCCATACTTAAGCCAAATTTGTAATGTGGCAAGAAGATCTGAGTAAACATTTTGATGATGGATTATCTCACACATGTGGATGTTTTAGAAAAAAATTATCATATGGGTTTGTTTATTTTTTTATCTTAGTTTATTTTTAATAAATTTTATGTCATGAATCAAAGATAATAAAAAATTATGCAAGTGCAAAGCTGGCATTCTATATAGGTTTTGACTTAGTTGGCTCTATGGCAGAATAATCTGAGTGAGAAGATTAATGGAATTATATCTCGCACACATGAAGTTTTCAATAATATTTTATTATATGGATGTATTATAATTTTAAATTTGATCATGTGGTCCAAATTATAGATCATGCATCTAAGCTCAGCAAAAGTTTTTGAGGTCTAAAGTAGGCTTTCCAAGCATATTATAGTTGGTCCCCATAGTCAAATTGCATGATGTTAAAGATATGGAACTATTGGAAATACAAGTGTTAATGGGAGTTAATAATACTAGATATAACAATACACATAGATTAAAATTATTCAATTTTATATCTATTTAGCAAAGATGAAGATCGAGCATCTTACAAAAGATCAACAAACTATGTGTGTCCCAAGATTATAGGAAACAACGAGATGGTATGAAGTGCACATTGTTTAATGATTAAGAAAAGGTAAATGATAAATATAAATGGTGAGTGGGTTTTTGTATATATTTATTTAATAGTGACCATTTTAAGTTAAATACTTGGTTGATTTACAAAGATTGATGGTGCGTGATAGGTCAACATTACAAGATTGCATGAGATGAAGTCAAAGTGACTGAGGTTTAATGTTTGAAAATTACCACCTATGCATTAAAGTTAATAAAATATAAATGGTGAATAATTAATATAATAATTGAGGAAATGAGATGTGATCTTAGTGTTTGAGGTTTAACTGTGACTGTTATTATTTAAATATTTAAATTTAATAAGGGAAAAACTAGTGTCTGGTCTTTAGGCTATATCTTTCGATGTAGATAGAATTTTCTCATGATATAAAAATAAAATATGAAGAGGACTCCATGACACATTTAATGAACATAATTTTATAATTTATAAGTGTACACAATCAAATATATTAAGGTTAAAATTTGACTATGTGTTCATGCTTATTCTACAAGTGACTCGAGAAGGATAATTGGGCTTGTGCAGATGTTGTTTTGATGTTTCATGAAGAATTGGCTATTTAGGAGTGTTTTATACTCCATAAGTATAATATATGTACATTATTAAGTTTTAAACAATCATATTAAGTATTAAAAAAGGTTTATAAGTTAATTATGTATTCATTCATGGTGACTGTGTGTACAGAATGTTGATTAAGTTTACACAAAAGAGTGAAATGATAATTTTAAGAATTTGAGAATGACTACAGGTTCATGTAGTGTTAACCTATGATTTTTTAAGTGATCATATGTTATTTTTCTTCTTGTTGTTGTGATAAATGGGTGAATAGGTCTCCATTATACCTATAAGAGATACAAGGACCTTATTAAAAGGTACAACTACTTAAGGGTGACGTATAGATGTTATGGATAACCTATTAAGATTGTATTAAATTTTAGTCTATGTCTCAATGAGATATATGCCTTAAAGGTTAAGGAATGTCTAATGGCTGACCAAGATGGTGATAATCATGAATTCTCTATAAATAGTGAAATCAAATATAGTGATTTCTAGACTTTAAGTGAGAGATCTGTAGAGGCTTGAGTGTGGACAATATTCGTTGATGCAAACAAAAAGGAGAATGAGTGTGCCCAATGGTTGGGTTGATGAGCATATAAAATTAATGACTATGTGTATGACCTATAGGTCATAATTTTGACTATATAATAGTGCTCTTACAAGTTAAAGATGAGTGAATAAGCTTATATGAGTGGAGTAGAGTGAAGAGTTGAGGAATAAAGAGAGGAAGCATGCCTAGTGGATGGGTTGATGAGAATAGTTGGTTCATGATTATGTGTATGACCTATAGGTCATATTTCCATGTCATAATAATTTCTCTTATAGGTTTTATGCTTTGAAGTGTTAGCGAAGGATAGGTGATGTTTGTGTGAGCTTGGAGGTTGATTTGTGAGGTAGATTAGAGTATGGTCTATGTGAATGACCTCATGGTATGATTGTTGTTATGGTGAAAAAAAACTTCTAGGTGTGCTAAAGTGAGTGTGAGTGAATATTTGGAGAGTATGGTTAGTTGGGATATGTAATGTGTTGTAATCAATCTTTATGTGTTAGTATAAGTATGTAATGTGCTTTGGCCAATAGGGAGTATTAGGTGAGAGAGTTTATGTAGGGGTTAGAAATTAAAGATCCATCATTAGGTGTTAAAGACATCATTTCTAATTTGGAGGTGTTTAAATGAGGGTCTAAAGGACTTGGTATTCCTTAGGGGCAATTTATCCTTGTGAAATAGGTGTTTCACTGAATACCTTCAGTTAGGAGGATATGATCAAGTTTTGTTGGTCTAAAGTAGCTGATCAATCTCTTATTTGTAATTTATTAGAGGACAGTAGTCCATATATGTTGTAGGCTTGAGAGTGGGTTTTATTCCCCATGAGGGTTTCCCATAAGAAATATGTGTTATGTATTTCATCTTATGTATGCATTGAATGAACTATCTCTCTTGTTAATTTTTCTTGATCAATTTGATATATGTTGATTGATTAATAGTTTGAAAGGGCTACAATTGTAATTGAAATATTTGGTCTCAATAATTTGCCCCCCTCTTAGTGATTGTACCTCTAAAAATATAGAGTCAAGGATATACAAGGGGAATTCAACATAGACATCTAGTAAGAGAATATTCAAGTTTCATAACCAAAAGAGATAAAAACTAGTTTATTTCCTCTACTGAGTTCTTTGGCAACAATGGAGAGAACTTTAGGTTTATGCTCAATCCATTTAGGAGAGAGAATATGAGGGTCCAAGATATTTTATATAGGAAGTGTTATAATTCCATTTCAATCCTAGGAATTCATTTCAATATTGACCCCTTGTGCTTTATGAATAAACATTAATAACTTAAGTAGTCAAAGTGTCTTCTCCATCTATGTAGGTGCCAACTTTACATCAATTTTGGTGTATTATTAAAATGGTTTTGAAAATCATAATTTGTATATGTGTTATATGGGTCATCATAGTCCACATCCATCATTTACCATTATTATTCCACATGTGTGAGTTTTCAATAGCAAGGAATCATTCATGTTGATACATGTACATGTTACATGTAATGTTCTTCTTATAACAGAGCCTTGAAGGAATGATGATGTAAATGGATAATGGTTTTGGGTTGTGTGATGTCTCCTTGAATTAAACCTACATTTATCTTCTCTCCTAAGAATAGATGACCCACCATCAATCCAAATAACCTCTTCATGGTCCTATCCCCAATGTAACTATCATGTGTGTGTTATGATCTCTTTTGCAAAGTGGAAATAGGGTAGTTATAGGAGTCATGAGGATGTTTTAAGGGAATACATGTACTCCATCTTTCAATCATGTTCTATGATGTTTCCCTCAAGCCCCTCACTACTCTCTACTCAATCCCATTCTCATATTTAGCTCTAGTGGATAAATATCCACAGTCCTAATTATAGTATCCTATTAGGCAGACCAATTAAATGAAAGACTATTAGAATGAGGATCTAGTGAAGCACTTGAGAGTATTAATGATTCATAATTAATTATAATTAAGAAGGGGATATAGAGATAATAGGGTCCATCAAAGACCAACACATCAACTTTTCCCAAGAGAGTGAATCAGTCAAGGTTTCCTTTCAGTGCAAATAGCAATTTGACGGTAGGGTGAAGAAACATTGAAAGTTTGATAAGATAGGAGTTCTATTGGGTTAGAAGGAGCCTCTAAGAGAACCATAGGAGTCTATAAATAAGTATGATATGGAATAACTAGGGTAAAATATTGGCCAAATACACCAAACTCACCCCATAAGGAGGCAATCTCAGTCAAATCCCCATTGAGTGCACATAAGCATGTGACTGTAGGGTAGCTAAAAAATTTATGTTTTATGAGGTCAATAATGTTTCATAGGGTTATAAGAATACATATAGAGTCATAAACATGTTTTCATCACCCAAATAAGCATGGAACATCATGTCCACTGTCTTAAATGAACATACATAGTTTAGGCCTAAGACCATCACTTACATGCTTGACTATAGGGACATGTAAGATTAAGCAAAGGATCCATGATAAGGTGTATTAAATTTTATAAGGATAAAAAATATGAGAAACTTCATAAGGATAATGTGAATGTTAATATATAAAAATTTGTCATGAAATCAAAACCCATCTCTCACATAGTCCAGGCAAATTCAATACCACTTATAGGCATAATCATATAATAAGGCCAAGGTGTGTTGAACCATATCCAAAGAGGTGAAGTTTAAGTATGAGAAAAAAAACATAAAATCATTGGTACATTCCACCTACCTTTGTTATTTTGTGCTAAAAACATCCTAAATATAAATATGGTTTTGATGCATCTAACATCACCTTCTAATTCTTCTCGAGTCAAATTACAACTCAGTAATATGACTTTCTGACCATTTTGATTAGTTGAGGGCTAATTTTCAAATAAATGCATAAATGTTGATTAACATTGTTTAACGATAATTAATCCAAATCAAGAGATTAAGTGGATTTTCCATGAGAGTTGTTGAATATTTCTTTTTGAAAATTGATTTTTATTATCTACAGTATTAGGTGACATCATTTCTTGGGAAGACATCCCTAGGCCATAAATGCCACAAATATCATGATTATGGGTCACCCATCCTAGTTAATTCTTCCCATGCCTCTTCAATTCCCCTTTTTCTAAAGGTCATATTGAAGATAATTATGGATTTAATTCCAAATATTAGGATTATCCATGGCCACACATCTCAATCTTGAGATGGATAGTCATGGTTGATCATGACCAATCTCAAAAATCTATAAATAGAGAGTCCATGGACATGAATTTTAAGCTTGAATATTGCAAAGTTATAATGTTAAATTGTTTCTACAAGGATTTTCATTTGATCATTAATTTTGTATTCAAGCTTTATTGATATGCTAGTTTAGTGATTTAGAATCATAATCCTAGGTTTTATGGAGTGTTCTTGAGACATTGGAGGAGTTTTCCACCATTGTTGACAAAGACAAGGATGTTTGATCAAGGGAGAACATGATTTTAAGATACATAGGTATGGTGAATCCATTTGGGAAGGTAGTATGATGCTGCTTTCTTTCATTTATTTCTTGTTATCCTTTGTAATTCTCATAGGAATAGATAGGCTTAGTTAGTTATTTATTTATGCATGTTTCATTATTTATGGACTAATGCTTGACTAACTTGTTTTTTAATCCTCTCTACATATTGGCATGCTTGGTGGGACAAGATGCATCTCAAACCTAAAGAATAAAATTTTAAAACTTTAAAATATTCATTTGGACCCTTCAAACTCTTTAAAATTGATTTTCTAACATTATTTTACCATTTTTTCCACAATTTTAGACAGTAATTGACATCAGCTAGTAATACTAACATCAATTGTATATTTTAACTGATGTTGGTTATCAAAATTGACATTAGTTGCATTCTATCATCAGTCACATTGATATAACTGATGTTAGTTGGATAACCGACATTGATTAGAAAATGTAACCATCTTTGGTTGTATATAACCGACGTCGGTCACTATGTTTTTCTTAAAACATAGACATGAGAGATCTTTTTCTAAAGTTCATTTTTTCAAACCAAAAAGAGCTTCAAAGCTAAAGGACATGCTAACATTTTTTCTACAAGATCAAGCTTAACATTTTCTACAAGACATGTTTTAGATCACCTTTTGCATTCTTAAAAATCAATTAGGAACTTTGTTTTGGTGTTTAATGAAAAAATTAGATGTTTAAATGAATGTTTTCAAAGTTTGTAATCTTAAGACCAAGGGCACAAATGAACACCACCAAACCTTTCATTTGGGATTAAAATTGAAGACACTTGTCAATTCTTGTTTTCAATAGTTGTTTAATTAGATTTTGTATGGAAAAAAGAGGAATGTTGTGTGTATGCTCTTCCATTTGTCCCCTTTAGGGAACCCTTTAGAATCAAAAGTGTCATTCCTATTACAAATAGCGTAGTCTAAGGCTTAGAAAGAAAGTCATCTAAAGTACTCCCCAAAAACTTGCCAAAGTTTGGGTGATCTTGAAAATGACCCTAAAGTCTTTCTATTTTATGATTTCTTTATTTTCATGAAAAATTGGCTTGTGAGTGGGAATTCATCACCTCCCATGAATTATTTTGGGAAGCTTTAACCTGAGGTTTCATCTCCTGACATTGACTTCATTTGACTCCTTTGGAGTTGCACATGGGATGTACCTACATTTGGATATCATACTACACTAAGCAAATAGCAGGATGTAGTGGTTGTAAAAAATATCAAACCTTTTTACAACTATCTAATGCCACAATCACCCAATTTTCATGAATATATTTTGCATCATTTGATGTGAAAGTCATTGTGCAATTGATTCTCTTAGAATGATTGAAAAAATACTAGTTTAGTAGACCCTACTTTTCCATACCTTGTTAGTTTATAATTAAGACATTTATTTTTTGTCATTAGCTTAATTAGTATTGATTTGTGTCTAAAACTACCTTTTAACTCAATGAACTTAATCAAAACACATTGTTCTCAATTTTCTTAAGCAAGGGAGGTGTTATGCTATCTAAATGGAAAATTCACCTTTTCCTTATTCAAATTGTTATCAAAAACTTCATGTCATGTCATCCACTTTGGCACAGTCATGCTACCCAATTGAGTCTATATATTTTACCCAATTTGTTTAAATCCTTAATTTATAATCCACATTCAAAATTGAACCTTTTTGAGTTCTAAAGGTTGGTGTGTCAAAGTGGGTTCATCATTTGTGCACTAAGCTTGTTTTAACTTGGGTTCAATTTCCATTTGGATTGAAGGTCATTTATCAAGACTGAAAATCACATTATCATCTTGGTGGACTCAAGTCATCTTGTGTATCACTCACACTTTAAGTTTTAGAACATATTTTATCCTACTAGAATCATGTGGTGATGTTGTGCTACTTATTTGGTCCTAGATTTATACTTAGTGATCCGTATATGTTTTTACATCTTGAGTTGCTTAGTCAATTTTATCTTCTTCATAATCTAGATAGCTTTCCTCTAAACTTATAAGGTCAACTTGTCAAATTTGAAGCTAGATTTTACAGTGTGAGTGTATCACAAAGATCTAAGATTTGGTGTACTAGTTTTCACCTTGGGTCTTTGAGTTACCTTACCCTCTTCCGATCTATATGATTTCAACCTTATCAAAGGTTGAGTAAACTCATGAACCAAATCTTCTAAAATTGTGCATGGTTTCAAACCACCCTCCCTAATAGTCTCATTGGTACCTTGGTTGTTTGTTTAAAAGAGAGCTAAAGCATACTTTGTTTGGTTGCCAAGAATTGGTCCAAAGTTAGTAAAAAACATAGAACAAATATTTTAGACATGACTCAAAGGTTCACTCATAGTAGGGCCTCTTATGGCCTTAGTTATGAAGAAGAGAAATTTTATGATGGTCAATATAACCCCCTTGTTTTTGATGATATCCCCATATTAGTAGGATCTAAAGATGATTACAATGAATATCAACCCCAAAAATATCAAGATGAAGCCATTCTTAGATTGATAAAATCATGTGCTAGACTACCTTTTGACTCTCTTACAAAATAATTGCATACCTTAGTTAGAGAAGGAGAACAATGATGGCAAGAGCAAGATTTTGCAAAAATAGACATACCTTCTTCCTCTAAAAAAGGAAATGAAATACAAATAGAGTCAAAACCTAAAAATATGGATCTTCTAGCTAAGATGAAGATAATAAGTCAATGATATGTAGATCAACTTGTTGTAGACTTAACTAACTCCCTAGTTGCCACTTCAATTCTCAATAATGCTTCAAAAGAACAAGGAAATGTGGCTAAAGGTACATAACAAATATCGGATGAAGATATTACTATAGAGGGTCAAGGTAATCTAAATGAATAGTTAAAGTCATAAGATACCTTACAAAGTGTTTCATTTGACATGGAACATACATTATTCAAACATCAAGAACTTCTTGTTACTTTACAAAATTAAAACCCCAAACATTTAGTTTAATTGAGGAAATCCCTCAAGACAATTTGGCTTGTTCTTTTTAACCAACCCAAAAATTGGTAAATAAACATATAAACTTCTAAAATCAACAAAGTAAAAAACAACCAAATTCAGGCAATGTTTTATGATCCAAGAATCAACAGTCTATGTTCTCAACTCAAGGAGCAAATCAAAACCAAGTCATGGATTTAAAGGTATACACTCCCTATAGATCCACATTAAACTAGGGAGAGATCCTAGCCTAATAGCAACAAAACTAGGGGCACATCCCACCCCAATAGAAATAAAATCAAGGGCACATTCCACCCTAACAACAACAAAACTAGGGGTACATCCCACCCCAAAAACAACAAAACTAAGGGCACTTTCCACCCCAATAGCACCAAAACTAGGGGCACATTTCACCCCAATAGCAACAAAACTAGGGTTACATTCCACCCCAACAACATCTTATTCAATCCACAAATGCACCAAACATGAAAGAATGGAATTCTATGAAGGAAATTATTTAAATATTAGAGATGAATAATAGAGTCAAAAAGTATAAATTTGATGAGATATGCCCATATCCATTTGATTTATCTATTCTCCAAAACCCCTTTCCACCTCATTTTGGGGCACCCAAATTTAATAGGAAAAAAGTGAAAGGAGATCCACATGAGCATATATAGGCATTCTTCATCTTATGTCAAGAGGTTGCTTACAATAGTGAGTACTTACTACAACTATTTATATGAAGTTTAGTGGGACAAGCTCTTGATTGGCTACTTAAACTACCTAAGGGATCAATTGTGGATTGGAATGACTTATAAAAAAAATTCATTAACCATTTTTCATATAACATAGAACATGAATTAACCATTTTTGACTTATGCAAAGCAAAGCAATGTGATGGTGAAAGTTTCATTGCATATCTGCAAAGGTGGAGAGCATTGGCAGGCCACTTTCAACATAATTTGCTAGACAAATAGTTGGATGATATCTTTACAAAGAATTTTCATCCTAAAGTTAAACATAATCTATGGTTAGCTTGTCTTAACTCATTTAAATAAATTATTGACAAAGGAGTGCAAATTGAGAAGTCTATTATTGCTAAGGGCCTTGTTAAGATTTTTGTGCAAGGTCAAGCGTCTAATCAGACTAAATCATCGGATCCAATAAATATGCAAGATAAACCTAGGGGATTTAGAAAAAATAAAAACATGGTTGGAAATGGGGTGACTAAAATGAGACATGTACAAATGGTATAAGCTATGCCTCCTTCAAATGTACAATTAACTCCCACAAATCTACTACCTACTTTGCAAAGACAACCTCCACAAAGGACATTTCATAACAATTTTTGAGTCTTTAGCAAGTTGGGAGAATTGGTTGAAATAGTGTTACAAAAGCTCATTATAGCTAATTTAATTATATAGCTAGTATCAAGTCCATTTCATCAAGATTAGCCAAAACTAGATTGGTATAAAGAGAATAAATGGTGTAACTTTCATTATGTTTCTAGTCATGGTGCATATCATTGCATTCAATTATGACATGTTATTGAGTACCTTATTGAAAATGGTGAAATATAAATTAATTTGGCCCTTAATCAAGACACAAATCAAGATATGGGAATCTACAAAGACCTCTTTCCTTGACATGTTCTACAACCACTAGGAAACAATCAAAATGGTCACAATCAAGGATAGAGGTAGAATTAGAACCAATAACAAGGTTAGAATTGTAATAACCATAATCAAGATCATAATGCCTATACTAATAATGTGGCTTATAATAACATACCTTATGACTATAATAACACTATGAGACATATTTCTATAACCCACATTACCATTGTTACTGTAAAACTATGTGACCAATCTCATGTTCTTTATAACATGGGACCCATCACTATAGGGTCAGCACCCTCTCCCCCTAGTAATATTGTGTTGGGTTTACATCATCATGTTGCTACTCTATTTTCATATGTTACTAATCCTAAATAATAACACCTTTCTTCTAATTATAAAGGCTCCTCACTAACCCAAAATTATAGTAATATAGTTAATCACCCATGAGTCACCATCAAAGGCCCTTTGCCTTCCTCTTCTAATTATAATAACTCCTTGAAACCTCTAGGTTGTGTAGTCACAACTAGACGCCCCTGAGTTACCATCTAGGGCCCTTCACCCACTTCTTCTATAAAACCCAATAAGAACATTGTGCCAATGGTTCCAAGGCCAAATACTATCCCAACAAAGACTAAATTAGTTCAATCCACAATTCAAAAGCATTATAATCTAATGGATCAATTAGATAAAAGCCCTACATAAATTTCCATATTAGAACTCTTGCAGACATCTGATGTCCATAGACCAATCTTCAACAAACTTTTGAAAGAGTCTATTATGCCTAATGATATAAACCTTGATCAGTTCCATAACCTAGTTAGACACTTATCTTCATTTCGGCCAATCACATTTGATCAAAAAGACATGTCCACCCTTAGCCTAAACCATAATAACCCACTATACATTGAGATAATTATTGTGGATCACAAGATCAAGTGGGTTCTTATAGATAATGGTTTAGGGATGAACATCATATCTCTTAACTTGGTATGATGATTGGGATACATGGATAAATACATTTAGCCATAAATTATTACAATCAAGGCTTACAACAATGTTGAGAGGGAGTCATTTGGTACAATTTGGTTTCTAGTAATGGTTGGGTCTATTTCTCATCACACATTATTTCATATTCTAGATATTGAGCTTCCTTATAACATACTTCTTGGTCATCTTTAGATCCATGAGGGATAGGTAGTTCCATCTACTCTTCACCAATCCTTAAGTTTCCCTATGATGGGATCGAGGTTACTATTCCCACTGATCAACAACCATATCAATACTATAAACATCTTAAAGTAGAGTTTCATAATTATAACTATTATCTAGGTTCTAAATTCATTGCAAAAAAGAATAAAGCCATCATTTCTCATCCATCTCCATCTAATTATATAGACCCTAGTGATCTAGCCTCCACTTTGGCTGATCCATTTCCTATAGCTCTGGCCAAGAAGGTTATTATTAAAGACATAAGTATTTCCATGTACCATTTGAAGGACGTCCTTTTTATTGAAAAATTACCAACATCCCCTGAAACATTTAGTAATCCTAAAACTTACTAGATGCCTAACAAACTTGATTAGATTTGGCAACTAAAGAAGAAACAATCAAAACCTCATGTGATTTTTATACCTACAATTACACCAAAGAAATATTGAGATGCTTTTACTGAGGGAGATTAGTTATGTTTTAAAGGCCTTATTGATTATTTTTAGAATCCAAAATATCCTATCCCTAACAGGATAATAGATCATCTTGACTATACAAGGAAAGGCCTTGGCCCATAAGTGCAAGGAATTTTATAACCCTTATCAGTTAGAGTTGTCAATTAGAATCATGGTCTTATATTTAAACCACCAAAGGATGACCTTATGACATTTGATAGTGAATCTTCTAAAGTGACTAGTAATGAGACTCCTAGTACAACACAACATCCCATTATAGCATTTTTGATGAGCATGTTGGCTCAAATTTGTTTGATTCAAAAGCCATATTGACCATAATGCCTATTGGAGCTTCCTTTCTTGAAGAAAAAACCCATCCTAGTGGTGCTTCCCTTCCTAAAGATAGACATTATATCCTTACCATTGGTGTTTCCCATCCTAAAACAAACCCTCACTATAACCTATGCCTTTTCCATCCTGAAATCATAGATCAGGATCAACAAAATTCAGTCATATGCTTTGATGAGTTTTAAAATGAAGAATCAATTGGAGAATACATGGCCTAAAAAATGCATTCCCCATTGGTGATCATAAGCAGGGTTTTGATTTTTCATTGAATTATTTTTCCTAATTTAGAGAGCACGTAAACTTTTTTGGTCATAATAAAGAACAAACATCGAGATCTTTAGGTGAAAACCTCTTTGAGGCACTTGTCGATCAGGGAAAAATTAAAGAAAAATACAAGCCCTTGAGTGAAAACCTATTTCAGTTTCTCCTAGGTGGGAAAGTTTTTTCATCCCCTTAGGACGTAGAAATCCAAGCTAGCCCAAGTTTCATAGCTTTTACAAGCATTTCTTCAGAACAACATCAAATATTTGAGTATCTTGCTCTTGAGTTTCTAGAGGTTTTTTCCAATTGGCCTTTACCTAAGAAGGTAGATTTTGATTCTTCCTATTATCTGAATCTTTGGGAGGAACAATAAGAATATATAGAAGAGGAAAATGATCATGACCATACACTACCTACGATTCTAGAAGACGGATCCACACTCCTTATAGAGATCACAATAGAAGTGAATTTAGGAACTCATGAGGATCCCAAAATTATTTATCTTACAGCTTCCCTTACTGAAGTAGAACATGAACATATTATATCCATTCTTAAGGATTATATAGACATCTTGGCATGCCCATCTTTTCTAAGATATCTTATTGAAACCTCTACTCTCAAGACATGCATCTCCTTGATTAGATGGCCCACCTTGTGCATATTTTATCCCAAAAACATTAGAAATACTTTTAAAACACCAAAAACATCTGAACATGATCCATAAAAGAACAAAAACATTATCACATACTTTTATACATTTGTACATTCTTGTTCTACCATGCTACAATCTTGAAATTTTACAAGCACAAAAACACCAGTTCATTTCATCTTATCCCATGCACTCGCCATTTTACAAGATCATTCTTTCTCATCTCATCAGCTTCTTGTTTACCATACCATTCTCATTTGTTTATCATATCTTCTATTTCTTATATAACATTAATCATGCTGGTCTGATCATCATTTTTCTTCTATCTTATTTCCTAGGAGAATTACATTTGGCCTGACATTCATGTTAAAACATGCATCCATAGAACTATGTAGGTAGCATCCACTTGTCTAATACATCTGGAGTCAGCTCAGCCAACCCCTTATTTTTCTTCTCTTCCCCCATTTATTTTGTCATTGTTCCTCTTTAATTAGGGAACAATTATTGTGTCATTATTCTTTGTTATGTTGTAATGGAAAGTAACACCTCTACCACACATGCATGAACATTTATCTTTAAATTGCACTAGCTTAGTTTTTATGTGTGTTTTTATTTGAGTTTTCTTGGTGTTTTGTTGTGTTTTCTTGGTGTTTTTTTGTGATTTCACTCCTCTCCTTTTATTTCTTCTCCTTTTTACTTCTCTTTTATGTGTTTATCTAACATCTATTTTGTGTTTTAGAACATCTTGATGATTCACATAGATCTAGATTATTTATATCTTGATCCTATGTTATTACATTGTTCATAGACCATTTTGTTTATTAGATTGTTTTTGGTGTCTTGTTTTTCTATTTGATTTTGCTTTTTTGTGTTCAAGAATTCCTTGATAGTCCACATGGATCTTGATTATTCATATCTTGGTCTCATGTCATTAAGATGTTCTTGCCTTTTATTTTTAAACATTTTTTGTTCCTACTTAAATCTTCATAGATCATATCTTGATTTCAAGCTAGGTTCATTTATGTTTATCTTTTTCTTTGTCTTTTGCTTTTTTATTTAAATGTAAATCCCTGTAACTCTAGTTTTGGTCATTGTTTTACCATTATCCTTAGTTATAGGTATTCACATTTGAATTGGCTCAGTGCAATTAGAATATTATGTCATTCTAAGTTATTCATACTTATGATGCCTAATTTCTTTTTTTATAGCAATCACTTTGTGCTCAAGTCTCAATGTCAACATCAAATCCAATGAATGATTCTCAATAACACTTTGCAAAGCCTAGGCTCATGATATGGAATTAGGCTTCTAGGTAGCATGAATTTTAGGCTTCTTTATCTATGCTTAGATGTGCATCTCTTTTCATACATTATAATTCTAATCAATTCTTGGTCATTTTTTATCATTCCTCATTCCATTATCTCCCAAACTTGGGTGAACTACATTGGCCTGAAGTTCATGTTAGAACATGAGTCCATGGAACTATGTAGGCAACACTCAATTTCTATTGAGGTTAGCTCAGCTATCTCTATTCTTCTTTTCATCTCTCATCACTTTGTGCATTCTCATATGCTTCATTTTCTATGGATTTTTAAGCCATTACACCATCACATGTACATTTATGCCCACTCACATTAACCTATCTTTTAGGTTGCCCATGATGGAGCCAAACATCTGAACCACATATGACTCAAATCAGCTCTATAGGGGCAAAATCATTATTTATTCTTTATCAATGATCTAAAGTCACCCTACTAGGGCAAAACTATTTTATCATGATCACATCTACTATACTATAGTACTTCTTATTATATTCTCTTTAGAGACCTTGTTATAGTGGTGCTTCCCTTCTTAAAGTAGAACATTCTCTCTTTTCATCTAATTCCAAGCTCTCCACATTAAAGCCCATGATGGAAATATTTTAGCATGCAACATATCCTGGGATGGATCAATGCCATAAGCATGCATCTTGTACTCTCAAATTAGGTACATTTATAATGTGTCCCTTACATTTATGGATTGTATCTTTTCCATTCCCCCTATCTCTAGGGCCTATTATAGCTCTAATTATATTTTGATCATTGATGGTAATCATGTGTGCAAACATTAGCTCATCTGGATGTGGTCTATTCCATGGGTTAATCTCTCACTTTCTCTCTCTTTTTGAGACTCCATCCTTTTCTTCCATCCTAGTATGTCCTCTCAAGGTGGCATCATGGGTCTATTTCAATTTATTCTTGACAACTCTTTTCTTCAAAAATATGTTACTTCACCTAAATGTCTTATTATCCCTTCTCAAATAGGGGTAAGATGTAGACATCCAATTCCTAATAGCATTTGTGTTTGAAATTGTCAATCTTACTCGAATTGCACTCAAATGCACATTTTAGGTCAAAATCCATAAAATGTGCTAAATGTTTTGAACTTGTCATTTATAAATGCCAATTTAGGTCAAAGTATCCCTAAATAGGGTAATACAATTTATGGGTCAGCTAACTTTGATCAGTTCATTTCAAGTCAAAATGACGATTTTGCCTTTTGTGCTCTAGATCACTCTTTTCTCCTAATATCATTGGTACATGCCACATACCTTTATTATTTTGTGTTGGAAAAATATTATATGGAAATACAATTTTGGTACATCTAATGTCACCTTATAATTCTTCTTGAGTCAAATTACAACTTAGTAATATAACTTTCTGACCATTTTGATTAATTTAGGGCTAATTTTTAAATAAATGCACAAATGTTGATTAACCTTGTTTAAGGCTAATTATTCCAAATCAAGAGCTAAAGTGGATTTTACATGAGAGTTGTTGAATATTTATTTTTGAAAATTGATTCTTGTTATTTGAATCATTAGGTGACATCATTTCTTGGGAAGACATCCCTAGGCCATAAATGCCACAAATGTCAAGATTATGGGTCACCCATGCCTAGTTAATGCCTCCCATGCCTCTTCAATGCCCCTTTTTCCAAGGTCATGATGAAGATAATTATGGATTTAATTCCAAATATTAGTATTATCCATGTCTACACATCTCAATATTAAGATGGATGGTCATGGTTGATCATGACCAATCTAAAAAATCTATAAATAGAGAGGCCATGGACATGAATTTTAAGCTTGAATATTGCAAAGTTATAATTTTTAATTATTTACATAAGGCTTTACATTTGATCATTGATTTTTTTTGAAAGATTCATTGATAGGATAGTTTAGTGATTTGGAATCATGAACCTAGGTTTTATGGAGTGTTCTTGAGACGTTGGAGGAGTTTTCCACCATTGTTGACAAAGACAAGGATGGTTGATAAAGGGAGAACATGATTTTGAGCCACATAGGTATAGTGAATCCATTTGGGAAGGTAATATGATGTTTCTTTATTTCATTTATTTCTTACTATACTTTGTAATTCCCATAGGAATATATAGGCTTAGTTAGTTCTTTATGCATGTTTCATTATTTATGGATTAATGCTTGATTAACTTGCTTTGTAATCCTCTCTACACCTAGGGGCCTGTACCTAAATTAAAGGCATTTTCATGATTAGTGATTATTTGGGGTTGAAAACACCTAAGGGAAAGTAAAATAGACATGAAAATTATTCTAAGATGGTAAGAGCCTTAACTTGAGGCAGGAAGGCACCAAACCAGACACTAGGGCTACATAGGCCTAGTGATGCATAAACTATAGTCCATTCAAGAAGGTGCATACGGAGGAGAATTGAAGGAACCCATATTAAAAAGGTGTTAAAAAAATATTCTATAATTTCATATAATTTTATATCCCCATCATCATGGTGGAATGAGGAATGAGATCACCAAGGTCTCTAACACCTACTCTCAAGAACTCATGTTTAACAATGAATAGTGACACTTAAGGCAAGCCATGAGAAAGAGATTAAGATGGTGATTAGAGTAGCTGAATATAATTTAATAGAGTGGAAACAAGTTGGAAAATATGTCATAAGGGTACTAAAACCATTAGTGACTACCTACATGTAGCTTAAACCCTTGAGACTCAATCTAGGCGTATTAGGCCTAAAGCCATTCTCAAGGCCTCAAGACCCCACTTCCACCTTGTGACAAATCCAAACAACCTCAATAATATATTTAAGTTGTGATAAGGTGTATAATGATGTTACATGTCCTAATGAGAGTGTTTCAGAGGAAAGTAATAAAATGTCAAGTTTGGTCTTAAGACCCCTCTCGAGCTCCATAGTCATAAGCACTCACCTCAAGCTATTGATAAAAATGCTCATATCTCTCATAGAAAAGTGACTCAGATCTAGTAATATTAGATGGATATGTAAACCCCTATGACCTCAAAATACATGGAATAAAATGTTGGATTGAGGAGCCTATATTTATGAATGATCATGAACTATATAACCTACTCAGAATGCTTAGTAAAAGGCTTAAGGTCTACCAACATTCACTCATTCCTCTCCATAAAAGGTGCATGGGAACAAAATATATTCAAGATATTTGAGGGGGTATGTGGGCTAAACATTCATGGCCATAAGTTTTTTATTAGTGGTATGTACTTTATGAACCATCATTAAGATGGTAGACCTCCAAAACCCTATTTAAACCCTATAACAGACCCATTCGGATAAATCATGAGATAATTACATCTAGATGCATTGAAATGGATCTGAGAATACTTGAATCACATAGTCCACTTATATTGTATCCCACTCATGGTCTTGTTTTATATGAAATAATGTATGAACTTGTCAAAAATGGTACTTTTATAAGGTTTTAAGTATAAGATAAGGTGTAGAACTTGTTGAGAAGTTTAAACTAATTGGGAAAGGTATTTTTGGGAATATTTCACCCTCTCATATCACAAATTTCTCACAAACTTCCCTATAAAGGCTTTTACAAGTCTAAACAAAAGAGCCAATTTGCAAGTGCTAGTAGAAGGTATCTTAATCACCTAATTGGATAAATTTTTAAGTGTATACTACTTAGCAAGGCCTAAGTCATGATTTCATGTGATTTTAAGGACTTGTAACATGATCAATTGATAGTCCTTAATGCCCTACTCAAGTTATATGGCCATCCAAATAGGTGACACTAAGTCACTAGGCCTAGTAGCCTATTGGGTCGATAAAGGAAGTTATCTATTGGAATAGAGGGATATTGTAGGAGTAAATGTAGGGGCATTATTACCTTGTAAATTCCTCATAAATTCTATAAAACACACCTCATATTCATCATGGAAGAGAAGGTAGTTTTTAAGTCTAGTCAACATGCACAAGAGATGGTGGGCTGATTAATGACTCATGGAGGCCTAATTATACTTTATTTCTAGTTTATAACTACCAATTAAGGGGCCATTGACCATATTTGGTGTATCTATTCCTTGAATGGGGTCAACCAAGTCTACACTATCCTCCATCACTTCACTTCAACACCCAAAGTTACCCATTAAAGACCACCAACACATGGAGGGAGTATGACAACTAATATGGCTACTTGTAACTGATCATGGAGTCAGTGGTGGTCATTAATGACCTCTACATGCCACCTCCATTATATTTTCCCTATACTTATATTCTTATTGTTCTATATTTTTATTCTCTTAAGCTATTATAGACATCCCTCACCTAGGTGTGAGGAAACTCTACCTGGATTTGTATCTTGTAGACCTCTTGGACTGATAAATGGATTGTTGCAGTTTCTTCAAGTGAGCCTCTAGTATATATATTATTGTTTTGATATGCATAATTGGTATAATTTATCCATTTACAAGTCCTTTCCACACCTAGATGGTAGTAGGTTATTTTGTGCAGGTCATATGATGTGTTAAAGGTTGGTGATTATACTTAAAGTGTAAACTAGTTGGAAGTGTCTCAAGACAAGCCTCTCATCCATGACCTCCAAGTTATACCCATCCACTATGACCTTAATGTGAAACAATGTTGCATATAATCCTTAGAGACATATTTTTTTATTTTAGTTTTGGTTCATTAGTGTTGTTAGAGATCGAATAGAGAGGATAACTATATTAGTGCATTACCATCTTTAGAGTAGGTTTCTTTTTATGCATCCCTTTTACCCCTTTTCACTTAAATAATTAGTAGATATTAGTGATTTGAACTAAATTGATTTAACAAGAGAGTTATCCTAATAATAAATAGGTTTATCCCATTCATAGGTCACCCATAGCCTTAGATTAATCTCATGTTACCCTAGACTTGGAGGTAGGCCTTAACAAACTCCTCCTAGGGTGTAGTTTGAAGTGTTAACAGTGACTAAAACTATTAGAGATATAAATTAGGCATAGGATACCAATGTATATTGTAATAAATTGATAATATAGGTATATTGTTCATCATATATGTTAATAGGGATCAATGATGCTACATTGGCCATTACATCAGCATGACGATTGTCTTTACATGGAATGTTTTCAATATAGAAGTTTTAAACTGATCTTATAGATATGGACCATATTTTTGTATGGGATGAGATTTTATTATTTGGTTTGGTACATATCTATAATTTTATTTAAAATAAGTTTTGAACCTTTATAAACCTTAATTAATTTTACTTGGAGAGCCTGAGCTATGTGAAGGCCAAGGATGAGGGCCTCATATTTTATGATTTTTTTTTACATACAAAAAATGAGTTGATAAAAAAGGGGCTATGTGCCCAAGTGGGTTGATGAAAACAATTATTTCCCTGACACCATATGCACATCTATAACCATCAAATAACATTGTCCATGTGTCTAGAGTGGTATTATAAGTTTTGAATTCATAATGAAAATCATCATTGATAGGATTTGTGTCTAATAATGGGGTTACTGCTAATTGATCTATGATTATCTAGCCCTTTACCAATTTTTGTAACATAATATTTAGGTCAAATTTTTTGAGTAACATGACCCATTTTTAATATGGATTGAGAGATGTAGTTTTGACATTAAAAACTTTAAAGGATCTACTTTTGTAATAACTTATGTTTATTGTTAATCATGTAGTGTCAAAGATATTGAGTAAAAAATACAAGTGACAAACATAATTTTTATATTTATGGATAAGTTTTTTCACAATAAAAAATTTTATGACTAATGTATTAAATATATCACTCTTTATGTTGATCATTTTGTTGTGTTAGGAGTGCACTGAGTGCATGATTTGTCATTGAGAGATAGAGGAGAAGTGACCTATCAAGTGTTGGTGGTACTAGTACATGTGGGTTCAACAAGTATTATCTTAGTGTGTTAAATATTTCTTGGCACATGATATTCTATTTGAATTTTGTATCTTTATTAATTAATATAGTGAATTATTGAGTCTTATTTGTGAGTTACACCATAAATCAATGTATTTCTTGAATCTTACCCTGTAGGGAGTGAAGTTGTTTTAAGTTTGTAAAAAGAGGCATGTCCATTATGGATTTGACTTTATTTAGGTAAACCTCAATGTCACATTGGGATATTATCAATCCTAAGATTTATAATACAGTATACTTTCTCAATATTTCAAAAATATGTCATAAATATATTACATGGTGTTGTCATTCTTTTGATTTTTCAAACAAGTCATCAAGATAATATTCAACTGTATTATGAATGATAATATAAAATATGTGGCTCATTTTTCATTGGTATATTCCCCCTACATTATTTAATCTAAAGGGCATAACTATATAGTAGAAAGTGCCCAATGGTGTGGTAAAAGAAGTTTTTTCTTAGTCTTCCTCAGTGATCTTTATTTGATTATAACTGGTGAAACCATCCATGAAAGAGAGAATTTCATATCATATTGATTTTGGGTAGAGGAAAATCATACTTAGGTCATGTTTTTCTGAAGTCTGTAGAATCATAACATCAAATCTATCTATTGGGTTTGATAACTAGGATAATGTTAGTAACCCATTGGGGATGGGCAACTAGTTTTATGAAACTAGCATCAAGGAGCTTTTAAATCTCATCTTTGATTAAAATAATTACCTTAGGATACATTTTTTGAATTTTATATTTAATCATTTTGCATCATGATAAAGTGTAATCCTATGTATTGCAATTGAAGGATCAATGTCAGGCATATCGAAATAGTCTCTTTAATAATATAATTTGAGGATTAGTATTGGTAACATAATTCAACTCAACTATCTCTCTAATAAGTAATGTATTGATCAACAATGTATGGTTTTGTAGGGATAGTACCATCTATGTCAAGTGAAATATCATAAAGATTATTTGAGCACTCACCCAAGTATGCTTGGGTATTTTTGGAATGAGTAAATATGGTCCTATGATATAAATAAGGAGATCCTCATATGCCCCTAGGTATTCTAAGAGATCCTCACCATTATCAAATTCATCACAAGTAGGTAAATCCAAAGAAGCAATATCATCGATAAGATTAGGGTAAAAAATTGGAAGTGTATAAACATGATTTAATATAATATCTATCTATGGAATAGGTGTAAAAACCACTATATGTTGATAATCATAGTGAGAATACTTAGCATTAAATGTGTTATCTTTATATCCAATCTCTGTCTACCTTATTGATCATATTCCTCAATAGGATTAATAACTCCATGTTCCTATTTTATGAGGCCTTATCCTATGTAACCCATTTTTTGTAAATATCTTAATGCAAATGGATAATTGAACCTATTATCATGTGGTATGGTGGTGTTTAAGGGGGTTATACATGAACTGTAAAAAATATGCTAGAGGGATGTTGTAGTAAAATCCATGTGAGGAATATAATTGTGTGAAGGATCTATATGCTGACAATATTTGAATGGTTCTTGATCCATAGTGTATGTATAAATATGAACTTTATAGATGAACTTTAAAAATGCATGTAAAGTGGATGAAACTATGTACATATCATGGATCTAAGGTCTTCCAAGCAAGATATTGTAATTAAGATCATTAGGCATGACTTAGCATGTTGTAGATAGTATTTTAGGTCTGAATGCAAGATTTAGTGGGATTTGACCTAATACTTTGCATGGAATATTATCAAACCCTTGGATGTTCATATCATAAGGATCCAAATCCTTAGCATGTATATTAATAATTCACAATGCAATGTAGAGGAAGGTGTAGATTTATGATGTGTTGAGGTAGGAGATATTCTTTTATGAATGAAATATGCTCTTTGGTCCATTTCATATTATTTATTATGGAAGCAACATAATCTAGTTTTACTGTGTAAGGCACTTTAGTATCATGGAGTAGCACATACAAAATATTTTGTTTTAGAATGTTTTAAGAGCTCTAAAATGGAGATTGTGGTTGAATAAACACCACTTTGGTTGTCAAAACTATATCCATGAGTTTTTCTAACCTTCCATGATTTAGGACCACATGTGTACATCATATCATAGACCATAGGGTCTTCTACAAGCATGGAGTTGGTAGCAAAAGTGGGATAATAGCTAGATGTGTAGGGTTAAGAAGCAAGAGGGATAAGAGAGACCACTAATGTTCTCTTATGTCTAGTATCAATAATTAAGTAATCAAAGTGAAACAAAGAGCAAAAAGCATATAAAGCATACTTATTAATTTTAGATAATGTGTTTGGTATCTTATGTAATATATACTCTATGTGTTTAAATATTTTCTTCTTAATTGAATTCCACATAAGATAAAAATAACATGCTAGAGAGATAGTGAAACATGACATACAGTTCAACTGATATAAAGCATCATGTATACATGTGTTTCTGTCTTCTTTGATTTAATTCCAAATTAAAGGAAACAAACATACAAAATAAATTATTAAACTTTGCATCAAAAAGTGATAAAATTATTATGTCATTATTATCATGATTATACAAAAATAAAAAACATAAGATATATTGATCTAAAATCCTAAAAAAGTGTTCTATAAGGCTTGTAAATAGAAACCCTAAAGGTAGTGTAGGTTAGGTTTTGTGAAATATTCAAAGTAAGTTGGGTTAACCAAAAGAATTAACTTTTTAGGGTTATGGAGTGTAATCCCTAGGTTCTTAAAGGGTCTATGTATAGTAAATCAGGGTATAAAATATGTAATAAATACAACTACTAACTTGTGAAATAATTAAACTCAACTAATACTTATAATAATATTAGTGAAGGAGACAAATGAATAATTATCTAGAAACTACCTGAGACAAAAGATTTAGAAGCTATAAATTGGTATAAGAGTTGGTCTAAGTGTTATAAATAGGATCCAAGTGTCAAAACCTCTCTTGGGTAATATCACCTTATTATAGATAGTAACATTGAGGTGATAGCGTTCACTTATGATGCTAATGTCCTCTATGTAAAAACTAATCTAAGATTTTAGGAACACTTGTGTTTGAGCTTGCCAAGCTTGTTCCTATATAGACAAACCTTAATTCTCTATTTGTAACCTATTATGACTGATTTTATATGGAATCCCTAGACCTCCATGTTATTATGGAATTTTATTTAACACAAATATTAAATGTGTGGTGTTATTTAGGTAGGTTGGACATCCTCAACACCATGTTGTGATAAGAGTTTCCTACATACCAATACTCCGAGGAGGGATTAAGCTTGATGTAGTTATCCCCATCGAAGTGCAAGTGTAAGTGATACTAGTATGAATGTTGGTTTGAGTGTTTGGAGTGATGCTTGAGATTTGAAATATTATTAGTTTGAGCTTAAGAAGGCTATAGATGATTATATGAAGAAGTAGGACAAAATAGGGATTAATAACCTTGATTGTGCACAAATTATTCTAAGCTTATTTATGTGTATTAACATATTATTTACATATTGTAGATAAAGGGATAAAATTTGTGTGTGTGTGTGTGTGTGTGTGTGTGTGTGTGTGTGTGTGTGTGTGTGTGTGTGTGTGTGTGTGTGTTGATTTGGTGCTTGTGCATGGTTTGAAATAGGTTTAGGATGACCCTAGGTGCTTTTGAAATTAAAAAGATGTCTATTGGATCTAAAAAAAGGGAAAAGTTTAATAATGTAAACACTTAAAATTGGCCATCGATAATCTCTAATCAGGCTTTTGACCAATTCTTACTAAAATGTAAAATTTGGCATAAAAACACTAAAACACATTAAATAAGTTGAAAGTTATATATTCAAGTGGTGATTTTGGCTAGAGTATCATTAAATGGTGTAATGTAATATATGGGTTAGCTAAATTTGATCAAATCATTTCAAGTCAAAATGCTAATTTTGCAACTAGGTGCTTTGGATTGCTCTTTTATATCAAATATCTTGCATAAGAAATGTGCCTTTGTTATTTGGTGTTGGTAACATCCTAAATGGGATAATGGTCCCAATGCATCTAACATTGACTTCTAATGCTAATCTAGTCAAATTTTGGACTAATAACAAGGCATTCTGATTAATGTGAGTAATTTGTGCACAAAGTACTTAATCATGCTTAAGAGCTAATTATACCAAATTATAGCCTAATTAATAACTCCATGGAAACTTGTTAAATACTTATTTTTGGAAATGAATATTTAATATCTAGATCATCAAGTGATCTCATTTCTTGGGAAGACATCCCCAGCCATAAATGCCACAAATATTAGGATTCATGCCTTATCAAAGCCCTTCCATGCCTATTCAATACCCTCCTATCCCAAATATTAATGAGGATATTTTTATAATGAATTTGATATTTAGATTTATCCTTAGCCACACATCTCAATCTTGAGATAGATGGTTTAAGTTGAGTCTAGCCATTTTATAAAATCTATAAATAGAGAGGCCATGAACATCATTTCTAAACTATTTTGGTGTAAATTTATTATGCTCAAATATCTTCAAAAAGATTAACAATGTGAAAATTTACCATGCCAAATTGATTCCAAAAGGCTCTCACATGCCAAAGTTATAATGCACAAATAATTCTAAAAGCCATTGCAATTAGTGTTATAATGCCAAATTATTAAGCCAAGCCAAGCCAAATCCAAAGTTTCCAAGAGGAGATGAAAGTAGCCACATTCCATTAAAGAACATCTCTTGAATAATAAGCCGTGCAAGCCAAAGAATGAGCCTTTTGGAGCAATCAAGGATTTGGTGAGAAATTTATGTTTTGTGTTCATATTTTTTATTTCTCTCCATTTTTAGTTATGTTGTCAAATAATTTTTCTTCACTAAGTTCCCTTGGTGTCTAGGCCTAGATATGTTATGTTAGTTAGTGTGTTTCTTTCATTTTATTTTCATTTTATAACTAACACAATATTAACCATCCTCTCTTGAGTCAAATTCCTAGTTCACATAATGGCATGCCCGGTGGGAACAAATGCATCCCACTTATTAAGGAGAGCATGAGGCAAATTTGTAATTTCAATTTAGATGCTTAAAACTCTTTCTAAATGATTTTATAACTTCATTTGGTTGGATTTTTATCCTCACAAGTTTACACAGGTAACTGCTAATGGTCAAAGAAACCATTGATGGTTGAGTAAACCATCAATGGTAATTTTCAACTATTGATGTTCAAGTGAAACCATAATCGATTAGGTATAACCGTTGGTAGTCATTATTAAAACATAGACCCAGAGTTAATAGGCCATTTTAAAATGCTTGGTTTGGGGTCATTTGGACTCCATTTTTTATGATTTTTTTAAAAATCACATGTTTTCTCCTAAATTTTTAAAAACTGACATTAGTTTAGCTTCAAGTTTCATATATTTTTCATAAAATTTTGAAAATATCTTTAAATGTTTCTAATCTAACATATTTGCTTTTGGGGTGATGCCTTAAGGGTAGACAGGTAACCAATGAACTTGGAATTTGTTAAAACATGTTATTAAGACATCTTTGGCATGCTTTTAAAATGAATTAGGAATATAGTTTTTGGTGATTAATGAAACATTAGGTTCTTAAGTGAATGTTTTTATAAGTTAGGCTTTCAAATTTATAACTTAAGACCAAAGGGTCAAAATAACACCACCTAATCTTTTAACTTTGCTTAAAAATGAAATCACATTTCCAAGCTTTTTGTATTCAATTAGTTGTTTGATCTAGTTTGTTTAGCAAAGAGAGGGATGTCATGTGTATGATCTTCCACTTTTACCCTTTAGGGAACCCTTGGAATAAAAATTACCATTCTTATTTTCAAAAATCCTAGTCTAAGGCATAGAAATAAATTTGTTTAAATTACTCCCCAAAAACTCATAATAGTATTGGGTGACCTTGACATGACCCTAAAGTCTTTCTATTTTATGATTTTTTATTCCATGTAAACTTGGCTTGTGAGGGGGACTTCATTACCTCCCATGAGTTATTTAAAGAAGATTTGACCTAGGATTTTATCTCCCAACACTGACTTCAACCACTCTTGCACACGGGACGTATCTGCATTTGGACATTGTACTACACTAAGCAAATAGTAGGATGTAGTGGTTACAAAAATGACTAGACCTTTTTGCAACTAGCTAAGTGCTGAAAACACCCAATTTTCATTCTTTTATTTTGCATCATTTGATGTGAAATTCATTGTGTAATTGATTCCCCTATAACATTTAAAAACTTTCTAGTTTAGTTGATCCCACATTTCCATACCCTTGCTAGGATTTGGATGATTATACTTAGAGTATTTTGGTCATTTTTAATTGGTATGTTTTGAGACTAAAATGTGATTGTTTATTTTTAAATCATGCCAAAATTAATTTGTTTATACGTCACTCTTTTTTCTAAAGAGGTGTTATGCTGGCCATTTTACACCACACTTGTGTCTTGAAATTTTTGTTAAACTTGTTTGTGTGTGTGTGTGTGTCATTTGAGTTGCATAGGGTAGTGTTACACTTCCAAAATCATATCAAACCAATTTACCTTTAAGTATTTGAAACATAACATTGGTCACATCATTCAAGCATGCTTACATCATTAGGCTTCTCAATTTGTTTCAAGACTTGTTTACCATTGTATCAAAAACCATTTATTTCAAACCATTTCACATCAACCATTTAGACCTTGTTTATGTGTCGTCACATTGTCCAATCTTGTCTAGCTTGTTTGGTCAAATCCTAGTTTTCAATATTGAATTTTCAATTAATCTTGATAAGTTTGGATTCAAACATTGATTAATTTATATTTAGGCCCCAATTTATGGGTTGATACATAGATCTTTCTCTTTTGGGTTTCATAACTTTGGTTAATCAACTACCCAAATTTGAAAACTATTGATGGTTTATTTTTTTAAAGCCTATCCTTGTCATTGTTTGTGCCTTTATTTAGGAGAACACAGCCTTTCTCCAAAATATTTTTGCCTTATGCCTTATGCTAATTGATCATGTTTATGTTTGATTTGTGTGATGGGTCTATGTTAAAGTTGTTTCCAAAATTGTTAGATTAAATCAAATCACATCATGCCTTTGTTTCAAGTCTAGTTTTTTATGTCATTTTACCAAAAGTCCTAGTATAGCCTGTTTGAGCCTAGCTTTTGACTCTGCATTTGGAAAAAATGCCTAGCGACTCTTCCCTTTCGTAGTTTAGACCTTGTTTGGAACACTTTGACCTAGAATTTTGACATGTCAATTTTTATTCAGACACTTGACCTTTTGTGCATATGAAATTTGATGTTAGACATTTGACATTATACTATTTTATGCCAAGTCTTAGCATAAAATATTTTAGAGATATAGCTCCACTTTTAGACTATTTTTGGAGATACAGCTCCACCTTCGACCAAGTTAAACCAAGTTTGAGCCATTTATCCTTTGGACATAGTTTTTTGGAGTTTGTAAAACTCTAAGCCTTTTTATTTTTGAAGCTTTCATCATTTATATGTATATGTCTAGCTACACTTATGGTGGAGTCACGTAAAATACAACTTATGATATAATGGCTACAAAAAGTTGACTAGAAGCCCCTACAGAGATAAAATTTCCAAGGATTTTTATTATTATCCCTATAATACTCTATATGGAGAACATAGTCAAAACCCATAAAATAAAAATCATGTTACTGACTGGGATGATATGGTTTATGAGGAGGGCTTGGATTCTTTGGCTTATGTGAATAATCAAGCTCCACCACGTCAAACCATTTCTATATCAGGACCTCATCCTTTAGCTTGTGTGAATAATCAAGTTACACAACAATATACCATTACCATTCCAAGACCTCATCATTTGTCTTGTGCAAGCAACCAAGCTCCATGATGTCCTAGCTTTATCCTTTTAGGACCTCATCCTTTGGCTTTTATGAGTAATCAAGCTCCACAATGCCCCAAATTTGTCCTTCTAGGACCTCATCCTTTGGATTGTCTAAATAATCAAGCTCCATAATGCCCCAAACTTATCCTTATATAACTTCATCCTTTGGTTTGTGTGAGTAATCATGTTCCCCAACACCCTATCATTATCCTACCATAGGCTTTTCTTCATCCAATACCAAACCTATCCAAACCCCAACCAATCTAATCATTACCTACCCAACTAATTGAATCCAAACCTCAACTAATCCAATCATTTTAAGACCAAGCTAAGTTCAAAATTGGTATTTTTCAACTCGTTGGAAACCAAGGCCAAGATAACCAACTAATTCAAGATGTTTTTGTTGAACCAACCACTTATGATAAGTCAACCTATGATGAATCACCTTTTGATCATATACCTATTGTCGATAAGTATCACTCTAACAAACTAATCTTTGTTGAGTCACTTATTAATGATTATAACCACCTTTGGGAAAATCATTACCTTGGTCATATGCCTATTTTTCAAGAGCCTCATATTGACAAGCTAGTCGTTAAGGAGTTATCTCTTAACTCATTTCACATTATGGAGAAGTCTCACTTTGACAAACTAGTCTTTGTGGAGCCCATTGTGCCATCACAGACCATTACTTCTCCAATACCAAAAATTTAATAAGACATCATTATAACAGAGTACCCATCAAATGAATAATCAGAGTTATAATTATTTTTTATTCTTAAACCAATATTAGATTTAGCATCAAAATTAGAATTGTCATTAATCTCAACATTGGATTTAAACTCCAATGAGTCATCAAATTTCGATATAAAATATGTTTGTGGTTGTTACAACATTAGTTACACATGCCTCATAGATCAGTTTGAATACATTTGTGATCTTTCTATTGTTTTTGAGGATGAGTACTTCAGCATCAACACATGTATTCCTAGTATCTTTTATGAAGATTGTGTATCCTCTCCCCATTCCAATAACATTTTATAGGCCATTACCATCAACCAACATAGCCACATTATTGGCATTCCACATCCCATAATTTTTGATTGGGATCGACATAATCACACTATGTTGAACTGCATCCATGGTGATATAGCAGTTGAAGAAGAGAATTGAAGCCAATACCATATTCATATAGATAAAAAAACACTCTCCTAATGAAACCTTTTTAGAGGTGCTAGTAGACAAGAAATTTTCAAACTCAACATCTTCTAGTGAAACTTTTATAGAAGTGCTAGAAGATAATCACACTCAAAATTCAATGTTCTTTAGTACAACCTTCTCATAGGTGCTATGGGACAATCAAGAAAATTTCATTAGTCAAAACCTCTTTAAAGTGATAATAGCTTAACACAAAATTTCTTCAATGCTTGATAAAAATAATATCAAAGATCAAATCATAATAGCTTCCAATCTATATCCTAATCAGATGGTAGCTACTCTCAAGATCAAACAACATAAAAATCTGGTGATCCTATCGAGAGAATATTTAGAGGTCTTCAGCCTTGTCACAACCAAATTTATGTCAAATCTAGCATCAACAACATTATGTGTAACTAAAAGTATTGATCTTCATTTGTTTCCCCACCATTACACATTCCATTATCATCTACCATTCTATTTCACAAATAAACCTATCATCTAGCTTTTATCCCTATTTACCATCCATGGTCATACTTTCCTTTGTAGAGGATATAAAGATACCTTGTATCAACATTTGAAGGAATCAGAATCAATGACTAATGAAGATCACAAAAGCATTCTTGACAACCAAATCTATAAGCTATTCTTGATAGACTAGTTATTTATATGAGGTGTGGGTTAGCTATTAATATGATTGATTATTCTATTTGTATCATTTGTTAATCATGACATGCATCTCCACTTCAATAGGAACAATAGAATCATATGTAATTTATCATACCTAGGATAAACACATCAAAAAACCAATAATCACCCAAGCCAAAAACATGTACCATATCATTTCATTACCATGTCATTATCGTTTATTTGCCATATCTTTTTTCCATTGTCACATATCCTATCGAACCACCTTACCACTTGGGGGAAACCCTCTTTCCATTTTATCTCAAACCATCATTATCCTAAAGCAAGACCATGCCATCCTACAATTCCATTCCTATCTAGACCAAATCCTATTTTTAGTCATCCTACCTAATCCTATTTTAATCTTGGTTCATTTAGTTCTTCCCACACCTTTTGTGAAAAGATTCTAATCAATTTTTGACAATTAATGAAATTTGTGTTTACAATGACAGTCTACAAAATTAGTGTGACAATTGATCTATCAATATATCTTTCATTTTCCATCATGTATCAAGTTTTTTTATGTGAGCCTGATTATAACTACCTATGGATAAATCAGTGTCTCATCAGTCTTGTTACTAATTATAGCCACCTATGATCAAATTAATGTCATTGACCTATTTTGTTGTATCCTAGTTATAATCACCTATAGTCAAACTAGGGGAAACATTTGTTTATTATGCATTGTCACATCACCTTACCATCATTGTTTTCATTTGACTGGCCATTTGTCAGATTTGAGAACTTGTTGGGACCTAGTTGGTTTTTCCTCACCTTTTGTTTAGATGAAATTATTGTGACTTCAAGGCATTTTAGGATTGTGGATCCTAATCACTTCATGTTGAGGTCACCTTAGTCCCCCTTTCCATATGTTCTCACCACTTTGAAAGCAACCTAAGCTAAAAGCTCTCATCATTTTGTAAGTAGGTATCTTATCATTCTCTAACAAGTTAAGATGCCTCAAAATTTCAAAAACATTCATAAAATTTTAAAAATCCAAAAGCATTTATCCTATCTAAGCCTAGTCAGTTATCCTCAATCCACCTTACTGGGGCATGGTCATTATTTAGATGATTTATTTTACTTTTATTTTCAATATTTTTGTTTGTTTGTTGATTTCAAGTTGTTTGTTGGTTTGTTTGTTTGTTCACTTACCTATTTGTTTGCTTTTGGTACTATTGCTTTAACTCAGTCTATATGTGTTCATTAGGTGATTCCTTGTGAAAATTATTCTTGAGTTGATCCATATTCATACATCAACATTATCATCATATAGTTTTTATCATTGGTGCATTTTTTTCAAGTGTTTATTGGATCAAGAGTCAGTTATTATGCATATTTCAGCCAAGTCTTCATGGTGTTCTACATGATGTCTACCATCACATTCTATAAAAAAAACTCAACTTTAATAAGGTTTACAATCAATGGAGTCACACAAGTTTCTCCTTGGTACCTTGGAAAATACTTCCATCCCACCCTTGATCAAATCAACCCATTCACCATTATAGTTGTATGATTACTAATCAGGATGAACATATCCTCATTGGTAGGTATAACTAAATCATTCACACTGATCAATATTATTATTCTATCTATCCTTTTCATCACTTTATGCATCCTCGTATGCTTGGTTGTTGTGGCTTCTTTAGTTATTATACTAGCATATCTATGTTTGCACCCTTTCAACTTTAATCGGTATTTCAGATTATATCCTTTAGTTATGCTTGCTAATCAGCCCTAAATGAGTCATAATCATCTTTATCAAACAATCTAGGTCATCTTAATGATTATAACCACCTATGGGTAAATCATTAGTTTTGACTTTTATTTCTAATTATATATGCCTTTGGGAAAATTAATACTTTTTAAATCAATGCATGTAAACATTTTCTCATTTAGATTACTCTCAACCATAGGTTAATCCCACTTTTCTTCTTGCTTCTTTTTGAGGGACTGTCCATCCACATATGTGATGACCACTCCCTTGAGGGGGCATCATCCTAGGCTTCCCAAATACCATTTGGAGCTTTGTTATTTAATCATCATCTTATTTTTAGCATACATTACATTTCTCATAATTTGAGAAGATGTTACTATGCTTATAACTTGCAACACCTTCCCAAATAGGGGCAAACTGTAGACACCTAAAACTAGCCACTCATAACCTCTAATCAGGGTTTTGACCAATTCTTACTAAAATTCATAATTTGGCCTAAAAACACTAAAACACATTAAATAAGTTGAAATTGATATATTCAAGTGCCAATTTTGGCCATAGTATCATTAAATGGGGAAATGCAATTTATGGGCCAGCTAACTTTGATCAAATCATTTCAATTCAAAATGCTAATTTTGTACCTAGGTGCTTTGGATTACTCTTTTCTATCAAATATACTACACAAGACATGTTATTTTGTGTTGGCCACATCCTAAATGGGATAATGGTTCCAATGCATCTAACATTGACTTTCAATTCTAATCTAGTCAAATTTTAGACCAATAACAAGGCATTCTAATCAATTTGAGTAATTTGTGCACAAAGTGATTAATTATGCTTAAGATATTGGATCCTAATTAATAATTCCATGGAAAATTGTTGAATACTTATTTTTGGAAATGAATATTGAATATCTGCATCATTAGGTGACCTCATTTCTTAGGAAGACATCTCTAGGCCATAAATGCCACAAATATTAGGATTCATTCCTCCCATGCCTCATCAAACCTTTCCATGCCTATTAAATTCCCCTCTATCCCAAATATTAATGGGTATATTTTTATAATGAATTTACTATTTATATTTATCTTTAGTCATACATCTTAATCTTGAGATGGATGGTTCAAGTTGATTCTAGCCATTTTTCAAAATCTATAAATAGAGAGGCCATTAACATCATTTCTAAGCTATTTTGGTGTAAATTTATTATGCTTATATATATTAAAAAATCTTAACTTGTGAAAATTTACCATGCCAACTTGATTCCAAAAGGCTCTCACATGCCAAAGTTATAATGCACAAATAATTCCAAAAGCCATTACAATTAGTGTTATAATGCCAAATTGTTGAGCCAAGCCAAGACAAATCCAAAGGTGCCAAGAGGAGATGAAAGTAGACACACTCCATTGAAGAATATTTCTTGAAGTACAAGCTGAGCAAGCCAACAAAGGAGCCTTTTGGATTAATCAAGGATTTGGTGAGAAATTTGTGTTTTGTGTTTATATTTCTCATTTCTCTTTATTTTTAGTTGTGTTGTCAAATGGTTTTTCCTCACTAAACTCCCCCTAGTGTTTAGTCCTAGAGATGTTATGTTAGTTGGTGTGTTTCTTTCATTTTTTTTTTTCATTTTGGAGCTAACACAATACTAACCATCCTCTCTTGATTCAAATTCCTAGTTCACAAATAGCACCCAAATAAGACAATAGCATTATGACACTAATGTCCACTAATGGTGTTAGTGTCTAGGTGGGAAAACTTGACTCACTAGGGGTCTAGATGCTTAAATAATGGTTTGGGACTGATTGTGTGATGTCTATGGATGTGTGTGGCCCACACAAAAATTGTATAAGTGTATAAATAGGCCTTAAACTAGGTCTAGGACTAAGCTAGGGATGATTGGTCTTTAGTAACATTTTTGGCACTCAAGTGTCATTTTTAGATGATTACATGGAACATGAAGTAGAGATCAAGATAAAAGTTTGATTTTAGATTATTTTTTTTGATACCCAATCCCTAATCTAACACACTTTTAAAATAAAATGCAAAAAAGACAAAGGTAAAGAGAAAGAGAGCCCGTTGCCATGAAGATCAAGGTGAGATGTATAGTTGAATGAGCTCTAGTAAACTAATATTTGGTTGATTCAGACTTATCAAAACTCTAACTAAATATTGTGTAAGAGTTTAGAGATTATGAATATAAGAATAAATGGGCATAACCACCATAAAATATGCAAAAGAAAATATCCACACATAATTCTAACAGTATTAAAATATCAAGATTTATTTTTCTATTGTTATGTCCCTTTTTCTAATTACTACCCACTTAATAATTAATTGATCTAATTTATGATTATAGGAGAATAAGGTGGAAGGAAATTGGATAAATTATGTAATTATGTGTTTACCAGGAAGTGGAAAGGTCAAATAAATCAATAAGGATGAGGATAAATATTAATTTATTAATATTTTCTTAGCTAAAGTGGGGCGTGATTTTATAGAAGAGGATAGTGATGAGTTTATAAGGAAACTTACCAATTGGGTTTTGGATTTCTATGAGAGGATAATGATTGGGTTCCAAGGAGACTTTTCATATTATTATTGCATTCTCATCATCAAGATAAGTGGGTCAAATTTGTGAAAAATTCTATTACCCATGTTGGATATAAAATATGGAAAGTTTCTATTACACATGATTGGATATATAATATGTAAATATTATATTATTATTATTATTTGACATTTTGTGACTTTTTGATTTGTGCCCCAACTCTTATATAAGATAAGCAACCTCATAAGTGTGGGATCTTTTGCCATTTCAACGCATTCTTGGACTTTACAGTTCAACTTGACATCTGAAGATGAAAACCTTCAGGTGAGGAGATCAGTGGATGAAAACCCATTGATTTAAAGAGTCATAATATGTATCCCCTTTGACTCAGAGAGGTGATCTCATCTAGATATTACATTGGAGTTGATTGGTATTGTTTATGCAGATTTTGGTGAGTGGTTTACATATTTTCAAGTGTCTTTTGGTGTGGTTTAATTTCCATATTTTTTATCCTATGGTGGTTACTATTATAATGGATTTAGATAAGTTTTTTTATGTATTATAAATTTATAATATGTCACCTTTCATATTTTTGGAAAGTTTGATGTAAGTTGGTGCCGAAATTGCCAAATTTAGGGCATTAGAAGCATCTTGTTTGTTATAATTATGTGGAGTTATGGATTAAAATTTGTAGGGGTGTATTGTGGTGGTTGTATTTTATGTGTATAATTAATTTTATGATCCTAAATACATAAATTTTATATACATAAAATTGTATAATTCATATTTCTATTTGAATTAGAATATAGTCACTACTATGGTGATTTTTACTTTCTTATGAGGAATAATTAAGAGTTAGTTTCAATTTGTGTCTATTGTTGTATATGTTGTTACATTTTGAATATTTTTCATTGTAACATTATATTACATTACTAAACATAAGACTTCATTAGTAATAAAATATTCATAAGTTTTAGTGCAAAAATTATTGAATTTGGGTTCTAGCTTGTGAATAAATTGTTAGTACTATGTGGTTATCTAGTTATATTATCCCAAATTATGGGGAAAGGGTTTGAGAATTATTTTTATGATTCATATTTTCTATATTAGAAATAAATTTTCAAATTATTTATTTTGAGGATATGATAGTGGTATTAGAGTAGAGATCTTTCCTGCCTGCATGGTATTGATTTATTAATGTGAATCATGGGAAGTTTCTTTGAATCTATGTGTAAGAATGTACCTAAAGTAAATCAAAACAAGAGTCATCTATTAATACATTTTAGATACTCATCCAAGTTTATTTAGCATAGTATTTTACATTAAAAAATGATGTGATAAATATGCTTTATGTATTAAAAAAATATATGGAGTTTCAGCATTAACCAAAAGATGTTCTACTTAACAATTTGAAATAAATAGAAGCCTATTTATCAAAGGTTGGTCCATCAAATTTTGGAATTTTTCAATGGGATATAAATCCATTAATGGTTTCTTTAGTCCATCCCAAGTCTATGAGACATCCTGATGAAGATGTGATCCTTACAGTCACATCTTACCCTCGATGAAATCACAAAATTTATAGTTCCTAAAGCTCCTTACAAGGATGACATAATGGAGGTATTTCATTTGATTATGGAAAGTTTCTAGGGTTTGGATGATATGGAAAATCCATCTTTTTCTAAGAGGGTAAATATTTTGAAACTATTGTAAGAGTCGGTTTTTGTGTTTGTGATATTAGATCTTGATTGTGAAGATCTTATTATTGAAATACTTCAACATTTTTTGGTTGTTATTATTATGTTTCATGTAAAAAATGTTATAATTTGTATGTAAACAAGTATGACCAAGACTCTAAGGGAGAGTGATGATATCTTCCAACCACTCATATCTATTATATTGGATGGTTTAAGGTAAAAACATAACATTTATCTAGTTGTACATATATTAGTTATAAATGTTATTAATATATGTGAATACAAATTGAAATAATATATGATAATGGAGCATAAAGGAAAAGTAGATTTTTAAGAAATTAGAATGCAAGAAAATTTAGATCCAAAAGAAGTTAGTGATCAGCTCCTAAAGGAATCCACCATGCAAGTGGAAAGAAAAGACCCAGAATTTAAGAAGGTGTAATGAAATTACTTCAAGAATAGCAAAATTATATCCAAATATGACTGAAATATATCCAAACATATGATAATAGATAAGCCACTTCAAGGGGGCAACCTCCACAAGCTTCAATAAGAGCAAAATTCACAATATGATGATAAATGATTACCCACCACCTTCTATATATAGTCTATCTAGGCCATGGTTACTCCATAGGCTGACCTAATAATCAAAATAAATCATAGATAAATGTAATATAACATCAAAGAGGGATAATTAAGGCACAATTTGGAAAATACTATCCTCATACATGTGATAGGTTAGGGGCATAGCATGCCCTTCCCCTTCAAACCAACATTGTCCTCAACGTTGAACAACTTTGGATGTTATTGCAAAAAATATTCACCTTCCCAAGTTGCATCTTCACTACTCTAGTTTTTCCACTTAATCAAATATTCCCTAATCTCTCTGGTTCTCAACCTCTTAGTACATGTTTGGAGGATCTTCTCTAGTTCCAAAATGACTCGTCCTTCTTCATCTAGTTTTGGGAGCTCTGTCTGGGCAGAAACTTTCTGTCCAATGACCTTCTTCAAATAGGAAACATGAAATATTGGGTGTATGTGAGATGAATGAGGTAACTTGAGCTTGTAAGCCACACTTCCAATTTTTCGTAGAACCTGATAAGGGCCATAATACTTATGATCAAGTTTGTTGTCCTTTTTATATTGCTTTAAGGACATCTGCTTGTAAGGCTGCAAACAAAAAAATAACCAGTCACCCAACTCAAAAAATTTCTCACTACAGTGTTGATCTACTTGTTGCTTCATCCTATTTTGTGCCAAGGCCAAATTCTCTCTCAAACTAGCCAAAACCTCTTGTTGATGTTGAATGTGTTCTTCCATATCTTGAACCTTGGTGTGCACCTTTAATGAAGAAGTTATGGAAGGTGGATGGTAACCAATAGTGCTAGAAATGGAGACATTTTAGAAGAGGTATGGAAAGATGTGTTATACCACCATTCTACAAGTGGTAGCCATTTAACCCAATGTTCTTGTTTATCTAATACAAAACAATAGAGATACTGCTTTAAACATTTGTTAACCACTTTAGTTTGTCCATCATATTGGGGGTGGTAAGATGAGCTATGAGCTAGCTAAGTACCCAAACGAGAAAATAGTTCAGTCCAAAAATTACTAGTGAAAATATGATCATGATCACTTACAATTATTTTTGGGGTTCCATGAAATTTGAGAACTGCTTCCATAAAAATAGCCGCTACTGTACTTGCTAAAAATGGGTGTGAGAGAGCACAAAAATGTGCATATTTTGTAAGCCTATCCATAATGACAAAAATAACATTCTTACCTTTAGAACAAGGCAACCCAGTGATGAAATCCATGGAAACCTCCTCCCATCTTTGACTAGGAATTGCTAACGGTTGTAACAGACCTGGGGTCTTAACTGTTTCACCTTTATTCTATTGGCATATCAAGCATTCTTGCACAAACTTTTGTACATCTCCCTTGAGTCCTTCCCAAAACAATTTTTTCTTAATTATATGATAAGTTTTCAAGAACCCTAAGTGTCCCCCAATTGGAGATGCATGCAACTCTACAAGAATCTTATATTAAGCTCTAAATTTTTGCACAAGTATAACCTACCCTTATACCATAGGACATTACCTTTCCATTCAAATGTGTCAGAGGATAAATTACCTTGCTAGAGATTTTGAATCAGAACCTGTGTATCCTTGTCTTATTCCCATTCTAACCTAGCTTCATCTGCCCAATCTGCTTGCAATATGGACATTGCACAAAGTAATGCTTTTGTGGATGCATCCCGTCTGGATATTGCATCTGCTACTACATTATCTTTACCCTTTTTATATATGATTTCAAAATCATAACCCAACATTTTGGTTACCCATTTTTTTTGTTCCTCAGATGATAATCTTTGCTCCAAAAATTATTTGAGATTATCATGATCTATTTTCACCTTAAAGTGTCTACCCATCAGATAAGGCCTCCATTATTCAACTACATGAAGAATAGCCATCATTTCTTTCTCATAGACAGGTTTTTGTAGATTCTTACTTTTGAATTGATGACTTTCAAATGTAATGGGTCCTCCTCCCTTCATTAATATTGCCCCTAATCTAGACCCAAAAGCATCACATTCAACAGTGAATGTCTGTGAGAAGTTTGGAGTAGCCAAAACTAGAGTGGTGCACATAGTTACTTTTAGTTTCTCAAATGCTTTGGTGGCATCATCATTCCAATGGAAAGCATCCTTCTTTAGAAATGTAGTGAGTGGAGCTACTATGCTGCCATAATTTTTCACAAATCTTCTATAGTAACTTGTTAGTCTAAGGAACCCTCAAAGGTTTTTGAGAGTTTTTAGCATGGGCCATTCCATTATCGCTTTGATCTTTTGGGAATCAACTTTGACACCTTCATGGGAAATAATGTGACCGAGGTACTCTACCTCCTATACTCTAAAAGCACATTTAGATGGCTTTGCATAAAGTTGGTGCTTCTCCAAAACTATCAACACCTATTTCACATGTTGGAGATGTGCTTCCCATGTCTGACTATAAAACAATATGTCATCAAAGAAAACTAGCACAAACTTCCTTAAAAAAGGCCTTAAAATAGTGTTCATTAAGCTCTGAAAAGTAGATGGTGCATTTTTAAGACTAAAGGGCATTACCAAAAACACATAATGGCCCTCATGTGTTCTAAAAGCAGTTTTATGAACATCTTCATCCTTGATTCTAATTTGATGGTACCCCGAGTGAAGATCCAATTTTGTGAAATAATTAGCACCATGCAACTCATCAAGTAAATCATCAATTACTAGAATAGGAAAATTATCTTTGATGGTGTACTTGTTGAGTTCCCTATAATTTGGGCACATCCTCCATGTGTCATCCTTCTTTCGCACCATGACCACTGGTGATGAATATGCACTTTGGCTATGCTTGATGATCCCTACCTCTAGCATCTCATGGACCATCTTTTCAATATCACTCTTTTGTGTATATGGATATCTATATGGTCTAATATTTTGTGGTTGAATACCTGGAATTAGTTGAATGGCATGATCATGTTCTATTTTTGGTGGTAGTCCTTTTGGCATGGCCCCAAAAATAGATGAGTGGTTGTCAAGAATTATCTGTAGATCAGGATGTGTAGATACCTATGTGGGTTGAGCTTCTATGGAGCATAATCATGCAATAATTCCCTCTGCCCCTTTTTTAGCATCTTGGTCATCTGATGTGAACTAATCAATTGTGGATATTTTGCATGTAATACACATATTTCAATTTTCTTGCCTTCAGAATGAAAGCGCATGAATAGTTCTTAGAAGTTCATCTCAATGGTACCTAAGGTTGTGAGCCATTAGACTCCCAAAACAATTTCTGTGTTACCCATGGGAATAGCAAACATAGGAGATTCGAGATTGTACCCACCCATAGTAAGCTTAATACTATGGCATTTCCTTGAATAATTAATTATGCCACCATCTGCAATCATGACCTAAAATTCTGGTGCTAGGCAGATGAAACAATTCAATTGAGTGGCCAAATTATGGTTTATAAAGCTATGTGTGCTCCCTAAATTAATCAACACTATCACCTTCTATTTCTTGAGGAAACCCACCACCTCAAGAGTTTGTGGAGTGCTAATACCTGCAAGTGCATGACAACAAATTATAGGTTGGGAATCTTTAGGTACCTCCTCTATATCTTCCTCATCATCATTGGAGGCATCATCTACTTCTTCATCTTCATTTGGTCCCTCAATGTAGAATAACTTCTATTCAGCACATCTATGTCCTTTACTCCACTTGCTATCACAACCAAAACATAATCCTTTTGCACGCTTCTCTTCAATTTGTTGAGGGGTCAATCTAGTAGGTGGAGGAAATTTTGGTGACGATATGCTACAATCTTTGAAGTGAGTGAATGGATGCTTCTTATTGGCTATGAATTTTTCCTTAGCTCTATGTGCCATGATAATAGAATCATAAATCTTAAGTGGATTAAACATGCGTACCTCATGTTGGATGTGGTCCTTGAGTCCACCCAAAAATAGGTCATTCAAGTTTGCTTCAAAAATTGTCTCCACACGTAAGGACAGGTTCTGAAAATGATGAATATAATCCTTGATAGAGCTAGTTTGTCACAATTTTGCCAATTGGCTGAAGTAATTCTCTGTCACACTATTGCCATAGTGTAATTGTAGCTCCTCTGTAAAAACTGACTAGGTGACATTGAGTCATCTTTTTATTTTGAGCACACAACCATCGATACCAAATGAATTGATCAGGTTATAAGTAGATAATTATCTTTCTATTGTTACAAAATTTAGGTAATAAGAGAAGGAATATAGGGGTAAATAAATCAAGTAGGTGATTGATCAGCTTGATAAGCTTTAAGAAGACCTTGATTTGAAATAGATTCCTAAAATTGTTTATTCAAATATGGGACAACAAGAATTTTGGGCTAAATAGGAAAATGAAAATAACTTATAGTTCTTTGATAATCAACTCTTTGAAATGGATATGGAATTATCCTTTGATAATCTACCTTTTGTGATGAGTGATAAAACATTTACTGAATTTAGTAGCACAGATAGTGTCAAAAATAGGATATGGGATCTAGGTGAGGTTTTCAAAGATGAGGTGATGCCTCATGATCTAATTAATAGACCACCAAATATTCTTAATGATTGGTTCCTTGGTCTACATGAGATAATTAATTAAGACTTAAGATCAAATCATGATGATATTTAGAGTCATGTGAACAATCATGAAATGATTATTGTTGGTAATCTTACTAGAAGAATCCCAAATAAATAAGATATAATGAGGTTGTAGGTGAAGTTTTCCCATGGGTTATGATGACATAATAATACTTCATCATTTTAGATATCTCGAAGACACCTCCTATGGATAAATTTTGATATGATAGTAAGGTATGCAGAGTGTTGGATTTTGTTATAGAATATCTATATGATAGAACTTGCTTTGTGTTGCATCAGACTTACTTAGCATCTAAAATTAAATATTTAATTTTAATAAGTAATTGGAATAATCAATATCATGGTAAGTTGAGGATCTATGTTGAGTATCTTTTTCTATGTAAGAAAGTCATCAAGAATATCAGAATGGAAAGGTATAAGTATGTGGGTACCATTTCAATATTTAGTTTTCATGAAAGAGAGCATCAATTTATGGTGTTATAAGTTAGTAATGACAATAATAAGTTTGTACAAAGGTTAACAAGTTTGAATTTCATCATTAATGCAGTTGTTTTGATATACTTTAGCCACTAACAAGTTACATTTGAGTACTTACAGGTGTTATGGTAGACATTCATGGATGAGGGAAAGACTACATTTCAAATGATGACTAGTTGTGATGATTTTCCAGCTATAGTAAAATAAATTTTCATAATTATATTAATTCCATTATCCATGCATATAAAAATAAATTATTTTTTTAACAATGGTGCAAGTTTTGAGTTGTTGATCTGGCCAATGAGTTGTTGCTTTTAGTTTGGAGTAAATGCAAGAATAATTCTCTTAAAGATACTAAATAAAGGAAGATTTTGTGTGAAGGGATTGTGCTAAAAGAATTTAGATTTTTAATGAGTTGTTCTGAGTACCATGGTTACTTGTTAAGAAGATTAAATTTTTTGATTCCCAAGATCATGATTAATAGTGGGTTTAAAGGTGGTGTCTACATTGGGACACTTTGGAATGAGGTGTTATATTTATTAAAGGATGAATCCATATCTTTTAGGTATATCAACTTGTTTTATTAGGGCACCTATTATTTTGGGATACAATAAATGCAAATAGAGAATTCACACACTGAATTTCCAAATTATATCATAGTTGTGCAGTGAACTCATGGTGAAAATTTTTTTAGATTGATTTGGGATTTTCATAACATTCAGAATAGAAGAGTTAGTACAATTAGAATTTCATTGTTTAACCTAAGTCGAATATGTGAAAATATAATCATGAATTGCATCATGGATCTTTCGAAGGTTTGAATTTATGATGTTTGAGCTTTAGGGAATCATATTTCACCCTCCATATATTTTCCATCTTTGGATGAGGAGAAGAAATCAATCCTAATTCATGAAGAGATGATAAATACTAGGGTTAATAGATCAAGAAAGAAAGACCTCACTGAATATTCAATTCATTGGAAGAGTTGGCCAGTTTAGGATTCCATTTGGGAAAGTTTAGTGATTTTAATTCATCTAAGTTTGAATTGATTGTGGATAAGCAATTTTGAGGAGGGAAGACTTGCCATTTCCCTTTTTTTAATTAATACCTAGTTAATAATTAATTAATCTAATTTTAGATTATAAGAGAATAAGGGAGAAGGAAATTGGATCAAGTATGTAATTAAGTGTTTAAAAAGAAGTGGAAAAGTCAAAGAAATCAACAAGGATGAGGATAAATATTAATTTATTAATATTTTTATTAAGTAAAGAGAGGAGTGATTTTCTAGAAGAGGATAATGATGAGTTTATATGGAAACTTACCAATTGGGTGTGGATTTCTAGGAGAAGATAATTATGGGATTCCAAGGAAACTTGTTATTTTATTCTTGCATTCTTATCTTCTAGACAAGTGGGTCAAATTTGGGAAAGTTTCTAATACCCATGTTAGATAGAATATGGAAAGTTTATATTACCCATGTTGGAGATAAAATATGGAAAATTTCTATTACACATGATTGGAGATAGAATATGGTATTATTATTATTATTATTATTATTATTATTATTATTAGACATTTTATGACTTTGTAATTGGCATTCAAAATACTATTAAGACAAGAAACCTCATTAGTGTGGGATCTTTGACCATTTCAACAAATTCTTAGAATTTATAGTTATAGGATGTGTCCCCTTTTATTTAGATAGGTGATCTCATCCACAAATTACATTAGAGCTTATTGGTATTGTTTATGCAGACATTGGTGAGTGGTTTACATATTTTTAGGTATATTTTGGTGTGGTTTAATTTACAAAATTTTCACATTATGATGGTTACTGTTATAATTTTTTTAAATATTTTTTTTTATGTATTTAAAATTTCTAATATGTCACCTTTCATATTTTTGTAAATTTTAATATAAGTTGGTGCCAAAATTGCCAAATCTGGGGCATTAGAAGCATCTTGTTTGTTGCAATTATGTGGAGTTATGGATTACAGTTTGTATGGATGTATTGTGGTGGTTGTATTAGCTATGTATAAGTAATTTTATAATCATAAATCCATAAGTGTAAAATACATAAAATTCTATAATTCATATTTCTATTCAGAGCAGAATATAGCCACCACTATGGTCTTTTTTACAATTTTCTTGTGAGAAATAATTCAAATTTAGTTATATATATATAATTCCTTTATAAATATTTTCCATTGTAACATCATATTACATGACTGAAAATTATAATTAATTAGTAGAAAAAAATTCAAAAGTTTCTCTACAAATTTTTTTGAATGTGGGGTCTAACTTGCAAATAAATTATTAGTCCTATGTGGTTATCTAGTTATATTATCCAAAATTATGTGAAAAGGGTTTGAAAATTATTGTTACACTACATATTTTTGTATTAGAAATAAATTTTCAAATTATTTATTTTGGGTACATAACATTTATTAACAAAGTTCAAATCCCATATAATCATCTAGTTACAAACTTCACCTTAACAACAAAAAAACTCAGAAAAAAGTAGAGAAACAAAACTAATCTATAAATTTATAAAGTATCATAAAAAGAAAGTCTCTGGTTCTATATGTCTATTTTACAATTCACAAAGAACTAGTTAGGCACAACATCCTCTAATCAAAATAATTTCTATCCTTGAGAAAAGCTCTCAAAGTCCTATAAATAGGAACAAGAGAGAGATACAAAATCCAAAATTCAAAATGGGGGGAAGACCATGCCTCATATAAAAGTAGCTAAGAATTCAATGCAAATTCATAAATGTAGTTGAGAACTTTAGTGAGACACCACGCTATTGTGAACATGGGAGTAAATTATTTTAGCCAAGTGTAACTGGAAGTTGTTGAAAATGCCTTGGGATCACCATGTAGACCTACCCATACATGTACTTATGGTATAAAACACCTTTATTTTATAATATATTTATCCTTAGTGCCCTTATATGTCCTCTCCACCTAGATTTACTTTAAACTTTTCTTTCATGATCAATTTCACCATCAAACACCACTAAAAATTATCATTATAGGTTGAATTGGACACACAATCCATTGACAAGTTTTGACATTTTTGACAACCAGATAGGCCATCAAATTTAATCTTGTTTCTTGCTAACATCACTATCAATATGTCTTATGTTTTTAGGGTCATGTCACATGGCTGACCCACACTTTTATATTACTTAGATAAGATTTAATATGGACTAATTATTCCTTTAGCTATATTGATGTAGGATCTCACCATGTGGCATCATCCAACTCACCTAAGGCTCTGATGTTATGTTTAGTTGCACGGACCACCTAGATCTGTGGAGTAGTGATATGTTTCCATATGGTAGCATCTTGCTCACTCGCTTGTTTGGGGAATTTAAACTTTCATGGACATTTTTGAGGTGGCAAGGCACTAGGATCATGCCACATGACATCATTCTACTTTCCTACTTACCCAAAATATTTTGCTTGGTATGGATTCAGCCAGGATTAGTGGGTACTAGGATAATCCCAAATAGACACATCCCACTAATCTAGAGAATTAAAGTTTCCCAAGTAGATTTGAATCATTTTAGTCTTATGAAGTGGTAAAAATATGTCATGTGGCTCTATGTAAAATTCATAAAATTGACTAAGTGTCAAAAATTATTTTTAAATGGGTTGGATCCACCAAAAAGTGTGAGAGATCACCAAGTGGTACTGAGATCAACTTAGGCACCTGTAGGCAAAGAAACTAAAAGAATACAGTCAATAATTTCAAATTTTAAAAATCAATGGTTAGGAAATAAAAACTTAAAAATGACTAAGTCATTTGAATTTGAAATATCTAAGTCCTTAAAATGTAAATGAAAGGGCATAGAAACTTAACAAAAACAAGTTAGTTTGAATGAATACAAACCCATTTTCAAATCAAATATTGACCATTTTTATGAAATTAACTAAGGCAAAAGATGAATAAAAGTAAACCTTAATCCAATTTAGATCAGATCAAATAATAAATGGATCAATAAAGGGGCAAATTTAATGGGATAAAATAGCTCTTTTTGAAGAACCTTAGCAATATTTGGCCCATTTTAAAGAAATTGGCTAAGTTAAGATTGAAAAACCCTATAGCACTTAGATAATTTTATTGAACAAAAGAATAAATGGGAGATATTTTCAATGGAAAGACTAAAAAATAATCAAATAAATTCTGACAAATTATATAATTCTAAGTTAGATTTTTTTCCCAAAATGGATTTTCAAGCATTCTCAAGATATGATTTGAAAAGGGATAGGACCTTTAGACTTAGGCAAATTCAATGAAGGGCTCAAACAAGAAAACCACCAAAACATAAAAGGGAGAAGATCAATCAAGAAAATATAGTCCCCATTTTAGTAAAAAATGGGTCGTGTTATGCAAGCAATGAGAAATGGTAACTCTTTTTAAGAGATACTTCTTTGTATCTCAAGAGCCCAAAATCTTTAGTTCCCATTCATGCATAAGTATTAGGTACAAAAAATATTCTAAAGTAAAGACAAAAAATTAAGTCATAAAATTCTACTCCAACACATGACATACTAAACTTCCATTCTACCTGAAGACCATCATGTATGATTTCATGATTAATCCAGTCATTTTGCAAGCAAACACAATAAATCAATTTTGTCTAACTGATGGGAACTATTGAAAGGATAAAGGATTTTTTAATTTGTATAAAAGGGGATGGTAATGTCATGGGCATTGATCTACTACTAGTTAGGCATTCATATCCCCTAATAGAGATACCTCTTGTCCCTTCCTAAAGCCTTATTTGATAGCTGACCATGCTAGAAAGCATATGGTGGAGGTTGATAAGATCACCTTGTTTAGGAGAAAGTTCAGATTTTGTTTTTAATATTAATTATTTTTAGATGATATTTTTATTCTCTTTTATCCAATGGAGGGTTGGATACCAAGCCATAGGCTAAGGGATAGCTAGAAAGTGTAGAGTTAATTAAAACAAAACCAAAAATTTAGGTTTGTAGTATGTTATATATTTCTTGCTATATGTATTTAATGATATTTAAAACAAGAAAAGAAGATTTTTTAAATTCATGTGATCTATTTTAAATTATTTGCCCTCAACATTCTAATAATACAAGGAAAATTCATCAATTCATACAAGTAATTTGAACAAGATTTTAAGCATTTTTGTGCATAAGAATGCCATTGGTGTTATTCACAAACATTCTTCCCATTCACATTCCTTAAATCAAGTAGGGAAACCCTTAGGCCAAAATAGTAGGTTGAATTCAAAAAGAGTTAAAAATAAATCTAAACCAACCAATGAAAGCCAAAAAAATAAAAAGAAAACTAATGCAATAAACCTACACTAAAATAAAGGATGGGGAGGAAGCAGATAAAATAAGAAAATCAAGAAAAAGATAAATTACTTATAGGGTTTTCCAAGCCAATCAAGCCTAGAAATAATGCTTGAGGAACTTTCCATCAATTGGCAATGGAACATCCTCACCAATAAGACACCTTAGGCAGAAATCATTCTCCCCTCAGATTTTAGAGATTTGGTATGGACCAAACCATAATGCATCAATTTTTTTGTGGTGTCCATTTTGTTCATGAGCCTTGTCCCACATAAGGGCAAGGTCAAAGATCCTAAATAATTTTGTTTTTGATAATTTTTCAAACCATCATTTAAAAATCACTTGATGTCTACTAAAATGTATCAAGGTTGCATCATGTTTTTCATCTAAGTGTATGAGATTCAAGAGGTGAGCCTCTATTTGATCATTTATTTCTAATTAATATTTCATAAAAAGTAAGGTAGGGATCTTCAGCTTGACTAAGAAAATAGGGTATTAGACATAAACCAGATGGTAGGTAGAAGTGCCTAGAGTTACTTTAGATCTATTCCTATCATCCCATAGCACAAATTTTAACTCATTATGCCAATTTTAGGGATTATTTTCTGATGTCCTTTTAGTTATGCTTATCAGATTCTTATTCATGGATTTAACTAGCATGTTCCCTTATGGATATTAATTATACAATAATTTGAGGGTAACATGATGATTATACACCCATTTTAGGAATTATAAATATGATAAGTCATGTCTATTATCACATACCAAAGTGTCAAGCATACCTAACCTTGTGGTATTGTGATCCTCCAAGAATTGAATGACTATGTCAGTTGTGCAATTTTTGAAGGGTTGAGCCTCAACCCAATGAGTGTAGTATTTAGTTACAATGAGAATAAAATTGTGGCCTATAGATGAATTTATATTTATTCCCCCACAAACTCTAGTCCCCACTATGAAAAAGGGTGAGCTTTGATTACTAGTAATAGAATTATTATTGGAGTACAATCCCTCTATGTTGTAACTTGAAATATATGGTATCTCCCAACATGTGCATGTACATATTTAAAAAGGTGTAGATAATAGTATCCAACTCTCAATATTGGTGGGTAGTGAAATTTATTGATCCATAACTAGTCCCATGCTTTTCATGGAGATTGCTAAGAATATTAGTTACTTAATCCTTATTAGGACACCTCAAATAGATGCCCTCATGGTTCCATATATAGAGTACACCTAATTTGATAATAAAGTGGCTAATTTTCATGCTCAATATTCTCTTTTACATGGAATTCAAATGTCTAGGACACTCATTGTTCAATAATTAGTGAACCACTTCCTTATATCAATAATCATTAGTAATATTTTCAATAGTATAATGGTGACAAGTGATTCATGGATCTAATTCAACCATCATTATGCTCAGCCCCCATCATCTCATAATTATCATTGATTTAATCTTTAATTTAAAACTCTTAGATGATGGTCATGCACTTACCTCTTCATTCACTGAGCTCATTCTATATCAACATGGATTTCACCACTGGGTTAGGCACGATAGCAAAGGTTTTACTATGCAATATGTAATGCCAATTTTTTTTAATAATGTTGATTAGTGCAAGTTCATGCTTATCTATCATAGTGTCTCTCAATTTTTCATTTCTCAAATCTATGGATCCTTTTCTTTGTGTCAACATAATAGCAATTGAATGATTTGAGGCAAAAGAGTAAATATAAAAAAAGTTAAGTGTAATCAGGGTTGATCAACACTAGTGTGTGCATAATTTCCTCTTTGATTTGGGTTAAATATACTTGCAATTCACTTTTCCATTTAGTTTTATTATCCTTATTGATCATGTTATTCAATAGTCTAACTATCTCTACAAATGTAGAGAAGAACTAATTTATGAAGTTAATCTTTCCAAAGAATGACTTTAGATCCCTCTTTGTTCTAGACAATGGGATTTTTAGAATAGATTCTACTCTCTTGAGGTTGATTGATATACCCTAACATGGCCGAATATATTTCCTTTAGTGACTTTAAATATACATTTGTTTGGGTTTAAGGAGATCCTATGGTCTTTACACCACTATAACACTTTTCTCAAATCCTTCACATGATTTTCCCTTATCTTGGATAAGACTGTCAGATCATCCATGTATAAAACTATACACTTTACCATAAGGTATTTGAATGGAATGTCCATTTCCCTTTGAAAGGTATCACATGCGTTAATCAAGCCAAAATGCATTCTCTTATATGTGAAGGTGCCCCACTTAGTCATGAAAGTTATCTTGATTTTATCCTTATAATAGACTACCACTTGAGTATAGCCTAAATATCCATCAAGGAATGACATCATTTGGGTACAATTCACAATTTAAAATACTTCATCTAATGAAGGCAAGGGATAATTATCCTTTTCAGATGATTTGTTCAAATTATAACAATCAACATAAAGTTTGATCTTCCTATTCTTTTTACTCACTAGAACCAAGTTTACAACCCATGTAAAGTGTCTCACTAAGAAGATGATTCTCATTTCAAGTAGTTTTTATACTTCTTTAAAAATTAATGGCTTTAGTAATAGATTGACAAGGCTTTGTCTCTACCTAAAGGGCTTGACTATGGGTTTGATGGGATAGTATATGCTAAGATATAAATGTCTAAGACCTTTAGATCTTCATAAATCTATGAAATAACATCTCTAAAATATTTGAGGGCTTGTGCAAAACCTTTTTTATCTTTTAAAGTACTGGTGGTACCTAGAAACACACTTTAACATCATTTAAATTACCTAGATTGCAATTCTCATGTGACATGCCCTTAATAGGGGTTGACTATTCCTTTTCCTTCTATTAATATATGTTTAATAACCTCTTAATCAAGACCATTCCCTTGGGTATGTTTATTCTCTTCAAAATTATTATCCCATTTCCATCAATGATTTGGTCGATAAATATTTCTATATTGGTGATGAAGTCTAATATGTGTTGGTCATCATTGAAGACTTGGAAATTGTTAATATTATCTAGGATTGAAGGGGTATAGATTAGATCCACTAATAATATTATAATCCTTGAATTGGTAATGGGATCCAAAGTGTTTTTAGTAGTACTTAGTACATTAACTATATATCTCTTTGGTTTGGGTAGAGTATGAATTCCAAAAACATCAAAATATTCTATTATGTTCCAAATGTAATTGTGTTAACTAAAAAATAATTTATCATTGTATTAATATTGGCTCCTCACTTGTCTAATCAATAATTTATAGTCACCCAACACTCTAATGTTTTTCACTTTCCTTCCAAAGGTGAACTAGAGTCCATGAACCAATGCCTCATACTCAGCCATATTAATGGTATAATTAAATTGTAGGCAGTATGGAACCATATACTTCCTTATTTGATTTATTATTTTTACCCAGCACCATAACCTTTTTTGTATTTGGAACCATCAAATTTAAATGTCCATAAGTTATAATTTAATATGGCATAACCTGTTAGTGGTCTTTTTAAGGGAAGTACAACTATAATATTAATCTATTGGTGTAATTTTTCATTCATTATTGAACATACACTCTATATTTTAGTTAGTGAAGGTATTTTAGCTATCAATGCTCTATTTTTTTGTTAGTGAAGGTATTTTAATTTTCAAAGATAGAAATCTTTTATGGGCGAATCAAGATGGAGTTATCCATAGTGGTTATTTAATCTCATGAAGAGCATAAAGTCTCTTCATTATGACTTAAATCATTGAATTTCATATTCTCACATGCTAGAGTTCTATTTTGAAATGAGACCATTTATGAGGCATAGTAGAAGTCCTCTTCATCTAACTAGTCTAATTCTTCCAATTCTTTATTTTTTTTCACATTGAACATGTTAATAGAGAGTCTATTATGGACTCTTTCTTTATCGAGTGAGTAAACTCCCATTTTCTATTCTTCATAGAGGATCTCATTTGTTTTGTTATACTTAGAGATAATATGAGTCATCTTCAGTTCTCATTTTATTTTTATTTAGTTAGGTAGACCATGCCATGATAGAAACATGTGGATAAATTCAATTTCCATGTAACCATTCAATGTTCTCAACCAATCTCGACTTAGCAATTTTGGGACATCCACCACTTGGATATTAATGAATTTTTGAACCCTTGTATTTGAGGCTAATTACAGGTGTATATGACTCAACTCTCCCACTAATTTCACATTTTTTGGGTCAAAATAGACAACCTTTCAATTTGAATTTTTAGGTGTAAGTCCCAACTATTGGAAAATAGCATATGGCATGACATTCTTGGAGGCACCTAAATTAACCAATAAATTATGTAAGTTTTTGACAAAAATCCTAACTATTCAAAGAAAAGATGGAGTATTTATTTTTTATTTATATATATTAATATGAGAATCATAAGTTTTAGTATATATTTTTCCCTTATTATCATAAAACTCTTTGAAAATTAATTACGTTTGATTAGAAATTTGAAGTAAATAAAACATAGTTATATTAGCTTTAGACTTTTCAAGATCTTCAACAATATCATAGCTTAGTTTGATTATTTATTTTTGTTTCTCATTCAAGGTATATGTATCATAATTCATGGGTTGATAATAAGTGAGAGGTCCTTTATGTGGATAATGATTATTTCTTGAATTTTCATCAAGAGGAACCTAAGTATTGTTTGGAAGGGTAGAGGTGGTTAGTGGGTTGGTTGATTTTCTCCTCTATTGGTAATTATTTCCTCATTAGAAATTCTTAGATTCATGTAATTAATATATATTTTATTTATGTTCATTTTCCTCCTTAAATATAAATTCTTAAGTTTTCAATACTAAATTCATGCATAAGTTACCTCCATCTTGGTTTTGACTTTCATTAGGATTTGGCACAATTTCCATGTTGTCCATCTCCTTTTGGAAGATGTTTGAGGTCACTATAAAATCATCACAATTGGTTTATACAACCTAAACCAATTGTCTAAATCCAAGTCTATGAAATTCATATAATGAGAAACAATGATATTTTGATTGTCTTTGTCAAGAGGACTCAGAACATTCCCATTATTAGGTCAGGTATTCCATTGTCTATTAGGCATTTGGAAATTGATTTTTTTCTTTGAGGTGGGTTATTCACATTATAATTACATTATTAGGTCCATGTCTACATATATTTACCATGTCATTGGATAGTATTTGTATTATTTATTTCAAGTTACACACTTTTCAATCAACTATAGTGTTCGTTTGGTTCACTGCTTGAGGTTGTGTATTTGTCACATGTGTATTTACATTCAAGAATGTAGGGGTAACAGTGAGATAATTTTTGTGAACATTACCAATAAGTATTTATGGATTCAAGTAGGATGAAATTACATGTTTATTTCCATTATTTGTAGCACACCCACTAGTGCTTGGCATAGTTTTTATGTTATTATATGTCATTGGGATCAGCTATTGATTATTTATTTAGGGAACTACATGATTGGGAGGCATATAGGACATACCAGTAGGTATTTAGTTCATTGGATTTGGATCATACACTAGGCCAGGGGTATTGTACATCACACTTGGGATGGGATTCATGACTAGGGTGTTTTTCATAAGGGTTTGACTCAGCATAGGGATCTGATTATATGCTCCTAATTGTCTTAAGGATGGTAGAGCACCCATGTTATGTCTTTGGGGTCCCATATAGTGTTATATTTTCATACCCTCATTATATTCCAGTGAAAGGGATGTAAGTTTATTTGGAGTTCTTCTAAATAATATTGACATAAAAGAATCCAAATCCCTTAAGTAATTCTAGATGGATAGACCCTCTACCATGATGTATGTGTCTTTTAACCTCTAATGTAGCTTGTGGAACTGAGCACTAAACATGCTCATAGATTCATTTAGATCTCTTTTAGTATCTATAAAATGATGATATAAAATGGTGGGATCAATGAGAAACCTAAAATGGTTCACAAATATGGTTTCTAGGCCATCTCAAGAAGTAGAAAACCCATGGAGTAGACCTAAGTACCAAGAATATGCATTCTCCTAAGGAATATGGGAACAATATGAAGGAAATATCCTCATGTTTAACCTATGTTCTAATTAGTTTATCTTTAAAGGCTTAAATATTTTCCTCTATTATTTGGACACCCCAACTATGAATGTAGGACAAAATTTGTCCTGATTTTTGGGTAAATTATGAGTAATTCCTATGATAGACATAGGGCAATAACCTCCTTACATAAGTTAGGCCATGGGATTGGCCATTGGTATATGTTAGGGAAACATGAATGGGATAGCCAAATGGGATATTGTAGATGTAGGTAACTTACCAAATAATTGAATGGGATTAGCCTTTTTTTTTTTTTACTTAGTTATCTCTTTTTTTGGTATCTATGATTAGTAAGTACTAAGAGCTCAAAGTTGTCCCTAATACACTTAGATTGAGTGTTTATCCTCATATTTTCTAGCTTAAGAGATAATTCAACTCAATGGAATCAAAGGTTTCTAAAATGTCTGAGTTCAAACTTTGGCTAAAAACTCAACTCGTATCTCATTGGCCTTCCTTTTAGTGCCAAATATGTTGATCAGTGTTTTGAATAACTAACAATAAATAGGTATATTAGGATTTGGTTCTCCTAAAAAGAAGAAGATAACACAAGGAAAATGCTTCCCTAAGGTCTAAATGTACTAGGTATTAGTATGTTAGTCTTTAATAAGTTGGCTAATGTGGACTATTCCATTTAAGGGTCCTTTTTTATGAATTAAGGTGTAGGTTGATTTGATTAAGATATTTATTAGTAGCCTACATACTTTCTTAACAATACTAGTAGAGTACAGCCTTAGATATAAATCATACTTTCTTTGACTTGCATAAAAAATCACACTTGTTTCTTCTTACTAGTTTACCACATTCATAGGTGAAACAATACTACAATGGTGATAAACAAAACATGAAATAGAAATCAAGATAAACATTTAACTACACATTGCTTTTGTTAATACCCAATCCCTAAGCTAACACTCTTCTATGCAAAAGAGAAATGGGTAAAGAGAAATAGAATCTGATGCCATGAAGATCAAGGTGATATTTTTGATTGAATGAGATCCATTAAACCAATCTTTGGTTGATTCAAACCTAGCACAACTCTAATGAAGAAAGTGCAAGAGTCTAGGGAGAATGACTATGACAAGAAATGGGCACAACCACCATTAAACATGCACAATAAAATGTCTACACACAATCCCAATAGTCTTAAAATATCAATAATTTCTTTTTTATTTATAAATTTCAAATCCCATATAATCATCTAGATACAAACTTCACCTTAACAAGACTACAACTAAAGAGAAGTAGAGAAGCAAAACTAATCTAAAAAGTTGTAAAGAATCATAAAAATAAAGTGTCTAGTTATTTATGTTTCTTATACAATTCATAAAGAGCCATCTACGCACAACATCCTATAATCATAAGAAATTTAAAATATTGATACAAACTCTTGAAGTCTTATGAATAAGAATGAGAGAGAGAAATACAATATCCAAAATTTAAAATGGCATGTGACCCACACCTTCTGCATAAGCAGTCAAGAATTCAATACAAATTTAGAAATGTGGTTGAGAACTTTAATTAGAAATCATTCTATTGTGAACATGGGAGTAAAATATATTAACCAAGTATAGTTGTAAGTTGATGAAAATACCTTGTGATTATCATGTAGATCTGCCCATACCTGTCCTTATGGTATAAATCACCTTTATTTTATGGTAGATTTTTGTCCCCAGTGCCCCTTTTGTCCTCTCCTAAATGTGCATGCCATGCCTATATTTAATGTCATTTCCCATATTTCCTTTTAATTTTTTATTTAATGATTAATTTCACCATCAAAATTCTCTTTTAAATTGGTTTTATAGTTTGGATTGGACACATAGTCCATTCACAGGTTTTGATAGCTTTGATGACCAGATAGGCCATCGAATTTAAGCTTGTGTCTTGTTGATGTCATTGCTAACACATGCTATTTTTTTAGGGTCATGCCACATGGATACCTTATGTTCTTAAGTTAATTATATGGGACTTAATATGCACTAATTATTCCTTTGGTTGTAGTAAAGTAGGATTTCACCATTTGGCATCATCCTACTCACCCAAGCCTCTGATGTTCTCCTGAGTTGCATGGACTATCAGAGGAATATAGAGTAATAAGATGTTTCCATGTTCTAGCATCCTTCTCACCCACTTTCCTAGGGAATTTGTATTTTCATGAACCATTCAAGGGTAGTGGTTCATTGAGATCATGCCACATGGCACCATCTCACTTGCTTGCTCACCCAAAATATTTTGATAGGTACAAATTTGGGTAGAATCAATAGGTTATCATGATCATGACACATGGACACATCCATTGATACAAATAGGTAAAGGTTCCCAATTGGAATTCAATATTTTTAGTATCTTATAATAGTTGAAATATGCCATGTAATTATAGGAAAAATTTAGAAATTTCACTAAGTGTCAAAAAGCATTTTTGAATGGGTTGGAGCCACTGAAAGTTGTGATATATTACCATGTAGTGTTAGGATCAACTTAAGCACCTATAAGGAAAATAAAATGAAACAACACAATCATCAAATTAAAATTTTAAAATCCAATGGTTAGGAAATTTAAATTATAAAATATCTAAGTCATTCAAATTTAAAATGCCTTTGAAATATAAATGAAAGGGTGCATAAACATAGCAAAAGGAAGCCAATTTGAATGAATAAAACCCCATTTTAAAGAAACTCTTGATCATTTTTATGAAATCAACTAAGGAAAAAGATGAATGAAAGTAAATCTTAAGCTGATTTAGAAAAGATTAAAGTATAAATGAGTCAAAGAATGGGGGGAATTGAATGGAATAACATATCTCTTTCAAAATAACCTTAGCAAGATTTGGCTCATTTTAAATAAATCAACTAAGATAAGATTGAAAAAAAACAAAGTAATTAAATAATTTTATCGAATCAAAGCATAAATGGATAATATTACCAAGGGAAAGGTTATATAGGACTCCAATAAAGTCAGACAAAATACATAAGTCTAAGTCAGATTTTGTTTTCCAAAAGGGATTTTCAAACATTCTCAATATTTGATCTGAAAAGGGGAATGACCTTTGGATTTAGGCAAATTTAATAAAGGGATAAAATAAGAAAACCACCAAAACTTTCAAGGGGGGATACTATATAATAAAATAGGGTCCCCATTTTAATCAAAAATGGGGCATGTTGTGTAAGTAATAACACCATGTTACATGAAGAATAGAGTAGGAAATTTTCTATCTCATGAGGGAACCTAAATGGAGAGGATAAAATGGTAAATAACCTAGTATTTATGGTGAGATACACATATTAACTACTAAAAAATCTCATGGATGATATCAAAGAATAAGTGAGAAGTTTAAATTTCTAGTCAAGAGCTCATTCCTAGTGGGTGTAATTGTCAAGGTAGAGACTACACTTTTAGAACTATTTAAAAACTTAGGGAGCTAGTTATAGATTTTTCAAAGAGTGATGTGCTAGTCCAAAGAGCATGGTAGTACTTAGAATAGATTATAAGGATTGAAAATAAATGTAATAAGATGGTAGTGATCATCAACAAAGGAATGTTCCCTGAGCTCATAATCATGCCCCTCATAGACCTCGACTTGTATCAAAAAATTGTAAGGTCTTTATAATTGTGTTTGAATATTAGCTCTAGTATATTCAATCAACCAAGAATTGAAAAGAATGGAGAGAGATGAGCTCTGTAACTCATTGTCAAGCTAGGGCAGTCATGCCCTAGCTTGTAACTAATTTTCCAAGTGCTGCAAAGGGGATTTTCTAGGTGTTATGACAGGGAGCGTGTGGCTACGACAGGAGTGGATGGAAGCAGAGGTTCATGTAGTCTGGTGGAAGTTTATACAGTATGGGGATGGCTCAGGAGGAACCAAATAAAACTAGGAAGGAAAAAAGTTTTAGTGAAGTGGTGGGTAGTTATGCGCCTGGGCAGGGAGCCAGGATGATAGAGAACTTAGTATTTGGTCAAACTTTAGGAGCAGTGGACAATGGCATGGTAGGGGGTTCCAAGATCAATAAGATCAATGGCTACCTAAAACGATGTCAGGAAAGGCCAAAGCTTATAATCTCATTTGACATGATAGTTGAAGATGTGGAGTATTACTCCAACCATTCACTATATTGCAAATTTCTTGGACTGAGAGTCTCTCTCCCTTTTCTAGAAAGTTGGGACAGAAGAGTTTGGGAGCCAGAGGGTGAGATGGAAGTAATGCTACTAGCTAATAACTTATTTATGGTGACTTTTACTTTCTTGGCTAATAGAAATAGGGTTTTTGAAGGTGGACCATACTTCTATAATCAGGTTGGGCTCTTTGTGAAACCATGGCATGCTGGTTTTAACCTAACAGAGGAACTACCGAATAGTGTCCCAGTTTGGGTTCACCTTCCTAGAATGTTGATTGAATGTTGTCGAGAAGATGTCCTGTAGATGATAGCCTCTATGTTAGGAAAGCTAGTAGGATCATCTTCACAAACCTTAGGGAAAAAATCATGACATTTGCAAGAATTTGTGTTGAAATTGACTTGAGTGGGCCTTTGCCAGATGCATTGGAAATGTGTGCAGGCTCATACTCCTGGGTTCAACAATTGGACTATGAGACCCTCCACTTTAGATGCCACCTCTATCATGAGTATAGACACCTTGTGAGAAGGTTCCTGAAGGCTAAAAGGGATGAATAACAACCCCCATCCTTGCCTCCACCGAATAATGCTACGACTGCTGACAAAGGAAAGCTGGGTGGTGTTGGTGTAGGTAAAGATCCCGAGGGTTTTGTGCAGGTTAAGGCCCAGAGAAAAATTAGAGGTCATAAGAGGTCCTTAATGGAGCGACAAGTAGAGGATTTTTTTAATAGATTTGAGATACTAGATGTGTTGGGCCAACAGGAGGTCATCCCAAATTTAATCAGTGGAGAGTGGCTGGTAGGGAAGTTGGGGGCAGCAGGGAACTCTTCCATCTCTCACATTTTGCACCCAGAGGAGGCTGCCTTACCTATGAATGTGGATGGGTAGCTAGAAGTGAAAAATTCAACTGATCCTATTGAAGAACCAGTTCAGGATGCAGAGGTTGAGGATAGCCTGAATCAGCTAGGGGGTGTAGAAAAGGAAAGGAGAGGGAAGGCTCCTACTATCCTAGGCATTATCCAGAAGGAAGGAAAAAAGGGAGGGGTAAAGAAAAGCACTAAACTAGGGTAAAAGAAGGATATGGAGAGGATAAAGATGATTAGGGAGAATTTGGTTGAATTGGGGTCGGTCAAGATTCTAGATGCCCACTTCTTGCCTCCTTCGAAATGATTATGATCTCTTGGAATGTTAGGGGCTTAAATAGTGGCCCCAGACAAAATGTTGTTGGGGATTTAGTAAGGAATCACCGTCTTGATATTCTCTTTCTTCAATAAACCAAGGTGTCAGTGGAATACATGATGGGTATTGCACCTAAGCTTTGGAAACAAGGTTTATGCCAATGCGTTGAGTCCTAGGGGGCAATGGGGGGAGTGGCTTGCCTATGGAATCCATGTAAGGTTAAACTAGTGTCTTGGATCACTTTTATATCTTTGTTATCAATGGTCTCCTTATGCACAGAGTCGAGAGAGTATGTTCTTCTATCTAATGTCTACGCCCCCACTAATTTTCAAGGTAAGCTTATTTTTTGGCACAATATTCAACTGGTTTGTAAAGATTTTCCTTCTTTGCCATGGATCATGGCTAGGGACTTTAATGTAATCTTGGATATCTCAGAAAAGAAGGGAGGCACTGCTAGATTGGAGCCATCTTCTATTTTTCTTAGAGACAAAATCTTGGAATTTAACTTGATTGATATCAAACCAAGTAATGGTAGGTTCACTTGGAACAATAAAAGGATAGGAGATAGCTGCATTGTTGAGTGTATTGACCATTTTATGACTTTTTGTTTTTGGATGGGTGGCATGTGGTCATTAATCTTGGAGATCTTAGACTGGAGGGGCTCAAATCACTGGCCCATCAAGCTTACCATCTCTTCTGCTCATTGGCAATAGAGGCCACCTTTCAAATTTCAGCTTATGTGGCTAAGGGACTAGGACCTGTTTGGTCGAGTGGCTAGCTGGTGGAGAGTAGGGTGACGGCGACTAGGACAGCAATGTATGTGTTTGCTAATCACCTTCAATTTGTAAAATACCAGCTTCAATGATGGAATAAGCAGTGCTTTGGTAACATATTTTAGGAAAATAAGGTGGCACAGTCAGAGCTAGATAACGCCACAAGATTGATAAGGGAAGAGGGATTGATAGAGTTTTTACTGAAGGAGGAAGCGAGGGCTATTAAGAATTTAGAGGAATGGGAGTTGAGAGAGGAAATATTCTAGAAGCAAAAGGCTAGGATTGAATGGTTGCAAGAGGGGGATAAGAACACCACTTTTTTCTTCAATTCGGTCAAATCCCGACAACATGGTAATGCGATCACTTCTTTAGTTACGGATAGGGGAGAGGTGGTCACTTCTACTAGAGATATCTATATAGAGGCTAAACATTACTTTAGTTATTTCTTCATAGAAGAAGGGCAAAGGGATGTGGCTACAAAAGAATTGATATTGGATGGTATTCCTTCTATTGTTTCACGGGATATGAAGGAGCAACTGATGAAACTAGTAACTTTGGAAAAACTAAAGATAATTGTTTTCTTGATGAAGGGAAAGGCCCCAAGTCTAGATGGCTTCTCGATTGAGTTTTATTAGGAATTTTGGGAGATTATAAAAGAAGATTTACTAGTAGTGGTGCAGGAATCATAGAACAACAAGCAAATGCTTCGGGCCCTAAATGCTACTTTCCTGGCGCTTATACCCAAGAGGGAGGGGGTTGATCGCTTTAGTCAATTTCACCCCATCTCACTTTGTAATGTAATTTACAAAATTATATCAAAGTTGATAGCCAAAAGGTTAAAGAAGTGTTTGATGGAGTTGATTTCTGAGGAGCAAAGTGACTTTGTGGAGAGCCGTTAGATTTTAGATGGGATTGTGGTGGCTACAGAGGTTATTCATTCCATGACCAAGTCCAAGGAGAAGGCAATGTTTATCAAACTAGACATGTCCAAGGTGTATGATAGGGTGAGATGGTCCTTCCTTCAGAGGGTCTTGGGTGATTTTGGCTTTTAGGAGTGGATAAGATGGATTATGAGCTGTGTAACTATGACCTCATTCTCCATCCTAGTTAACGGAGAGCATTCTAACCTTTTTGGGGCCTTGCGTGGTTTGTGTCGAGGTGACCCGTTATCCCCCTACCTATTTCTTCTCCTAGCTAAAGGTCTTGGTTGACTAATTAGAAGGAATACCAGAGATAGCATTATCCAGGGCTAGAGTTGGGGAGGTGGTCTTCCTATTCTCTCTCACCTCCAGTTTGTGGATGATGTGGCTTTAATGGGTAGGGTTACCATAAGGGAGGCAAGTAACATTCATAGTGGCTTAGATGCTTACTTGACTACCTCGAGATAGGTTATTAATGAGGACAAGTCTTCTATATATTTCTTCAATACACCTCTGGTTATTCAGTGGAGAGTGGTTGATATCCTCTGGTTTCAAATTGGAAGCTTGTTAGTTTTATATCTTGGGATCTCGATCATAGTAGGGAGATAGTCTAAGGAATCATGGTAGGGGATTTTGAATAAATTCAAGGCCAAGGTGAATCATTGGACACACAGATGGCTGTCTTTTGTTGGCTGGGTGTAATTGATTTAGTCGATAATGCAGGCCCTTCCTATTTATAGGTGCATGCTACAAGTGGCACCTGGTAGCTTTGTCAAGGACCTTGACTCCCTAGCTAGATAGTTCTTATGGGCTGGCAACCTATCTTCAATGAAGTGGAGTCTCATCAAATGGGAGATTGTTTGCAGCCCAAAAAGGTTTAGCAGCCTGGGGCTTAGATAGTTTGTACTTGTTGGTACGGCATTGGCTGCCAAGCTGTACTGGAGATTGTGTGTTGAAAAATATAGGGTGTGGGCCAGAATCTTGTCCCACAAGTATTTTTTAGGGGTCCCCTTGGAGGATCTCCCAAGGTACAGTTTGTCTAGGAATGGTTTGGGGATATGGGAGACTCTTGAGAAAGGAGTTGCTCTGATCAAGAGAGGTCTTTTCGAGATTTGCAAGGTGGGGATGGAGGCACAATTTTGGCATGACTCTTGGGATGGCTTTCCCCCAATTGTTACTCAGTATCCCCATCTGGAGGCACTTTCACAGAGATTCTGTGAAGTCAGATGGAACAAGGTTGGCAACTTCAAAACCTTCTCTTTTCATGGCCAGTTGATGAAAGTGAGATGGAAGCGACTGGAGGAGTGGCCAATTATGGATATGGAGATGGAATGCATAGAGCTATATGTAATCCTTGAGGGTTGCAACTACTACACTCTCAAAGGAGTTGACGAACTAGCCTGGTATCTAAACCCCAAGGGGAAATATATGGTTTCTTTTGTCTATCAAGAGCTGGCTTTGCAGTAATTCATGGAGGGGAGGGAGGTCTCTTGGTGGAAAAGGGTGTGGAGCAGCTTCTCATGGCCAAAGTGTAATTGTTTTACTTGGACTCTGGCCTGGAACCACTGCTTGACTTGGAAAAACATTCATAAGAAGGGCTTTGTCAGACCTTCATGTTGTGTTATATGTGGTGATGAAGAGGAGGACTCACCACACTTATTTTTTAGTTGTCCCTTCACTTGCCAATTGTGGCATGCCTGGTGGGACGTGTGGAGGTGTCAGTGTGTGCATGCCTCCTCCCTCTCTGAGTTTTGGGTGAAATTGGGCAGACCACCCTTTGTTGCTCATTTCTTGTAGGACACCTGGTATGCTGGACAATTTTTTTTACTTTGGCAGGTATGGTTGGAAAGAAACTGGAGAATTTTTAATGGTGTTAAATTGGGAGTTCAACAGGTTTGGAGTCAAATTATGATAATGGTCTAGGAAACTATAGAAGCTAAGAGTGTTGTCATCTTGCCCTTGGCAAAGGAGGACATAGAGCTGGTTAATAGGTTTGGTATGCAGGGTATTTCCCCTACCTTGGCTTGCATGAGGAGAGGGGGCAACGACAAGTAGTGAATATAGAGGAGTGGGCAATGGATGCCACCTCCTGAGGGCTTCTTGAAGATAAACACCGACAACTCCTCCAAGGGAAATCTAGGCCCAACCAATATCAGTGGGATCAGAAGAGATGCCTCTAAAATTGTGGTGTTCATTCTCTCAGCTCATATGGGGGAGCAGACAGTTAACAGGATGGAGGGTCTTACTGTGTTGTATGCCTTAAGGCACGCTTATGAGCTTAGCTAGAGATGGGTGAAATGTGAGGTTGACTCACAGATTGTGATTAACATGATCCTTAAGAGGAAAATGATAGATGTGAGCTGGCAACTCTCTGTAGTGGTGTAACAAATATTATAGATTAGCTCACTCATGGATTCGGTGTCTTTTGCCCATGTTATGAGGGAATGGAATAGGGCTGCTAATTGTCTAGCCAAGTGGGCTTCAGAGGAATCTGAGGATCAGAAGGTGGATGGATGGGTGCAGCTGCCCAAGGAGGTTAGTCAGATTATGGAGATGATTTTGAGTGATGACAGGGTAGAGATGGGTATGTGATGGCTGTTAGTTTTTTTTTGGTATTCTTGTTGTTTGTATGGGGCTTCAGCCTTTTATGGCTTTTTACTCTAATTTGATGTGATTAATAAAAGTTTTTACCCCTTTTAAAAATAAAAAAAAGTATATTCAATCAACCATTGGGCCTTGGGATAAAAACAAAGACAAAATCCTTCCTTGATTTAAAGAGATGAACATAAGCATTCTCTTCCACCTATATGGCACTTTGATTAGCATAGACAAGTTTGGATTCCACCTCTAACACTTTAAAATATACACGAGGAAGAGGGTGAAAAAGGCCAATAAAGAGGGATGCCAAGATATTATAGATCTTTCCATGAAATTGATAACCAGCACTATCCAAGTCAATTCAGTCAAGGATTCTCCTAAGGGCCCTAAAAAGGAACATGCTAAATTATTGATTTCTGTTGAGGTTTTATTCAAGAAGCCACCTGTCAAGATGTCAAAGCTTGATACATAAAAAAATATCATTGCATAGGAACTAATAACTCAACAAGGCACCCAAATGCAATTAAAAATTGGTCCCCTCTAGGAACTAACTAATGATCTCATTGTTCCTCTCTTGATCCTAAGTAGGAAATTAGTTTTTATGTTTTCTAGGTTTCTCTCTTATTTTATCTCTTTTGGGGCATTGAGTGTATTGTAACAACTTATCCATGATGGTTTAGAGTGGGATTCCTTGAAAGTGGGTGGTGAAACTCCTATCTTTTATATAAATACTACCTTGTAGTATTATTTTAAGGTCATCATTTTTTTGACAAAATTCACAATAAATTAATATACTTGTAGTATTACATTTTTTAGTTTTTATTATATTATGTTGTCTACTTTATGGGTATTATCCAATATTGGTGTAGAAATTGGATAATATTGATATAAAATACTATGATATGAGTCTGTTTACAATTCATGTGTCTAATTAAGATGAGTTATATGTTATTCTAATTAATTCATGGGATTTATCTTATTTTAAAAATAAATATAAGTTTGTGTGTGTATTTGAAACAATATTATAGGTGTTTATCTGTGGAATAAAGTTACAAGAATTGAGCACATAATGATTCCTTTCATTCCATTCCTTGTATTGATGAAGTTTGAGCTGATGTGAAATTCAACATATAGTAGTAAAACTATAGTTGGGATCATACCCAGTCTTAGACATTGGTGTCTCCATACTCACCCAAGAAACCTTACCTTTCTTCCTTAAGCTTTCCCCTCATTTATTTTGTTTTTATAGTCAACACTCTTAATCAAACTTGTTGTAGTAATAAGTTGTGGGTACTCTATTAGTGAGGTAATGGATTCTTAGTTTGGTAATTATGTTTAAATAGTGTTAATATTTTGGTATTAGTATTACATATTTCAAATATTAATTCCAAGTAGGCTATATAATGGAGCCCAATACCTACAACTTGTGCCCTAGATTGCATCAGTAGTAGTTCCAAAATGAGAGGGCAAAATCCCTTTTAATCTTTCTATATTTTTTAGCATACTTAGTTCAATAGGTCCATTTTGAGGTCCCATCATAATTCATAATACTTTGGTTAATTATGTGGATTCTTTGAAAAGTATAAGAAACTTTGAAAAGTGTGTTAATATATCAAGAGCCCTTGTTATCAATATGAACATAATGCAACTTTGCATGAAGTGTCTATGTGGTTTCTATAGGATTTAAGATTTGTGCATAGAATCATTATTTTGTGTCATGTTTTAAATTTTTGCACCACTTACTAAAGTTACCTTGAGTATATACACTTGACATGAGATGGTGTGGTTCATTGTAGTGCGATTCATCTTCTATTTTGAATTTTTAAATTTTGTTAATTATGTGGATTCTTTGAAAAGTGTGTGAAACTCTAACAAGTGTGTTAGAATATCATCATCCATTATCATTAATCTAAACATAATGTAAGTTGACATGAAGTGTCCACGTGGTTTCTACAGGCTTTAGGATATGTGAATAGAAGCATTATTATGTGTCATGTTTTCAAGTTTTGCACCACTTACTAAAGTTACTAGAGTATCTATACTCGACATGAGGTGGTGTGGTGCATTGTGGTGTGATTCAGTTATGCATACAAATAAATTTACACATCATTATTTTAGGTATTGTGCCACTTGTTAAAGTTGTCTCAAGGTTGTATAAATGGCATGATATGGTGTGGTGCATTGTGATATGTTTTATATTTTTACATAGAAACATATATGATCTTCATGTTTTCTAGGTGTTGTGGCACTTACTAGGGATATCTATATACTATATACATGTCACAAAATGGCATAGTTTATTGTAATGTGTTTTTAATCTTCATATATAATCATAGTTACAATCATGATTTTAGGTGTCATGCCATTAAGGAGAGGTTTGAGGGAAATTTATATTACAAATTGATGATTGAACACCATGAACCTTTTTATGTGATTCAAGAGTATTGCATTCATCTCAAACATCAAAGGATTTCATACATTACTTATTGTAACTTATGTTTTTTGTTGATGCTAGATTATTTGTCAACCTAGATTCTCCTACACCATAAAATCTAAGTGAAATGAACCATGAAATACTACTCATGAAATTATGTGAGGTATTCTATTTATTTTCCATGTTTTTCAATCTTGGATGCTTTCATCCAATTTTACATTCATCTTGTCTATCTTTTTAATTTACAAGTAGTCTCTATATTAAGTTCCTCTTGTCATTTTGATGATCATGGAGTAGATCACCCTATCAATATCCTCTCTTACCTTATGCGACCTGATGTAGGAAATTTCTTTTTCCGGTAATAAGGGGAGCAAGTTTGTTCATTTTGGTTTGATTAGAATTTTTATTAAACCTTTAATTCCTGCCAATATTAAACCAGTATTATACCTAGCTTTGTGTGATCGTCGTCAAGTGAGTTTTAAACATTCTTGTCAATTGTCTAGCCTTGGCCGACTCAATGATGACATAATTTGCTTTGAGTTTTGTCCTAACCTTTCAGTCACAGTCCGCGACAAGGGTTGCAAAGAAGTTAAGCATGGATCGTTAGATTGTTGGGGTTTGTTTTCTTCTCTGTATGGTTTAGAAATGTTTGGAGAATTTCAATATGCATCCATAAACATTTCTGTTTTGTATAGTATGACCAATACAAACCACCCCAAAATCCTTGAAAATCTGCCTTTTGCCAGAAGACTGAGTGGCACAGTTCAATTACAAAAAGGACATATAGAAACAGTCGAAGTTCCATCTGAATGGAAGCTTGACTGGCTTAAGCATGTCTCTCCTAAAATGAAAATCCAAGCCACTGTTCACCATAGTGATGGCATATCTATAAATATATTGCCTAGATCCTTATCCATGCATTCTTCCCATCTCTCTCCATCCAGACCATCTACGTCCTCATCCCGTAGATCTGTAAAAACTGGTCATATTCTCATAGAGGATGAAGAGGTAAATCCCAGAGCTGATTTACCACCTACACTAATGAGTCTTCCCAGAGAAGACAGTCTTGAATTTTTAACAGAAGATACAGTCACTCTCTACCGAGGTGGAAGATGGCCACCACCTAAAGGTGTTCACAGACAAGCTGCTGGAGTTTTGCACTATTTTTCAGCCGCTTATGATAATCCTTCCAATGAGTTTAAGTAGAGAAATTATGTATCCAGGTTCAATGCTCATTTCTCTGAGAATTTTGATGATTTATGTAGAGATGTGTTGTCTATTAAAGACACTGTTGCTAACATACAGAAAAGAGTAGAATCTCTTGATTCTAAGATAGATAGTTTAGATGATAGTCTTAGTTGGCTATCGAAAGAAGACCAAAAGGCCGAGTCTTCCTCAAGACCTCTTTGTTCAGTATCCTTTGGCCCTTCTTTTAAAACTGTGAAGAAATCTCCCAGTCATTCCCTAATGCAACGCACTCATGTCCATCTGCAACCATGGTACCTCAATATTGATGATCTATTGAACCCTCTCAATGAAATTGCAAGCTGGTGTAACACCATGCGGGTTCTTACTGTCCAAGCCCATTTAGATCAAGTTGGCACCACATGTTATGCAGTCAAATATTTTTGGGGAATCACTAACCTTTGGTGGGATTCTATCCCTGAGGCACAACAATATGCCCGAGCACATAATCAGACTGATTCATTAAATGCTTTGTATAGATTACTAATTGATGAGTTTGTTCCTCCTGTCGGGAACCGACAGATCGAGTCTAAGAAGTGGTTGATGAAAATGGAATTATGTGATCTTAAGCAATATGAGGCTTTTGCTAAATAGTTCCGTAAGCTTGCTTATGAAAGTCAATGCTCTAGCTCTACAGAGATTAAACTCAAATTTCTCCATGTTATGCCTTATAATCTCATCGATCGAGTCCTGTCCTATATTGATCTCAAAGGCCTTGCCATTGAAGATCTTGCTCTTTCTGATGTGATTGATTTTACGCAGCAGTAGATTATGACTCTAGTCTCCGAGACTAAGTCTATCCAGAAGCAAAGCAAGCATCAAGCCGCCTCCATTGCTCCAATCTTCCCTGAAATAGCCCCTTTCAGCTGTCGACCTTATGTCCAACCACGTCGTCACCAGAAGCAGCGTCGCCGGCATCTTACCTACAAGCACCGCTCCTTCCCCAAGAAGCATTCTTATGCACCTCCTCATCGTTTCCTCAAGAAACGATCCACTGCACGCCCTCCTTCTCATAAGCCCATATGCTATATTTGGCGCAAGCCTGGCCATATTGCTCCTAACTGCTCCTGTAAAAATCCTGCAGTTAAAGCTATTTTCTCCTCCAACGCAGCAGCGTGGTGGGATGTTATTGATGCAGATGAAGATCTTTACCTCCAAGAAGATATATTTGAACCAGTACTAGAAGATCTTCCAGATGAAGCATCTGATGAAGAAGATGCAGCTGAGCTTGAATCTCTCGCAGATGATCTTGAACAACCAATGACAAACATGCAGCGAGGATCACGCCCATACAGGCCAAGAGGGCATAATCCATCCTATGAAGCATATGGACCATGGTCACGAGCTCATCATGAAGTCTCAGAACGACCAGAGAAACCCAGAGGAAGAGGCATCTCAAGAGGAGAATCATCCAGAGGGAGACAGCCCTCTCAACCACGACAACCACCAACAATGCACAGACCACAGCATCCTCCTGTGCATTATCCAAGTCAGTTCAAGCCAAGCGACTCCTAGATTAAGAACAAATTCACCAGTAGAGATCCGCTGAAAGAAATCAGAGAACCAATTTGGGAACAGATCATGCCTGCAGAAGAACATGTTATCACAGCAGATCCCAATTGGGACAATGGCTATGAAGAAGAGGATGAAGTCAGAAGTATCTTCTACTCCGACCAAGATTACTGTGTTGGTGAATGCAGTAACCAAGAAGAAGAAGCAGAACTAGAACCTGAAGAAAGAGTCTACTCAGCGCCAATCATTGTACAAGATCCAGGAAGACAAAAGCTGGTATGTACTAGCATTCCTTCACTGGAATTACCACAACCTGCCTATCTGAACCATTTGATCAATGGTCATTTTGCTCAGTTTTTCACATTAGAAATTAATGGCAGACATGTAGATGCACAAGTAGACACAGGTGCTTCTTTATCTTTTGCTAAACCACAACTCATCAGTGATTGGGAGACACTAGATGAAAGACTTGCTTACAAGAGCATAGATATCCAGGGGAATAGTTTTACCTGCAATAAATATAAACATCAACAACCCCTGAGAATTTAGAATAAAATCTTCCATTGTGATTTCTTTGCATTAGAGAAGATGCCAATAGATATCCTGTTAGGAGGATCTTTTATAGACAGGTATACACCCTATGGTGCTACTGCAAAGAGTATAATGTTCACCATAGAAAATGAAAGGCTTAGGATACCTCAGCTCATTTACGCCACAGAACAATTTCCCAGTGCCATGACTCAAAGTCCTGAACTAATCCCTACTGAAATCCTAGAAATTGGTGAAAGGATCAAGTCCTCTATCTGTTCGGATAATCCGCAACAGTTTTGGTCCAAGACTATGCCTGAAATAGAAATCAAGATCATTGAAGGCAAACATATAAAGATTGGGAAAAGAATTACCATTCCAGCACAGGATTACAGTGATATGGAAGCACAGATTAAAGATCTAGAAGCTAATGGGTTCATTGAAAAGTCTACTTCTCCTTACTGCTGTTATGCCTTTATGGTAAACAAGCATTCAGAACAAAAGAGGGGAAAAAAGCGAATGGTCATTAATTATCGACCATTGAATGCAATAACTGAACCATATCCATATCCCATTCTAGATAAAAGCTATTTATTAGAAAAGGTTGCAGCCTGTCGATACTTTTCACAGTTCGACTGTAAATTTGGCTTTTATCAAATAAGAGTCAAACAAGAAGACAGAGCCAAAACAGCGTTCAGTTGCCCTTTCGGCCACTTCCAATGGACTGTCATGCCTTTCGGCCTCATGAATGCGCCAGCTTACTACCAGGCGCATATGGATCAAATATTTCAAGGCACTTCTCAGTTTCTTTGTGTGTATATAGATGATATTCTAATATTTAGTAATTATTTTAAAGAACATGCTACTCATCTCTCCAAATTTTTCCAGCTAGCTTTGAATGTAGGAATAGTCCTCTCTGAGACAAAAATTCAGTTGTGTACGACTGAATGCAACTTCCTCGGAATGATAATCCGAGATTCTAAACTACAGATCCAGCCACACATCAAGGAAAAGGTCATCGGTTTTCCTGAGCAATTAGATAAAACTAAATTGCAAGCATTTTTGGGATTGTTGAACTATTTGAATAGCTTTTATCCTAACTCTGGTGAAGACAGATTTCTATTGCAAGAACTTCTCCAGAAGAAGAAAGCTTTTCGTTGGGAACAAAGACATACTGAGGCAGTCCAGAAAATCAAAGCCAAAGTTGCTGCCTTACCAGACCTGCACATCCCAAAATCTCAAGACATGAAAGTATATACCGATGCCTCAGACCTCTCATGGGGAGGAGTACTTGTTTGCATTGTAAATAATGTTGAGTTTGTGTGTGAGTTTGCTAGCAGAGTGCTTAGCTCTGATGTACTGAAATGGATCTCATCTGATAAAGAGATCTATGCTGTCAAAAAATGCTTAGAGAAGTTTATGCTCAAACTTCTGCACCTGCCACATTTTATTGTTGTAACTGACTGCACCAGATTTCTTACCTTTAGAGAAAAAGATCATGGTAGGAAAGATGGTCATGGAAAGTATGTAATATGGCAAGCATTTTTCAATCAGTTTAAATTTTCAGTAGAGCATATTATAGGTAAAGATAATATAGTCGCAGATTGGCTTAGCAGGAATCCTCCAGCTACTTTAATGCATCAACCTGCACCTGGATTCAATTTAACCAAGATTTTGAATCAAGCATTTGAATCTTTAAGTGCTGTGGTTCAATAACAAGTTTTGAGAGAAGGTATGCATCCCCGTTTTATGAGGATTTCTTATGCAGCAGCCCAAGATTTGCAGATGTCTGTAGCAGTGAGGATTCAGGCAAACCGCAGACAAAATACTGGAGTCATCATCATAGAATGACTTAACAGTGAATATCTCTATAATCAATTCACTGATTTGTTGAAACGACCACTATGGACGTGGCGTATTCGGATCAGATCGGCACATAATGAGCATCTGTACCGTTGGATAGCAAGACATGGCCCGCACCGCATTCACGAAGAACAAAATCATGATCAAGACACGGTGGTGCATACAATAATTCGTAGACAACTTGAGTGGGAATCTCATTTCCACTGTACTTCGCATCATTTGCCATGTGATACTGGCCGTTGCCGACATTGGTACCTACAAAGCACGTTCCAGATAAGGTGCCTTTTTCAACCAATCTCCGAAGATGACTTATTTGACGAAGCGGAAGACATGTTGGGCCCACAACCTATGGTCCCTTCATCACCATCACCATCTCATCAATCAAGTGGTGGGTCTAACAGCATCTCACTGTAGCTATGCACTGTAAAGCATGACGAGACAGACACCGCCTTGCCAGCGAGCAGGCAGGACCTCTCAAATTGCTATAAATAAGCTAATATTGTAATATTGTTTTGTGAGTAATAGAGTGAAGCCGTAGCCATTCGGCCCCTGCCTACTATCACAGGTTTTCTCTAAATTCAAGCGATCAAAAGGAGGCATCTACTGACGTAAAAAGTTTGGTATCAAAGCCAAGAAAGATCAGAATCTATTTAAGTCTTACTGTAAGTTGTGATTTATTTTCCTCTTCCGTGGACAAGATTTTTGGAGTTCTTTGCTTTGTCCAATTTCTTTGGGAAAAATTTTGCATCGAGTCACAGGCCGTTCACCCATATTGTCATAGGCCGCTTTATCTCTGCATCCTATATTCCCTTACCAGAAATTGCTCGCATACCAGAATCCAATCTCCCCACAATGGAATTTGGAAAAATACCTTCCACATCTACCGTCGAACTTGTCAATGAGTCTGAACTTGAAGGAATGTATGAATTACCTCCTTTTATCCCAGATCAACTTTCAGATTGTCCCGACATAGAAGTTACAGAAATAGATCTTGAAAAGGAAACTAGTATGTTTAAGCCTCCGGCTCTTAAGGCTTCCAGTGTGTATAAACAAGCTGAATTAGTTAAGTCTAAGTTGTTATATACTTCTACTTATCTTTCATTTGTTAAACCTAGGATTAAGTCTATTGAGCTTACCCTCTGTTATCAATCCAAAAAGACGTTTCAAACAAGTACTTGAAACTTTTTACGTCAGTAGACGCCTCCTTTTGATCGCTTGAATTTACAGAAAACCTGCGATAGTAGGCAGGGGCCGAATGGCTACGGATTCACTCTATTACTCACAAAACAATATTACAATATCCTTGTTTCAATTTTTGATTCACAGGATCCTTCGAAAAGGGCAAGTGAAGAGCATACTCTTTAGCAAGGCTACTATGTTTTCACACTAAAAATTTTCGATGATACTACTAAGGTGGAGAGGCTTATTTATAGCAATTTGAGAGGTCCTGCCTGCTCGCTGGCAAGGCGGTGTCTGTCTCGTCATGCTTTACAGCGCATAGCTATAGTGAGATGCTGTTAGACCCACCACTTGATTGATGAGATGGTGATGGTGATGAAGGGACCATAGGTTGTGGGCCCAACATGTCTTCCGCTTCGTCAAATAAGTCATCTTTAGAGATTGGTTGAAAAAGGCACCTTATCTGGAACATGCTTTGTAGGTACCAATGTCAGCAACGGCCAGTATCACATGGCAAATGACGTGGAGTACAGTGGAAATGAGATTCCCACTCAAGTTGTCTGCGAATTATTGTATGCACCACCGTGTCTTGATCATGATTTTGTTCTTCGTGAATGCGGTGCGGGCCATGTCTTGCTATCCACCGGTACAGATGCTCATTATGTGCCGATCTACTCCGAATACGCTACGTCCATAGTGGTCATTTCAACAAATCAATGAATTGATTACAGAGATATTCACTATTAAGTCGTTCTATGATGATGACTCCAGTATTTTGTCTGTGGTTTGCTTGAATCGTCACTGCTGCAGACATCTGCAAATCTTGGGCTGCTGCATAAGAAATCCTCGTAAAACGGGGATGCATACCTTCTCTCAAAACTTGTTCTTGAACCACAGCACTTAAAGATTCAAATGCTTGATTCAAAATCCTGGTTAAATTGAATCCAGGTGCAGGTTGATGCATTAAAGTAGCTGGAGGATTCCTGCTAAGCCAATTTGCGACTATATTATCTTTACCTATAATATGCTCTACTGAAAATTTAAACTGATTGAAAAATGCTTGCCATCTTACATACTTTCCACGACCATCTTTCCTACCATGATCTTTTTCTCTAAAGGTAAGAAATCTGGTGCAGTCAGTTACAACAATAAAATGTGGCAGGAGCATAAGTTTGAGCATAAACTTCTCTAAGCATTTTTTGACAGCATAGATCTCTTTATCAGATGAGATCCATTTCAGTACATCAGAGCTAAACACTCCGCTAGCAAACTCACACACAAACTCAACATTATTTACAATGCAAACAAGTACTCCTCCCCATGAGAGGTCTGAGGCATCGGTATATACTTTCATGTCTTGAGATTTTGGGATGTGCAGGTCTGGTAAGGTAGCAACTTTGGCTTTGATTTTCTGGACCGCCTCAGTATGTCTTTGTTCCCAATGAAAAGATTTCTTCTTCTGGAGAAGTTCTTGCAATAGAAATCTGTCTTCACCAGAGTTAGGATAAAAGCTATTCAAATAGTTCAACAATCCCAAAAATGCTTGCAATTTAGTTTTATCTAATTACTCAGGAAAATCGATGACCTTTTCCCTGATGTGTGGCTGGATCTGCAGTTTAGAATCTCAGATTATCATTCCGAGGAAGTTGCATTCAGTCGTACACAACTGAATTTTTGTCTCAGAGAGGACTATTCCTGCATTCGAAGCCAACTGGAAAAATTTGGAGAGATGAGCAGCATGTTCTTCAAAAGAATTACTGAATATTAGAATATCATCTATATACACACAAAGAAACTGAGAAGTGCCTTGAAATATTTGATCCATATGCGCCTGGTAGTAAGATGGCGCATTCATGAGGCCGAAAGGCATGACAGTCCATTGGAAGTGGCCGAAAGGGCAACTCAACGCTGTTTTGGCTCTGTCTTCTTATTTGACTCTTATTTGATAAAAGCCGAATTTACAATCGAACTGTGAAAAGTATCGACAGGCTGCAACCTTTTCTAATAAATAGCTTTTATCTGGAATGGGATATGGATATGGTTCAGTTATTGCATTCAGTGGTCGATAATTAATGACCATTCGCTTTTTTCCCCTCTTTTGTTCTGAATGCTTGTTTACCATAAAGGCATAACAGCAGTAAGGAGAAGTAGACTTTTCAATGAACCCATTAGCTTCCAGATCTTTAATCTGTGCTTCCATATCACTGTAATCCTATGCTGGAATGGGAATTCTTTTCCCAATCTTTATATGTTTGCCTTCAATGATCTTGATTTCCATTTCAGGCATAGTCTTGGACCAAAACTGTTGCGGATTATCCGAACAGATAGAGGACTTGATCCTTTCACCAATTTCTAGGATTTCAGCAGGGATTAGTTCAGGACTTTGAGTCATGGCACTGGGAAATTGTTCTGTGGCGTAAATGAGCCGAGGTATCCTAAGCCTTTCATTTTCTATGGTGAACATTATACTCTTTGCAGTAGCACCATAGGGTGTATACCTGTCTATAAAAGATACTTCTAACAGGATATCTATTGGCATCTTCTCTAATGCAAAGAAATCACAATGGAAGATTTTATTCTGAATTCTCAGGGGTTGTTGATGTTTATATTTATTGCAGGTAAAACTATTCCCCTGGATATCTATGCTCTTGTAAGCAAGTCTTTCATCTAGTGTCTCCCAATCACTGATGAGTTGTGGTTTAGCAAAAGATAAAGAAGCACCTGTGTCTACTTGTGCATCTACATGTCTGCCATTAATTTCTAATGAGAAAAACTGAGCAAAATGACCATTGATCAAATGGTTCAGATAGGCAGGTTGTGGTAATTCCAGTGAAGGAATGCTAGTACATACCAGCTTTTGTCTTCCTGGATCTTGTATAATGATTGGCGCTGAGTAGACTCTTTCTTCAGGTTCTGGTTCTGCTTCTTCTTCTTGGTTACTACATTCACCAACACAGTAATCTTGGTCGGAGTAGAAGATACTTTCGACTTCATCCTCTTCTTCATAGCCATCATCCCAATTGGGATCTGCTGCGATAACAGGTTCTTCTGCAGGCATGATCTGTTCCCAAATTGGTTCTCTGATTTCTTTCGACGGCTCTCTGCTGGTGAATTTGTTCTTAATCCAGGAGTCGCTTGGCTTGAACTAACTTGGATAATGCACAGGAGGATGCTGTGGTCTGTGCATTGTTGGTGGTTATCGTGGTTGAGGGGGCTGTCTCCCTCTGGATGATTCTCCTCTTGAGATGCCTCTTCCTTTGGGTTTCTCTGGTCATTCTGAGACTTCATGATGAGCTCGTGACCATGGTCCATATGCTTCATAGGATGGATTATGCCCTCTTGGCCTGTATGGGCGTGATCCTCGCTGCATGTTTGTCATTGGTTGTTCAAGATCATCTACGAGAGATTCAAGCTCAGCTGCATCTTCTTCATCAGATGCTTCATCTGGAAGATCTTCTAGTACTGGTTCAAATATATCTTCTTGGAGGTAAAGATCTTCATCTGCATCAATAACATCCCACCACGCTGATGCTTTGGAGTAGAAAACAGCTTTAACGGCAGGATTTTTACAGGAGCAGTTAGGAGCAATATGGCCAGGCTTGCAACAAATATAGAATATGGGCTTATTAGAAGGAGGTCGTGCAGTGGATCGTTTCTTGAGGAAACGATGAGGAGGTGCATAATAATGCTTCTTGGGGAAGGAGCGGTGCTTGTAGGTAAGATGCCGGTGACGCTGCTTCTGGTGACGACGTGGTTGGACATAAGGTCGACAGCCGAAAGGGGCTGTTTCAGGGAAGATTGGAGCAATGGAGGTGGCTTGATGCTTGCTTAGCTTCTGGATAGACTTAGTCTCGGAGACTAGAGTCATAATCTGCTGCTGCGTAAAATCAATCACATCAAAAAGGGCAAGATCTTCAATGGCAAGGCCTTTGAGATCAATATAGGACAGGACTCGATCGATGAGATTATAAGGCATAGCATGGAGAAATTTGAGTTTAATCTCTGTAGAGCTAGAGCATTGACTTTCATAAGCAAGCTTACGGAACTGTTTAGCAAAAGCCTCATATTGCTTAAGATCACATAATTCCATTTTCATCAACCACTTCTTGGACTCGATCTGTCGGTTCCCGACAGGAGGAGCAAACTCATCAATTAGTAATCTATACAAAGCATTTAATGAATCAGTCTGATTATGTCCTCGGGCATATTGTTGTGCCTCAGGGATAGAATCCCACCAAAGGTTAGTGATTCCCCAAAAATATTTGACTGCATAACATGTGGTGCCAACTTGATCTAAATGGGCTTGGACAGTAAGAACCCGCATGGTGTTACACCAGCTTGCAATTTCATTGAGAGGGTTCAATAGATCATCAATATTGAGGTACCATGGTTGCAGATGGACATGAGTGCATTGCATCAGGGAATGACTAGGAGATTTCTTCACAGTTTTAAAAGAAGGGCCAAAGGATACTGAACAAAGAGGTCTTGAGGAAGACTCGGCCTTTTGGTCTTCTTTCGATAGCCAACTAAGACTATCATCTAAACTATCTATCTTAGAATCAAGAGATTCTACTCTTTTCTGTATGTTAGCAACAGTGTCTTTAATAAACAACACGTCTCTACATAAATCATCAAAATTCTCAGAGAAATGAGCATTGAACCTGGATACATAATTTCTCTACTTAAACTCATTGGAAGGATTATCATAAGCGGCTGAAAAATAGTGCAAAACTCCAGCAGCTTGTCTGTGAACACCTTTAGGTGGTGGCCATCTTCCACCTCGGTAGAGAGTGACTGTATCTTCTGTTAAAAATTCAAGACTGTCTTCTCTGGGAAGACTCATTAGTGTAGGTGGTAAATCAGCTCCGGGATTTACCTCTTCATCCTCTATGAGAATATGACCAGTTTTTACAGATCTACGGGATGAGGACGTAGATGGTCTGGATGGAGAGAGACGGGAAGAATGCATGGATAAGGATCTAGGCAATATATTTACAGATCTGCCATCACTATGGTGAACAGTGGCTTGGCTTTTCATTTTAGGAGAGACATGCTTAAGCCAGTCAAGCTTCCATTCAGATGGAACTTTGACTGTTTCTATATGTCCTTTTTGTAATTGAACTGTGCCACTCAGTCTTCTGGCAAAAGGCAGATTTTCAAGGATTTTGGGGTGGTTTGTATTGGTCATACTATACAAAACAGAAATGTTTATGGATGCATATTGAAATTCTCCAAACATTTCTAAACCATACAGAGAAGAAAACAAACCCCAACAATCTAACGATCCATGCTTAACTTCTTTGCAACCCTTGTCGCGGACTGCGACTGAAAGGTTAGGACAAAACTCAGGTCGCATAATGATGTCAAGTTTGTTCATTTTGGTTTGATTAGAATTTTTATTAAACCTTTAATTCCTGCCAATATTAAACCAGTATTATACCTAGCTTTGTGTGATCATCGTCAAGTGAGTTTTAAACATTCTTGTCAATTGTCTAGCCTTGGCCGACTCAATGATGACATAACCAAACTTTTTACGTCAGTAGACGCCTCCTTTTGATTGCTTGAATTTATAGAAAACCTGCGATAGTAGGTAGGGGCCGAATGGCTACGGCTTCACTCTATTACTCACAAAACAATATTACAATATCCTTGTTTCAATTTCTGATTCACAAGATCCCTCGAAAAGGGCAAGTGAAGAGCATACTCTTTAGCAAGGCTACTAGATTTTCACACTGAAAATTTTTTGATGATACTATTAAGGCGGAGAGGCTTATTTATAGCAATTTGAGAGGTCCTGCCTACTCGCTGGCAAGGCGGTGTCTGTCTCATCATGCTTTACAGTGCATAGCTACAGTGAGATGCTGTTAGAACCACCACTTGATTGATGAGATGGTGATGGTGATGAAGGGACCATAGGTTGTGGGCCCAACATGTCTTCCGCTTCATCAAATAAGTCATCTTCAGAGATTGGTTAAAAAAGGCACCTTATCTGGAACGTGCTTTGTAGGTACCAATGTCGGCAACGACCAATATCACATGGCAAATGACACAGAGTACAGTGGAAATGAGATTCCCACTCAAGTTGTCTGTGAATTATTGTATGCACCACCGTGTCTTGATCATGATTTTGTTCTTCGTGAATGCGGTGCGGGCCATGTCTTGCTATCCACCGGTACAGATGCTCATTATGTGTTGATCTGATCCGAATACGCCACATCCATAGTGGTCGTTTCAACAAATCAGTGAATTGATTATAGAGATATTCACTGTTAAGTCATTCTATGATGATGACTCCAATATTTTGTCTGCGGTTTGCCTGAATCATCACTGCTGCAGACATCTACAAATCTTGGGCTGCTGCATAAGAAATCCTCATAAAACGGGGATGCATACCTTCTCTCAAAACTTGTTCTTGAACCATAGCACTTAAAGATTCAAATGCTTGATTCAAAATCCTGGTTAAATTGAATCCAGGTGCAGGTTGATACATTAAAGTAGCTGGAGGATTCCTGCTAAGCCAATCTGCGACTATATTATCTTTACCTATAATATGCTCTACTGAAAATTTAAACTGATTGAAAAATGCTTGCCATCTTACATAATTTCCACGACCATCTTTCCTACCATGATCTTTTTCTCTAAAGGTAAGAAATCTGGTGCAGTCAGTTACAATAATAAAATGTGGCAGGTGCAGAAGTTTGAGCATAAACTTCTCTAAGCATTTTTTGACAGCATAGATCTCTTTATCAGATGAGATCCATTTCAGTACATCAGAGCTAAACACTCCGCTAGCAAACTCACACACAAACTCAACATTATTTACAATGCAAACAAGTACTCCTCCCCATGAGAGGTCTGAGGCATCGGTATATACTTTCATGTCTTGAGATTTTGGGATGTGAAGGTCTGGTAAGGCAGCAACTTTGGCTTTGATTTTCTGGACTGCCTCAGTATGTCTTTATTCCCAACGAAAAGCTTTCTTCTTCTGGAGAAGTTCTTGCGATAGAAATCTGTCTTCACCAGAGTTAGGATAAAAGCTATTCAAATAGTTCAACAATCCCAAAAATGCTTGCAATTTAGTTTTATCTAATTGCTTAGGAAAACCAATGACCTTTTCCTTGATGTGTGGTTGGATCTGCAGTTTAGAATCTCTGATTATCATTTCGAGGAAGTTGCATTCAGTCGTACACAACTAAATTTTTGTCTCAGAGAGGACTATTCCTGCATTCGAAGCCAGCTGGAAAAATTTGGAGAGATGAGCAGCATGTTCTTCAAAAGAATTACTGAATATTAGAATATCATCTATATACACACAAAGAAACTGAGAAGTGCCTTGAAATATTTGATCCATATGCGCCTGGTAGTAAGCTGGCGCGTTCATGAGGCCGAAAGGCATGACAATCCATTGGAAGTGGCCGAAAGGGCAACTCAACGCTGTTTTGGCTCTGTCTTCTTGTTTGACTCTTATTTGATAAAAGCCGGATTTACAGTCGAACTGTGAAAAGTATCGACAGGCTGCAACCTTTTCTAATAAATAGCTTTTATCTGGAATGGGATATGGATATGGTTCAGTTATTGCATTCAATGGTCGATAATTAATGACCATTCGCTTTTTTCCCCTCTTTTGTTTTGAATGCTTGTTTACCATAAAGGCATAACAGCAGTAAGGAGAAGTAGACTTTTCAATGAACCCATTAGCTTCCAGATCTTTAATCTGTGCTTCCATATCACTGTAATCCTGTGCTGGAATGGGAATTCTTTTCCCAATCTTTATATGTTTGCCTTCAATGATCTTGATTTCCATTTCAGGCATAGTCTTGGACTAAAACTGTTGCGGATTATCCGAACAGATAGAGGACTTGATCCTTTCACCAATTTCTAGGATTTTAGCAGGGATTAGTTCAGGACTTTGAGTCATGGCACTGGGAAATTGTTCTGTGGCGTAAATGAGCCGAGGTATCCTAAGCCTTTCATTTTCTATGGTGAACATTATACTCTTTGTAGTAGCACCATAGGGTGTATACCTGTCTATAAAAGATCCTCCTAACAGGATATCTATTGGCATCTTCTCTAATGCAAAGAAATCACAATGGAAGATTTTATTCTGAATTCTCAGGGGTTGTTGATGTTTATATTTATTACAGGTAAAACTATTCCCCTGGATATCTATGCTCTTGTAAGCAAGTCTTTCATCTAGTGTCTCCCAATCACTGATGAGTTGTGGTTTAGCAAAAGATAAAGAAGCACCTGTGTCTACTTGTACATCTACATGTCTGCCATTAATTTCTAATGTGAAAAACTGAGCAAAATGACCATTGATCAAATGGTTCAGATAGGCAGGTTGTGGTAATTCTAGTGAAGGAATGCTAGTACATACCAGCTTTTGTCTTCCTGGATCTTGTACAATGATTGGTGCTGAGTAGACTCTTTCTTCAGGTTCTGGTTCTGCTTCTTCTTCTTGGTTACTGCATTCACCAACACAGTAATCTTGGTCGGAGTAGAAGATACTTCCGACTTCATCCTCTTCTTCATAGCCATCATCCCAATTGGGATCTGCTGCGATAACAGGTTCTTCTGCAGGCATGATCTGTTCCCAAATTGGTTCTCTGATTTCTTTCGGCGGCTCTCTGCTGGTGAATTTGTTCTTAATCCAGGAGTCGCTTGGCTTGAACTAACTTGGATAATGCACAAGAGGATGCTGTGGTCTGTGCATTGTTGGTGGTTGTCGTGGTTGAGAGGGCTGTCTCCCTCTGGATGATTCTCCTCTTGAGATGCCTCTTCCTCTGGGTTTCTCTGGTCATTCTGAGACTTCATGATGAGCTCGTGACCATGGTCCATATGCTTCATAGGATGGATTATGCCCTCTTGGCCTGTATGGGCGTGATCCTCGCTGCATGTTTGTCATTGGTTGTTCAAGATCATCTGCGAGAGATTCAAGCTCAACTGCATCTTCTTCATCAAATGCTTCATCTGGAAGATCTTCTAGTACTGGTTCAAATATATCTTCTTGGAGGTAAAGATCTTCATCTGCATCAATAACATCCCACCACGCTGCTGCGTTGGAGGAGAAAACAACTTTAACTGCAGGATTTTTATAGGAGCAGTTAGGAGCAATATGGCCAGGCTTGCGACAAATATAGCATATGGGCTTATGAGAAGGAGGTCATGCAGTGGATCGTTTCTTGAGGAAATGATGAGGAGGTGCATAAGAATGCTTCTTGGGGAAGGAGCAGCGCTTGTAGGTAAGATGCCAGCAACGTTGCTTCTGGTGACGACGTGGTTGGACATAAGATCGACAGCCGAAAGGGGTTGTTTCAGGGAAAGATTGGAGCAATGGAGGCGGCTTGATGCTTGCTTAGCTTCTGGATAGACTTAGTCTCGGAGACTAGAGTCATAATCTGCTGTTGCGTAAAATCAATCACATCAGAAAGAGCAAGATCTTCAATGGCAAGGCCTTTGAGATCAATATAGGACAGGACTCGATCGATGAGATTATAAGGCATAGCATGGAGAAATTTGAGTTTAATCTCTGTAGAGCTAGAGCATTGACTTTCATAAGCAAGCTTACGAAACTGTTTAGCAAAAGCCTCATATTGCTTAAGATCACATAATTCCATTTTCATCAACCACTTCTTGGACTCGATCTGTCGGTTCCCGACAGGAGGAGCAAACTCATCAATTAGTAATCTATACAAAGCATTTAATGAATCAGTCTGATTATGTACTCGGGCATATTGTTGTGCCTCAGGGATAGAATCCCACCAAAGGTTAGTGATTCCCCAAAAATATTTGACTGCATAACATGTGGTGCCAACTTGATCTAAATGGGCTTGGACAGTAATAACCCGCATGGTGTTACACCAGCTTGCAATTTCATTGAGAGGGTTCAATAGATCATCAATATTGAGGTACCATGGTTGCAGATGGACATGAGTGCGTTGCATCAGGGAATGACTGGGAGATTTCTTCACAGTTTTAAAAGAAGGGCCAAAGGATACTGAACAAAGAGGTCTTGAGGAAGACTCGGCCTTTTGGTCTTCTTTCGATAGCCAACTAAGACTATCATCTAAACTATCTATCTTAGAATCAAGAGATTCTACTCTTTTCTGTATGTTAGCAACAGTGTCTTTAATAGACAACACATCTCTACATAAATCATCAAAATTCTCAGAGAAATGAGCATTGAACCTGGATACATAATTTCTCTGCTTAAACTCGTTGGAAGGATTATCATAAGCGGCTGAAAAATAGTGCAAAACTCCAGCAGCTTGTCTGTGAACACCTTTAGGTGGTGGCCATCTTCCACCTCGGTAGAGAGTGACTGTATCTTCTGTTAAAAATTCAAGACTGTCTTCTCTGGGAAGACTCATTAGTGTAGGTGGTAAATCAGCTCCGAGATTTACCTCTTCATCCTCTATGAGAATATGACCAATTTTTACAGATCTACGGGATGAGGACGTAGATGGTCTGGATGGAGAGAGACGGGAAGAATGCATGGATAAGGATCTAGGCAATATATTTACAGATCTGCCATCACTATGGTGAACAGTGGCTTGGCTTTTCATTTTAGGAGAGACATGCTTAAGCCAGTCAAGCTTCCATTCAGATGGAACTTTGACTGTTTCTATATGTCCTTTTTGTAATTGAACTGTGCCACTCAGTCTTCTGGCAAAAGGCAGATTTTCAAGGATTTTGGGGTGGTTTGTATTGGTCATACTATACAAAACAGAAATGTTTATGGATGCATATTGAAATTCTCCAAACATTTCTAAACCGTACAGAGAAGAAAACAAACCCCAACAATCTAATGATCCATGCTTAACTTCTTTGCAACCCTTGTCGCGGACTGCGACTGAAAGGTTAGGACAAAACTCAAAGCAAATTATGTCATCATTGAGTCGGCCAAGGCTAGACAATTGACAAGAATGTTTAAAACTCACTTGACGATGATCACACAAAGCTAGGTATAATACTGGTTTAATATTGGCAGGAATTAAAGGTTTAATAAAAATTCTAATCAAACCAAAATGAACAAACTTGACATCATTATGCGACCTGATGTAGGAAATTCCTTTTTCTGGTAATAAAGGGAGCAAGTTTGTTTGAAACGTCTTTTTGGGTTGATAACAGAGGGTAAGCTCAATAGACTTAATCCTAGGTTTAACAAATGAGAGATAAGTAGAAGTATATAACAACTTAGACTTAACTAATTCAGCTTGTTTATACACACTGGAAGCCTTAAGAGCCGGAGGCTTAAACATACTAGTTTCCTTTTCAAGATCTGTTTCTGTAACTTCTATGTCGGGACAATCTGAAATTTGATCTGGGATAAAAGGAGGTAATTCATACATTCCTTCAAGTTCAGACTCATTGACAAGTTCGACGGTAGATGTGGAAGGTATTTTTCCAGATTTCATTATAGGGAGATTGGATTCTGGTATGCGAGCAATTTCTGGTAAGGGAATATAGGATGCAGAGATAAAGCGGCCTATGACAATATGGGTGAACGGCCTGTGACTCGATGCAAAATTTTTCCCAAAGAAATTGGACAAAGCAAAGAACTCCAAAAATCTTGTCCACGGAAGAGGAAAATAAATCACAACTTACAGTAAGACTTAAATAGATTCTGATCTTTCTTGGCTCTGATACCAAACTTTTTACGTCAGTAGACGCCTCCTTTTGATCGCTTGAATTTACAGAAAACCTGCGATAGTAGGCAGGGGCCGAATGGCTACGGCTTCACTTCTAAAGTATCTATTATCTTCAATCCATAATTAAATAATCTGATTATACATCTTCATCACTAAAATTTTCCTTGTGATACTGGTATAAATCTTACATATTAAATATTGGATGGATATATATCCCATCTAGTAACTATATCTCATATGTGTTTGTAGTAAAATTTATCAAACTCTTACATGGCTCAATTTTATTCCACCTAATATTATGATACATTCCTTTTGAGATTATGTATTTCCTTAAATGAGTTAAAAGTATCTCTCTAACTTGTAATTCTTTCTCTCTTCTTTCAAGATCAATGTATTAATTGTATCTCAACGTATCCTTTTTCAACTTATCCTCCACTTATTGATGTATCTTTTGCATGTAATTGATGAAGTCTTAAACTAAAACACCTATTTTAATCAAATAAGTTGCGTCTATTATCTCTAAAATTATTCTAGGGCTATAACCATAGACAATCTAAAATGGTCCCTTGATATTTTTTTAACCAAGTTTTTATAAAATAAATGCATATTGTGTAAGAATCATATCCCACTACTAGGGATTTCTCCCTACAAAGCATCTCAACAAATTTTTGAAGTATTATTCACAAACTTTGTTTGACCTTTTATTTTTGGTTGATAGTTTAACTAAAACTCAACCTTATTTCAAACCTCCTCTATAAGGTCCTCCATAAATGACCAACAAACTTGGAATATGTATTTTAAACTATGTCTATCTTCACAACTTCCTTGATGCATGATAAGAAGTATACCATTTTAGAATGTGTGTGTGTATAATGAAGATAAATTCATTACATTTTTGAGTTCATGGAAACCCAAGTATGCAATCCATACTCACATCTTTCCATGGTCTTTCCAAAATTGGAAATGGCTAGCATAAAATTTTATTCTAAATAATCCCCTTTATATGGTATTATATTCTACATATATGCACATATTTATTCACATCCCCACTCATTTGTGGCCAATAATTAATTTACCTCAACTACATCAATGTTTTATCTACATCAAAATAACTATATAGTCATGTATTATTCTTTTCTTTGATAAATTTATCCCTCATTGATCTTTGATGTATACATAATTATTTTACCTTGAATAACAAACAACTACCTTATATCCATTTTAGTTGGATTCTTTCATGTTTCCCATTCATCCTTGATCTCTAAATCTTATTTATATAAATAAATCACTGATTCAAGTTCAATGGCCTCCATCCTCATCTCATTCAACAATATGAATCTTCTACTCAATGCATATGCAACTCTATTTGACCTACTACTTCTATTCTTTAACAGAAATAAATAAATTTAAAAATATTTAGTCTGTTTCTTATTATTTTGATTTAACTTTCATTAGTTTTTTATAAATTGATATAATTTATGATCTATGCCTAACAAAAACTCATTTTGAAATTTTTAAATAATTAATGCCTCTACTTACTAAGTGATTTCACTATGGCATAAAATTATTGATCATAAACTAAATATTTTCTCTTTGATTCATTCATATTTTCACTAAACTAAGAAATGGTATTACCTCATTGACAATTAATTTCTTCTATATTATTCCACTAGCATCACAATCAACTTGGTATACCTTGTTGAGGTTTGAAAATTTTAATGTCAATTTCTCTACCACTTTCTTATTCAAAATATAAAAAATAATTTCATTTTTGTTGTCTAAAGGAACTCTTTTATGACACCTCACATCGTTGTTGTGACATGCATATATCCCATTGAAGTATTTGATAAATTTCCTATAAATTATCACTAGATCATGAAATTTTCTTAATTAAATCATGCTTCTTGGTGATGTCGACTCAACAATGTCTTTAACATTTTATGGATCCATGCTCAATTGACAAAATCATAAAACCTAATAATACAAAGTCTTATTTCATTAAATTAAACTTATTTAAGTTGACCAACAACTTTTCATATTTAAACATCTATAACACTTTCTTTAATTGAATTAGGTGTTCTTCTCTTATTATACTTAAAAATTAGGATGTTATCAAAATTAATATTGAAAAACTTACCAAGGAATGGTTTTAATATTTCATTTATGAGTCTCAAGAATTTACTTAGAGTATTGGTCAACTTAGATGGAATTACAACCATTCTCTCTAGTGCCTCCTTTGTGTATACACATAATATTTTTAAACTTTATCAATTACTGATGCTTTCTCTCTTGCAGGAACCCATCGAGTCTCAATATTTCAGAGTGCACACCTTAAAGGGTTCATTAGAAAAGGGGTAGGTAGACCATTGGTACTTTATAGGATTGTTTTACCCTACACCACCACTTGAAACCAACACAATCCTCTCCTATACACTTCCATAAGATTTGACACCTCCCTTACACACTCCTCTAAGTAATTCATCACCTTAAATATTCCTTACCTAATCCAAAAACTATTTTTGACATTTATCAAAAAAAATTAGCCTGGGCCAACTGTGTACTTAAATATATTAGCATGTTACAGGACTAGGTCGGCCTTGGTCAACCCAATCCGAGACCTAACTACTTTTTTTATTTAGGTTAAAGGGGGTATATTTTTGAACAAGGGTCCCCAAACCCTAGGAGAAGTAAAAACAAAAGAGAAACCATAGTTTACCAAATACCAAACAAAAAATAGGACCAAGAAGGCCTAGAGATAGCTAAATAATAACCCAAAAATTAATAAAGAATGACCAAAAAAATAATCTAAATCTAAACTATCAAAAACATATTTCCAATAAGATTCCATATTATTTAAGGTTCGTATCAATCTAAATCAACACTTTATCTTGGTCCATGTCATACTAAGATCCACTGCACTACCGCTTCTTACCTTTCCCTTTGCCAATGAATATGGGCTCAAAAATCTGACCAAAATGAGCTCACAAATTTTCAACATTATGGATGCCCTCATACACAGTAGCCTTGCTAAAATTTACTAAAAAACTTATATTGTTATGAAGTTTCTCATTCTCCTTTTCCAAAATCTCCACCCTGAATGAGAGACTCTAAATTTGTTGATCCTCCTCCCTAGTTGAAAGGATTTTATTCATCCTTATTTTTTTCCTATTGTAGGGAATTTACCTTACCTTTTAGATATGTAATCTCTCTCATAAACTAATGCATAATAAAAATTTTAAGGTTGAGTTCTTCCACTATATTATGTTATATCTCTTTGCCTTTAAGAGAGGTTACCAAATTGCTAAAGGCCTCATTCTAATCCTTCGGTTGTTTGTTCTGAGAGGTCTCCCCTTTATCTATGGGAACATAATTAGGCCTCCTTATTGGCATATTTTTGTCACTTATGTCAATATGATGTCATTAATGTTAAAATGTGTTTTCATTGATGTCTATATGCATCTGGTGAAAATACATGGTGAGTGGTCTTTGGCATATACATGAGTGAAGGCTGATATCCAGGTAAGCAAGGATAGTTGAGGTATCAGCATGAAGTTATAAAAGGTGATAAATGTTCAAGCTTGTTTTTTAATGTTGTCTTTATTGTTGTAATTCATTTCAATTTTTATGTTACTCTAGTGAAAGATGATCAAGGTTGATGTCTCTCTAGTGAAGGATGATCAAGGTTGATGTTTCTCTAGTGAAGGATGATCAAGGTCAGTTATTAAGTTCTTAGCAAAGAAGAGTGTTATGATGAGGTCCTTATGATCTCATTTAATAGAGTGTTTGAATGGAAATTTTAGTGTTTTTATGATGATATAAGTTCTTAATAAGTATATCTTTATGTTAAGTATCAAGAGTTTAAGAAGTCTTATCATGGCCTAGTTGTGGCATGAAGAGACTGTATGTGAAGGCATGAGCTTGGTTGCTTAGTGAGATGAGTGGTCTCAGGCATGTGATAATGTGTATGGAAGTGTTTGAGCATGGAAATAGGTTTTATGTCATGTATATTATGTGGGGATATCTTTAATAGTGGTTATAAGGTTAGTTTCAAGGATAAATGTGGTTTGCATGTCAAGGTCTAGAGAGCAAAGAGAGAGACAATGGATAAATGAGGTATACAATTCATATTTCAAGATAAGAATGAGCATTTTATCATTATAAATGGTTTTATATATTATCCTAGGTGTGATTTAAATGTTTAGGCTTGAAAAAGTGTTTTAAGGTGTCTTGTGTGCATAGAATGAAGAGTTGTCTACCCAAGAAGATTTTTCAAGTATTCATTGACACATGTTGCATCTACATGATGGCCTAGGCTATTCATGGTAAATTTTTAAGTTTCATATCTAAAATTTCTAAAAATTGTTTTTTTTGGAATGAGGGTCTAAGCTTTATGAATGATTGATAATAATGGAAGATGGTTTAAACCCTCAAAAAACCCTAATATTGCCCTGATATGAAATAATTTGTTCTAAAGTGATTAGAATGGATTTTTATGGCTATTTTAATGATTTTATATTTTATAAAACTCTCCAAATAATCTCCAAGTGTGATTGAGTCTTTAGGTGAGTGAGTGGATCCTACAAGAAAGGCCTTGTTTCTTAGAGATTTTTTGTAGCAGTCAGAGTTGACCAAGTCAAAGTTATTAGATGGATGGAGGAAAAAGTTTGATAATTTTAGTTTTTTTTCATTAAGTTTTGTTTAACATTTATATCCCTCATGTGTTCAAATTTTTTGATCCAAGTTGGTTAGTCGCTAGTAGGCCTAATGAAGAAAAATAGTGCAAAACCCAGGTAGTATGAAAAGGTGGCTTTAGGTGTGATTTCGTGAAATAGTGATGGATATAAGTTCATGGATTTTTTTTGGGACTTTTATGTCTCATTAATTATTTTTATATGTTTTTTTATTCAATGAAATTATTGAAATTATTGAATCCAAAATGGCTTGTGGATGAGTGAGGTCTATGAGAGAGAAGGTCAACAAAGTAGTCTGCAAGACCAATAGTTTCCATTGGATATTATGATATTTTTATTGGAGTTTGTTATTAGGATTTTTTATGATCATTATAATGAATTTTAATTCCTTTATTTTTTTTAGGTATCAAAATTTTGATTTTTCATGACTGTGTTTTGTGACTAGTTGATAGTTTAAAGTGAGCATTTTGTAGAGAATAGTTTGAGCCTATACACCTTGAGTTGAAGTATTTAATGAAGTTTTTGATTAAAATTATGTAATTATTTTTGTTAATATGTTATTTATTTTTATTTTTATTTGTAATTTTTTTTATTCTTTATTTTTTCAATACAAACTTTCTCTAGGTTCACAGGCCTAACTGTGAATAGTGTAAATGGTGTGCTTCAAATGGTGGTTGGAGATAAAAAGTGTCATGGACATAATATTATCTTATTTGTGGTATATTTTTGTGTCATATGTATTTTTAAATTGTTTCAAGGATTTTTAAGGGTAACATGCACTAATAAAGGCCTAATTGAATTAGGTCTCCTTAAAGCCTAAAAGAGGATTTGGTCTACTAAGTTGTGGATGACCTAATGTATTTTTTTTATTAATGTTTGAAAAAAATTATAATACCTATTTTAATTTTAATCCAAGTGTGAAAGTGTGTATGGATTACCATGGTGTGTGATAACAAGTGACTTGTATAAGAGTAAGACTAATTAGGCCTAATTGAGTGTGTTAGACAATTGGATAAATAAGAGAATGAAAGAGCACATTAAAAAGAATAAGGAGTTCATGTATACCATAATATGGGTGTATAGAGACTATCATGAATATTTAATATGAGATATGAGTATGAATATCAAGGTCATATGACCTAATTAGTCTTGAAGAGACCTAGTTGAGCGAAGGAGTCTAGAAAGCAATTTGAGAGGGATAGAAGAGAGAGAAGAGATGAAGAAGGTGATAATAATAATATATTATATGAGTGATAATGTTTTTTAATTTTATAAATTTAATTAGGTTTTTAATCTAGTGCTAAGTCATCTAGGGGGTTTTTGCCTCCTTGCAAGTGGGTGCTTATTAAAGCCTAACTAAGTTGGTGTTGAGCTAGTTGGGGTTGATGCTCCATGTGTAGTTGGTGTTTCAATAAAATTTATGTTTGTTATATAAGATTGTAGTCCATTTTAAAATATTAGTGTGTTTTAGTCTCCTTGAGGTTTTCCCACTTATATTATCTAGTATCTTTGTTTATGATCTTGTATGGTTGTTTATACTTACTATATCTATGTACTTGTATGAATGGCTCATAAGTGTCAAGTTGAATTGAAAGAATATTTTGAATAATGATTAACCCCCCTCTCATTTATTATGATTTAAATAATTTTTATCATGTCAATTTCCTTTAAATAAATTTTAATAACTTGAAAGGTGATCCTAGAAGCACAAGATGGTTAATCAGTTAAGGAAAGAGAGTCAAGAGTTGAGATTTGTGGTAAAGGATCTTGAAGAGAAGATATGTATCATAAAGAGTGAAATGGAAAAATAATCCATAAGGGATGAAAATACCATCAAGGATCTCAATAATCAGTTAGAGGTCACAAATACAAGTCTGAGATCAAAGGAAGTTGAGTGTGATTAGTTGAAGTTTAGGCTAGGTTCCTTGAAGATTGAGCATGAGAAACTCATAGACAAGATGAGAAAGTTTGATAAAGGTCATGAGAAGACAAATCAATTCAAAATGAATGCCAACATAAAGATCAACATGAGAAGGCTAATCAAACAACTTAATGCCATAAAGTATTCCAATTTATCCCATGGTCATTATTTTGCTTGTTATCAATTTGGACATAAAGCAAAGGAATATAGAAGGATGCCACCTAACAATGATTTTTCATGAGTCTATGGTAAAGGAAGAAATTTGCCAAGAAGAGATCACAAACCACATCAATCAATAAGTATGTCTAATAAGAGTAAGGTTATTTTCTATGAGTGTCAATTTGTTGGCCATATTTTAATATTTTATAAGATCAGATTGGATAATCCCTCAAATCATAACAAGATGTTGGAAGATCCTAAGAGAAAAATCATGATATAGATACCAAAGAAAGTGAGAAATAGTCATGATCATCCTATGGATCAAAATGGACTAATTTATAGGGTAGAATTCCAATATTTTTTGGTATCATCTCAGTTAGATAAGAAGAAGGATAATGTAGACATCAAGACAGAGGTTCCAATCATGACCAAGAGGATCCTAAATAAAGACTACCAGCCTCATCATTGCAATTTTGTTAAGAAAAGATTGAAGATCTGGGAATCTCTTGATATCACATTATTTTAGAGCTCTATGAAGTGAGATGTCTCTATTAGACTTCATAGAGGCATTTATCACTCAATAAAAGCATCATGGAGGTGTGTTGCAAGTTTTTTCTATGTTTATAAAAGTAAGTAGTTGATCTTGATCTATGTTAAGAATGGGTATTAGAGTCAAGGTTCTTGAAAGAATATGATGATGGTTAAAGAGTCCTAATTTTTTTATTTGGTGTCATGTGTGTGGTTAGAGATCAGCGTGTGGTCATGAGATAAAAGAGTGTTGTTGGTAGTATAAAACATGACAAGATGATCAAGTACATATTAACAGTATTTGATGTAACCAAGTCATTCTTAAAAGATAATTTGAATATAACTAATCATCGGTATAGGTCAAACATGGAATGTAAATGATGGTTTGGATGCATATATCATTGGTGTAGGTCATTAATGTCCAATAAAATGTTTTAAGGGTCCCATAGATGCCTTGGTGAGGTTATACAGATCTCAATTTACATTTGGAGAAACCAAAATGCATATCACAAGCTTAAAGAATCTAAACCATCATTGAACATCATGTACATCCTCTTAGACCATCAAGTTTGTGATTTTATTAAATGCACCTAAAAATTAAAAATTGGTCAAAGGGTCACATGGAGATGATGTCAGATGTCCCAAGAAATGGTCCTAAAAATTTGGTGTCATGAGGAGTCTTCTAGCTCAAGTTATATTCCATCATTTTTGGTTTGCAGACAAGAGACATGCTAGAGAACGTCAAGTTTAACCCCCTATGAATAGTCATTGTAATTAAAAAATATGACCATTGAATTTGAATTTGAACCAGTCTACTAAAGAACTTGAGAGCATATAAAATAAAATACAAAGCCATGATATTAATCAAACTAGGTTAGTGTAAAAAGCAACGATGAATTAGAAAACATGAATAAAATACTCCAAGTGGAAAGAGTTATTGATTGTTCATACAATTGCAATAAATGCATGTCAAATTTAAAAGTTATAGACTATGAAAAGTTGTAGAGACTTGAGTAGAGAGAAATGTGATTAGAACTGGTATAAATCATTAAAAACTATGTTTTGAATGTTGTATGATGTTCTTGGTTCCTTTTATATATTTTCCATACATTGAAATAGATATAGAAGTGTACTTTGTGCAAGAAAAACATCATGAAAGTTGATTGTGTCATGGTCTTTGACATTGGCTAACAAGGTCACTTGTAGAGTTTTTTGAATGGTTCTTGACTTGAAGAGATTCTAGTCTATAATTTTAAAGGTGTTCCTAAGCTCATGTAGTGTATGAATATGTATTCTACATAGTCAGTATATGGGGTATGAGGAAGAACATGCAAGATAGACCTATAAGGGTTTCTTGTTTTCATATACCAGTAAACCCTAGGAGAGTCCTTCATGAAGTAAAAGAATTAATTGATCTATGAGAATTAAAATGGTCTTAAGATCATGTGATGTATGTGGATAGTGTATGATGTCATTGAAAAAATATGTGAAGTACAAGACTTATCAAAATAGCCTTGCTTAAAGGTCTGATAAGAGTAGACAAGGTATTTTCAATAATTGTAAAGATGACTAATAGTGTTGTCATTTGGTCCTTAATATGAAATATGTATGTTCAATGTAAATGGAGAGTGACATTGGTGTTATTAAGGAAATATGAATTTATTGAGAATTTATTAGTGTGAAATATGAAGGAGATACTATCATAGAGATATGAATATGTAGAACACAGTGAAATCATGAAAAACCAATAAGCATAAAAGAAGATTAAAGAGTTGTTCATTGGGGTATTACCATGAAGATTTTAGTGTTATATGTGCATCAATATGACCATAACATAATAGAGGATAAAGGAATATGTTGTATAGTATTAATTTGCATGTCATGAAGAAGACAAGATATGACATAAATCTATCATAGTGAAGCATATAGGCACATGCCTAGTTGACATAATGATGCAAGGAGGATGTCATGATGAGGTTCATGGATATGAAGGAGGTAGATTGATGAAAAAATAATCTCTAAGATACCATATGGAGATGGCATTAGTGATATTTACTCTATCATGGAGGACTAGATTATTCCCTTGAAACAATATATTTGATTGTAAATAGACCTAATAAACATGGTCAACAAACATTGATTATAGAGATGGTTTATGCTCATAATCATTGAGTGTGATTACTCTATGTGTTTGAATATGACCTTTGGGTCATGTATCATAGTTATATATACCCAGTATGCTTTAGTTGTGTAAGGTGAAGGTGATCAATAAAGATATAATTCTAGTAGATAGTGAACTGGGTGTTTTACAAACCAGATGAGCAGTGAACTAATACAAGAAGGGTTTTCTTGATGTAGATGAAGTTAAAATTGTCTTATGGAAATAAGAGGATGATAGTAGGAGAATTTATGGTGTGAACAAAGGTTTAAGGTCAAATCAATCATGAAGGAAGTTAGAAGAGATTGTTATTCATTATGTGACTCAAAAAGGAGAGTATGGACATAGGGGGATCTTGTTAGCTCTAATTTTTAAAGGATGAAGGTAGATATGTGAAAGTTCAAGTCAACATGAAGGTAGATTTGACGTTGATTTCAGATATCTAAAGTACTAAGAATAATCAAAAGTTGAGATGGACCTTTGTATGCAGTTTAGTTAATATGTAGATGGCATAAGAGGCATGGTTTCTTAAGGAGTAACTCAAGCATCCGATAAGTTTTCTAAAATAATTGGTATAAGATTAAGGTGAGTATTTGGTCAACATTTCATTGTGTGGTTTCTTGAAATTTAGTTCCAATATCATATAACTATTTTAGGAAGACCCTTTGTCATTAATGTCAAAGGTTTGCCATCAGTGATAAAGGGGGAGTTTTTTGGTATAGTGTTATCATTGATGTCAATATAATGTCATTAATGTCAAAATGTGTTGTCATTGATGTCTAGATGCATCTGGTGAAAATGCATGGTGAGTGGTCTCTGAGGTATGTATGAGTGAATGTTGATGTCTAGGTAAGCAAGGATAGTTGAAGTATCAACATGAGGTTTTCAAAGATGATCAATGGTCAAGATTTTTGGTCAATTTTATATTTTTTGTTGGAAAGATTCTATCAATTTTGATGTTACTCTAGTGAAAGATGATCAAGGTTGATTTTCCTCTAGTGAAGGATGATCAAGGTCAAATGTCAATTTCTTAGCAAAGAAGAGTGTTGTGATGAGGTTTATATGAGTTCATTGAAGACTGTGTTGTAGTGGAAAATTGAGTGTTATTGTGATGACATAATTTTTTAAGAATCAGATCCATGTGTCAAGTATAAAGATCTTAAGGAGTCTTTTCATGGCCTAGTCATGGCATGAAGAGACATTATGTGAAGGCATTGGATTAATTAATTAGTGAGATGAGTGATATTAGGAATGTGAGAAGATGTATGGTAATTTTTTAGCAAGGTAAGAGGTTTTATGTAATGTATATGAGGTTTTGATATCTTGGACAATGGTTAGAAGGTTAGTTTCAAGGACTAATATGGTTTACAAGTCAAGGTCTAGAGAGCAAAGAGAGAGATGGTGGCCAAATGAGGTATGAGATTTAGATTTCAAGATAAGAATGAGAATTTGAGAATTATTAGTGGTGTGATAGATTTTTCCAGGTGTGTTAACCAAGTTTGAGGTCACATTTTGAAGGTTTATGCTTGAAAAGCGTTTTAAGGTCTCTGAAGTGCACAAGATAAAGAATTGTCTACTTGAGAAGGTTTTTCAAGTGTTCATTGGCATGTGAAACATTTATATGAGGAAATAATATATTCTTGGTATATTTGGAATGGCCCTAGCTCAAATTTATAGGTATTATTTTTTGGAATGAGGGGCTAAGCTTTATGAAAGATTGCTAATAGTGGAAGATGGTTTAAACCTCCAACAAACCCTAATAGTGACCCAACATGAAAGAAGTTGTTCTAAAGTGATAAAAATGGATTTATATACCTATTTTAGTGATTTTAGTTTATATTAAACTCTCCCAAGCATATCCAAGTGTGATTGAATTTTCATGTGATTAAGTGAATCCTATAGAAAAAGCCTTATTTCTCAAAGATTTATTGTAGAAGTCAGAGTTGACCAAGTCAAAGTTGATAAATGGATGGAGGATAAAGTTTGAGACGTGTATTTTTTTATCCATGAAGTTTTTTGGACAAGTTATATACCTTATTTGTGCAAATTTGGTGATCCAAATTGGTCAGTCACAAAAAGGCCTAATGAAGAAAAACAATGCAAAACCCAGGTAGTATGAAAAGGTGTTTTTTGGTGTGATTTTATGAAAGAGTGATGGATCTAAGTGCATGGATATGTTTTTTTGTAGTTTTATGTAATATTAATGATTTTTATAATGTTTTTTATTTAATAAAAGTAGTGAAATTTTTGAATCCAAAATGGCTTGTCTGGCTAAGTGAGGAATGTGAGAGAGAAAGTCAACAAATTAGTTTACAAGACCTATAGTTTATATTAGAGATTATGATATTTTTATTGGAGGTTATTATTAAGATGTTTTAGGATGATTTTAATTAATTTTAATTCCTTGATTGTGTTCATTTAGGTTTCAAATTTTCAATTTTCTATGGTTGTGTTTTGAGACTAGTTGGCAGTTCAAAGTGAGCATTTTACAAAGAAGAGTTTGACCCTATACACCCTGAGTTGAAATATATAATGAATTTTGTGTTGACCTTGACATAATTAAGTTTATGAATATGTGATTTATTTTTATGGTTGTTTTTAAAAAAATTGTGTATGCTTTAGTTGTTCAAGACAAACTTTTTGTAGGTTCACAGACCTAATTGTGAATAGTGCAAATGGTGTTCTTCAAGTGGTGGTTGGAGATAAAAAGTGTAAAGACATAAGATAAGATTAGTGAGGGTATATTTGAGTGGAATATTAATTTTTCCTTTTTTTATGGATTTTTAAAATATTCCAAAGATTTTAAAGGGTAGTGTGCACTAATGAAGGCCTAACTAAATTAGGTCTCCTTAAGGTCTAAAAGAGGATTTGGTCTATTATTTTATGGAAAATCTAATGTATTTTTTGGTTCATGTTTAAAATATGTTTTTGTGTAGACTTTTTACCCATTTAATACCAAACTCTTGAGTTTGATTAACATTAATTGTCAATCCAAGGTGCGTATGCTTTTCAAGGATGGCAGCACTATATATGCATTATTGATTCATAAATTAACTTACTTTACTAGTTACAAGTACAATGAACTTTTATTTAATTCACCAGATAGTTATACTATGAAAATATTATAATATATATATATATATATAAATAATTCACACTTATGAATCACACATGCATCACACTTTATATAATCAAACTAATAATGAAATCAACTTACACAACATCCTTAACTAAGGAGAGTCATGATCTTCACTACAACTCCTTTCGAGGGGACCCTGCCTTATTAAAAATTGAGTTCCAATCCTTCTCCAAGAGATTTGAAAAAGTTTCATATAGAATCAACCTTCTCATTACTCATATCTGTAGCAATTAAAGATTTCTATAGAAGATTATAATATTTAGAATGTAATGACTTCTATAATTCTACTACTCTATTATCATCTATCCAATTCTTAATATGATCTAGGTTATACCATTAAACACAAAAAGTATTTTATTATTTTTTAACAAAAAACACTAAATTAGATAAAAATAAAAATACTTGGGAACTACCCCAATCAACCTTCAAGTGGTTAGCAATTGAAGTTACTTATTTTAGGCCTAACTTGGTTAAAGACAATGTATATTATTTTGCTATTTTACTTCTTTTTGTCTCCTTCCCATTGTCCTTGTCTTTCTCTTCTTTGGTAGCACATCTAAGTTTCCTTGTATGTGCGAAGTTTGTACAATAGCTATATTCCTTTTCAATCATCCATTTGGTTCCCAAGATAGTTAGATGTGTCCTTAATATCTGGTCATAATAATAGTTTTGTTCTATGTAGAGGCTATGGGCAACCTATAGGTAGAAGCCTACAGTTGTTGTGGGAAATCTTCAACATATACAAGCAACCTATAGGTGGAAGCCTAAAATTATTATGGATAATCTACAGTGGCTATGGGAAACCTATATTTGGAATCCTACAGTTATTGTGGACAATCTATAATGGCCATGAGCAACCTGTAGGTAGAATCCTACAGTTGTTGTGGGCAATCTGTAGTGACTATGGGCAACTTGTAGTTGTAAGCCTATAGTTATTGCAGGCAACCTGTAAGTGTTGTGCCTAAACAAGATTCTTTTAGCCTTACATTATCCTTCAAGTGTTTGTTAAAGAAAATTACACAAGTATAATCTAATCAAATAAAAATCATCATTAATATATATATATATATATATATATATATATATCAATGCACACACAAAATTATAAATTCATTTATTCATTTATATGAGTCATGGATTTTTATGGGGATTTACATATAAAAAGATATCTACTAGGTATGGATGAGGCTATAAAATAGAGCAATTGATGGCCTCATCACACCCCCGTAATTAACCTCTTGCTCAATCTCGAGCAAGCCTTGGTTGTATTTTGAAACCACATAATTTTCTAAAATCTAGGGGCTCAATGTAGCCTAACCCTTTAAAGATATAGAAGCCTTTAGAATCATCAATGTTCTCCCATATTTTCTTCTCAACCTCTCTATCAGTTGGGACCTTTCCCTCCCAATCAAGAATTAGGAACCAAAACAAATGAGGTTGAAACATCAATCCCAACCATTTTACCCTTCTCCTCCTGAAAAGCTCAATATACATGTATAATCTATGTATGGCCTCCCTAAGGTTTTGAGGGGAGTAAGGTTCCATTATTTTTAAAGCATCAGAGAGTTATTCCCATCTATGAGAACAAGAAAGAAAAATTTGCTTGCAATCTCCTTTCATAAGACTAAAATAATGATTCTAAACTTCTACTTGTTTCCTTATGACCCATGCTTATGGAGTACCTTTCAATCTCCTTTCATAAGACTCAAATAATGATTTTGAACTTCTACTTGTTTCCTTATGACCCATGCTTATGGAGTACTTGAGTTCATGAAGGAGATACATTCTTTTATTAAAGCATATAGATTACCTGATTCACCCCTAGTCATCAGGGTAACTTATTTTTTTTCTTGATACTCCTCCACCTATTTCCTTCTTCCTATTTCATTAAGGACATATGAAAAAAATGCATTCAAATGGACATCCACCAAGTATATGTTTGGATTCCAATTTGCATCACTGGGTATAGGATATTGATGTATGTAAAACTCACTTAATTGTACTTGGAGATCAGGGTTAGCATGTCTATAAACTTTAAATAAATATTTAGGGTCACAAACCATGTAGTACTAATCATTATAGTCTTGTCATATCTAAATTTAAACCATCTCTCTTCTATGTAGACAATATACACCCTAGAATGTGATCTATACTCTGTTAACATTTTAGTGGTTTCATGCATTTTATTAATCTTTTCATTCAAATACTTGATCCTAGTTTTAGTTATTTTCAATCTTTTTTTTAATTCATCTTGTTGTTTTTTGGTTTTAACATGTACATTAAACCTTTGTACGAACTCCTTGTCGTAAGTTTCATCATCACCAAATTTTTCCTTAAAATAATTTATAAGGTCATCAGTTTCTATAGGCATGGAAGCTGAAAGATACACATCAATAACTTCTATTGTAGGTTTTTTGTAGTGGGCAAAGGAGGAGGAAATCTATTGTAGAAAGGTACCAAAGCTAGAGTGTAATCTTCTACAAATGATTCTAAGGGTACATTAATGTTATTTGTGGGCAAGGTAGATGAAGTTGTTATAGGTTCCTTCAAGGAAGTTGTTACAGGTTCCTCCAATAAACTTTCTTTTTCCATAGTGGTTCTACAAATTTTGTTGCCCCCAAAAGTGTTTCCAAGCCTCTCTTACCTTTCAACTCTGTTATCTCATTCTTTGACCTATATATTTATTTCATATCTTATTTTAAGGTTTGAAACTATTGGTCATGAAGAACTACCTCTTATTATGCTTCTTCTTCCATAGTCTTTTCTTCAATCAATTCCTCTTCTATTATAGACTGATCTATCATTCTCAACTCTTCTATTATGTACCCAATATGTTTGAAGAGATGAATATCTTCCTCAATGAATCTAGATGGCTTGGGTGACTTTACTTCTTCTTCCTTGGCATTTTCCTCTTTAGTAGACCATTCAATAATCTTGAACCCATCAAGGGTCTTTCAAATCATGAGCTCTTTCTTTCCCTTTTCATCCTCACTAATGTCTATGGGTGAGGAGGCTATAATTGTATTTTTTTTCTTAATTCTTTGAGATCTCCTAAGAGGAGGTATCCTTCTTGATATAGAGAGTTTTTTTTCTTCAATTTTCTTTTTCTTTTTAGGAAGGATGGATATTAGAACTTGTTCTTCCTATGCAACATTTGATGGAAGAACTTCCTCTTTCCCTAAAGGAGCCACGGTGTAAGAATCAATATTTGGTGAGGAGATAATTGGAATAGTAGGAGAAGGAATATTTTGCTCAGTTTGTGTGGGTGGACTTTCCTCCTCTGTTTCATCAAGAGGTAAGACTAATGTTGGGAGAAGTAAACCGGAAGCACACAATTTGATTACCAAACCAAGCAACTTAATATGCGGAAATTAACCAGATTCACCAAGTAACTAGAATTCAGAATAACACAGCATATGAGAGACAATACACAAATTGTATTAACACTTTATACAGAAAAGAATACAATAAAGAAGATGCCACTTCTTCTCCACCACCTTACAGAGGTTTCCCACACCTCAAGTGAACAGTAATTCTTCTCCCCAAAGCTCTCCCTCTCATAGGTCCCAACACCCAACTCAAAATATAGAGTTGGTGTTCACCTCCCGTGCTCCACGCACACCACAAGTGCTCCACGCACTCCACAAGTGCTCCACGCACTCCACAAGCACTCCACGTGCTCCACAAGTACTCAAGGTACTTCAAGTAGATCTCCCATGAATCTGCAACAACCTGCAATTCAACAGACCATACTTATGGAAGGAACTCCCTTGCCTTCCTCTTGCTCTATCCGAGTACACACCTGTACTCCAAGTAGATCATGCCTGATACTGCTCCCTGTTGTGTTGTTGTCTATATGACCTTGCACACCTGCAAATCAAACAATGGTTCTGCTCACCTGTGAACCTCGACCTTGCACACACATACACCTGCAGATCAACGATCTTACTTACCATGTAGATCTCCTATATAGGCCATGCAACTGTGACCAAGATCCTACACTCTTGAAGAACCCAGCTGGCTCTCCAATCCAGCACCAACACACCTGGTACTGTGGCACTAGGAGGAACGCACCATTGCTCTACCTCACACACAGAAGGAGCTTATAATTATGCTCTCTTACTCCCTAGCACACATTTCCAATACAACCATGAGTCTAATATATAGATCTCATCCAAACAATGATTAGACATCTAATTACCATAATTAGATCCGCAGCTATCAGTCTATAATTAGCCCTGATCATGCAAACACTTGGTTCGTTAGCTAACTGCCCGTAAATAGCTCGCAGTCGAACCACACAGGCGACCGACGTCGGTCCCTGTCTGCCTGGAGGTGACCGACGTCGGCCGATATATGATCGATGTCGGTTGCTTCTCTGTGCTCTCCCGCCGACGTCGGCTGATCAGACCGACCCCAACTTCTTCTGCAACTCAGCAACCTTCAGCAACCTCCTCTCCTGTTTGCATCAGTGAAGCTTTTAGCTCCACAATCCTAACAATCTCCCACTTGGAGATAAATAGCTGCACTGTACCTGTACTCCGTCTAATCTGTTTCCTGGTTTGTATCCCTCTTCAAGCTCCCACCTGAAGACAACCCACCACACAACCTGTGATGTACCACCTGTCATCTAAGTAACCTGCCACATCCAAACCTACAACACCTATAGTGAAGTCCTGACCCTGCATAGCAACACCTGCTGCCGGTCCCTCTCAGAAAACCTGAGAACCCACTTCCTCGAATTGGCTCCTAACTCTGATAGCTCCCACTGCATGGGAATACTCAGGTCTATACCAGACCTCATGTGATTTCGGACACTGTACCTGTCCAGCCCTTAGTGTGCTCTGGTTCTGCATCCTGAACCTCGCCAACACCTGATTCACATCAGCTCCCACTCGAGACAAAATCAACCTGTGATCTCCATGCCTCCCATGTCAAAGAATTCCACTGCTCCAAATTCCTCCTGACATGCCACTGAACTAATCTTACCCTTAGCTCAGCAAAACCCTGTATGTACACCCCTGCTAGCTAGCATACTATCCACATACATCAACAGAATGATGTCGCGACTCATCATCCCCCTGGTAAGACAAAACCACAGTAGTTACCCTGACATTGACTGAAGCCATGCTTCATCCTCCACCTGTCAAAACCTGTACCACTGTCCTGCAGCTCCACAAGACCATATACCTGGTCTTCTGTCTCACGTATCCGTTCTCTCTATTCTTCTACTAAGGTATCCATTCGTCTCTATGCTTTCATACCTGCTGGCAACCCTACCAAAACACACATGTCTGGTTCTCCTCCAAGGAATCACATCCTCATCCATGCCAAGCTCACACCTGTTTCCTGGATCCTTCCTGCTCTACAATCAGCAACATGTATAAAGAAGAGGAACAACGAATTTAAGGGCCTACTTACACCTTCAGTCCTCCATATGGGTGTTTGAGACTCCTTGACAGCTTGCTGTCCACCCAAAATTCGTTACAGTGACCGACCTCAGTCACTCCACAGTCTGCATCCGACCGACGTCGGTTCCATGCGTCTGTACCTGACTACCAACCTGCCAGCGCTGGTGTCCCTTCTGCCGACGTCGGTCCTTTGACCGACATCAGTCTTACATACTGTCGACGTCGGTCTCCTGACCAACGTCGGTCTTACCCTGCCCGACATCGCTGGCTTCGGTCTGCACATGACCGACATCGGCACCTGTCTGTTCGACGCCGGTTCTTCCTGACCAACATCGGTACCTGTGTTCGCCTGTGAGTGATGACTTTTTACCCGCGAGCTTCTTTGAATCAAAACCCATGTCCAAACTGCCTTGCTCAGAAGTATCCAGCCACATCCACTGGGTTCTGTCTGCCATCTCCTCCATAAACACCAAGGCTTTCCAGTTCTTAAGCTTGTCAAATATATCTGTCTTCCGCTTAAGAACATGCATCTCCTTCCTGCTCATGTGACCAAGCCTACGAAGCCACGTCTCCGCAACAAAAGAAGAATCAGTAATATAAACAAGTAGATAAAGGGTACCTGTTTTCTTACCACCAGCTAATTCAAGTGCATCCACTGTGAGAGTTCTTGTGCATCTCTCATCACCCAATCTTTCTGAAGAAATTAACCATATCTCCAAACCTGGGACCTGCATGACCTTCATCAACACCTGTGTGTTGGCCGCCTGCAATTTCAGCTTCACTTCCCCTTTGCCAGTTCTTTGGCAAGGCTTACCAGCTCCTCTACCTAGGGCTGCATGGAAAGAGGCAACCGAATCTTTTATCCAAGATTCAACTTTATCCAAGAAACCTCCAAGAACATCCTATGCAATAACACCTGCAACATCTGCTTCTTCAGTTTCTTCATGCTGATCTGCTACCAACCAGCAATAATCTTTTACCTGCTCTTTCTTTCCATAAGACCGTGAGTGACCATCTGTGCTTTTCAACTCCTCCATTCTTAGCTTACTTTGATCTGCCGTTGCTCTACTCCCACTCGATCAGAAACCCCTGAGAGTGCCCTGTAACCAAACACAAAACCTGCTTCCTCCAACCTTAGCTCTGATACCACTTGTTGGTATCAAGCTATGAGCCAACAACCTTGCTCTGATACCACTTGTTGGGAGAAGTAAACCGGAAGCACACAATTTGATTACCAAACCAAGCAACTTAATATGCGGAAATTAACCAGATTCACCAAGTAACTAGAATTCAGAATAACACAGCATATGAGAGACAATACACAAATTGTATTAACACTTTATACAGAAAAGAATACAATAAAGAAGATGCCACTTCTTCTCCACCACCTTACAGAGGTTTCCCACACCTCAAGTGAACAGTAATTCTTCTCCCCAAAGCTCTCCCTCTCACAGGTCCCAACACCCAACTCAAAATACAGAGTTGGTGTTCACCTCCCGTGTTCCACGCACACCACAAGTGCTCCACGCACTCCACAAGTGCTCCACGCACTCCACAAGCACTCCACGTGCTCCACAAGTACTCAAGGTACTTCAAGTAGATCTCCCATGAATCTGCAACAACCTGCAATTCAACAGACCATACTTATGGAAGGAACTCCCTTGCCTTCCTCTTGCTCTATCCGAGTACACACCTGTACTCCAAGTAGATCATGCCTGATACTGCTCCCTGTTGTGTTGCTGTCTATATGACCTTGCACACCTGCAAATCAAACAATGGTTCTGCTCACCTCTGAACCTCGACCTTGTACACACATACACCTGCAGATCAACGATCTTACTTACCATGTAGATCTCCTATATAGGCCATGCAACTGTGACCAAGATCCTACACTCTTGAAGAACCCAGCTGGCTCTCCAATCCAGCACCAACACACCTGGTACTGTGGCACTAGGAGGAACGCACCATTGCTCTACCTCACACACAGAAGGAGCTTATAATTATGCTCTCTTACTCCCTAGCACACATTTCCAATACAACCATGAGTCTAATATATAGATCTCATCCAAACAATGATTAGACATCTAATTACCATAATTAGATCCGCAGCTATCAGTCTATAATTAGCCCTGATCATGCAAACACTTGGTTCGTTAGCTAACTGCCCGTAAATAGCTCACAGTCGAACCACACAGGCGACCGACGTCAGTCCCTGTCTGCCTGGAGGTGACCGACGTCGGCCGATATATGACCGATGTCGGTTGCTTCTCTGTGCTCTCCCGCCGACGTCGGCTGATCAGACCAACCCCAACTTCTTCTGTAACTCAGCAACCTTCAGCAACCTCCTCTCCTGTTTGCATCAGTGAAGCTTTTAGCTCCACAATCCTAACAATCTCCCACTTGGAGATAAATAGCTGCACTGTACCTGTACTCCGTCTAATCTGTTTCTTGGTTTGTATCCCTCTTCAAGCTCCCACCTGAAGACAACCCACCACACAACCTGTGATGTACCACCTGTCATCCGAGTAACCTGCCACATCCGAACCTACAACACCTATAGTGAAGTCCTGACCCTGCATAGCAACACCTGCTGCCGGTCCCTCTCAGAAAACCTGAGAACCCACTTCCCCGAATTGGCTCCTAACTCTGATAGCTCCCACTGCATGGGAATACTCAGGTCTATACCAGACCTCATGTGATTTCGGACACTGTACCTGTCCAGCCCTTAGTGTGCTCCGGTTCTGCATCTTGAACCTCGCCAACACCTGATTCACATCAGCTCCCACTCGAGACAAAATCAACCTGTGATCTCCATGCCTCCCATGTCAAAGAATTCCGCTGCTCCAAATTCCTCCTGACATGCCACTGAACTAATCTTACCCTTAGCTCAGCAAAACCCTGTATGTACACCCCTGCTAGCTAGCATACTATCTACATACAGCAACAGAATGATGTCGCGACTCATCATCCCCCTGGTAAGACAAAACCACAGTAGTTACCCTGACATTAACTGAAGCCATGCTTCGTCCTCCACCTGTCAAAACCTGTACCACTGTCCTGCAGCTCCACAAGACCATATACCTGGTCTTCTATCTCACGTATCCGTTCTCTCTATTCTTCTACTAAGGTATCCATTCGTCTCTGTGCTTTCATACCTGCTGGCAACCCTACCAAAACACACATGTCTGGTTCTCCTCCAAGGAATCACATCCTCATCCATGCCAAGCTCACACCTGTTTCCTGGATCCTTCCTGCTCTACAATCAGCAACATGTATAAAGAAGAGGAACAACGAATTTGAGGGCCTACTTACGCCTTCAGTCCTCCGTATGGGTGTTTGAGACTCCTTGACAGCTTGCTGTCCACCCAAAATTCGTTACAGTGACCGACCTCAGTCACTCCACAGTCTGCATCCGACCGACGTCGGTTCCATGCGTCTGTACCTGACTACCAACCTACCAGCGCTGGTGTCCCTTCTGCCGACGTCGGTCCTTTGACCGACATCGGTCTTACATACTGTCGACGTCGGTCTCCTGACCGACGTCGGTCTCCTGACCGACGTCGGTCTTACCCTGCCCGACATCGCCGGCTTCGGTCTGCACATGACCGACATCGGCACCTGTCTGTTCGACGCCGGTTCTTCCTGACCGACATCGGTACCTGTGTTCGCCTGTGAGTGATGACTTTTTACCCGCGAGCTTCTTTGAATCAAAACCCATGTCCAAACTGCCCTGCTCAGAAGTATCCAGCCACATCCACTGGGTTCTGTCTGCCATCTCCTCCATAAACACCAAGGCTTTCCAGTTCTTAAGCTTGTCAAATATATCTGTCTTTCACTTAAGAACATACATCTCCTTCCTGCTCATGTGACCAAGCCTACGAAGCCACGTCTCCGCAACAAAAGAAGAATCAGTAATATAAACAAGTAGATAAAGGGTACCTGTTTTCTTACCACCAGCTAATTCAAGTGCATCCACTGTGAGAGTTCTTGTGCATCTCTCATCACCCAATCTTTCTGAAGAAATTAACCATATCTCCAAACCTGGGACCTGCATGACCTTCATCAACACCTGTGTGTTGGCCGCCTGCAATTTCAGCTTCACTTCCCCTTTGCCAGTTCTTTGGCAAGGCTTACCAGCTCCTCTACCTAGGGCTGCATGGAAAGAGGCAACCGAATCTTTTATCCAAGATTCAACTTTATCCAAGAAACCTCCAAGAACATCCTGTGCAATAACACCTGCAACATCTGCTTCTTCAGTTTCTTCATGCTGATCTGCTACCAACCAGCAATAATCTTTTACCTGCTCTTTCTTTCCATAGGACCGTGAGTGACCATCTGTGCTTTTCAACTCCTCCATTCTTAGCTTACTTTGATCTGCCGTTGCTCTACTCCCACTCGATCAGAAACCCCTGAGAGTGCCCTGTAACCAAACACAAAACCTGCTTCCTCCAACCTTAGCTCTGATACCACTTGTTGGTATCAAGCTATGAGCCAACAACCTTGCTCTGATACCACTTGTTGGGAGAAGTAAACCGGAAGCACACAATTTGATTACCAAACCAAGCAACTTAATATGCGGAAATTAACCAGATTCACCAAGTAACTAGAATTCAGAATAACACAGCATATGAGAGACAATACACAAATTGTATTAACACTTTATACAGAAAAGAATACAATAAAGAAGATGCCACTTCTTCTCCACCACCTTACAGAGGTTTCCCACACCTCAAGTGAACAGTAATTCTTCTCCCCAAAGCTCTCCCTCTCACAGGTCCCAACACCCAACTCAAAATACAGAGTTGGTGTTCACCTCCCGTGCTCCACGCACACCACAAGTGCTCCACGCACTCCACAAGCACTCCACGTGCTCCACAAGTACTCAAGGTACTTCAAGTAGATCTCCCATGAATCTGCAACAACCTGCAATTCAACAGACCATACTTATGGAAGGAACTCCCTTGCCTTCCTCTTGCTCTATCCGAGTACACACCTGTACTCCAAGTAGATCATGCCTGATACTGCTCCCTGTTGTGTTGCTATCTATATGACCTTGCACACCTGCAAATCAAATAATGGTTCTGCTCACCTGTGAACCTCGACCTTGCACACACATACACCTGCAGATCAATGATCTTACTTACCATGTAGATCTCCTATATAGGCCATGCAACTGTGACCAAGATCCTACACTCTTGAAGAACCCAGCTGGCTCTCCAATCCAGCACCAACACACCTGGTACTGTGGCACTAGGAGGAACACACCATTGCTCTACCTCACACACAGAAGGAGCTTATAATTATGCTCTCTTACTCCCTAGCACACATTTCCAATACAACCATGAGTCTAATATATAGATCTCATCCAAACAATGATTAGACATCTAATTACCATAATTAGATCCGCAGCTATCAGTCTATAATTAGCCCTGATCATGCAAACACTTGGTTCGTTAGCTAACTGCCCGTAAATAGCTCGCAGTCGAACCACACAGGCGACCGACATCGGTCCCTGTCTGCCTGGAGGTGACCGACGTCGGCCGATATATGACCGACGTCGGTTGCTTCTCTGTGCTCTCCCGCCGACGTCGACTGATCAGACCGACCCCAACTTCTTCTGCAACTCAGCAACCTTCAGCAACCTCCTCTCCTGTTTGCATCAGTGAAGCTTTTAGCTCCATAATCCTAACAACTAATTTCCTTCTTCTTTTGGTCATAGCAATTTTAGATGGACCCTCAGTAGTTATGGGTTATCCAGTACCACCAGTGCCTATAGTATATTTTTGTACAATCTATCAGGCCTACTCCTTAGTATATTCCTCCTCATTATTTCCCTCTTCTTGCTGAGGTTCACCATTCTCTAAGGTTATAAATTGTTCCCAACTGAGGTTAGGTCTAATAGTTTTTATTCCATGTTTAGTTATTGTTGATGCTGGAAAGTGCACCCGGTTGGTAGGAAAACAGATTCTTGCCCTCTCCCCGCAACATGGAAACCCCTCTCTCACCTGTGGGATGGTGAAGCAGGAGAGGAGAGTCTCTAGATATGGGCTAGTTCCCTCTGATGTATCTTGTTTGTTCCAGGCAGTGCAAAAAATATAGATATATAGATATACTGGGGGGATGAAAAGAGAGAGAGAAAAGCATGAAAACAAACAGCCTACTCTAAAAGAGGTGATACACCAAAAATGAAAGTGACCTTCCCACATCCACACTCGGGATCAGATAAAAACATACATACACTCAGATTTGGCAGAAAAGACTAGGTCTCTGGGATGATAGGGAGGTTCTTATGTAAAGCACAGGAAACAGGGACTCACCAAGGTGATGAGAAATACACACTGTAAGTGACCTCACCTGTTCTATACCTCCAAAATAGAACTCTACTCCTGGCAGCAGCAGACAGTGGCACTTCGTAGATCACAGGTTTGCTGGTGTTGAACCTGTGAGAGCATCAAGAGACAATGACTGGACATAGATTAACATTCAAGGCATACTCTGCACAATCTATCCAAATAGAGGTAAAAACTGTCTTTTATTAATTTAGGTGGAAAATTTGCAGAGCAGTGCTCTTTACAAAAGTGTGAGAAGATCCTCCTTTTAAAATGACCAAGTCTGTGTATTTATATGGAAAGAGCCAAGAGGAGTCAAGGGGCAGCTTTAGTCTTCATTGGGAAGAGAGAAAACACTGTTGATGATGTCATTTATCTACTGGGACCATGCTTGTTGCCTCGTTTTGCATGTTGGTCTGTGCCTCTGGCAGTTGAGCGGGTCTTTTTCGGTGTTTTGTAGGTGTTTTTTGCCACCTGCTGTTGTGGGTGGCAAATTTGCCGCTCGCTATCGTGGACTACGTGTGGGACATTTGCCAATGTCGGTTAATTTGTCTACCAAGCACGGTAATTTTGCCGACATCGGCCAAGTTTCCTGCTGACTGTGGCAGTTTTGCCAATGTCAGCTGATGTTGACGGCCTCCTTTTCTCTGTCGGCTGCTTCACGTGGCAATTTTACTGCCCATTGCTTGTGTTGGCAGTCTCTTTTTACCTGCTAGTGTTGTGGGCAAAAATTTTGCCACCCTCTATATTGTTCTTATAAACGTCTGCCCTCTTTTTGCCTTAGTGTTAAATGCCTCAATTTTTTCCCTCTCCCCTTGTGTGAACGTTTGAAGACTCTGCCTTTTGCTACCGTGAATGCCAACAAATGAGGCCGATGAGCCAATGCTCTAAAACAGAGCTGTTGAACCCTGAAGGTGGACCTTTCAACCCAAAATTAACTGGGCATGCAAAGCAAGTGCAGAAGGTGATCGAGATTTTGCTAGAGGGGCAAAATTGGGTCAACAAATTGGTGACTCACAGGGGAAGCGTGCCTGCTATGCTTAGAACCCAGTTGCCTTGCAGATCCATTAGGTGCAGAGTCGGATGGTGACTTTGAAGAGATTTCTCAACAGCTTTGATAATCCTAGAATCAAAATACATAGAATTTACCCCCAAATGAAGGGAAACACACAAGGCTAAAAATAACTACCTATGTAACTGCACTTAGGGAAAGAAGGGAAAATAACTAAAAGCAAACTATTATATACAGCTAACCAAGAATGTTCGCATCCCTCCTGAATCGAAGGGAAAATTTCTTAAGTCCCCTTCCTGGTGAGAAAACTTATCGTGGCAGGCAAGTAGCTGGAAGAGAACGAGATTTGGTGACTTGCTCCTCCTGCCTGTCACCTGAGTTGGCTAGAAACTGAGAGGATCAAAATCAAACATGCCTCCAATATATACGTATTCTGTTTGTCCCTGGAGGCCTATTAAATGTTGGTCCCTGATATTGGTGCTCCTCACCAAGAAATCAGTGGCTATCAGCTCATCACCGTAAGCCTTCTAATCTACACAATTCTTCTGCAATGTATCATGGTCTGATTTGTTTCCTTCTGTCTCGCTGAAAACTCTGTCAGACTCATCCTCTGCTTGTTCTTGGCCTTCTTGAAGAAGGGCGAATGTGGTGATGTCTAAAAGGGGCTCACAAAATGATTGCTCATCCCACAAGACTTCACTTATCTGTTTAAAGCTTAGTTCTTCAAGGCATTCCTCTAAGAAGATAGACCTCTCATTTTCCTCTTTGCTGATCAGGTTCTCTAGATTTTCAAAAATACTCCCCTGATCTTCCTCTTTCTTGAATTCTTCAATGTAGTCATCCTCATCAATACAGCAAGGAAGTTCATCAAACTGAGGGGAAGAGAGCTTACCATGTATTTGTTCCTCCTCGAATTGCTGGAACATCTGTATATACGCAAGACCTGCATCTTCTCCACTGCTGATAAGGTCTTCACAAGGAGCATTAATGACGATTTCTTCTTCGTTGTCGCTCATAACAGCCTCCTGAAGACTTGCAGATTGGATCTTTTGCCCCTCACCTGCCTCTTGCAAAATAGGTTCTTCGAGAAGGGACAAAGTGGAGAAAACATGTGGGAGAGGGGGCAGCCCTTGAGCTAGAATCGAATGATTCTCCTCCCTCCACTTGGTTAACACTTCATCAATATCAGGTGCAGCCTGATAACTCTCTTGGAAATGTGTAAGTGGGGTGTGTTCAGACATAGAATGCACTATTTGGTCTGAACCATCCATCACAAATTGGATGAGGGAACTCTCTCTAAATTCCAAATCTTCTATTCTCTTGCCCAGATCTTCTTGGAAAGGCTTTTCCTAGAGGCTGCCAGTATCATCATAGGTAGGCGCAACTTCAGCTTCTTCAAGGTTTCGAGAAAAACCTTGCTTTCTTCTTCCTCTTTGCTGCCCCATGATTCCACTATCTTCCCCCAATTTAGGATCTCTGAATTTGAATTCTGCTCCTGTGAAAAGGCAGCAACTTCATTTTCCATAAGGACCTGAGGCTCTTCCGCAAGGTCTGAAAAAATTAACTCCCTTTCGAGGAGTAGCTTCATCCTAGCCTCTAAGTCTTCAATTTATCTGGCTAGGTTTTCCTAGAAGAGTCTTTCTTGGAGGTGGCTAGTATGATCCTCTTCAAAGCTCTGAGCTGGTCCTTGGCATTCTTTCCTCCAACTTGGAATTTGCACATCATGCTGGAAAACTTGGGGAGGCTGAAGAATGCAAGGAAAACACTGTTGGTGTGTTGGAGGAGCCTCTTAAAGAGGGACGTGCTGGCTGGTGGTATTATTCTCGATGGAAGATTCCTGATCTAAGGAGTTGAAAAGATTGATCTCCATGGGAGGTTGCTCTGATGCCACTTGGTGTTGGAAAGCCAGGCGCACGGGATTGGGAGCATCTGTATTTGATGAGTTGGAGTGAGCAAGTGCAATTTGATAAAATAGATTTGGTGCAAAAGAGGGGGTTTTCTTCAAAGTAGGAGGGGGCACACAAGGCTGGCTACCTTGAAAAGATGGATTTCTCCATTTTGTTACCTCTTCCTTCATGGACTACAAAGCATGTGCTTGCCTAAACAAGCACTCCTCTTTATACATCAGCTCCTGTTGATGTTTGTACTGCTCTTCCACCCTGTCAATTTCCATTGTCTGCCTCTCAAATCCCAGCCTCACCTCCTTTATAGTTGCAGGGCAACTAAGAGAGCCACTTGAGGGGATTGCATAAATATCTGAAGTCTGATCACACTCACATGAAGGAAAACAAGATCCATGATTTTGTGCAAAAGAAGTATACATACAAGAAATGGATGATTTCTGATGGCACCAGGCTGCTTAACCAGCGAATTTACTCGGAGTCGCTAGATGCTGAAGAAACTTGATCTATTGTAATAGGACCAGCATCAGCCCTAAAACCCTACTACGTTAAAACTATAGTCCCATCAGGTGTGCCAAAACTATTGACGTGCATGGTGCAGTATTGGTGGTTCCTTTGCTGTAACAGGATCAGCGAGTAACCCTGCAAATTTTTTGATTAAAAACTTGTGGTCACACCAGGCATGCCAAAATTGTTGATGCTGGAAAGTGCACCCGGTTGGCAGGAAAATGGATTCCTGCCCTCTCCCCGCAACATGGAAACCCCTCTCTCACCTGTGGGACGGTGAAGCAGGAGAGGAGAGTCTCTAGATATGGGCTAGTTCCCTCTGATGTATCTTGTTTGTTCCAGGCAGTGCAAAAAATATAGATATATAGATATACTGGGGGGGATGAAAAGAGAGAGAGAAAATCATGAAAACAAATAGCCTACTCTAAAAGAGGTGATACACCAAAAATGAAAGTGACCTTCCCACATCCACACTCGGGATCAGATAAAAACATACATACACTCAGATTTGGCAAAAAAGACCAGGTCTCTGGGATGATAGGGAGGTTCTTATGGAAAGCACAGGAAATAGGGACTCACCAAGGTGCTGATAAATACACACTGTAAGTGACCTCACATGTTTTATACCTCCAAAATAGAACTCTACTCCTGGCAGTAGCAGACAGTGGCACTTCGTAGATCACAGGTTTGTTGGTGTTGAACCTGTGAGAGCATCAAGAGACAATGACTGGGCATAGATTAACATTCAAGGCATACTCTGCACAATCTATCCAAATAGAGGTAAAAACTATCTTTTATTAATTTAGGTGGAAAATTTGCAGAGCAGTGCTCTTTGCAAAAGTGTGAGAAGATCCTCCTTTTAAAATGACCAAGTCTGTGTATTTATATGGAAAGAGCCAAGAGGAGTCAAGGGGTAGCTTTAGTCTTCATTGGGAAGAGAGAAAACACTGTTGATGATGTCATTTATCTGTTGGGACCATACTTGTTGCCTCATTTTGCATGCTAGTCTGCGCCTCTGGCGGCTGGGCGGGTCTTTTTCGGTGTTCTGCGGGTGTTTTTTACCGCCTGCTGTTGTGGGCGGCAAATTTGTCGCCCACTATCATGGACTATGTGTGGGACATTTGTCGATGTCGACCAATTTGTCTGTTGAGCGCAGAAATTTTGCCGACGTCGGCTAAGTTTCCTACCGACCGCGACAGTTTTGCCGACATCAGCCGATGTTGACGGACTCCTTTTCTCTGTCGGCTACTTCACACGGCAATTTTACCGCCCATTGCTTGTGTTGGTAGTCTCTTTTTACCTACCAGTGTTGTGGGCGGTGATTTTGCCACCCTCTGCATTGTTCTTGTAAACGTCTGCCCTCTTTTTGCCTTAGTGTTAAATGCCCCAATTTTTTCCCTCTCCCTTTGTGTGAACATTTGAAGACTCTGCCTTTTGCTACCGTGAATGCTAACGAATGAGGCCGATGAGCCAATGCTCTGAAACAGAGTTGTTGAACCCTGAAGGTGGATCTTGCAACTTGAAATTAATTGGGCATGCAAAGCAAGTGCAGAAGGTGACCGAGATTTTGCCAGAGGGGCAAAATTGGGTCAATAGTTATCAACCATATTAGGCCATGATGAGGTAGGTTTTTCTCAATCCCCTTTTGGTACTCTTTGGACATCCTTTTTATAATTTTACCTAGGTGATTTATAACATTAATGGTCCTATCATGCCTTAAGTGATTCAAAAATTTAAATTGAAGAGTATAAATTAGAGAGTACCTTCCTTCACAGGTCATATATCTAAACATGTATGAGGTTATTTCCCTCCATGATACAAGTAGGTTGAGTCTCTCCACACCACTTTCTTTTAGTAATATCCTTTCATCTCCTTGATAGAACTACTATCTAGATTCTTAACCATTGGGTTTGTCTTGCTAGTTCTTTCCTATACTTGGTAGCCTAGTTGCTTGGTTTACTAGTTCTTCAGTAACTGGGAATGTGATGCCATGTATAATAGCTTGCTTTCCTGTAAAAGATCTTAAAAATTCCATAGAAAGGGGTAATAAATAATGACACAATTTCTTAAAATAAGTATTCCATCCAAATATATTGAAGATAGCCTAGTTGGATGGGTCTCCTTAAAGTTGCCTATGATTTATGGGTTCCTTTCTCGCAATTAACCCTCCCATTCTGTTAAGTTCAATTACATGTCAATCCTTTCAATCGATAATTAGAAACACACTCTATTTGGATTTTAAAATTTTGCCTATAGAAAATTATGGTTTGTTTAATAATGGTAATTTTTGGTTTCAGGTTATAGGTTATAGGTTTAGATTATGGCATGCTTCAGCTTTGCATGAATAGTTGTACTTACAAGGGAAATAATAAAAGTGATTGTTTTCCCTATAGGTTATTATGGCATCATTATGGAATCTAATACCACATGTATGGATCCCATAATGCATGATACTATCACCCATATCATTCTCCCCCTCCCATGTGAGCCGTCACTTATTTCCAAGTGACATGGAATGAGTAGGATAGAAGAGATGGAATGAGGTCATGATTAGGGGTATAAGTGTGGGTTGAGATGTCATCATGTGGGTTTAAGTTTTATTTGAGAGGTATTAATAAATTTTGTGTTAATGTTTTAATATGTTTTTCAATATAGTACATGCTATATTAGAATAATAAATACTTTTCTATAATCAAAATATATGATGTACCTTTTTAACGGTTTACTTGAGGTTACGTTGAGGATTTACATGTGAGTGTTGCATGTGAATGGTTAATGGAATGAAATGATTTTTTTGGTAGTTATAAATAGACTAAAGTGATCCCCTTTAATTAATTATGAGATCATAGGATGGTAGGCTTCCATGGTCCCTTAGCTTGTCTGCATGTAATCATGATAGCCTACATGGAATTAGAATAGGGGTCTTGGAGTTGGATGAGAGATTATTTCCCTCATATCATAAGGTGGTTACTACAAATTTGTGTTATCCAAGTCAGGTGTTGTATGAATATGGAAGAGGGTAGCTGAGGGTGTTGTTGCTTTGTGATTTTCCTCTGCATGAGCCTATTAATGATATGTCTTTGTTTTATCTTACTCTCTATGGATTTTATGCCTAGTGAACTTTTATTTGTTATTAAAGGGTAGGCCTGAGCAAGGTTTTGACCTATCTATTCTAATCCTCCACTCCTTTAAATTATCTGGTGTCTTCTATGTATTGATCAAAAGCTTAAAGCTAAGGCCTTAGCTTAGAGTTTATGAAGAATTATCCTACATGTGTTTAGAGAGGTGTTAGGGTGTACCTGTAACAACTAGAGGTGGTGCCCATAGTAACTATAAAGTTGTGCCAAGTTGTGGGGAATAATATTGTAGTAGTTATAAAAGAGCCTGTAGTAATTGAAGGAATACCTTCATTGACAAAGGTGCATGTAGTAATGAAGAGGGAGGTACCTATAGTAGCCACAGAATAGCCCATGGCAATTGGAGGAAGATGAATAATTTTGCTTAGAATGATTATTTATTTTTCATTTTTTTTCTACCCCTAAATAGCCAGCAAGTTGGTTTTCTATTTAGGCACATTTTATAATTTTAGGCAACCAATAGGCTAGTGTTTACACATAAATTTCCAACAACACCCAAAAATGGTTTTCATTATTGAGTTTTTAAAACTCTAATTATCGCCTATGGTAGAATGTTTACTCTGGGTCCTTACTAAGTTAGCAGTGAGGATGACTAGTCAAGGACCAAGTGAAGGTCTTAGTCTTCATGCTAAAGGAGGGATAGGATGCCCTCCTCTTCTTCTTCATTTGTGCATTGGTTTTTTCTCCCTTTATCTAGTGAGACATCATGTTGATCCACCACATCATTGTATTTATTTTGTAATTACTTATGTATGTGCTTGGTAAACTCCTCTTGAGTGAGTGGTTTTTTTTATAACTTTAATCTTTGGCCATTGACTAGTAGATAGAATCTTATTAGATTAATGTTTTGGAGTTGTATTGTTCCACTGTCATAAACATGCTTAATCTCAAATGGACCAACCATCTAGTCTAGAGTTTGCCCTTGTGATCCTTGTATTTTAAATCAAAAAGAAGAACCCAATATCTTTCATTGAATTACCTAGTCTTAATGTACCTATCATGACATCCAATCCATTGGTGTTGTACAAGTTATATTTTTTTCAATGCCTATTATTTGTATTCATCTAAGACATTCAGTTGCATAAGTCTTTCTTTATATGCTTCATATATATCCATCTCAAGTGTTAGTGCTATCCGTAAGGTCTTATGTTCAAATTCAATTGGAAAGATAGGTTTCTTCCCATAGACCAACTCATATGGGGTGAAGCTTGTATTAGTCTTCCATGTGATTTTATAAACCCAAATAGCTTCAAGAAGTCTAGCTTCCTAATCCTTACAGGACATACTAATAGTCTTGGTCAAAATATTTTCTAACTCCTTGTTGGTGACTTCCACGTGTCCATTAGACTATGGATAATATAGACTTGATTTCCTATGCCTAATCTCATATTGCTAGACCAAAGCAATAATTAAAATAGCAATGAATTGGGGTCATTTATCAGTGACTATTTCTCATGGCACACCATATCTTGTGAATATTTCTTCATAGAGGAAATTTGGCATCTTCTCATCCCTAGCATGTGTAAGAGCCTTTACTTCTACCCATTTAATGACATAGTCAGTATACACAAGGATGTACTCTTTTTTGTTATATTTTGGATCAAAAAGTCCTACAATGTCTAGGCCCCATTTTTCAAATGTTTCAAGCACTATTTGAGGTTACAAAGTCATCTCATCTGAACATGGAGGTCTTCCCATATGCTGACATATGTCATAATGAGTAGTATACCTTATTGCATCTTTATAGAGTGAGGACCAATAATATCTTGTATTCAATATTTTTACTATTGTATATTTAGATATAAAGTGCCCTCTATAGAGTTCATCATGGTAGGATTTGAGGATATCTAGAACTTCATCTTCTCTAAGACATCTTATGATGATGGAGTTAGGCTTAATATAGAAACTAAATATAGGCAGCCATAAATACTTACCACTTTTTTAAATCAAATCTCTTTTCGTCTAGGAAGTGTTATGGAAGTAACCCTGTGGCAAGGTAGTTATCAATATTAGCATACCAAGGTGTGGTAAGGGTGAGGGAGAATAGGTGCTCATCTAGAAATGAGTCATCCACTATGGTATCTTCTTGAGGGGATTGTAGGCATGATAAGAAGTCATCCATGAAATTATCCTTACCAATATTATCTACAATGTTTAGATCAAATTCCTGTAATAAGAGCATCTAACTTATTACTCTACCTAAGATATCTAATTTTTTTCATAAGGTACGGAATGGCTGCATGGTCTATATGAATAAATACTTGATACCTTATGATGTAGTGATGGAACTTGTTGATAACATATACTACTGACAAAAACTATTTTTTAGTAACTATGTAATTTGATTTTGATGCTTGTAGGTTCCTACTTACAAAATATATAGCATAATTGAGTGCATCCTATTTTTGGCCTAGCACAGCTTCTAAGGTAGTATCTGAAGCATTTGTGTGAATATGGAAGGGAAGCTTCCAATCAGGACCATGTAGAATAGGGGTGGTGGTTAATAATGCCTTTAATTATTTGAAGGTTATATCACAGGCAAGAGTCCAGATAAATTCAACATTTTTAGTTAGGAGAGTGAATAATGATGCTACTACTTTGCTGAAATTGTTTATAAATCTCCTATAGTAACCAGGATGTGTTAAAAAACTCCTAACATCTTTCTATTTTTGAGGAATAGGCATGTTTTTTATGATGTTGATTTTTGTAGGGTCAACATTAATTCCTTCAATAGATACATGATAACCTAAGATAATGCCTTATATCATAAGCATGTAACATTTATTATGACTAAAAGATAAATGGTGATCCTGATAGCATTGCAGCACTTTCTCCAGGTTCTTTAGGTACTCATCAAATATTTCTCCATAAATAATAAATTCATCCATATATATTTATACACATTCATTGGCCATATCTATAAATATATTCAAGATAGCCCTTTGGAATTTTGTAAGAGCATTAAATAGCCTAAAATGTAATACAACATAAGCATAAGTACCTTAGGAACAAGTGAAGGTGGTCTTCTCCTGGTCCTCATGATCAATGCTAATATGGTTGTAACCACTAAAGCCATCCATAAAGGCAAAATATTTCTTCCCTGCTAGTGTGTCCAACACCTGATCAATGAAGGGTAGAGAAAAATGATCCTTTTTAGTTATTTTATTAATTTTTCTATAATCTATGAATACATTCCATTCTCCATTTTTCTTTGGGTAAATTTCCAATGGTGAAACCCATTCACTATCTGAGATGGGATATATAAATCCAATGGTTAGGATTTTCTATAATTCCACTTTGATTTTTTTTTCTAAGAGATGGATTCATCTTACATTATGGTTGTCTAATTAGTTGGCACTCTTCTTTGATATAGATATGATATGTGCATGTTTTTATGTTGATTCCTTGCATATCCTCATAATCTTATGCAAAATCATGTTGGCTTGCATGCAACATGTTGACTAGGTGTTTTTCCTCATTTGACTCTAACTTGATATTAATAAGTAATGTTTTTCCTTGAGAGATTTTAATTTATTGTGAGAGTGATTTCATCATTTCTATATTGCTAATGTATCTGGTTTGGTTGTAACTATGAATTAGCATCAGGTGTAATATTTCTTGTATATATTCATCAAAATTATCTTTTTCCCAAAGGCTATAAAATGGGCACTCAACAAATTGTAGGTGGTTGAGATCTATAGAATGAATTTGGTAATTATTCTAGAGAAAATTAGAGAGAATTTTATCTTATTCCTAATCAACCAAGGTGTGTGCATGGTATATGGTGAATACAACAATTGAATGAGGTTGTTCTACCTCATCTTCTTCTGCCCATAATGTATGCTCTAGTGCCAAGGTTGGCTATGTTGGGGGATAGAGGACTAACTTATTATTGTGTTTGCCATTGAAAATCAACATGTCACCCAATTTGTAGCTGATGAATGCATCAAATGTGGCAAGCCAAGGTCACACTAAGATAAGTGGATATCCACATAAATTAGGCTTTGGATGTAGCACAATGAAATCTACAAGATACTCCTAAGAATCTATAGTAATAATAATATCTTCACTAACTCCTTTTGGTTTGACTGGAGACCTATCTGCCATTTGTAGTATTTTAGATGTGGGATGAATATTATTTAACTATAGCTTGTTCATGGTTTTAGTTGTCATTATATTTATTATAGCCCCTAGGTCTATCAATGTATTGGATAACTACTAATCATAGATCTAAATTGTTACTACTAGGCATCTTGGATCTAAATATTTCTTTGGTACGGTGGTTCCCAGCATAATGTCTACTACGTAGCCAATCACATGTACTATATTGGGATCCTTCTTCTTCCTTCTAGGTTTACATATACATAAGTATCTGATAACTTTGAAATATATGGGCACATCTATGATAGTTTGAAAGAAGGGAATTTCAACATAGAGACTTTTGAGCTATCCTAGGAAATCAAATTCAAGCTCAATTACATGGTGTTGAAGGGTAAGATTTTTTTTTAAATATTGGAGCTATTTCATCAATATATTTACTTTTTGGTTCAGAGATTTCTTGTAGTGGTGAAGGCGGGTTAGCATGATCTTCTAGATTTTCCTGATTTGAGTCCATTATTATGGGTGGGGTTGGAGGTGGTATAAATTTCCTTAAACACGGGTGAACTTCATTTATGTTCATTATATATGTTAGGTAATTGACAAGTTCAATATTGAATGTTGGTTAAACTAACTTATTTATAGGGTTCTACATGGGTTGGGCAGGGAGCTTATTAGACTTGGGTGCAGCTTGTGTATTGGGAATAAGAGTAGGAGGTTGTTGATGCTTCTATGGAGGGAATCATCCCTAGTGGTTTCCCCAAGGCTAATTAGGTTTCTAGGGCTGTTGCCACTAGTTTTTGAAGGATGGGCCTTGGGGTGGTTACCAATCTTGTATCCAAGGTGGGGATACATTTTGTGGAGCCTTCTAAGAGGTTGTTGGGTAGCTTGTCTGAGGTGGCTTCTATTTAGAATTAGGAGGTGGGACATGCATCCATGGACTAGTCCAGTTATGGGTAGTATTTGCAAATTATGAATTAAAGGAGGTAGAATTTTTAAGAGGTGGATTTTATCCCATACTTGGATAAAGTGGTTATTGAACCCATGGATTTCTTTGTGTAATATAGAAAACTTGGTCTCCATCTTTTCTTATAGCATGTATCTCTATTGTTTCTAGTTCTTCAACTGTGATCTTAGCTACTTTAGCTCAAACCTCATGACACCTATAATTTATTTTTCTCTTCTTATAATTCAGATAATAAATGGTCAAAGCTTGATCCAAAATTGCTTATTTTTTCCTTGAGCGTGAGTTATCTAGTTGGGTGGCCAAGTGACTAATGATATCCTATTTCATGTCTTGTAACAGGTTACTAACTTTATATTTTGATAAGCCACTTGTAGCTATAAGTGGAAGCTTGTTGCCCCTAACTTTTTTTATGATAGACCTAGAATAATTCTTTCTCAACTCTTTGATGTCTATAAATGTCAACTAGAAGATATATCCCCTACTCATTAGGTCGAAAGGTTATAGACAATCTTATCATACTCCTTTTAGGGAGATGAGTTTTAGAGGTTCTTCTCCTAGTTTACTTTGCTTGAATTTTTGTACACTGAACATGAACCATTTAACATAGTCTTCCAAAGATTCATCCCTTTTTTGAGTCATCTTGAAGATGTCATTTATTCTATAATTTCTTCCTCGTCCATATTATTGATACTTAGCTAGAAATTTATTTTTCATGTCCTCCTAAGTGTGAACTAAATTACTCCCAGTCCCATGAACCAATGAAGTGCTAAGTCTTTGAGAGTGGATGGAAAAAGTTTCAATTTATATGCATCTTGCTTGTAGTCATAGCTTCTATAGAGAACGTCAAATTCAAATAAAAAGGTGTCTGGGTATTTTGATAATGTACCTCTAAAATTAGGCAAGGCTGAGGGTGGGATATTTTTCATTTGTGTTACACTTATTGCATTTAGAATAAGAAATTTAAAAGTAACTATGACTAGAGTCCTATTGTAATGAACTCATCTATTCATGATGGCTTTTCTTATGATATGGATACCAGAGGTATTCAAGATCATGTCTTCAAATTTTGTATCAATCCCTTCACCATCACGATAGTAAATGTTTATCTGTTGATCCATAGCCTTTTTTCTAGATGAGAAATCTAAATATTTTTCTGATTTTTCTTTGATTTTGTTCAAGAAAGTGTTGTTGAAATGTTGTTCTGATGTTACTTTTTGGAGTGTTTGGTTTGTGAAGTTATTCTCCTTCATTTCTCCTTACTAACTCAGCTAATGCTTCCTCTACTTTTGTTTCTTTTTTAAAAGTTAATAGTAATTCTTATACAAGTTACTTCCTTTAGTTTGTAGTTTTTTCTTCTTCAAGAGCCCTCTGACTTATGGTATATTTTTAAATAGGATTCTTAGTTGCTACAAGTATTTGTGGTTATCTCTCGGTAGTAACTTATTGCTTGTTTGGTAGGAATCCCCCTCAAGAATCTCTTTCTCTCTACATAAATGTTGTGCCACACCTTTCAATTGTCCTATCCCTTCCTACATAGGATTAGTTTCTTTTTTTTATTTTTCATGTGTTCCAAGGGGTTGTTTTAGAATAAACAAAAAGTACAATAAAAGAGTGTGGAAATAAATATGACTAAAATTAAACTTTTACTTCTAGAAATTAGTAAAGTTATCTACTGAAAGTAGGAAAATTACTCTAAAAAGTAGTAAAATGAAAATAGAAAAATTAAAGGAACACTTTACAAAAAATAAATCACTCTTATAGGAAAGTAAATTCTTAAAAAACCATGAACTAAGTAAATTAAAAGATTACAAAGAGGCATTCAAGGTTATACACCATCAACATACAGAAACTTAGACATCTATCATAAGACACCATAGTGTCCTCACTCAACTTCACTGGCAATGGTGCCAAAATGTTGTGCAAACTTATTACCTAGTTAATACTAGATTTTTGAGTTTGGTTAACATTAATTTTCAATCTAGGTTGAGTATTCTTTTCAAATATGTTAGCACTATATATTCATTATTGATTCATAAATTAACTTGCTTTACTAGTTATAGTACAATAAACTTTTATTAAATTCACCAGATAGTTATATTATGAAATTATTATAATAGAAATACAAAAATATTTCACACTTATGAATCACACATGCATCAAAATTTATATAATCAAACTAATAATGAGATCAAATTACACAACATACTTAATTAAGGAGAGTCATGATCTTCACTGTAACTCTTTCTGAGGGAGCCCTTCCTCATTCAGAACTGAGTTCCAACCCTTCTCTGAGAGATTTGTAAAAGATTCTTACAGAATCAACCTTCTCATTACTCAGATCTGTAGTAATTAAAGATTGATACATAAGATTACAATATTCATAATGTAATGACTTCTATAATTATACTACTTTATTATCATCTATCCAACTCTTAATCTAATCTAGGTTCTGCATTAAATACAAAAAGTAGTTTATTAGCTTTTAACCAAAAACACTAAACAAGGGAAAAATACAAATACTTAAGAATTGTCCCAATCAACCTTTAGGTAGTTAGTAACTAAAGTTACTTGTTTTAGGCCTAACTAGGTAAATGACAATGTATATTATTTTTCTATTTTACTTCATTTTGTCTCCTTCTCGTTATCATTATCTTTCTCATCTTTGGTAGCACATCCAAGTTCCTTTTATTTAGAAAGTCCATACAAAATCTATAGTCCTTTTCAATCATTCATTCGGTTCCCAAGATAGTTGGATGTGTCCTTAAGATCTAATCACAATAATGATTTTGCTTTATGTAGTGATTATGGGTAACCTATAGGTTGAAGCCTACAGTTATTGTGGGCAATCTACAGTAGTTATGGGCAACATGTAGGTGGAAGCCTATAGTTGTTATGGGTAATTTTTAGTGGCTATAGATAACCTATAGGTGGAAGTATACAGTTACTACAGGAAATCTACAGTGGCTATGGGCAACTTGTAGGTGGAATCCTATAGTTGTTGTGAGCAACCTATAAGTGTTATGCCCAAACAAGATTCATGCAGCATTACGTTACCCTTAAAGTGTTTTTTAAATAAATTTACACAAGTATAATCTAATCAAATAAAAATCATCATTAATTCATATGCACACATAAAATCATAAATTCATTCATTTGTATGAGTCATGGATGGTTATGGGGATTTACATAGAAAAAAACATATACTAGGTATGGATGAGGCTATAAAATAGAGAATGGTAATACAAGTGTTCAAGTGTATATGTCTGACCAATGTGTGTGAGATCAAGTGACTTATATTAGAGTAAGACTAATTAGGCTTAATTAAGTGTGTTAGATAATTAGGTGAATAAACAAATGAAAGATCACATTGAGGAGTAGAAGGATGTCATGTAGACCATCAGAGGGGTGTAAAAATACTATTGTTAATATCTAAAAAGAGATATGATTATGAATTTTAAGGTCATATGACCTAATTATTCTTGAAGAGACCTAGTTGAGTGAAGGAGTTTAGAAGGTAATTTGATAGGGATAGAAGAGAGAGAAGAGCTAAATAAGGTGATCATCATTTTTTTTAATGAAAAATAAGGTTTTTAAAGGTGATCAATACAATTATGTGGTTAATTCAGTGCTAATTCATCCAGGGGGTTGGTGCTTCCTTGCAAGTGGGTGTTTGCTAAAGCCTAGTTGAGTTGGTGCTTAGCTAGTTAGGGTTGGTGTTAGGGTTGGTAATCCATGTGGAGTTGGTGCTTCACTAAATTTGGTGTTTATCTTATAGTATTGTAGTTAATTTATGAATATCAATAGGTTTTATTCCCCTTGAGATTTTCCCACTTATATGATGTGTTATCTTATTTCATGCTCTTGTATGGTTGCTTATGTTTGTTAAATCTATGTACTTGTATGAATGGCTGATAAGTGTCAAGTTGAATTGAAAGAATATTTTGAAGATTGATTCACCCCCTCTTATTTATTGTGCTTCCAACACCCCTATTCATAGTCTTAGCTATAATATTTTGATCCGATTTGTTTCCATATTCCACTTCCTTCTAATACTCCCTTAAATCTTCAATACCATCTTCAACATCAATAAAATCCCCAACTAAAACTCCCATCTTACTCTGCATGTCTGATTTCCCTTGATTTCCTTATTTCCCGTAACTAATTCTTGTGGCTTCATACTCTTTCCTTCATCCTCATTGATCCTAATTTCCATAGATTTCTTAATGGTCTCAATAACCCTACTCTAACTCCCAGGTTATTTTATCCAAACTTTTTAATTTTTTATAATATCAACATGCCCCTCCTCTGTATTTTCTTTATGGGGTTGAGGAATGTCTAGGTTGATTTGATGAATTCCCTTAAAATATTTAAAAATGAGGTAAATCACCCCCTCATATCTTGGCATTGAGTAATTTCCATGTTTAAACTTTATTATCAACACCTCCATTGATTTTAGAATAAAAAATGGAAGACTGAAGGGCACATCATGCCTAAAATAGTTGAACATTTTAAACAAGGACCATCTGACTACATTTTACCTACCTTCTAAGGTAACATACTACATTAGATGAAATTTAATCTTTGCATACATCTTGGGCAAGGATTCTTGATCAAAACCATTGTGAAGTAACTCCAATTGCTCTCCCTCCTCAAGAAAAGCCTCTTCTTTTATTAGTTAACAATACAAGGTCGATTGAGATGACTCTGTCAACTAAAACTTTAGAATATTTTAGGTTTAGATCAACTATGTATACACATCCTTTCTACCATTTATTAAATATAGTTAGATTTAGTCATTCATTTGTACTTCTTTATAATATGTTCTTCCACCATTCTACTTGAAGAGTCATTGCTTATGGTTTACACTTGGAGAAGAATTTTATCCTTGGTAAAGTCTTAGATGTTTTTGACTTTCTTACTGATCTTTACAAACCATAAAAACCTATTACAAAGAACCAATGGTTAAGAGAGAGATTGAATCTCGACAAGTTCATCTTCAAAGTAAGTATCTCTAACTCTTACTCCTCTATTTTAGTATATAGAAGTAGTATAATTAATGAATTTTGACTGTATTTCTCTCTAAATGCATTAGGGTTATATCTATATTAACTTAATTAAGATTCCTCTGTGCATGTTTACTTTTATGTTTAATACCCCCATTTTTTGCCACAAGCTTTGGTGAGCACTAGGTTAGATTTTACTTTACTTTGTCATTTACTTTGTGAATAAGAAAAATTAGGACCTAGCTAGGGTTAATTCATGGTATTACATGAATAGAAGATTTGGAACCCTCTTTAGTGATATTATTCTGGTAAGATACCCCTTGGTTAGGTCTAGCATATCCATATTGGTCATGACCCCGATTGTCTAAATATACCAACAAGCAGAAGGGTAAGTGTGATTTATCTTCTCTGAGATAGGATTGATTTATAGATCAGCTTCACCTTCCCTTGTATACATTTTGGTGAACCCAACATTAATCTAACCCTTGTAGGTTTTATTTCACGTAATTCATTTATTATCATCTATTATATATTTTTTCTATAGTACTATATCAAACCTATCAATATAGTCTAACAATTTGTTCACAACTTTAACACATAGTCACTTTTATCCACTATATCTTTCTCTATACAGTGCTTCTCTAACAATCTAGATAGATTAGCTCAACTCAGTTCTCTTTTTCAACCATAGTTTTTAGAGATAGTTGACCCAATCAACTTTAGTAGTAAGTCATTTTTAGTATACAGGTTTTACAGTCTTCATCTACCCAGTCAATTTTGTTAGCATAATATAAATCATCATTTGAGCAACACAACATAAAATTATGAAATTCAACTTCTTCAAAAATTATCATGTTAATTCTTACCTTCTTAGTCATTTCTATTCTTCATTTACAATCTTGATTTTCATAATTTTTCTTCTGTAATATTGTAACCCTATAGTGAACTGGGTCAACTATATTGGCATAGTTCCATAATTTTATTTCTTATTTGTAAGACTTAATTGACCTATTTTATTATTTTCTTCTAAATATTTCTTCCACATATAGCATCGACCCAGTCGACTCTATATTTTACTGTTTGTGTACAGTGTCACATAAAATAAGTTTATACTCTTCAAAAATAAAGGAATTAATCTATATTAATAGTAATTAATCCACTTTTTATTTTTGTTACTTAATTTCTTAGAATAAAAATCATAGAATAAATAATATGTTTTAAATTTATCGATTTAGTCACATTATTTATCTTTTTCACACACTTCCAAATCACATAACACTAAAAATCATTAAACAATTTCTTCATAAGGTATACCTACTTAAATTTCATCACCAAGGGTGAAGCCCACTTGGTTTTATAGCCATGTATACATATGTGGTTGATGTTATATATTGGTAAAGCACTTGACACCCTTATCATTTTAGGATTGTGAAGTGAGGGGGTAGGCCCCAATACCATACTAGTACCTTCACCAATACAAATCTCTTTCAAACTAAACTACCTGAAACTATGCATAGATTTCTTTCTAATTTTTTATTTATAGCCAAATCCATATCAAATTAATTTCAAAATTTATTATAACTTAAAATGACCACATAGATTATCATTTACATTTTAGTTTTGTTGTTTGTTGTTTGTTGTTTGTATTACAAAACTTGTACTAGCCATCATTGGTACAAGGTTTATGCTATGTGATACAATTAGATAAAACACATTTATCTAATTTAATTTTTTCTCAATTGAATTTTCCTAGTTATTTTTAAAAAAAATCCCTATCTTCTAAACATAGTTGACCCCATTGACTCATTCTCTTACAAGTTGCTTGTTCTATTTATGTTTAGTACATATTCAACTTATCTGATTGTGTGTCTTTTAGAATCCCTTAGTTTTACCATCTAAAAAACATAGTCAAGTAGTTTGAATATGTATTTTACATCTTATTCTGTTGACCTTTCTTATAGACTCTGTCAACTCTGTACCTCTTGGTTGATACTATTCTATCTTTGGCTGACTTTGCTCTTATTTTTCACTTTTTTTTATCTTAGATTTTTTTTACCAACATTTTAAAATCCCCTATCATAATTTTTTTGGATAACCTAAATCCATTTAGACAATATATGAGATGTTTTTTTCTTCACGCCTTTGCTACCCAAGAGGATCCTCACTCTTGAAGTAATTTTTCTCATCCCTCATCTTTAGACTAAAATATGGTCCAAATTACTCCAACTAATGATATTGATGGATCAAATCCATTTTACACTTCTCAAGATAATTCTCTCTTTAAATCACCATATTAAATTGTGGGGGCAATTAACACAAGCCTAACCAACAACCCCATAGGAAACCTCATAAACACCAACAATCACCTCCTAGTATTCCTCCTCCTAGAAACCCTCCCCCTAATACCAATTTGGGTAATGTTCTTCCTACCAATCTTAAAAATCCACCTCCCAAAACCAATATACCAGTTGATACCACTCAAATTATTGGACAAATAGTGCAACAAATGAACATCATGAAAACATATAATACTTCTCAAAAGATTCAAATGCAATAGCATTTCATAAACATGGCTAATCGGCCTCTTATTTTTCTTCCCCAAAATAAACAAAATTTCATACCTCCACCTCTTAAATATGCCATAGGAAATATCATTCTCCAACCTATTATGCACAATAAAATGCTTCAAAACATTTAAAATGAGACTTTAGCCCCCTTCATTATTTCTATTGATATTGGTAATATATCTCTAACTATTAAATATGATGGGACTAAAGACACCACATATTTCCTTAAAACATTCGATAATATTTATAAATATTGGATTCAAACTAATACATTTGCTAGTACCAAACTCTTAGTTAAAACATTCACATGTGATGTATTAGAATGGTATAACCAACTCTCTCAACATTTTATATGGAAACTTGACGATTTAGTCAATCTCTTAGTTTAGGAATTTCAACACAATGATCTTGAAAATTATCTTAGCTATTTCATTAATGTTAAATAATCCCCTTTTGAATTAGCTCATAATTTTATCAAACATTGGAAATTTTTTACTCAAAAAATCAATCACAACATGAATAATGATAAATTTTTTAAACTCTTCATAACTTATTTAACACTTTCCCTTCAATACAAGGTTCAAAAGTTTACTCCCCAAACTCCAAATGATGATATCAATCGAGCTAAGCAACAAGACTTTCTAATGAAATAGTTTGAACCCAACACTAAAACCATCAAGGGATCTTTCCAAAACTCCACCAATGCAATCACTGACAATCCTCCTCAAATAAAACCAAGAGTATCCAAAATGGGTAATCCCCAAGCTTTCCATCCACATATTAATTTAGCCTCTAGGGCTTCTTGCAATGCCCATCCACATATCACTTCAGACTTTGGGGCATCTTTTGATGCCCATTCATACATCCAATTACGCATTGGGGCATCTTATGATGCCCACTCTTAAACTAAATTTCATAATAACAACCAAATTCAACTTCAAGAAACCTTTCGAAACACATAGGCTTGAGTTTCACATGCTCATATTTGATATAGACTTAGCATAGAATTTTCTTATTATGTTTGTCTCATAATTATTTATCTTTGTGAAAGGATCTCACCCTCTACAATAGTCTATTTTTACACAAACTTTAGTTCCTTCCCTTGGTCCTTTGGTTTATTTCTTTTATGAGTTGCATTGAATTACCATGGATAGGACCCACTTTTCCTCATGAATTCTTTTTTCTTTCATACATTAATTTTTAATATCAAGTTTGTTATTTTCCAATGCTTTTTACACCCACTTGGGTTTTTATTTTGTGATTTTCAGTGTAAGACCATGGATAGGACCATTCTCTCCTCAAAAATACCATTTTTCACATACTGTATCCACCCACTTTGTTTTCTCTTTTATGTGTTATAGTGTAATACCATGGATAGGACCATACTCTCCTCATAAATCACCATATTATTTCAAAACATCTTTATTAAATAGAGTGTTCTTTTTCTATAGTGTTAAGAAATGGTTACAAGTTTGTGATCCCATATTCTCAGCTTCAATTTTTATTTATTTTATAGATAAAATTTGTAAAACAAACTATGCTATCTATTTCCATACACTTACATTCATTCTTATGATAAGGAATCATACTTACCTATCTTTGTACCCTTTTTTCACTTTATCACATTTTTTGTGATTTGAATCAATTGAAATTGTTTCATGTTCATTCTTCTTGATTTCCTTTCCTTTCCTTTCATTATCACTTTATCTATTTATTTATAGTTATTTTATGCTTTAAAATACTACAATTTATTTATCTTCAATGTTGTGGGTTGCTATGTTCTTTTCCCAAATCACCATCCCATGCTATACATGTGTGGCATGTGATAAGTTTTGAGTGGGGCATATGTATACACATAATATTTTTAAACTTTATCAATTAATGATGCTTTCTCTCTTGTAGGAACCTATTGAGTCTAAATCTCTCTAAGTGCATGCCTTAAAAGGTGCACTAGGAAAGGGGTGGGCACACCATTGGTGCTTCACAAGATTTTTATCTCCTATAACACCACTTGTAACCAATACAAACATCTCCTATACACTTCCCTAAGCTTTAACACTTCCCTTACACACTCCTCCAATCAATTCACCACCTTAAACAACCCCTACCTAAGCCAAAAAATGTTTTTGACATTTATCTAATAAATTCATTCTAGGCTAACCCTGTACTTAAAATATATTAACATGTTATGGGACTAGGTCAATCTCGATCGACCCATTCCAAGACCTAACTACTTTTATTAATTAACGATACAAGGTCGGTTGGGCTAACTCTATCGACTAAAATTTTGGAAAAGTTTAGGGTTAAATCCAGCTATATATACACATCCTTTCCACCATTTTTTAGAGAGAGATATAGTTAATCATTCATTTACACTTCTTTACAATTTGTGCTTCCACCATTCTACTTGAGTAGTCATTACTTAGGGCTTACACTTGGAAAGGAATCTTTTCTCATGAAATTTTTTTAGATGTTTTTGCCTGTCTTAGTGATCCTTAAAAACCATAACAACCTCTTATAAAAGCACCATTATCCAAGCGAGAGATTGAGTCTTGATGGGTTCATCTTCAAGGTAAGTATCTCTAACTCTTACTCCTCTATTTTAGTAATGGATTTTAAATGTATTTCTCCCTCTATGCATTAGGTTTATATCTATATTAAATTAATTATAATTCCTCTATACATATTTAATTTTATGTTTATTACCCCCATTTTGTGTTACAAGATTTGGTGAGCACTAGGTTAGATTTTACCTTACTTTGTGAATAGGAAAACACAGGATCTAGATAGGTTTATTACATGATGTTGCTTTATGAGAGGATTTGGAACACTATCAAACGATATTGTTAGGGTAATTGACCCATTGGTTATGTCTAGCAGATCCAATTGGTCATAATCCTGATTATCTAAATATACCAACAAGTGGAAGGGTAAGTGTGATTTATCTTTTTTGAGCTAGGATTGACTTGTAGATCAACTTCACTTTTCCTTGTATACACTTTGTTTTAAGTGTTATATTCCATTCACACTTTCTTAAATCCATATTTGATGATATCTAATATTCAATTCTATGTTTATTAAGTGCCTTGATTCACTTAAAAAATCCATCAAATCATCCATCAGAGGAAACATAAATTTGTAATTATAAAGATTTATCTAGAATCAATGCACATTCTTTATTTTTCATTGTTATTTAGTACCAAACACTATTGGCATTGAACATGGTCTTAGTATTTCTCTTTTTAGTTCTTTATCTAGCATATCATGTTTTTATGTCTTCACCTCCTCATTCTCCATAGGTGTCAACATATATTCTACCTTATTCAATAAACTAGATCTATGCAATGACTAGTGCTCCTCATGGGTCCCAATACTTCTAGAAGATCATCAAAAATGATATCCTCATACTCACCCAAAAAATCCATCACTTCTCTTATAAAATAACTTGCCTTCCCTACTATCCCAGCTTGAATTTTCATTATAATTAAAACAATACATGTTTTCTCTTTCTTCCCCTCTTTCAATAATTATTTTCTAAAAACCAAAAAATATATTTGTATATGGTCTAATTCTTATCCTTTTTTTTTAAATGGGCTCAAATTATACTTCTTATCATCCTTCACAAAAGTGTAGGTATTAATCCTACCATCATGTATAACCTTTTTATCAAACTGCCAAGACTTTCCCAAAAATACATGACAAACATCCATAGGCATGATATCACACACAATTTTATATTTATATAACCTAATCAAAAAATTAACCAAAAAATTCTCATTTAGTAAAAATTAGTGTCCATTTAAAAATTTAGATACTTTATATGGATTTGGGCATGTGATCCTCTTCAAACCAAATTTCTCTACCATCTCATTCAATGCAATATTATCTGTGATACCACCATCGCCAACAAATTTTTAGTTCTTACCTTGATACTTGTATATGGTTCTAAAAATATTATTTCATTCCACTAGTTCATCCCCATCTTTTGTTAGTTTTAGAAAAATTCTCTTCATCTTAAGAGCTTCTCCATGTTTTTATTCTTCTATATGAATAGGAAATACAAAATTTTCCTCGTCTTATTGTGAAATATGATTTTTCACTTCATTTATTCTACCACTATTATAAAATGCCTTAAAACATTCAAATCCTTTATGTCCAGCTCTCCACATTCAAATAATTTTCCTATGAATCCTATACCAAACTATCCTCTTCCTCTAGAAGACTACCCTCTACCTGTTAATGTTTTAGTTTGACTTTATCAAGTGTTTGCTTCACCTTCATGAGTTTTCTACCCACATCCATTATTTACTTTTCCTCTTCCCCTAGATAAATTTCTTCTACCTTTTGTTGTGTTTTTTTGCCTTCTAGACAACTTATCATAAGATTTTGAAGCACACTAGTATGTTTCATTTCCAGAACATAATTTTATCATTTCAAACTCATCTTATATCAAAATACGAAGACCATTCATATACCTTAATATATTTTATGCATCATACTCAACATGACAAACTTGAATGGTAAGCTTTTAAACTCCTCTATATATATTTTATACTAATATCCTTTAGCCTCATATTCTAAAATTTCATGAACAAACTTGGTTGAAAGTTAATAAGTAAAACTTACTCTTTAGTTTTACAAACATCATGTCCCATGTTATTATTTTCTACTTTCCTCTTCTAACTCTTTCCATTTGCACATGGTCCCAACACAACGATGCATATCTTTTCAAAATTTTACATGTAAAATTCACTTTATTTGGATCTTCCATATATTCATGTTCAAAATATTGCTCCACCTTAGTGATCCAATCGATAAGTTATTTAGGACACAAGCTACCAGAGTAGATAGGGGAGTCCAATCGTGGTTTACTTCCCATTTTAGCAATGGAATTTTGAAATCTATCTACTAGTTCAAATACAAGTTCCTCCATCTAAATATTGGGCACTTTTTATTCTTCATTTTCACTAGCATTCACAATAACTCCTCTACACTACACAATCTTCATAGATTCCAAATAATCTTGGATTCCTCTCATCAAATTTTCCAAATATACAATACATGTTTCTCTTCCCACTCTTCCACTAGGAGCTCCTCTATTTACCATTTATGTTCTTCAACAAAATAAGATTCTTTTTCACAATCTTTAACTCACTCTACAAGAGCCTCATACACATAACCCAACAAGGAAAAACATTGACTTGATAATAATTGGTGCAATTGTAGTTAGGTTGTCAAATAAACAATAGCCTTAGACATTGTAGCCTATGTTTGACACTCATAAATGGACAAACACATAGGCTATGGATAAAAAGAAACAACTAGACATCATCTTTATTGTTTCAATGAGAAAATTTTAATGTGCACACAACAAAACAAGTATAGTCTTATTTAGATTACAAATGCATTCATTTTAAAATCTTAGTCCACTCATGGACATGGCTCAATCCTATATTTATTTAATCGCACTTGCGCATTATAACAAGTATTTTATTACAACTCTCTAATGTCTTCTATAAAACTTGTTCACCAATCTCAAGCTATTTAACTTTTTGAATTGTTGAACTCTCTAATATTTATTGAGGCATTACCTAATAATTATTATGTAAGTCTAAATGCTTCCATTTTTATTTTCAAGATGTTTCATCTTGACTTTGTGAGTTTTCATTTTCCATTAGTTATGTGGCTTCTCTATCATGTGCATGAAACTTTGACAAGTGTGTTGGAATACCCCAAGTACTACATATGACATTAAGCATGATGCGACCTGGCATAAAGTGTCCACATGATTATTATATATTTTAGGAGATTTTCATAGAAACATTTTTGTGTGTCATGTTTCAAGTTTTGCACCACTTTTTGAATCTACCCATAGGATGTATACTTGGCACAAGATCGAATGGTGCACTATGGCATGTTAGAGTTTTACATAGAAACATTATTACACATCATATTTTTCAAGTGATGTGCCATTTGCTGAGGTTGTCTAGAAGTCATATACATGACACAAGATGTCATTATATATTATGGCATGTTTTATGGTTTTACATATAAAGATAGTGGTTCATCATGTTTTCACATGTTGTTCTACTTTCTTATGCTACACAGATGTTATGTACATAGCATGAGATGGCACAATGCACATATTGTGTAATGAATCTTCATGTAGAATTATAATTTTGCATCATGTTTTCAGGTGTTGCACCACTAAGAAAGGGTGTGAGGCATATTTTGGTGATTGTTTGATGATTAAAGAGATAATATGAACCTCTTGATGTGGTTCAAGAGTGTATTGTAGTTGATTTAAACACCGAATGCGTACATGCACTACTTATTATAGCTTATGTTTTTATTGATGCAATATTTACTATGAACCTAAGTGTTCCTACATCAAAACATATTATTATTTTCAAATATTCATCTAAAATTTTAGTTTATAGTTTCACTCTCAAACCTAATGTATATTTAACTAAATGAATTCTTAAAAAATATATTACTTCTTGATTAATTATAGAATTTATTCTTATTGATATTACATTTTTTCAATTTTAATGGAAAATTTTGAATTTAGACATGAAATAAAATATACTAAAGTTTAGAAAAAATAGAAATTTAAAAAGACCTAAGGTTTGAAATCAAGTAAAATAGAGAAACACATTCAAATCTATGCACAACAATTAAACATGTGGAGGAAGGGGATTCACCACAATATGAAACCATAGGAAACATCTATAGTGTGGGTTCGCCAATTTATATAATAAAAATGAATTACCTTTATTTAAACTTTAAAAAATGTGAAATATAGTAATTATAATGCATAATTATTATTTTAAACTAATTATATAAGAAAATAGGGGAAATATGAGGTTCTTAGTCGAGCTCTGAATATCTACCAGGTAGCTATGAAGACATTTTGTTAAAGCTCTAAATATCTACCCAAGTAGCTTCAAAGATCTGTGTAAGTAGCTCCAAAGATGCTCTATCAAGCTATGAATATATTCTATTGAATCTCTAAAGAAGAGGTTATATAAGGATACTTGATCATGTATATGAGGTTATGGTGTACTTAAGATAATGTCAAGATAATCCTATAGGGATAAGGCCTTAAGCCCAAATCTACAACTAGACTAGTTCTAGACCTTGCCTAACCTAATGAGGTGTCATGAGGTATTGTCAAGGCAAATGAAGGATGTTTGACATTGTTTTAGAATGTGGGATATTGTGTTAGCATGTAAGTGAGGTGGAAATAGGTTTGAAGGTCAGTTTCAAGACCTAATATGACTTGCATGTCAAATTCTAGAGAGCAAAAAAGAAAGCATGGCATAATGGGGTATCAAGTTCATTTTTCAAGGCAAGTATGCACAGTTGAGATTTTTTAGATGTGTGATATGTTATCCTAGGTGTATTCATGAAGTTTTAGGTAAAATTTTGAAATAAAAGTCTTGAAAAAGTGTTTTAAGGTATCTTGAGTGCACATAATGAAGAGCTATCTACATGGGAAGATTTTTAAGTGCTCGTTGGCATGTGTAGCATATACATGAGAACCTAAGATGCTCATGATATATGGGAAATTATCCTAGATAAAATTTCTAAGAATTGGTTTCTATAATTATTATTTTTAACCAATTATATAAGAAAATAGGGGAAATATGAGGTTCTTATCTTGTTTATACACTAAATAAAATAGGAGAAATAGGAGTTTTTTTAAATCTTATGTGTTATTATAAATTTGATTCTGTAATATAGACCTAGAAATTTGCACCTAAAACTATGAAACCATTTGCATTTAAATTAGAGCTAAATAGAATAAGATTCCAAGAATGTACCAACACTCCTTGTAGATGATTTCCTACCTGAATTCAAACATTTTGGGCTTATTACATGATTTTTGTCTTTCACTCCTTTCCCTAATTTCACGTGCTGTGATTCTTGTCTTCCCACAATGAGTTAATTCCACTTGACCCAGAGTGTTAAGGAGAATAATATCAAGGGGAGTGCATTATGGTTTGGTTGCTGGAATGAACTAAATAGTCCTCTAATAGTCAAACCCCTTGGATTGAAACATGATGTCGATAAACAAAAATTCTAGAATAGAAATACCACTGGTATGTGCACCAAAGTGCGTCATAATAGAATGTTAGCTTAGACAACGATCAATACTCTAATGTTGACTTTATGATCAAACGAACTACAACCACTATCTATTTGTAGCTGACTTGAATTCAAACTTTGAATTTATTCATGTGCATGACGATTTCTAACGACTAAAAATGAGAAAGGTGGGTAGGCCCATCTAGTTAAAAGAGACTAAAAAAAGATGCCATGACTATACGAATAGTGTAAATGATTAACTATCAAAAAATCTAATTTTTGGGTTTGTTGGCATGCATTTGCTCTTTTGTTTATTGTCGTAGTTTTGTGCATTCTGACTAATGTCTTCCCAAAATGAACTAGTTATGCTTAAACTAAAGTGTTAATTAAAACAAAAATTCAAAAGCTTACATTAGGATTTGAAAGGTTAGTGTGAACTTGATGGCCCTCTAATAGTGAGACCCTTTATATTGGAACCAGTTGTTGATAAATAAAATTTTATATTAGAAATAATTCCAGTATGTGCATCTTCCATAGAAGAATGTTATCTTAAACAATGATAAATGCCCCAGTGTTGGTTTGATGATGAAACGAACTACAATACTTATTTATTAATAGGTGATTTGAATTCAAACTTTGAACATATTTGCACATGTGTCGACTTCTAATAATTAAAAATGTAAAACACTAAAAGATGCGAATGAGGCCATCCAACAAAAAAGAAGCGACAAATAAAGATAGCAATACCATACTTATAATATTGACATAATATAAAAATCGTACCAACAATCCTAATAAGGTTTCAGGTCCTACAAATCATTCTAACATTAGAGTCAAAAAAATATCATATAAAAGTTAGCCCAAAAATGAGAAAAAAGGCTTAAAGCTTGTGGATTTGATAAAGAGCCAATTTAACCAAATTAACTATACCCACCCAATCCTCAAACATATGGGGCTAAATAAAGCCTTGGGACAATTTTAAGTGCCAAGAATTAGACACAAAATAATATTTGCTTTTAGAAAGAAAAGACAAAACATAAAATGTCGAGCCAAACACTTTATGAACTTACGAGTTGCACGGGCACTCTCAAAATAGATTACCTTGTCGAGTGACCACACCCAATTCTAATAATGAAGTAATGACTCTGGCCAAATTATTTTCCCAATGTTGTGTTGGAAAGTGAGTTGATTATGTAATAGTACCCTATGCTTTTTAGGCAATTATTTGCGGAGATTATAGAATGGAAAATTGGAAAATAATGATTGCATCTTCCTATGCAAGTACAAATAGTTTTGTGTTGATAAAATAACACTAGATGTACTTACCCCATAATTATGACGGGGATAAAATTCATTGCCAATGTTCAAAAGTTTTAGTAGATTGCTCCTTTTATGAGTTAAATAAATAACTCTAAAAGCCAACATTAATCATAATTATTATATTATGACATACTTTACATGTTTAATAGCATGGAAGGGATTTAGAAATTAGGGTTTTTAAAAAATTAAAGAATAAAAAAATTAAATTTGAAATATTGTAACATGTAAATTTCGATATACAAAGAATTGATTTTTTCTAATTTAACTTTTAAAAATTGAATAATATTTATTTTATTTATTTTATTTAATATTCAGATTTAGCTTTATTTTATTTTAATTAATATTTTTTTTTAAAAAATAGCAAAAATAATTATTATTTATCATCATCCACGCGTCATCCACACCAATCAAATTAGATGATATGAAACTTGTAAGCATCCAAATAAAAAACAATACATTTACCAATTAAAGTGGGTCCATAAGGGGGACAAACTTTGAGAATAAAGAAGAATAAACACTACACAAAGTCTTTAAAAACACAATGAGGGGGTGTGAACTCGATTAATGTGTTTTCAACAAAGTATTTTGGATGGGGCCATTACGGGTAAAGTTAGGGTATCGATTATTTTTTATTTCCCATCTAATTGAGTTGCATGGGCACTTGGTGGGGGGGAAGGGGGGACCTTTAAGAGAATTATCACATATTGTACTTTGGTTTTTTATTTACTATTCACGTACGTTCCCAAGAAGTAGAACATAGAGAAGATTATAGTGGGTGGCAACTTGCAATATCATCCGTTGAATGGTTTTGCTTCCCCTAGTTAAATATCTATATTGGCACGTATACATTCATAGCAACTTTATCACATTGATGAGTATGTGAAGGGGAAATTGATGTAGATAATTGACCTATAAAAACGTCCAATTTACTCTGTAGATTGTTTGACATGTTTTGTATTTAGTATATTTTAGGGTTATGAGCCTTTCTATTACATTGTTATCGTATTCGATTTATATTGGAATTATAACATTTATTGTTGTTAAATTGTATTTTATTTGTTTGGTGTTATTTTCTTATTATTTGATTTTCTCTTTATGAGAATCACAATCTTCTCATATGATTTATTATGTTCCAGGTGATAATCACACCAAACAAATATAAGTTTTTATCGAAAGATGTTCACAAGGTAATGATTCTCTACCTTAAAATAATCCTTATGATGTTATTCTACAACTCCCTGAGTTTGGTAATGCCTACAAATGGCCTACAAATTTAAATCATGTTTGGGTGCTTTGTAGGCATAATTCCCTCTAAGTTTATGCTCAAGAGTTAGGTCTAATCAACTTAACATCACACGACATTAAGCTTGAGGGAGTGCAGAATATAACCATCGACTTTTTCCTATTTCGAATGTTTATCCCTCAACATTCCGCAAACATTAATAAACATGACCCTTGGTTTGTCAAGATTGCATTGCCTATATTCTCCACATGGGCTAATAATATTTTTGTCTAAGATAAGGCGAAGCTCAAAGTACTCTTTTGGGTTAAATTCCCTAGTTTGATACTCCCTCTATAAGTTTAATTTGAGAAACTCATAAAACCCTTAGGGCATTTTGTATGTTGTGAGTCAAATAAATTATATGCAACTTGGCATCAAAAGTGGATCTGTGTTGAAGTTGACCTCTCTCAAGATTGAAGGAGATAATTGATATTCAATTTGGAAACTAATGATTTACATAACACGTATTGTATATTAATCTTCCAAACATTATGTTGTTACTTGAACAACATGCCCCATTTTTAGTCTAGAAATGTGGACCATCTTTTTGCTTTGGAGTATGGTCTTATCCCTTTCAGGTGTTCATTGTGGTTGTTGGTTCAAATCACCCTTATTGGCAATCTACTAGATGATTAGTTACAAGTGATTGAAGGGGTTTAATTTGATGTCTTTGCATTTCTTTAGTTCAGTCCAAGATTTTATCTAAGAGTGAATTAGTTTTAAATACCTAAATTTACATAAGTCTACTAAGTCAGTCTACTTGTTCACTTATGTTTTGAAACATATTTTGCAGCTTCCTTTCAGACTATTTTGCCTTAGATTTATGCAAATTATCTAACTATTCCATAGTTTTCTACCTCTTTTCCTGAATAATTTTCACCCATTTTTGCTTTAATTTCAATCTGAATGACTAAATGTTTATAAGATTTTACTATTTAACTTAGTTGTTTCTCATAAAAATGAACGAAATTGGCTTTGAAATCAAGCAAATGACTAAGTCGTGGCATATTTTTTTTGAGTTTATACTTGGTCATTTTTTTCAACTTTGGATTTATCCATTTATTTTCAAATAGTTAGTTGTTTATTTTCAAATAGTTAGTTGTTTATTTTCAAATAGTTAGTCGTTACCTTTTTAAATCAAATTTGTTGACTGTACTTATTCATATTATGTCTGTAGGTACCCAAAGAGACCAGTCAAAAGTTTTGAATGATAAAAGGTTTACAAAAAACTTGAAGAGTTCATGAAAATTATCTAAGTCTTTTACTCTTTGAGAAAAATATCAAGAATGAGTCAGAACTTTTAAGCAAAAGTTAAAACAACAAAAGTTCTAAAGACTTCATAAAATCATTCAAGTATTAAGTCTTCATAAATATGTTACAATTTTGTCAGAACTTTTAAAAAAAAACCATTTTGACAATAAAACTTGTGAAGGCATAGACCTTCGGAACATAAGTTCCAAACAAAAGTTCCAAACACATCACATTGATTATTATACTTGGGTTATATTGGAATCATAATATTTACTATTTTCATATTATCTTTTATCTATTAGATGTTGTTTTCTACTTATTTAGTGGCCTCTTCATAAGAATCACAATCTTCTCATGTGACTCATTATGTTCGAGGTGACAATTACACTAACCAATTATGGGAAATTCCTACTAAAATATGTCCACAAGGTAATGATTCTCTATCTCAGAATAATCCTCCTGATGTTATTATGCAACTCCCTGAATTTGATAATGCCTATAAATGGCCTACAAATTTAACTCATGTTTGGGTATTTTGTAGGCATAATTCCTTCTAAATCTATGCTCAAGAGTTGGGTCTAATCAAATTAACATTACACGAAATTAAGTTTGAGGGGGTGCAAAATATAATTATGGACTTTTTCCTATTTAGGTTATTTATCCCTTAACATTGCATAAACATGACCCTTGGTTTGTCAAGAATCCATTACCTGTTTTCTCCATATGGCTAGCAATATTTTTGTCTAAGACAAGGCCAAGCTCAAGGTACTATTTTGGGTTGAATTCCTTGGTTTGTCACTCCCTCTATAAGTTTAATTTGAGAAACTCATAAAACCCTCAAGGAATTTTGTATGTTGTAAGTCAAATAAATTTTATGCAACTCGACCTCAAAAGAGGGTCTGTGTTGAAGTCGAACTTTCTCAAGATTTGAAAGATATAATTGGCATTCAAGTTGGAAACTAATGATGTACATATCACATGTTGTATATTAGTCTTCCAAACATTTTTTTTTCATTGTCAATATGGTAAACATAAGATAATGGATTTCCCTCTCATAGGTTCCTCAAACCTAGTGGTCAAACCCCTCATACAGCCAACTAAATCCACTGAAGGGACTCAAACCTAATAAAAAATAATTAGAAATATAAAATCCAACAAAAATAAGAATAATTGGGCTATAAGGGTAAACCCTTGCCCTCATGTTACTACCTCCACATTTCAACCTTATTTTGTTCCTTCAATTTTTTGATTTACTAAAAGATCAATTGTGTCAACCACTCTACAAGTTGTATTTTTAATTACTAGTTCTCTATATACCATGCTTTCCTAAACCTTATATGGAGGTGATGGTATTTGAATTATCCTATGTGCCACATGATGCTATTATGTCTCCTCAAGAAGACTCTTCTTATTGCACACATAAGACTTCATTAGAAGAGGAGGATAGTGAATATATGCAATAGAAATAATGACCCTTACAATTCAGAGATTTTTGAGAAAAAAACATATGTAGTTCCTGTAGAAATAATTTATGTCATTGGAAAATCCTAATACAAAACACAACCCTCAATTAACTCATTAATGTTTTATCATGGAATGTTTGAGGTCTAATTGATCTAATCTATAAAATACATGATTCATATCAACTATTGTCCTTTTTCAAATGTGCATGTATTGTTTTTTCAAGAAATTAAGATTATTGGATTTTATATATAAATGCTATGTTAGGATAAACTAGAACACAGATTTATACCCAAATTACATACAAGAGAAACTATGAAATGAATCAATCAAACATACAGAAAATAATCATAAACATGCACAAAATAGGAGACACCAGATTTAATGTGGTTCACCCAAGATGGGCTACATCCACCAAACTTGTCTAGTATATTATTTCTAGCAATACAAGAGAGGAACAAATCCTACAACAAAACCTATTACACCTCTCTACCTTCTCTACCTCCTCTCTCTGTGTACAATATCCTTTTTTTTTTTCACCTCAACCATGTATCAATACATTTTAGGGTGAAAAACACCTAAACATAACCTCTATCATTAGATCTAGAAACCTTTAATCAATGGCCTAGATTGACTATGAAATTACAATTTTACAAGACAGTTTTTGCTTTGGGGGCATTGCCCCCAAACCCCCACCAGGGCATGTAGCTCTCAGATCCCCCATTAGAGGGGTCACCATCCGGACCCCACAAGGGGGGTTTACTCCCTTGAAAATCCATGTGCCATCAGGGATACAAATAATGGGATCCAAAACTTGGCTAAAATAACATCAAAATTTTAACCTCTGATCTTGGAAGACAAGTAGGATCCACACCTAACATGCTATTGAAGATTATTTGGCCTAACATTTTTTTATATATCACATAATCATTCTAGTCATAATTACATCACTATGATTTCACACATGTATGTCCCTTTTGTAGTAGATTCAGTTGTGAACCCAACCAACTGGGTCATTCAGATAGTCTTTGACTTTGATGTTCACTCTCTTGGGTTTTTCAACCTCTACACCTCTGATGATGTCACTTTATAAGAAAATATTTAGAAATATTTAGCAAAGGAGCTTCCAATTACCAACTAGGTGATTTAGGATATTTTAATATGGTTGAATTAAAAAAAGACAAAGAAGAGATTTTTCATGTACATTGGTGCACCAAAAAAAGGGAGGCATGGTTTTACATGATAAATAAAATAGTGGTTTTTTACCTTAATCACCACTATCATACTATTTTTCCCACTGCATGGTTTACCTTGGATGACATTCATTAAGGACTAGAGTGTGTTCTCAAATGGTTAGATAGAGCCATGCTTGCTAAGCATAATACCTTATATTTTTCCTGGTGCTTTTATAAGCAAATTAGTGTAATTTCAGAGAAAGTCCACTCTAACCATTTCCCCATCAAGTCTATGATATGAACCATCTTGAAACATATTAGAACAATATAAAGGTACATAGAAATAATAATGTAAATGAAATGAAAGAAGATTATGGTGCATTAAAAAGTGAGTAGAATTACATTACAATATTGTTGGCCTTTTCGAGGGGGAAACCTCCTTTAAGCAAGCTCAATATAATATAATTCATAGACACCTTTCCACTAGTCTAAAATCTTATTGAAACTAAATTATGTGGGATTATTACAATTTTTTAACTCAAAAGGGGGTAAAAATTTATTAAGAACCAAATAAAACTTCGATTACAAGCTTTTCTCCTGATCCACCAGTTGGACCAGCTTTTGAAACATATTCATAGGAAGCATTTTCAGTTCAGTGATATTCCAGGAAGTCCCATTCTCCGAGGCCCACTTAGCCAGAGAGTCCGCCACACCATTCCACTCTCGGGGGATGTGTTGGAAGGAAATCGAATTTAAGGACTGACTAAATTGCCTTATCTGCTCTACTAAATAATGACTTTTAAATTCCACTCAACCTTATCAGGATTACCCTTGTTCAACAAATTAATCACTACTTGCGAATCCGATTCACAAATGACATTGAGATGACCGTGAACACAACAAGTTTTCACAACCTCCAGTATAGCCTCGGCTTCCATCTAATTATTTGTATGACAGCCTTTATAAATGGAGAATAAAAATTGAATGTTACCAGAGCTATCTCGCCCGATACCTCCAATTCCAGCTGCTCCTGGGTTCCCATGAGAGGATCCATCGGTATTTATTTTGGTAACACCGTCAACAGGGGGCTTTCAGCGCCCAATTTTGTTGACAGGTCGCACCTATCGATTCCTCCCCTTCGCCAAGCTGCTGCCGTCCATATCTGCTTCAGCCTTGTGCAAATTCACACCTAGGCACGTCCAAACTGCCTCCAATCCAGGTTCACCAGCAGAATCCATCACTCCCCTAGCAATAAGAGTCTCTTGAAGAGCGTTGGTTATTTTGTGCCACAACAGTCCCAACTCCAGCCACTCTCCCCTGAAAATGCGTTGGTTCCTTTCAAGCCACAAATGCCACAGAATGAAGGAGTGTCCCAACGCCTAGGCATTCTGAAATAGGGCATTTTTAACTGGAGCTTCTCCCAGTTGAGACCAAAAATTGTTAAGATTGGAGACATGTCTGCAAGGAACATTCCACGCCCTCCACCACAGGTGCCAAACTTGAATAGAAAAAGAACATTGGAAAAAGAGATGAACTCCAGTTTCCTCACTGTTATAGCACAAAAAACAAATGGATGGTCCCTGAAATCCCCTCCTCTGGAGATTGTCCTAGGTGAGACATCTCTTGTGTGTGAGCAGCCAAAGAAAAAAATTGCATTTGGGCCAAGCCCATCGATTCCAAATTTTCTTTCCCCACTGAAACTGCCCAACCTCCACCATTTGCTCAATCAAGGTCCTGTATCCTACAGCCACGGAATACTGGCCCGTTACATCACCACTCCAAGCAAGAGTATCATGTTCCTGCAGCGCACTACACCTTCTAGCATCTAGGATCTGGGATAAAACATTCCTCTCCTCCTCTGAGCCTCCAAGCGGCCAATCAGAGGAATGTTTCCACCTGTAACCAATGCTCGTTCCCATATTATAAGACTCCTTGTAATGTATCACAGTATTCCATCCTGCAGCATGAAAGGAGTCTGCAAGAGAATGCAGATGAGGATGTGAGTGAAGCAGAGGTGGCGCACCATCCCAAGAGTCTTCCCAGAATAAGGCCTCCGATCCCCTATTGCATACCCAAAAAAGACTATTTTTAACCAATTGTGCTCCAAGCTTGAGGGTACTCCAAATCATCGATCCTCTCCCCTCAAGAGGAGTTTTGGTAATATCATGAAGATTAATGCCCAGAAAATATTTGGCAGTCAACATTCGGGCCCACAAGGAAGAATGGTGAGTGCACCATCACCAGTACAGTTTGGCCGCAAGAGCTTGGCTAGCTAAAATAGCCGAACGCAAGCCCAGACCGCCTTCTTGCCTTGGGCAGCACACCGTGTCCCAGTTAATGAGACTCCACTTAGAATTCTGTAAATTGCCACTCCACAAAAACTTCCTAGAAAGTGCATCATATTCTTTTAAAAAATAAACCGGTGCACTCTGAACCATGCATCGATATATAGGAAGAGCTTGGATAACTGATTGGAGCAGAATTACTCTACCTGCTGTAGAAAGCCATCTATAAGTCCAATGGCTTACCTTCTGTCTCAGTTTATCCAGAATACTCTGCCAAAATAATTTGGGCTGCCGTCCCACCACAATGGGAACCCATAAATAAACCACTGGTAGCATATGAATCTGGAACTAGAGTGTAGCAGTAATTCTCCTCTGAATAGACTCAGGGGTATTAAAGAAGAATATCGAAGATTTTTGTTCATTAATCCGCTGCCCAGAAGCCACCAAATAATTATCCAGCGTAACTCAGAAAGCTTTCGCTTCCTTTACCCGTGCTTTACCTGTCAAGATAGTGTCATCAACGAATTGGAGATGGGACAAGGTGGCTAGCTCACCTTCCCATTTCCATCCCTGAATCAGATTCTGGGAGACTCAACTCTTGAAGAGCTACCAAAACCCTTCGGCCATGAGAATAAACAGATATGGGGATAGTGGATCTCCTTGACGGAGACCCCTGGAGGCTCTAAAAAGTTCCGTAGGCACCCCATTAACAAGAACTGAAAAGGAAGGCGTGGCAACACAACTAAACACCCAGCTAATCTAGTCTTGCTTGAATCCAAAGGCCTCTAGAATTTTGCATAAAAATCTCCAGCTAACTCTATCATAGGCTTTTGCAAGGTCAAGCTTAATAAACATTGCTCTCTCTTGGGAAGTACTCATAGAGTGGATAGCTTCTGATGCTATCACCACTCCGTCTAAAATTTTTCTGCCAGCTACAAAACCTCCTTGTTCCTCAGAAATAAGATTGGGGAGGAGTCCTGTCAGCCTTTGCGCTATAAGCTTGGTAATTATTTTATAAACCACATTGCAAAGCGCAATGGGCCTAAACATCTCAAGCTTATTCGCCTGCTCCTTCTTCGGGATTAGCACCAAGAATGTTGCATTCAAAGCTCTAAGCATTTCCTTACTTGAGTAGGATTCCTGTATAAAACTCAATAAATCTTGCTTAATAATATCCCAAAATTCTTGAAAAAAATCAGCTGGAAATCCATCAGGTCCAGGGACTTTGCCTCTCTTCATGCTGAACAATGCTTCCTCCACTTTCGCCACTTTGATTGGGCGCATAAGACCTTCATTCATTCTGTCATCCACCAAGGAAGAAATGCAAGATAGCACTGCATTTTCTGCCCTTTCATCCAGCAGTGGTTCACTAGCAAAGAGTTCAGAAAAGTATCGAACCGCTTCTCTGCTAATATCCTGAGAGGAAGAGAGGTGCGTCCCGTCCTGTGTAATAAGAGAGGTAATAAAATTTCCATTTCGTCTTCCTTGAAAATATCTATGAAAGAAGGCCATGTTCTTATCTCCCTCTTAGTCATTGTGTGGCTTCTGCTTCCAAAAAATCTCCTCTCGAAGCTCCCACTCAGCAAGTGCATTTGCTGCTCTAGATTCCTCTAGTCGAAGGTCCTCCGAGAAGCCATAGTCTCTTATTAGCCTAGTTATGCCATTCAACTGGTCCTGCACTTTCCTCTTCATACCCTGCAAGTTCCCAAAACAATTCCTGTTCTAGATCTACAATTTCCTTTTGACATATTAAAGCTTTTTCAGAAAGGAGTACATGGCTGTTCCAAAAGCAGGACCTCCTTGTCTCCACCACTGTCCTATGAGGTCATGCAGGGAGGGGTCACGGAGCCACATCAACTGAAACTTAAATGGAGGCTTTTTAGGACCACAAATCTGACCAATAGATAGTTTGATAGGCCAGTGGTCTGAACCCCTCCAATCCAAAATCTCAGAAGTGAGAGTGAAAGCACTAGACTGCCAAAAACAAGAAACTAAAAATCTATCAAGGCGTTCAGAGATGGCCGCATTACCTGATCTTCGGTTGCTCCAAGTAAATAGCCCATTAGCAGGTTTCACATCTGTGATGCAAAGTGAGGCAACATTATGGTGAAGACACTCCGAGGATGGGCCTAAGCAGTTTAGTCCCCCTCTCTTCTCTTCCAGGCTCATTACTGCATTGAAGTCACCAGCAATTATCCATGGCAAGAACGGAAAACATTGGCGAACATAGCAGATATGCGCCCAAAGCTGTTGCTGCCCCTCAATATCACCAGGGGCATATACTGTGGTAACCAAGCACAATTCATCGGTTTCCAAAGATGAGGCTACCATTGATAGAGCTGAAATACTGGATATCCAATGTAATGGCAGAATTTTCCTCTGATCCCATCCCATAGCTAGTCCTCCCGAACTACCTCTAGCTCCTATACATTGCCATTGCCCATTATACCAAATGTTTGGCATACAAGCAAATAGAGAATCCACTAAAAGTTTAGTCTCCTGTATACAAAAAATGTTCGGTGAGTGCTCCCACACCAATCTACAGATAGATTTTTCCCTGGGGCAGCTATTCAAACCCCTTGCATTCCAAGATAAAACTATAATTGAGTGGAGTGGGGGAAATGCTCCTCTAAGGTCTTGACAACCCCATATTCCACCAATAAATCCCCTATAATTTTGAGTTTGTCTTGGTCTTTTCTTCGCCCCACGTTAGGAGCAGCAGATGAAGTGGCCTTTTTGAATTGTTTTTGCACTAACCCAAGGGCCAAAGCCAGGCTTTTATCTTTTCTTCCTGTCTCACCTTCCTTCACTAAATCTGCCCATCTCACTTCCTTCTCTTTCAACTCCTGTGAATCAGCCGGCTGTCCTGCTTCTAGTCTCGGGGATTCAGCCAGAGGCGCTTGGTCCATCCTATCAAGTCCGGCTAAAAGCATTGAGCATTGGTTTTGCTGTTCCACATCATTGCCAGGGTCCTGCATCAGAATGCCCTCTTTAATGACCATGTTGTCAAGGGCTTCAAACCTATTAAATCCCTGATCCATCTACCTCTCCACATTTCCTCATCGTTGCCCTCGACCTCTAGTACGCTTTCTTACTAGTATGAAGTCATCCATTCCACTACTAAAGAGGTCAGTTGGACCCTGCGCCAGGTTCCCAATAGCTGGATTTTTCCCTTTACTCAACCTATTCGGTTGGGTTTTTGCTCTATCACTCTGGCCCACAATCCCAGCCCCCTTACTGCCCAAGGCAATAGAAGGCGTTGAGGAATCTGACATTGATCCTTTCTCTTTGGCAGCCTGGGGGCACTGTCGATGCAGATGGCCATAGACGTGGCAAATTCTACATCTAAATGGAATGGATTCATAGTCTATCTGTTGGATCCATTTCAGTGAGCCCATACAAATCTCTAATGAATCCAGGAGAGGCTTATTCAAATCCATGTCCACACAGACTTGAGCGTAAGTAATAAATTTCCTGTCCAGAGATTGGTGGGCTATCACTGTTGGTGTTCCCAACATAGCTGCTATCTGTCTGAGGATGTCCTCCCGCCAGAATTCCAATGATAGCTGTGGAAGATGCACCCACACCAGGACACACGCTGGCAATTCCTCAACCGTATTAAAACCTGGATGCCAGGGTTTGAGGAATAGACCTACTCTTTCATAGAAGTAAGGTCCTCCTTCAAAAATGCGATTACGGTCTGTCACAGAGGAGAAAATCACCATGAAGTAGTTATTCCCTGCTAACATAATGTCAAAATCTCCATCGACTGCCCATGAGCGCCTGATCTAGGCTTCCAGCGATGCTTGAGGGATATGTATTCCCAAGAACTTGCAAATCAATGTGTGTGATGAAAGGTATTCAATGTCTTCCTGAACTGTCTCTTGTGGAATGACCAGAACTGGTCGGTCCTGCCTTCTCAGTAAACACCCATTGACTTTGTTCAGTTTCACTCTCTCACTAGAATAAAATGTTGGAAAACCCGTGCTATTTTCCCCTTGTGGCGTAGCCTCAGTCCTAGGGTCTGCCGTCGGCTCCCCATTCGGTGGGTCGCCCACGTGCTCTCCTCCAGACACAACCATCATTCTTCGTGGGATTATTACAATTAGATCAAGGGAAAACTTAAAAATTATATGTGTCCATATATTTTATTAATAACACAAATTACAAAGAAAAGAGTTAGGATGAAGGGGTTCTAACATACCCTGCCCATTAAAAAAAATTTCCATCAAAGCTAAAGATTAGGAAACTATTTTTGAATTTGGAGAAGAGGTTCTCAAGTTTCATATCTTGATTGCATCCCATGCCATTGGAATAGAACCTCAATGATGGACCAGGTGCAAATTTGATGGAAATATCCTTCCAAGATAACTTCAAGTTAAAGAATGATATATCCTTTTACATTGAGCTCATAAAGTATTATTTTAGCTATGAAACTATGGTCAAGGAATTTATTCCAACATGAAACATGAAAAATAGGATGAACACATGAAGAAGGTATAAGTCCCAACTTATAGGAAACATGACCAATCTATTGAAGTACACCTTGTAAGGGTTGTAGAAATTGTGAGAGTTTGTAGAGATCCTTCACTTTCAAGGAAGACTGCTTATACAATTGTAATTTGAATAAAATCATATCCTTAGGTTGGAAGGTACATTCTATATAGCGTTGATCAACCTATTGATTCATCTAATTTTGAGCTAGGGGGAGATCACCCTTGAGAAGTTAAAGAATATTATCTTGTGCAATGAAAGTAATATCCAATGCCTGTACATGATAACTACCTGATAAGGGAGTAATGGAGCTTATAGTCATATCTTGAGCTAGTAGAAATTTAGTCTTTTAGAGATTATTATCATGTGAAACCATTTTTTATTTCACACATACATCATATATTACACAGTTAATACAGTATGTATTTATTGGTGAATGTCTCTCTTGTTTGAATACTTTATGTTGATGGTGTTTATGTAAAATATCTATGAGTTATGTTTCCATTTATTAATATATTATTAGAGTGAATATGCAGGAGAGATCTCCTCAGTCATTTATGTAGCATAGTCAAAATCCTTCACTAAGGAATCATTATCTTTTGCCATTTTATTATGTTAATACTTTGAGGAAGTCTTGTGTTTCCAAGTATGTGTAGAGGAAGGTTTTTGTTTCCAAGATCTATAAGAATGTTTAAGAGGAGATCCATATCACTATTAAAGATCTATTTTTAGGAATATCAAAAGGATAAAGAGTAGAGAAGTAGCCTTAATAAATCTAAAGCTTCAATCATTAGTAAGTTTCAAGTGGCAAGGATATTGTTTTCTTTCTTCATTAATTTCTATGAGAAGTTATTTGCAAGTCCTATCTATTTTTTCATATCTAGTTTATTTCTTTAGTTGGATTTATGTACCAACTAAATATATACATATGGAAGAGTTCCATGGAATATATTTTCATCCAATTTTTCATTTGAATGTTTTTAGTGTGTATCATTCATTTCCATTATGTTTAAAGAGCTAGAGAAAGTTAATTTTGACTTTTGTTTCACCTAATTCTGACATTGAGAACTCATTTTTCAAGCCATGCAAATTATGTTTTGCATACATTTGAAGAATTAACAAGGATAAGAATGAACCAAAAGAAATTAAAAATTCCTTTTCAAATTATTTGGCATGTTTTTAGGACCATATTTTGAGTTTTTATAGCACATTACGATGAGTTGTTAGCCCCTATGTCTAGCTAAAAATTGGAGTTGGGTCCTTCCAGAGGGTACTTCTTTTACCTTTCTTTTTTATCCATGTGGAATATTGGGATATCTCACTTGAGGATTTTTTAATTTTTGATGCACACCTACTGCATTAACATTTTTTTATATATTGAGTTGCTTTGTCTTCACTCCCTCTTTAGCATTAAAGAGGGTGTTGTGTAATAATAATGCTTCCTTAGTTGTTCAAGTATGTATGTACCTAGTCAGATTGCTTCTAGTAGATGTATATGCTAGTTTTTTCTTGGGGGAGCTTCATATCACTCCATTTACAATCTAGTTTTTTCTTGTATGATCTCTATATCACTCCATTTGCAATCATTTACTATGCATTCTATTAATATGGAACACATACCAATAATCACTCTCATTCACATAACCAAATTCATGGAAGCTACTTTTGATTAATTCAATTAGAATATTCATGATATTTTACATACATTTAATTTAATAGATTTAGTATTCTTTTTTCTCTTTCATTGTACATGGGTACCTCATTAGGCCTAGTTGGCAGGACACATACTTATAAACATAAGACTTATTATTTTTTCCCACATTGCCTAAGCTAACCTTAAACAAAGTGTTGGAGTGTATTATATTCACACTTGATGTGAATTATACCTTAGGTAGATGTGTTACCAAGGTGTGATTTATTATGCACACATAATTATTAGATGCACAAATAATGTTATAGTTATCCTCGCATGTGTGAAAAGGGCTAAGTGTAACTTGGGGAATGATCTCAAATTTTAATCCACCAATAATAAACTCCCATTCACATATTAATTTACTTCTATAGGAATCATTTGTGTTCATGTGGAAATTAATGGAGCCTAAAGTCATTTCCTGAGATAGTGAAGATGGTATCTTTTAGAGAGTCCTGTTATAGTGCAATCTTGTTGATTACACACATACATTAATAATTAAAAATATTTGATATAATGTGTCTTTATTGGTGAATCTCTCTCTTATATGAATAGTTTATGTTTATGGTGTCTATGTTGGAGATCCATGGGCTATGTTTTCATTTTTTAATACCTTCTAATAGATCCATTGAAATATCTATCCAGATCTATTGCAAAATGGGTAACAGTTGTAACAATCATGACATTACCATTGTTTTGTATATATGATGTTAATATACATCATATTATTAAAAAAAAATAATGATTTCTTTCTTAACTCATTTCCAAATGAAAATTTGATGAACCCACTCTTAGGTTTTCATAAAATGTGAATGACCCACAGAAGGTGATGCATGCAATTTGAGTAGAATCTTGTGTCATAGCCTAGAATCTAGAATTGAAATAATGTAAATTTTTAATCTTAAATTATTTTATATCTCAAGTTTAATTAGGTTTGGATGCATAGTCAAAAAATAATTGTTGAATGAGTTGTTGTGTGTGATTGTCTTGTATGTTGTGCATCCATTCTAGAATGGGTATAGATAATCCACACAACTTTACATGTTTCTCATATTGAAGGGATAGTGCATCAATGACTACATCTTCCTTTCCATTTTTATAGGTTATTTCATAATTATATCCCATCAATTTGGTGAAATTTTTTAATGATGTGGTGAGTAGACCCTTTATTCCAAGAAGTGTTTGAGACTATGATGATCTATTTTGATACAAAAATTTCATTTGACTAGGTATGGCCACCACTTAATACCTACATGGAAGATGGCCATCATTTCATTTTCATTTGTTGAACATACCAGGTTGTGGCCCATGAGTTTGGGATCCTCAAATTCATGTTATTCATTATGGGAATCTTGAGCATATTTCATTCATCAGTATCTTGAGGTGACTCAACATCTAGAAAATACAATTTATGCTCAATGACTATATGTTCCTATGTGAATTTGTTATCACAGTTTTAACACAACGCTTTTTCCTAAAAAACTTGAATTTTATCCTCTATAAGACATTTAATGGGGTTTTATTTAATAGGTGGGATTTTTATAGGGTGTTTTAATGTAGAAAGTTATAAGGGGACAAAATTTTAAAATTGGCATTAGGTTATGAGCTTATCTTCAACAATCTTGGCCAACCCTAGTGATTCCATAAATCCTTAGATTTGAAAATTTTGATCTTAGTGTGAATCATATCTTTGAGCCCAAACTCTTGGAAAAATCGTCATTTAACCTTTCAATTTGGTTTTATAATTTTTCAAAATTTGTTTTGTATTTTTGAACTATTCTAGTTTGCACGAGTTTAATCAGGGCTCCTATGAAATCATCATAGGCACTCACACCAAGGCAAACCAACAAAATTTTGAAAAATTCATCTTAAGTTAGTTTTTCATGAGATTTTTGATACCACTGGAACCACTAGATGACTTAATTTTCTAAGTGGAAGAGGCTATGGGTAATTTTTTCATCCCTAATGTAATGTGTGACCTGAAATAATTTTCTACACAATAAATCCAATTGGCAGGGTTGGCACAATATTTTTTTGGAAGTAATGGCTCTAATACCAAAATTTTTGACACTTATGTATATTGCTTTGATATTATAAATTATAGAATTATTGGCAATGATATTTAGATTCCATTATTTGTTGACATGTTTTTAATAGGAAATAACTAATGGTGGTTTCTACCAACTCCAAATTTATTATGTTTTAACACAATTAAAATAGGTAGGGCTTCTCCAAGGTGCGTCTAGTTTTTCAACTCATATTCAAACTATACATGTTCATAAATAGTGTTGGCCCCATTATTAATAACACTAACTATGAAGGATAGACTATACTGATGGCCCATTATCCCATCTCTAATGTCTATTGTGAGTAGCTTCCTAATGCCAACCACTTTCCATTGTACCACAATTAATAGATAGTTGAAGGCTTCTTATGGATAATCTCAAAAACACCTGATGGGTATTCCAATATAACATAATGTACATGGAAGCTCAAGTCCAAATAAAATATTGTCTAATGGCTTGAGTATTGGGATATAACCCCTCACTTCATAGAATTACGTAAAGATGGTAATTGATTAGCCCAAAATGACAAATTTCTATGAGTTTTAAAACTCTCATAATGTAATTGTAAATTAATATAAAAAATTATTTACAAGAGACAAACATATGGGTAAATTTGTGCAAAATCTTAGTGTTTCCAATTATGTTACCACTTTCTAATCAGCAAGATCATGATTCTAACAAGGTGACAAAATACATAGATAATCATAAATATCCTTATGCCACTAAAACTATTATGAAACATGGTCTTATAAAGTACTTAGATACCAGATGATATGAATATTTATGTAACATATCATACCAATATTTAAATACACATAAATAATACTAAAAATGAAATCAAAGATGAATATATAACATTAATAAGAGAACATAATTGCATTATAATATTTCTACTCTATTCAATGGGATAATTTTTTTTGAGCAAGATTAATATAATATAATTCACAGATACCTTTCCACTAGCCTAAGCTCCTATTTAAACTAATTATATGCTAGCTGATTAATACTTCCCATGCATTTGGGATTATCACATTTAACTCATGGGATAACTTACAAAGCATATGCATATGTAATTTTTACAAATAATAATAGTTACAAATAAAATAATTAGAATGAAGGGTCCTAAGAGTTTCAAATTGACATCTATAGTGATTGTAAGTTTAATTATCCACATCAATCTTCCATTTGTGTACTCCTCATTAAAAAAATGAACCCCTAAATGGAAATTTGATTTGATAATTAAAATTGCCAAAATGTCCTATGCACCTTTTGGAGTGTCTTACACATTTTTAATGGTATATTTTAAAGTTATCATATTCTCTATCACATTACTATCCTACTCAACGTTTATGGTAATTATGGTAATTATTATCTTTAGAATATATTTTTCCTTTTGGGCACTATCTTTTCCTTATTGTCTCATTCTATTCGAGTTGAAACTTTCACCAAACATGGGAAAGACATTTATACTAAAGGATTCCATGAGTTAATGATTATATTCCATGGAATAATCCCTCTAATGTTATTATGCAATTAAATGAGTATGATAATTAATGTATCCAATATTTGAATTCATTTTTTTTGAAATTTTGGTTACCATACTAAGAAATCAAAAGTTTTGAAAAATTTCCTTCTTGGGAAGGAATCCTCAAAATATTGACTAATGCTATTATTTATTTGACTAACTTAAGGAATGTAGGCAATGCTTATCTTTAATGATTTGAGTTATGAAAATATGAATTGTACCCTAGTTTTTGGTAGGGATCTAAATTATTGTAAATGATTTTTTGACTTGGTACAACACTTTTATGGCAATATTCTTTTTTCAACATATGGTTCTCTTAGCTCAGTCTTGGTGAGGTTATACTAACATCCATATATAAGAATATGAGCTAGGGATCACTTAAGGTTAGTTATTATATTTTGGCATATTACATGGCCTAATTATTTCTCTATGTTACTATAACTTGGATAGTTGAGCTACACTAATAAATTGACATGAGTGATTATAAATGCACAACTTTGTCCCTCATATTATAATCTTAAGAACAAATTGCAAGGCCTTACTTGTTGTAAATCAAGTACCTAATGGGTACAATATTTTTATTATAACTAATAAGTATAAAAATACTTTTAATAAGGGTGATTATTATAAGTGCATATTAGTTAAGAAAAGTAACACATATCTTGTTGAATGTAAACTATGAATAACGAAATTTACTCACAAGATTAAATAACTCAATATCAAGCCCAAATGATATAAACCTACTTTCATTGATTCCCATACTAAAATAGAGTTTAAAATAATATAATAAAATTATTTCATGCTTTCCAAATTATAACAACTCCTCATATACACAATATAACATCATACTATTTTAATCTACAATATTTCACTTCAAGAGAACAACCATTAAATCTAATTGAAACTAAGAAAAAAATTATTGTTAATAGTAGAGTTTAATAACAAGATTGTATGTCCTAAAGAGTTGATATAACCAACAAGTTAGATATAATCTTTATTTTAGTCAAGAGAGATACAATAATGTTACATTTTTATACTACTAATTCTTTGTACAATGTAAGTGGTAAAATAATAGGTAATCAATCTAAGATCATCAGAATTCAGTTCTTTTAAATGTTTTATTTTGAATAATATTAATAAAATGGGATCCTCAATAAAGAGTAAATATTTCAAAATCCTTGAACTTCTATATATACTTAGTATTATCCTAAGACAAGAAAATAAAAAAAAGATATGTCATAAAGCTAGCAATATATTCTTCTCTAAGCTATATGATCAACCATCTAAGACTATCATAACTTAGTTAATATTCATAAAAATCATCATAAGTATACAACTAGGAATATAGTAGTTTGTTTAAAATTATGTAAAATGCCTCTTTAGACATCATGGTTCAACATGTAATGTTTTTATGAATTATGCATGAATACCCAAATGGAAATGATACATCAACTAATTATTAAGACTAATCTTAGAAAAAAACAAGGTGTTAATATCTTAAAAAAGAGGATCATCATAGCCATTCAATCACAACACTCATAATAAATAAGAGGTATTATTAGATAACACCTTGTCCAAGTGATATGACAAACCATGAAAATAAACCATTCCAAAAAAAAAAAAAAAATTCCATACCAATATAAAAACCCACCAAGATTCCTATAATGAAATTGTCAACATCTAAATAATGCTTACTTATCGCAACACAAAATAAAAGGTGGTTCTCAAATATCATGATCCATAAGGTACAAAATATATAGTTTAGGTCTAGGTATATGTTTTTACACATAAAGCTAAGTATACATATGATGACATATACTTAACTACGCAAAGGGCCTAATTTTTCTCAAAAAATATAAAATCCTACCAATGATATTCTCATCAAAATTTTCCAAAGCTAATTAATTCAAAATTGATCAACGTACGAGAATAGATTCAGATCTTCATCCTTTCCATATAGCTCAGGTGCAATAGTACTCATTCAATAGTTTTCATAAATTATTCTTCCAAACTAAAGTTGGGGTTTAGCATAATCATTAATGTACAATACCCTACAATGATTACCCAACAAAAATAGAACAAAGTACTCCAAAAATAGATTATCGAGAAATAACCATTGATAATAAAAAACCTCTAATTAACATTATTTTTCACCAAAATAATAAGGGAAAAAATCATTATAATATAAAAATTAACTTGGATGCATGATTAATTCTTATACATCAATCTAATAAAAGGATACCTCAATCAAGTTATAAGGTGCAGGGCTCTAGTAAACTATAAAGAGGAACCCTAGAAGGTTCATTACTAGTTACCTAAGTAATAGTAAATCTATACATCCCTGAAGGGTTCTAGCATAACATAAAATGAATTTTAATATAAATTAACTTACTATAATATGACACTCGATTGAAACACCATGGAGGATAATAGTGTCCATAATAGAATACCTAGACTTGAAACCTTAAAGCATATACATCTATATACATATACAAATACATATGTATATGAATGCATACTACAACCCTAAATATATCATTAAACCAGAAGGATCCATATAGTTCTAATAAATCTAATACTCAAATAAGTTGAGAGTTATAGGAGAATACAAACCTATTATGCCAATGACTTCTTTTATTCATCATTATTCCTCCTTCTTACTTAACTACCATGATATGATTATTTCCTTCTCCCATGGTTCCTTTATATTTGCATGATCATGTATGTTAACCAATAACTATATATTCATTCTTCAATACACGTAGTGGCCTACAAGTGCAAGGGTTTCCTAGGCCCTAGCCTAGTCACTCTCATATTGCTGACTTTTCACTTCACTTTGTTAATTTAACACTTGATTGAGGTTGGAATTATAAAAAAATATTTAACAATAAATTAAACTTATTAACAATCATTATTGACATAAAATCTATGACTTAGGTACAAATATTTATGAGGTTTGAGGTCATTTCAAGTAGAGCTAATGTAGCATAGAGGCAAGTAGTAATATTTATTGTTTATATAGTTCAACATTCATTAAGTTTCTAAGTAGGTGTACATATCTAAATACATAATACACATTACACAAATTTCCTACTTTAACTCTCTTTATTAATATATATAAATATAAAAAATCCATTACAATTCAAAAATGTCTTTACTCAATACTTTGCATTCTCTATCACTATATTCTTTATCTTATATATTCACAAATATTAATCCTCAATTTTCTTAGATCTTTATTAGTTCCAATACAATGGCATAAGTACAAATCAGATACCATTACAATTTAATATTCATATCTTGTAGAGTAAAACTCTTATTCATATAAAGGTTCTTATGTTATTTCAAATGTCAAACCTTACCACATTACCCAAGATGGTAGAATCCTCTGTCCTATCAACTTGGATATGTATTGTGTTGTTGTAGTAAGACTGGAGTCTCTATGGTGATTCGTTGTAACCTTATCTTTTGATGAATAATCCTACCAATAATAATCATCCTCTTGGGATTAATTATTAGGTTTTCTAATGTTAATGACCAAGTTAGTAGTCATGATTAATCAATCCAATCACTTTATGTAATTTATTGACCATGGTGAGATAACATAAAGGTTATTTTTCAAAGACAATGTTATTATTGGAAAAATAATATTTGTGGGGTTACATCATGGTTTACATTGTTTAATAAAATAAATAAATAATATATTTATTATTTACACAAAATCAAATATTTTAAAAAATATTTTTACGAGTAATAAATTATTATGATTAATTTAAAGTGGTGGATCAGTTGGTTGTAACTATCCACACCCCTTTTTTAACCTTTAGTGAAATATCAATTTTAATTATTACATCATGATTTATGGAAGTGGTGGTTTCCAAATTTTACATGAAGAATTATGAATAAGTGAGGTGAAGAAGGAATTTACTAGGTATTTAAATATTTTTCAAATAATAGAATAATCTTTGTGGGTTTGTTTTAACTCATTAAAATTTTTAACATATTAAAACTATGTATTGTGCCTTCTCTTTTGTTTATTTAAAAGTTATGTAATTAATTCATTTATTTATTATGTAATTAATTCATTTATTTATTTCATTATTATTACAAGTTATGTAATTAATTCATTTATTTATTTACCTATTATTCATATTACATAAATATCCTTATGCTAGTTATTCTGACATGGCACCATAACCACAATTTTTTAACTTGTTTGTAAGTTGTCTAAATTCTTCATAGAAATTATTATAATAAAGTTGTATGAGATAAATACTGTAGATTTTTTTAAAATTATTTTGTTGCACATTTTATGATAAAATTTATAATTATAAATGTATAAATTATAAATATCATTTAAAAAATATATAGTTATACTCAAAAATATATTAATAAAATTTATTATATAAGAATATGTGTGTGTGAGGGGGGGGGGGGGGGGGGGGGGGGTGCGGGGCGGGTGTGGTTGTGTGTGTGTGTGTGTTTTATACATATTATAAAATATGTATCTTTTACTTATATTAAAACATTATAAAAAAACAAACAATTTTTTTTGTTGTTATATTTATTAAAAATGGAAAACAAAAAAATAATATTCCTAAATGTGTTATGAAAATTATTAAGCTTTCATTTAATTTTATAAAAACTAGTCCCATAACCCTAAATAGTTATTATAATAATTTTATTTTACTATGTTTAGATAAGTTAAATTTAAAGAACAAGTATTATTTACAGTCATTTTTTAAACCCTAAATATTTATTATAGTAATTTTATTTTACTATGTTAAGATAAATTTAACTTAAAGAACAAGTATTCTTTATAGTAATTTTTTTACCTTAAATATTTATTATATTAAATTTATTTTACTATGTTAAGATAAGTCAAAATTAAAGAGTGAGTATTATTTATATATTATTTTTCTTTAAATATTTATTATAGTAATTTTATCTTACTATGTTAAGATAAGTTAAGTTAAAAAGTGAGTATTCTTTTTTAATAATTTTATTTTATGTTATGTTAAAAGCTTGCACGAGCATTTTTCATTACCATTAAAATATTTCATTACCATTAAAATATTTCATTGTATTAGAATAATGCCATAATTTGATAAAATATTCAAAGAATGAGTTACTATTATAACAATTATTTAATATGTGTTTTGTGTTTCAAAATATGTGCTTAGTAAAGTGAAATTATAAGGAATTCAAGTATGAATAATAATGCTAAGCCTCCAATATTATTTATTTTGTATTAAGTATAATTTTTTATTTTATTTTCTAAAGAGATACTCTTCAACAAATTTTGAATTGATAGGTTTCGTTAAATTTAAAATTTTAGCCATGACTAAAGAAGAAATTTATTTATTTTATTATCAATCCTCAAAGAAGGAAAGTAAGCTAATCATTTTTTTAATATCACTCTTCCCTCTTAAAGCTCACAACATGTGCAGTTGAGGTCAATTTTTATTTACAAGTAATATCAGATGTTTGATTAAAGATGAAGTACTCATACTAGCATGCTTAATCAAGGAGTCTATTTATAAATAAAAGTAAACATATTTTTTATTTACTAATCAATATTTATTTATCATAGAATTAAACCTAAATTTATTTTATTATACATGCATAAACATATGCATTGGCCATTTTATTATTATCAATTGTAGATAAAAAGTTGTGTAAAATTTCATGTACAATATTTACTTTGAAATTTTGTTGTAAAGTATTATAGTCATAACAAAATGACCTCTTAAAGATTTAATATGGATAAGCCACAAATGTCGAATGGGATTAACTATAACATTTAGAAGATCTATATTAAAACTGAATTTATGGATAGAAAATTATGAAGTATTATAATGGGACTGAGAAAGCTCCATCTAGAAGACATGAGACAATAAAAAATACAAATGTTTATCAATAAAAATCTCAAAAAGCTATGCCGATCATCTTAAGGAGTTTTAAAAATGAATTATTACTCCATGTCAGCAATCAAGAATCTTCTAGCAAAGCTTGGAAACTTATTAAATAAATTTATGAAGGTACACAACTTTTTCAAATTATTAAACTTATTTTTGAATTCATGACAACCCCCATGAAAGGAAATGAAATAGTTGTTAAATTTATTATTAAAATTAAAAACATCAAATCACACTTAGATGGATGTAACTGTAATTTAATTCAATATCAAATTTTATACTTTATTATTTAGTTAAATATCAATGAAAAATTTCAAAATTTTATTTCCTTTCTTAACTCTAAATATCAAATAGAATAAGACACCGTGACTTCACTACCCCAACTCTTCTCATTTAAGAAAAATAAATAATGAAAATTTTAAATTTTAAAGAGAATGCCACTGAGGGACTTATTATCAAAACAATATCCCCCCACAAAATAAAAACTAGAAATTAAAATTAAAATCCTCTAATGTTAATAATAAGGATGGGAATAAGAAACCTATAAAAAATAATTATAAAATCAAATTTAATGAAAATTGTAAACTCTATGATAAATTTAGTCATAAAAAGGAATGATTTTATTAAAAAAGGATACCAAATTATAAAAAACCTAAAAATAATAAAGTAAATAAAATTTCTAATGAAAATCAACATAAAAATCAAAATCATAATCAAAATAGCAATTATGATCAAATTTCTAATACTATTATCTTTATGATGTCTTGTTTGTTTTTAATGATAATGAATGGATTTTAGATAGTGGTGCTTTGCATCACATGACACATTTATCTAATATTGTATCTCTTACTAAATATATAGACGAAAGGATATATTTAGGCGATAATTCATTTTTACAAGCAACTAAACAATGTAAAGCACAATTTGCAAATAGATTTTTAAATGATGTTTTTTATGTTCTTAAACTTAAGAAAAATATTTTATTATGTTCTCATATTACACATGATAAAGTAATTATAACATTTATTAAGGATAAGTGGTGCATTAAGATCATTTTGGTTCTTTAATTGCTGAAGGAATTCAAAAGAATGGTCTTTATATTTTATCTAATTTTTATTCTGCATCTTGTCTTTCTTCTCAAATTAGAAATGGATCTAAATTATGACATGAAAGACTTAGACATGTTGATTTTATGAATATTTTTGATATATCAAGACACGATTTTATAATTAGATTACTAAAAATTAAAATGTATCATGAAATATATGTAGGTTGCTTATGCAATAAGTAACACACTCAACCTTCTTACAAACAACATGATGCAAACTCATCTCATCATTTAGAACCTATTCATAATGATGTTACACAACCACTTGCAGTTTCATATCTTAATGGATCTTTATATGATTTTAATTTTATTTATGATCACACTAGAATGATTTGGATTTATTTTATAAATAAAAAATTGAAGTGTTGTCTAAATTTAAAGAATTTAAAGCTTTTATTGAAAAATATTCTAACCTAAAAATTAAGACATTAATAAATGATAATGAAAATGAATATAGTAGTAAATATTTTGATTTGTTTCACATTTCATGTGGTATTCAAAGAGAGTTAATAACTCTTCATTCTCCACAATAAAATAGAACTGCTAAGCAAAAAAAACAAGACTATCTTAGAAATGGCTAGAATAATGTTGCATTCAACAAATATTTCTAAGTTTATTTAGGTTGAATCCATGAACATTATTGTACATATTATTAATAGAGTTTGTACTAAAGATTTACATATTTATACTTCTATGTAAAAATTGTCTAATAAAAAACAAAGTGTTGCTCACCTTTGGATATTTGGAAATCTTGTTTCTATTTTTATTCCTAAAGTCAAAACAAAGAAACTTGATACTACCTCATACTCTTGTATTTTTGTAGGTTATGAAGGAAGAAATAAAGGATCAAAGGTGTATGATCCATCCAAATGATAAATCATTGAAAATAAGAATGTTCAACTTATTGAAATATATTTGTGTGAGCCTTTTGTAGAACCCTCTCAAGTTTCCTCTTATGAAGACCCTAACACTTTTGTTCCTTCTTATGAAGAAAAAAATGCCTTAGAGGAAGATTATCTAAATTTGGGCAATTTTTTATTTTAGGGGGATCCTTTTCCATTTTGTATTCAATCTAAAAGACTTAAATGGGTTGAATTCTTAATTCAATCTTCAAATCTTGAAAATATTAATTAAATGACTAGAAGTCAACATACTTATCATGATTGAATGATTCTTTACAAATGTGAACCCCAATATTTCAAGGAAGCCATTCAAGATGGTATATGGAAATATGTTATGCAATCAGAATATAGAGACGTAATTAAAATTCAAACTTGGGATCTTGTCTCTCCTTCTTCTAAAATAAATATTTTTGGTTCTATATGTATTTATAAAATTAATAATAACTAAATTGGAAAAATTGACAAATTTAAAACTAGGTTAGTTTCTCGAGGCTTTACTCAAAAACCTAGTATTATGTTGAAACCTTTACTCATGTGAAAAAATGAGTAATTTTATATTACTTATCGCTTTCATAGCTCAAAATGATAGAGAAATATATCAAATGGATGTTTAAAAAGTTTTCTTGAATGGTGAATTAGAATAAGAAATATTTATTACTCAACCAAAAGGTTTTGAAGAACCTAACAAAGAAAATTATGTAAGTTAAAAATATATTTGTATGACTTAAAATAAGTTCATTGAGTTTGGTATTGTAAAATCACAAGATTTTTTAAAGAATTAAGTTTTTCTAATCGTTTTTATGATATTGATCTCTTTGTGAAAATTGAAAGTATTCACATTATCTTAATTATGTTATATGTAGATAACATTCTCATTACTAGTAGTCAAAATTATTTGATTCTTAAATATAAATCTAAACTATATAAATATTTTTAGATGACTAAGCCATGAATGCTTCATTATTTTATATGCATAGTTGTATTTTAGGGTAAAATATCAATTTTAGTATCTCAATCTGAGTATGCACATAACTTTCTTGTTAAATTTAATATGATTGACTGTAAGCTTGTTTTTACACAAATTGAGTTTGATGTTAAGCTTGATCCAAAACCTACATGTAATAAAGATAATTTCTTAATTTTTATAGACAATTAGCTGAAAGTTTTATTTATCTAACTATTACGAGACCAAATATTTCATATGATGTAGGTTTTGCTTGTATATTCATATAAGATCCATATCTGGATCATTGGAATTTAGAAAAAATAATATTTATGTATATATAAAAAATTATTAATTTTGATTTATATTCTTATTCTATTGATAATGTTAATTTATATGGTTATTGTGATGTTGACCATGTTGGTAATGTTATAGACCTTAAATCTCTTTATGTATATGTGTTTAAGTTTGGTGTAGCTGCTATTACTTGGAGTAACAAAAAGAAACCTATTGTTTCTATTCTTCTACAAAAGTAGAGTATAGAAGTGTTATGGAAGATGCTAAAGAAGTAATGTGACTATAAATATTGTTAGAATAACTCCATAAAGGTGTCTCTCACATTAAAATTATTCTCTTTAACAATTAAAGTTATATAGCACTGATGTAAAATATAGTTTAACACCAAACAATGAAGCATATTGAAGTTCATGTGCACTTTATCCTAGAAAAGTCTTCAATGATGATATTGATCTACATTATTGTCCTAACAATGATCAAGTGGCATATATATTCACAAAAACACTTTGTATAGTGTACACTTTTTTTAAAATTTAGAATAATGTTGGGCCTCTTACAATGCCATTGAGGGAGAGTGTACATGACAATGTCACCTCCTAACAATCATGTGTTATTTTTCATCTCAATACTTCTTATCTATCATAAAAGCATTGTAAAAATTCACTGTATATGATTTTTATGTAAACTTAATCCTATGTGAGTTTACAATTTGCCCAATAATCAAGAATTTTTTGTAATGGAGGTCCTTACGTTATGAAAGACTCCAAATATTTGTAAGCTTATCCATGAGAAACTGTGAAATGCAATCCACTATCAAGCTAAACTAAATCACTCTATGCAATTTATAGATTATAATTCTTTTTGTATAAAAAGGTGATATTAGTGTGATGAAGGTGTTTAAATCCTTCTATTTCTACATGCTATCCTAAAATCATTGTGGATAGTTTATAGATATTAATTTTTTATATATAATAAGGTAACTATGACGTGTCCCCACTAAACATTTTAGGGGGAGTGTTAGAACAATAATATTTATGGGATTGCAATTTGGCCCACATTGTTCTATAAAACAAATACATAATATATTTACTATTTAAAAATAACTAAATATATAAATATTGGTTATATAAGTAATAAATTATTATGGTTAATTTAAAGGGGTGGATCTATTGGTTTCAATTGTCCAAACCCTTATAAAGGTGTTTTAACCTTTATTGAAATATCAATTTTGATTATTATAATATTATGATTTATGGGAGTTGTGGTATCCAAATTTTATGTGAATAATAATTAATAATTGAGGTCAAGAAGAAATTTACTAGATTTGTAAATGTTTTTGAAATAATGGAATAGGTTTTATAGTTTTTTACGTCATTGCAGTTTTCTTATGTTAAAACATTGTGATGTGCCTTCTCTTTTATTTATAATATTATTTAATTATTATTAAAAGTTATGTAATTAATTATTTTATTTATTTATTATCATTCATATTAAATAAATATTATATTCCTTCTACTGATTATTTTGAAAACTGAAACCTTAGCCCCATTGGTGTCCAAACTGATTCCCAACGTGTTAGCATTAAAAAATGCTTAACCTTTTAAAATTAATTAATCTAAAAAATACCTTAGCATTCACATCAAGGTCTTGTTAAGGCTACAATCATAGATATACTAATGTGTAACCAATAATTATATCTCAAAACTAGTTCACACTAACTCGAGTGCCCATAAGGTTCTATTTTAGAGAAGTCAAAATGGGGGATATGACATATGTTTCTTACCTATTTATCCCTATAATATATGGAATTAGACAATAAATTTATGAGTATATCCCTATCTTCCCATCTTATCAACCTAGTGAATATAGTAACGAGTCAACCAACATCCCATTTAATTGTATCCACTTGGTCGATACCATCAACTTTGATTTCAGGGTTATTCCTAAGTTTAGAGTTATATATATAGGGGTCATATTTATCATTCCTAACACACATAACACTCATCTTCTATGTTTTCACTTGCATTTCTACTTTTAAGTAGTAAAGGATCAGTTATAGGTTAAGGTATTAATCTTAGAGGTCAAGTCTTTATCAATATATTTGAATCTCAATAGGAGATGTTGAGTTGAGGAGTTTCCAAATTATTTATTCCTAAATTGAGGACATACAGGCATTCTTATTTCCATTTGAGGTCTTCACTTTACAACATATCTTGCAATGTACCAATAGATCTAAGGGGGAGATTGATGTGTCAACTATCATATCCTATCAAGGTAAATTTCAAATAGCTTGACCATTACATTTTCTATATGTCATTTTAATATTGATGAGATTAAGCATGTGTATGGAGTTTCATTTATCTTATGATATTAATATTTTAGTTTCAATTTATAATATATCTGGTTACATTACTCTTAATTGTGATTTTTGTGATTATTATAAGTGTCAATACTCTAGATATCATCTTTTATGATTATAGGTAATAACCAAAAACTAAGCTAGATATGGGCTTGAAAGAACCATGAGACTTCCACATTAATTTCATATAGGTAAATGGGAGTAATGGTAAATGTCAAAGATTGTTTGATTACCTATCATTCCATGTGATGTTTTTTATTATGTTAGACAAGTGATATACATATTTAGTTTATGTTATTCTTTATTTTATTAGCAGTTGTCATTGCCACATGGCCAATTCACTTGTTGTGTTGTTTAAAATATTTATTTTTAAGGACTTAGGGTTTGATATGAGTTGTAAATTTTAAAAACCATGTTGATCTACAAGTATCTTGAAGCCTTGTGTTGAATAAATCATAATGATGCATGCATGTTATGATTTTAGTGCCTTGGGGCATAATTTTAATGGAGAACATTTGAAGTTTAATGTTTATTTGAAAATTTGAGACTTGATTGGTTCTAATTATTATTATTTTTTGACCTCAATGAGGTAATAGACTACCATTTCCATATTATAACATTTGACTTAACATTGGATAAATTAATCATTAATTTAATGATTAGGGTTTATTTTATATGTAAAAATATGTTAGAAACTCTTTTATGAAGCGTCATTGACCTTAATGGAGGCATTAAAATTAAAAATAATGAAGAAACCTAGGGGTAATGTGACTAGCTTGTGTATTGGTCACTGCATTAATGGTTGACAAGGTTATTTTGGGAAGTATTCTATATAAGGAAAATAATGTTGTTGGAAAATGTGGAACTAGGCATGAAGTCTTATGGAGTTTTGGAAATATTTTCAATATAATAAAAAGTAATAAAAGGAAAGTAAAATCATAATAATAATATTTTTTTTGAATTATGAATCTAGACTTTACAAAGTAAGTTATGAACTTTATTGCATCTTTTTATCTCAAAAATATTTTATGGTAATGCATTTAGCTATTATTATTTTAGGAACTCTTTAAGGACCCTAGACCAAGTGAAATTTTGAGGGCATCTTATGAGGGTTTGTGACAAGATGATGCCCTAGAAGCCTCATCTTATTGCATGTAAGTGCCTTATTCTAGCCATATCTAGAATTATAATTAAAATATGTTTATGATTTTGGTTGAGTTGACTTATCTTGTTGAATGGCCATGTTGGGTAAGGATTAGATCATATCACCCTCTAATGGCATAAAAATGATAGATATGGCTTATAACCTAGAATTAATGAATGTTTAAATCATGATTATTGTTTATGCTTAATGTAGTAATGATGTTATAGATACAATCATATTTTTATTTTCCTTGGTTGTAAAACCATTAGCTTACTTGAAGTCAATTTATGGTTGAAGTGTAACATATTTAGTGTTAAGTTTGAACTATAATGTTTGAATATTTTAAATAATATTTGACTCATAATTATTGATCAAATACACTCTTGAAGAATGCTTTGTAAGGATTATTTATATGCGAAATTGTTTATTAAGTATTAAGTTGGGTTGGATAGTAATCTTAATCATTACTAGTTGAAACTATATGGTTGAAGCAGGTACAATTTATAAAGTGAATTTCATATTGAAATTTTGAGTTTTGGTGCTCATTTATCCAAAGTTAATCAATGGTCTTAATTTCAACCTATGTGTATCAATTTAGAAAATAAACATTTATGAATTTTTTTAGTATATTTATGATGTCTCAGTGTTTCATGTTTAAGTGCAAATTCATTTTTTGATATGCGTAAAGTTTTAACATAATTTTAAGTTGTATGCAGAATGCAATTTGAATGGAATGGATCCTATTTATTTCTTTGAGAACAAGTCATGAAGTTTCATGGACATGAAATTTGAATTCATATTTATATCCATAATTGTAATATGTTTTATTTTATACCAAAGGTTGGTAGTATTATTCTTGCAATAGTTTCTATTTTAATTGATATAAAAATTATGGTTGAGGACATTAAATAATGTTATAAATGATAAATTAAAATTTATCCTAAAGTTACATTCATTTATTTCATATAGTAGTAGTTTTTAAAAAATCTTTAGTTATGTATCATGGTCTCAAAGGATGGTTAATGTACGCTAAACAGTTTTAGGTAGAAAATTGTAAAACTATTTAATTAGTAAACAAGAGTTGATAATCTTCTTATACTCTTAATATTACTACATATCAAGTTATTATCTAAATTCTAATTGTGGAATATGGTCTTATAGTGACCTTGATAATTTTATGGTGGTTTAGGACCTAATGGAGAAATATAAAAAAAGAAAAAAAATGCATTAATGATTTATCTAATGAGACTACAAGCTATCGAGTTGTCTTTAATTAAAAAATTTAGTTCAAATGTTGTTATGCACTATAATACTGAATGAGAAAAATAAATTATGAGGTGGTTACCTATATAATCTCTAAGCTGTTATGGAATTTATATCGATAGGAACAAGAAATATATATTCCCACCCAAATGTAGTTTATTTATTTTATTCAGTTTCGGATAAAAGTATCTTATAAATTTGAAAGTACCTATATGAATATTATTATGATTTTATCTCTTACCATAATAATGGTTTCACCTAATATAATGATCTCTTACTCATACTATTAAGAGTCTCAATCGGTAACCTTAACTTATATATGAGTCACTTGAAGGATTAAGGAAAGGACTTAATAATAGAGTATTAATAAATAGCCCACTTTACAAAATTAGATATAATAAAAATCATTACGGTGTTATTTTTTTGGAATCACTTTAACTTGATTATGAATATAGGGTTAAATGTATATAAATGTGTTAAATTGGTGGCCACATTACCAAGGATATTGTAAGTGATTAAGCATCACTTACTCCTCATTGAGTTTAATTATTGAATTTTACTTAACTATGGGTGATTGTCCTTAAACCTAATATTGGAGGTAATTAAGACAAAGGACTTAGTCCTTTAAGTTATCCTTAGTGATGCATCTTAATTATTTATGATGCATTATAAAAACAGATGTCATTTATTTGAAATGAATATTTTTATTTGACCTTGTCTTGAATTTATAACCCTTAGGGGTGATTTGGCAATCATTACCCTTGAAACCAAATGTATCAGGTGTTTTACTCTTTCTTTCTGACTAAGATGAATGTGGACCTTAAAGGAAAAGGAGTTCTTCATTGACCCTAACTTCATACCACATTTATTGACTTGTCTTATTAAGTTCATAACCCATGAAACTATTGGTAATGCTTATGCAAAGTAGAATTGACTATTAGAATTAACTGTTCACAACCTTAAATGGATTGAAATGTTTTAGGATACTTTTTGGGGTTTGTGATAGTGATATTTGATCCTAATTCATACACTATGGATCTTTGGGAAGCATGTGGCTAAAATTTTGTTGGTGTTTCTCAAAATTGTGAGGACATAAGCTAACAGAGATAATGATGAAAACATTGCCTCCAACAGTGATTTTGACAAACATTTAGGCAACAAAAAATGCTGAAAATAATGTTGCCAATAATGATGTCAATATGAATGTTGGTAATAATGACATCGGTGGAAATAATGACAATGTTCATGCTAAGGATTATCATATCAACATTAACGATGATGCTATAAATAATATTAATATTGATAATAAAAATAATGCTAAGGGTGATACCAACATGGATCATGTTGAGGATCATGATGGTCACAACATTGTCTTAAATGACATCTTAGGTGTAGTTCATAACATCCAAGTAAAAATGGAAGCATATAAATAAAGACTGGTAAATATGGATAATTTTTAGGAGGGAAGTAGGAATCAAGAAGTGTAAATAAGAGAGAATATTAGACAACATGATGTGGTGGATCCCATCATCAAGGAGATTAAGAAACTTATTCCACCTACCTCTTCTAGTACATAAACTAGAGATGTTACAAAATCATGGTTGGTGAAACTACATAAGTATTTCACCCCCCATAACATGGGCTCAAATATCAAGGCTCATATAGAAGCCTACTAGTTAGTTGGTGATGTGTCATTATGGTGGAACCACATGTGTGCTCTTAAAGGTTATGACCCCATGACCATCACCTAGGAGGCCTTTGAGAGGTAGTTCAAAAAATAGTATATACATGGGAAATGTAAGGAATAGAAAATTACTAAATTTTAGTTGCTGAATAAAGGAACCATGGTTGTTTTGGAATATGAAAACAAATTCCTTAGTTTCTTGGGTTATGTTAGTTACCTTCATGATGAATAAACCTAGGTGAAAAATTTCAAACTAGGCTTATGTGAGGTGTTTATACATAATATCAACATGACAAATCCTTTCACATTGGTTATTTCAACTAAATTTTTTACACCATGTAGAGGAAAAAAGAAAAGTTGTGCCTAGAGTCAAGGTAGGAATGTTATAACAACAAGCTACCATCTAAGGCCAAGCCTTTAATTCCACTGGTGAATTTTTTTTTTAAGAAATATGATACAAAGAAGAGTTTTTTAAAGTACATCAACAATTATTGATACTTTTAGAATCCAAATTGAGGTCCCAAACCTCATAATCATGTGAAGCAACATTATGAAAACTGTGTTCACCAACAAATTAATTCCTGTAGTCCAACCACTGGAGCTAATTTAGTTCTATTGACACCACGAACAAATGTGGAATGTTAAGAATGTGGTGAAAACCATAAAAAGAAGGATTTATCTTATTTGAAGGGTAATATCATTGAGTATATGTTTACATTGATAACATGAATGTTGATCTTGAGTCAAATCCTATATAAACTAAAGGTATAATTTATAGTTTTTATTTGGATATTCTAATTTAATCTGGTACTTATTATAACTTCATTTAACCTTCACTTGAATCTAAATGTAAAATAAAAACCTTTCAATTAAGAGAAGGATGGGAGGTAGAGTTTTTCACTGGAAAAAGAGTGGTTGTTCTAAAATGTTTGGAGTAGGCTAATGTATATTTGGGAGTCTTTAAGACTGATAGAAATATATATTTTGCACATATAGGATCCTATGACCTAATTTTAAGCATGGATTGGTTGCAACAACATTAAGCAAAGCTTGACTATTTCAACAAGAATATGCAAAACCTTGATGAATTGGGGAAAAAATAGAAATTTAAGGCATCATGAGGCATATAGCTCAAAATATTCTTTGAGATTTGTAGATAAAACTAGTAGTAAAAAAGGGTTTTTAATTGGACACTATACAATGAAATGAACTCTCTAAATAAAGAAAACCTACTCTCCAAGACAATCCTATCCTAAAATAATTTGAGGATGTATTCCCTTAAGAAATTCCTGGTTTGCCTCTTTGAAGAGAATTTAATTTTTCCATTGTTATAATACAAGGATTTGCACCTGCATATAAGGTTCCATATCAAATGAATGTGGTATATCTGTGGAAACTCAAGGTTTAATTACAAAAGCTTATGGAAAAAGGGACGATCATGCCAAGTGTACCATCTTGGGGAGCCCCATTGATTTTTTCAAGAATAAAGATGGTAAGTTGAGGGTTTTCATTGATTACAAAATTCCAATTGAGGTTACTATCAATAATGATTACACTATCCACATAATTTATTATCTATTTGATCAAATTAAGGGAGTAACTAAATTCTTAATAATAGATCTTTGATTGGGGTACCATCAACTCTACATCAAAAAAATATTTGCATAAAACACCATTTAGAATAAGATATGACCATTATGAGTTTATGATTATTACATTTGATTTAACTAATGCCCATGCTACTTTTATGAACTTGATGAATAATGTGCTCAAGGAATTCCTTGATCATTTTGTGTTAGTTTTTGTGGATGTCATTCTAGTCTATTTAAGAAATGAAGTGGAGCATGAACAATATTTGTGCTTAGTATTAGAAAGATTAAGGCAACATAAAATATTTGATAAAATTTTTAAGAGCTCATTCTATCAAAGTGAAATCCAATATTTAGGGCACATTATTACTAAATAAGGTCTTTTAGTAGACCTTGATAAAATTAGAGCCATTAAGGAGTGTCCACCCCCTAAAATTGAGCATGAAGTGAATAACTTCATGGGTTTAGTATGATATTATATAATGTTTGTTGATGACTTCTCTAGAATTTCTAATCCTATTACTTACATAAGAAATTCATTTTTTTGCATAGACCCCACAATGTATTGGAACATTCATGCTTATCTATGTATTTTTATATTCATTGCACATCTAGGTCTATTACAATATACAATTATATTTATTATTCTTTAATTTTTTTTATCATGGTATTAGATCAAGTTTGATGTGTTGATGCTTGGAAAGACCTTTCTTGGAGCATTAAAACCTATTCAAGAACATTTTAAATCAAAATTCAGCCTATGGTATGACCTTAGGAGGAAAATAAATTAATATATTCATTCAAATTTTTTATTTTTGACTTTTCTATTTCTTGTGGACCTTGGTAATGTAAATCTGAGAAAATAATCAACTATTTCAAGTTCCAAATAAAGTAAAAAAAATAAACTTAGTAGCATGGGAATGTTTTACTACTCATAAATGTTATGAACAAGTAAAAAATAAAGTAAAAGTCCATTTTTAGTTGTGTGGTCCATATAGAACTTGATAAAGCAAAAATCTAAGAAAAATATCTCTCAAAACTCTCATTCAAGCAATTAGACATCAACTAAGAAAGAAAAAATTAATCATAGGTAACATTATATGGATTTTTACAGCATCTCTAGAAGATTAAGAATGTAAAATTTAGTTCTCTACCTTTTTATCTTATTTCTTTCCTTTTAAAGTTGAATGATCAATGTTTAAGCTTGCTTGAGCCTCTTAAAGAGATCATGAAAAAATTGAATTAGTTTTGTAATTTTTTCATCCACATGGGGCACCATTACAATATCCATAATATAAAAAGATCAGATTTTGATCATTGAAACTCAATTATAGTTTTCCCATGTGCTTAGTTTGGCCATTGCAAGGTGATTTGAAGCTTTATAAATTCTGATTTGGCCTCTTGTAGCATGTAGAAGCTTTCCTACTACATCCTTTGACCATGTTTGCTACAAGAAGCTTCAAAGGTTAGTATATAGTTTTGAAATTATAATGATTAAATAAGTGTTTTATTAAATTTCATATGTTTCATACAACGTTAGAGGGGGGCTACCTTATTTACCCTATTTTACGCAAACTGGTAAAAATTTGTAATCTATTTTTAATTTGTTATTACATGCATAAATTAATAATTATTTTTTATTTAAAAAAAATTAAAATCAATTAAATAAGATTTAAAAGTAAAATCTGGCATGTATTATTTCAAAGCTTTAGAGTAGAAGAGTTGGTGGTATTCATTTTGGTAAGAACTTGAAAAAGGGAGGTTTAGTGTTTAAAAATATAGCCCTATTTATTTTTTGTCAAACATTATTAAAAATAGTTTATTTTTCAAAATTGATTAGTTAAAAATGTTTTTTGGTTTATGTGCCTTATCTTTCATTCAAAACCCTTGTCATTTTAAGACACTTTTGACACTTTACCTAAACAACCCGTTGTCAACGATGGTTATGTGACCAATATATTTATATGTTTTTGTGCATTTAAAACACATTGGTATGGTTCATTTATTTATTTAAATATTCTTTATATGTTTTTTGCATTTATTTTAGTGTAAAATTTATCTTGTGACTCTCACTTTTGTTATTTTTCTTTACATTTTGTGAATTGGTTTGCTATGAAATAAGTGGATATTATTGTTTAAAACCTAGAATATTTATTTTAATTTAAAAATAAAGTATAAATTCACATTAAAATAATGCTTTCTAAGCATTTTTAGTGTCACAATGTCACTTTTAAAGGGAAGTTACGGCTTCCCCTAATTTTGTGTATTATAAATCTCAAATGTTAAATGGGTCTAACTATAATACCTGGAAAGTTCACGTTAAATCTAAGTTTATGGATTATAAATTGAATAATATTGTGATTAGAATAGAAAACTCCTTGTCAAGATGACACATTAAACCTGAGCTTATAAGTACATTTCAATAGAAATTAAAATAAGCCATGTTGATTATTTTGTGGAGTGTTAAGGATGAATTCCTATTCTATATCAATAATCAAGAGTCTCCCAGTGATGCTTGGAAACTCCTTGATTATATTAATGAGGTAATTCATCTCTCTAAGATTATTAAACTAATTCTTAAGTTACTAGCTACACCTATGATAGGTGATGAAAAAGTTGTTAATTTTATTGCAAAAATTAAAACCATCAAATCTCAGTTACATGGTTGTGAATTTAATATTAATCAAGATCATTTATTTTATTTAATTATTCCATTAAATATTCATGAAAAAATTCACAATTTTATTTCAATTATTGATTTAAAATGCCATATAGAGAAAGATATCCTTGACCTCACTACCTTTTTTGCTCTTCTTTTTCAAGAAGATCAAGTGATGTTTAATTTTGATTCTAAAGATAATTCCACTCAATTACTTCTCGTACTCAATATTATTTATATAAATAATAGAAACTAGAAGTCTAACCTTAATTCTACCAATGGAAAACATGGGAACAAAAAATTAGGTAATAAGAATCATAAAGTTAAATTTAATAAAAATTGTAATCTATGTGGTAAATTTGGACATAAAAAAGAAGTTTATTACCAAAAAAAAACCTAAAAAAAATAAAGAGAAGAATGGTTATAATCATAATCAATATAAAAATAAAAATCTAAATTAGAACAACATCAGGTTCATAATACTAACATTATTGTTTTGTAAGTTACCTTGTTTGCTTGTAATGAAAATGAATGGTTTTTAGATAGTGATGCATTACATCATATAAAATATTTATTAAATATTTTATCTAAACACTAGAGATATATATAAAAGGATTTATTTAAGTAATAACTCATTTTTAGAAGCTACTAAACAAGGAACAATTAAATTTGTAAATGTTGTTATACATGATGTGTTATATATTCCTAAAACTTAAGAAAAATATGTTATTTTGTTCTCACCTTAAAAAATATAATTTCATAGTAAAATTGATTAAATATAAATGGCATGTTAATAATACATATGTTTCTCTAATTTCTAAGGGAATTCAACATAATGGTTTATACATGTTTTTTATTTTCTATACATGTTATTTTTCATCACTTAGTATAAATGCATATTAATTATGGCATGAAATATTATGTCATGATAATAATAAGATTTTGTATGATATGTCTCAACATGATCTCATGATTTTTATTCTTACTATTTCTTCTCAACATGAAATTTGTGAGGGCTACTTACAAGGTAAACACTAAACCCTTTCTTAAGAGTCACGATGCTAGCTTTTCTCATCCTTTAAGAGTTTATTAATAGTTATGTTATAGGACCAATATAAGTTGAATCTCTTAATGATTATTTATATGATAACTAAATTGATAGTGTCTCAACTACAATGGTATTTATTAGTAATACTATTTATCTTGATTCTTGAAAAATGGTAATTATAATTGTATATTTAATAGATATATTGGGCTTAGATGAGAAAGTGAATAAAATATATTCACATCATATTGTTTTAAAAATGATTATATTTATGATTATTTTCAATTCATATGAGTTAGTGTTGAAATACATTATATACATAACATTGTGCTTCATTTAACAACATTATCATGTTTAGTTATTGCATTGGTAATAATATCATGCTTGGTAAGAAAGGATATTTTGTGTTTCAATTATTAAAATGATTTCATTTGATAAGTGGGGAAAGTTCATGCGAACATGCTTAGATGATTCATTTGATAATAAGATATATTATGAAATGCAAAGTGTGTATGGAGTTTGTATTATTAATTGGCTCCTCATTATTTAATTTACCAAACATTATGTTCATACATGTCTAATTTTTTTTTTGGTCTCATATTTATTTCATTGGATGATTTCATATCATGATAAAAAATTCTATCTTTGATGTATTATAGGTTACAAACCCCAATCTTCTGTTAGATTCATTTCTAGATCATTAGAAAATGGTAAAAAACATATTATGCTTGCAAAGTTTTTTAAGACTCAAATTATAAAATGAATTATTTATAATAAGATATCTAATTTTTAGCTAAACTTAGTATCAAATTATTAGAGAAATTGTTATATGTGCATCACATAATAGTTGGGGATGGTCATCTTATCAATATTGGATATGTCAATTAATATACAATGATTTATGTGTGTCACTAACTTAGTAATCAAAGTAGTGAAATAGTTTGCCTTGAAACACAACTTTATTTTTTTTAAATGTGTTTTACCACAGATAAACATATGTCATCATTTATATTTTTGTGTTTGGTTATTATGATTCTAACCATGATTTGATATCATAAATCTATGTTTTGAATATGTTTTAAGTATGGTACACTAGTTATCACATAGAAGTTGTTAAATAAGACATGTGGCTACAAAGGTTGGAAGAAATCCATTTGGATGTTTCTCACAATACCACCCTTATTTGTGATAATCAAAGTTTTAAAGATCTAAAAAATGTCTAGTGCAACACCAATGAACTAATCATATATTAAAATTCATGTGAATTTTATCTGAGATAAGGTCATTAATGGTGATCTGTATTTTTATAATATGGATGAACGAGTGGTAGATATCTTCACAAAACCACTTGGTGATACCAAGTTTTACAAGTTTAATAAAATGTTGGGCCTCTTACAGTTTTTATTGAGGGTGAGTGTGCATGACAATGTCTCTTCCTAATGGCCATGCTTTTATTTCTTCCTCTTTATACTTATTCTTGTTGTAAAGCATTTTAATAAGTCATTATATGTGATTTTGGACAACTTCATAATTTTTAAGATTACACTGTACCTAATACTTATAATCATATTTTTTAATTGATTCCTTATGTTATTAAAAGATCCAAAATGCTTGGTTTATTAGTGTAAATCTACCAAGTCGTTGTCTTCTTCTTAATTCACTACAACTTTGTCAATGGTCATTAGACCAACCCTCAGTGTTAATATGTTTCTCAAGTTCTATAAGGATTTCATTCACTTCTCTTATTATTTATCAACCCACCAATACCTTACAATTTTCCAGTCTCACTTACACTCAAATATACATAAATTTTTTAATAGACCATCTTCCTCTATAATAAATCTATTTACAATTTCTCAATTCTTGTATCTTATACATCTACAATCTCAAATTGCAATCACCTGAGAGTTCCTCAATTCTAAAGACTTTGAAACTCATTGAGTAGCCATATAAATATCTGTAACAAACTTATCTTCAATCCTTCACTTATCCTTGCACATAACTCTTATAAAACCAAATATGTATACACAGAATCTGCTATGAACACATATCTCTATTGCATGATTTTCTAATTTATAGCCTATTCATGCTATGATAACACCAGTGAAAAAAGATATTTAAACCATTATCTAATATTTATATATTTCACACTTAACAAGATTTTAATCATTATGTGCATGCAAATTTATTATCATCTTCTAGATTGTGGTAACTTATGAACTCAATTAGAACCTATAGATCTATAATTATTACATGTTACGACAACTAACTGTGGATGATACAGGCACATTAGTTAAAAAAATATCCTAAAATCATTACCTATTATTACTAACTTCTATATAAAATTGCACTATTGTATCCTTATTCTGATCTTCTAATTATCCCATGAGTCACCTATCTCGAATAACTCTGTATTAGCCATGTATCAATGTAATTATTTATGACCTACCTTCTTGCAATTCATGTGTAAATGTTTGACCATAATTGAAAATAAATTTATTCACCACTTCCAAATATAGCTATATAGTCCATGCCATTATAAATCCATGTCAAAAATAATTACACTTTCCATTAAATGAATCATATACATGTAATCCTTGTTTATCATCACATCTAGGCTTCGATCCTCCTGAAGCAACCTTTTTTATTTAACAACATTAACATTGTTTCCATATCGAGTTCTATTCTTTTCTTTTCTTTAATTCATATCAAGATCTACACTACCACCATTCTTTTTATCTTAGTGGTTTTAACTCAATCAGAACTACATTCCATTTCAGTCAAAGATTACAACAAACTCAAACAAACCCCTCTACATTTTCAATATACTACACATGTGCATTTATCTCCATGTCTCCATGGACTCTATATATCATAATATCACCTTACATGCATTCTTTATCCATTAGCATCTCCACTTCAGATCTCTATTCTACCTTTTCCTTGTGACTTGCATGTCACCTCATATTCTTTTCTTGGATTCACTCACTCCATTAACTATCTTTACCTCTATGAGTTCCATATTGATATGCAGATCAACTTACTAGTTATGTGGTGCAATATCACATGTCAAGTTCAAACTATAATCTATCAAGCTTTTAATCATGCAAGAACACCTTTGTCATATTGGATTATTGGTGAATAGATTTAGTAACACACCACACACACAAACACACACACACACACACACACACACACACACACACACACACACACACACACACACACACACACACACACACACACACACACACACACACACACACACACACACACACATCTTCCAAGTCAGATTATCCAAGGAAAGGCAATAATCAAATAATTAATATATAAAACCAATGAGAAATACAATATAAAACTGGTTAAAGTCCTTTTTCTTTTAATCATAGAATACTTATAGAGTTTATATATAGTCATTTATTCTACCTTAACAAACTGTCAACTCTAGAGACCTTATTTTCTCTCCATCATCTTGTCAGGCATTCCTGTATGACATTAAGACAATACGAGCCTAAAGCCCTTTTCCTTTCTTCTAAAATCCTTCATAGTTATCTCTCCCTATCTCTAATGCATTTAAATTTGATCTCTATCTCAAAATAACTTTGACTATCTCCTAGTATCTTGCAACCAATCCTAGAAAGGTGCAACCATAAGTCTAAGAGAAGACTTTTTTTAAAACTATTTGATGCTCTATGCCAACTTTGGTTGATTCCACCTTGATTACATGACTTAAAATATTTAGATAACTATTTTAATCTCTTAATAACTAAATAAACATATTTTCCTCCATAAGACAAATGTCACCTATATGAATAATTGAAATACAAACTTTTTGGAGGGAAAACTTATTCAAATTCTTTTACTAATACCAATTGAAGGCTTATCCAAACTTGTCTTTGTTCTTGAAAGATGATCCTATATCAGACTTTTGGGGTACAAAATGATTTGAACTCTAGTTCAAAAGGCTTGTGCTTCTCTCTTTCCTTCAATATTCTCTGTATGTCTAGATCCCATTGTCTTTTTTGTATTGATTGAACCTCCCTGATGTGTTATTTATCTCTCATCCTCTTCTTGTTTCTTTATTTCTTGTATATTTTCCTTCTCATCTCCTTTTCATCTATAATCTCCCGTATCCATGCTTCATCTTCATATGTGTCTCCAAAGTCTTCTTTGTCTTCTTGGTTCATCAGGTCATCCATTGAGTTATGGATATCATTTACTTCAACAACTTCAATACCTACATTCAAAACATCAAAAACAATGTTAGAAGTAAAATTTTGAGACCATGAAGTCTCTTGAATGTCTCCTCATTATTGTTCTTCATTCAAATATGCCTTCACAATCTTGTCTTGCTCTTGTCTTAACTCATCCTTCATGTAATAAATGATGTTATCATTCTAACATGTACCTTTATACAAATCTCGTTGAGGATTTAATAGTTCCTCTATCTTATTCAATTATTCACTCAATGTGAATTCATCTATTTATTCACTCCCTTAATCAAACATAGGCCCTATTTGCCTTTTATCTTCTTCGCTTATAATTTTAGAGACGAATTGCTCTTTTTCAATCGTGTGAACTGATTTCACATCCTCATCCATCCTCTTGAAGCTTTCACCTTGATGTACATTAGTCCTTATAAACATATTGTACCATACCTCATCTTCAAAAATTTAATTCAATAACTCAAAATCATGATGATCCAATTCATTACAAGTAATTTGTTTACCTTTCATTTTCCTTGTGTCCTTATGTTCTTCAGTATGATTTTTCAAGTTATTCTCCTTCATACCATTAGCCACCCATAATTTAATCATAGCTTTGGGCTGATGTTTGTTCATGGTTGCACTTGTTTTCTTACTTGAGTCTTCAACTTGATTGGATTTTATATCCTTCTTATCATTTAGTGATCCCTTAAGCCATTTTGGTACCACATAAAAATGATTTATTTCTAGTTTTAAAAGATTATCATTTCTCTTCTTCATCTCCATCTGTTGATCAACAACCTTAATCCTATTTGCATGAGAAAAATTAGAAATTGAACTTTTTTTACCTTTTCAATGGCTTGTAGCAAAGCCATACTCTTCCTTGTAATCTTTTTGATTGTACCCACCTCATTTAGGTATATCTCCTTTCTTTCTTCTATGCTTTCCAAATCATCAAAGTATTTTTTATTCTCTTTTATTCCTTCATTAACATGATGAAGGACTTCCATTAGTTTCTTGTGAACTTTTGTAACCTATACTCTTTATTTTTTATTAGGTTCATCTAACTCTATGGGTGCCTTGCTTTCCCCACTTATTTCATTCCTTAAGGTCTTATCCTTGACATTTTTCATGAGGTTATTCATACCTACATATACACACTTACTCAAAACATTGGATAGAAAAAAAAAAAAGCCAAAATGCCTTCATGAGTGTCTCCTTATTGACACTTTCCTCTTCATTTTTTTTATCTCTTTATCAAGTGCTCCTTTTTGCACTTCTTCTCTTTCTCCTTACTCTTTTTATTTTTTATCCACAATGATAACCTTCTTCACAACCTCCTCATCTTATTGCCCACTTGATAATCTATTTGCATTCTTATCTCTTTTGACTTTACTTTTCATGGAAATCTTCTTTTGCCTCTCTCTCTTCTTCACCATGAGATCAATTGGCCATTTTAATCTTCTTTTGCCTCTTTCTCTTGCTTATTTGGTTTCTCATTTGATAAATCCTTCCATAAACTAGAAATTCATTTAAGAAAATCAACATCAGTCATACCTTTTTGCCTTGGTATGCTTGTCTTCTCCTTAGTATTTTTAGGTACCTTGCTCCTCTATCTTATCTTTAGCAACATCTCCATATTTTTATCTACTCTTTTCCTCTCCAAATACTTTGAGGAATCATTCAAACAAGTTCATAAATAAACTTTATTTTTCCTTCCAAAGAAATTCTATTTCTCTCCTTCAAGTCTATTCCACCTTAGATCTGGAGCTTCTCATTTATCTTGTCTCACTCAAGATTATTTCTCCTTGCTTGGTCTATTGACCCATTTATCTAAGCTTCTCTTTGGATACCTCAAGCTACTCTACTGATGTCCTTCTTCTCCTAATGGCTTAACTTCATTCAACCACTTTTACCCTATCATTTGATCACTGAAACAACAATTTAGATCACAAAGCTTAAAACAACAACTTTTACAACTTCTCATACCTTTTCCACTTGCTTCACCCACTATAAGCAACCTGTAACTACCAATCTTCACAAATCTCTTCAATTCCTATAAGTACTAATTAGAAGAGCACAAATTAAAACTTCTTTCCCTAAGAGATTGTTACCTTTGATACCAAAAATGGTGGAAATCTACCAAGTCCTTGTCTTATTCTTAATTCACCAAAACTTTATCAATGGTTCACTAGACCAACCCTCGATGTTAATATGTTTCTTAGGTTCTATAAGGATTTCATTCACTTCTCTTAATATTTATCAACCCACCAATACCTTACAAGTTTCCAGTCTCACTTACACTCAAATCTACATAAAATTGTTAATAGACCATCTTCCTCTATAAAAAATTTATTTACAATTTCTCAATTCTTGTATCTTATAGCATCTACAATCTCAAATTACAATCACTTGAGAGTTCCTCAATCCCAAGGACTTTGAAACTCATTGAGTATCCATATAAACATCTGTAATAAACTTATCTTTAATCCTTTGATGATCCCTACACAAAATTTTTATAAAACCAAATATATATACAAAAAATATATTATGAACATGTATCTCTATTGCATGATTCTCTAATTTGCAACCTGTGCAAGCTATGATAACACCAGTGAAATAAGATATTTAAACCATTATATGATATTTCTATATTTCACACTTAATAAGATTTTATTCATTGTATTCATGAAAATCTTTTGATTATCATCTTCCAAACTATGGTAACTTATGAACTCAATTATAACATGCAGAGCCATAGTTACAACATGTTACGATAGATAACTATGCATGATATGGGCACATCAATTAAAACAAAATCCTGAAATTGTTACCTATTACTACTAACCTCTATACAAGATTGCACTATTGTATCCTTGTTTTGATCTTCTAATTATCTCCATGAGTCACCTATCTTGAAAAACTCTATATTTAGCCATGTATCAATGTAATTATTTATGACCTACCTTCTTACAATTCATGTCTAAATGTTTGACCATAATTGAAAATAGATTTGTTCACCAATTCCAAATATAGCTATATAGTCTATGCCATGATATATCCATGTAAAAAACAATTGCACTTTCTATTAAATGATTCACATATATGTAATCCTTGTTTATTTTCATGTCTAGGTTTCGATCCTCTTGAAGCAATATTTTTCATTTAACAGCATTAACATAGTTGCCATATCGAGTTCTTTTCTTTTCTTTAACTCATCTCAAGATCTACACTGCCACCATTCTTTTTATCTCAGTGGTTTTAACTCAATCAAAATTACATTCCATTTTAGTCAAGGATTACAATTAACTTAAACAAACCCCTCTATATTTTCAACAAACTACAAATATGCATTTATCTCCATGTCTCCACAAACTCTGCATATCAGAATACCACCTTAAGTGCATTAATTATCCATTAGAATCTCCACTTTAGATCTCTATTTTTCCTTTTCCTTGTGACTTGCATGTCACCTTCATATTCTTTTCTTGGATTTGCTCACTCCATCAATTATCTTTACCACTATGAGTTCCATATTAATATGCAGATCGACTTGCTAGTTATGTGGTGCAATATCACATGTCAAGTTAAAAATACAATCTATCAAGCCTTTAATCATGAAAGAAAAGCTATACCATATTGACTTATTGGTGAATAAATTTAGTAACACACACCACACACACACACACACACACACACACACACACACACACACACACACACACACACATCTTCCAAATCATATTATCCAAGGAAAGAAAATAATCAAACAATTCATTTATAAAACTAATGAGAAATACAATATGAAATTTGTCAAAGTAATTTTTATTCTAATCATAGAATACTTATAGAGTTTATTTATAGTCATTTATTCTACCTTAGCAAATTGTCAACTCTAGAGACCTTTTTTTCTCTCCATCATCTTGTCAGGCATTCCTATATGACGTTAAGACAATACAGGCCTAAAGCCCTTTTATTTTCTTCTAAAATCCTTCATAGTTCTCTCTCCCTCTCTCTAAAACATTTAAATTTGATCTCTATCTCAAAATAACTTTGATTATCTCCTAGTACTTTGCAACCAATCCTAGAAAAGTGTAACCATAAGTCTAAAAGATTTTTTTTTTTTGTTAACTATTTGATGCTCTACACCAACTTTGGTTGATTCCACATTGATTACATGACTTAAAAGATTTAGACAACTATTTTAATCTCTTAATAACTAAATAAACATATTTTCCTCCATAAGATAAATGTCACCTAAATGAATAACTGAAATACAAAATTTTAGGAGGGAAACCTTATTCAAATTCTTTTATTAATGTCTATTGAAGGCTTATCCAAACTTTTCTTTGTTTTTACAAGATGTTCTTTCATCATTTATTATTCATGAGAAACTATGAGATGTAGTCTCATAATCGTGCTACCCTAAGTTTACTCTATGTAATTTATGGATTATAATTCCTTCTATTTAAAAATATGATATTAGCATGATGTAGGGTTTTAAATCATTAAAATGTTACATACACCATAAATTAATCGTAAATGGTTTATGAAGTATAATTCCTTTTGTGTAAAGTTGGCTATGGCATGTATCCCAACTTAACATTGAGGGGGAGGGTTAGAATATTTAATGGTTAAGTGGTAATTCATGTAATCTTACCTATATGAATAACTGAAATACAAAATTTTAGGAGGGAAACCTTATTCAAATTCTTTTATTAATGCCTATTGAAGGCTTATCCAAACTTGTCTTTGTTCTTAAAAGATACTCCTACATCATTTATTATTTATGAGAAACTATAAGATGTAGTCTCATAATCATGCTACCCTAAACTCACTCTATGTAATTTATGGATTATAATTCCTTCTATTTAAAAAGATGATATTGGCATGATGTAGGGTTTTAAATCATTAACATGTTACACACACCCTAAATTCATTGTAAATGGTTTGTGAAGTATAATTCCTTTTGTGTAAAGTTGGCTATGGCATGTATCCCAACTTAACATTGAGGGGGAGGGTTAGATTATTTAATGGTTAAGTGGTAATTCATGTAATATTACCTATATGAATAACTGAAATACAAAATTTTAGGAGGGAAACCTTATTCAAATTCTTTTATTAATGCCAATTGAAGGCTTATCCAAACTTGTCTTTGTTCTTACAAGATGCTCCTGCATCATTTATTATTCATGAGAAACTATGAGATGTAGTCTCATAATCATGCTACCCTAAACTTACTCTATGTAATTTATGGATTATAATTCCTTCTATTTAAAAAGATGATATTGGCATGATGTAGGGTTTTAAATCATTAACATGTTACATACACCCTACATTCATTGTAAATAGTTTATGAAGTATAATTCCTTTTGTGTAAAGTTGGCTATGGCATGTATGCCAACTTAACATTGAGGGGGAGGGTTAGAATATTTAATGGTTAAGTGGTAATTCATGTAATCTTACCATACTTACAATGAGTAAATATAAATATATTTTATTATCTATTAATGTGAGTTAATATTATGTAAATCAATAATAAAATATATTTATTTTATTGTTGTGTCTTGAGGAGAGGATAAACCCATTGGTAAAAATGGTTCACCTCACACTATTAAAAGGTATTTTAAATTTATTAAATACTATTTTAAACTTTTAGGGTATTAATAATGTAAATCCTATGTTTAATTAAAGGGATGAGTAGTCTAAATCAGTGAAATAATATGTAATAAATAAACATTGATTGGTTACAAATTTTGACTTGCTTTGACTTTCTAAAAATAATAATAATTATGTGTAAAAAAATACTTATATAGAAAATACCTAACATGAAAAATTTAAGTGTTAAAAAATGAGATACAAATAAGTCTAAGTGTTATCAACTAGATCCCTATGTTATATATTCTCCTAGATAATATCACCATACTTGAACAATAGTGCTATGTGGCTCTAGTGTCCTAAAAATGGTGCTAATGTCCTCTATGTAAGACTATTCCTAAATTTTAGGTTTACTAGTTCCTATGTTTATAGATCATGTTCTTACATGCATGAAGTTTGGAACTATATATTGTACCTATAATATCTGATTTATGATGCTAACCCTAATCTTCCTTGCAAGTAAGGCATGAAAAAAAATGTGTGTTTGTTAATAGGATAGGTTGGACATCCTCAACACCTCAATGTGAAGAGAGTTGCCTACATACCAATACTCTAAAAAGGGATTAAGACCAATGTATTTCTCCTTGCCTAAGTGCTGGTGCAAGTGCAAGTGATGCTAGAATTATAGTAGTCTTGAATGCCTTAAGTGTGATTGAGATTGGAAATATAGAAAATCTTGGCTTAGGGAAGCTATAGGTGGTATTATGTAGAAGTAGGGTATAGTAGTGAATAATAACCTTAATTTTTATCAACTTGTTTCATCTTTGAATAGGTCTTTCATATCTAATTTCCATCTAGTGGATAAAGGTCTAAAAGTCACGTATTTATAGGATTCTATAGCTTGTGTGGATAATAAAAGATACTCAAGCTAACCTTAGGAGGGTTTAAATTTTGTAAATATATCCATTAGGAAAAGTTAGGGTAAAGTACATTTACACCATATTGGGGACACTAGTGCCATGTGGCAATAATATCTTTAATGTGGCACTAATGTTTAGCTGATAGGATGCTAGGCATGAAGGGCCAGGATCTAGGAATGAATGTCTAAGATTATGTATTAGCTGACTAAGGATGCCTCTAGTTTTCACAAAGGTTATAAAAGCATGATAAAAGGCTCTAGGATAGGTCCATAGTTAAACTAAGAATAGGTTGTCTTAAATAACACTCTTAGCACTCAAATACCATTTTTAGGTGATTATATTTGCGCCCCCCATTTATGCTAGAAATGCATCAAAGTGAAATGACCAGTATAAAGGAAAATTAAATGTACCTAGACTCAACTAAGAAGTGAAGACATGAAACTGAGTTTGAGTATGTGAAGTTAGGTCTGTGTATGTGAATCATGATCCAATGCATGACTTATAAGTGAAACATGCATAAATTAGTCCTTACTCAAGAGATGTCAAAATCAAAAGACTATGTTGTGTAAATAATTAATTGAGTAAAACTAAGTAAAGATATGGGAAGGAGGAAAGGATCAAATACACCTCATTAAGTATGAAAACTAATGCATAGACCTGGTGACAACCTCTCTCTATGTGTATAGTGATCAATCGGTAAATAATTTAGACTAAGCTAATAGATTGCTTAATCTTCATATGCGGGTGTATCAATAACTCAATCCAATTTTTATTCCATCATTGACCACCCCTAATTGGTGGATCATGACATGTGAATAACTTGGATTAGACTAAAAGTGTGTCCAAACCTCTCATATGGGTGGATAAAAAATGTAAGTAGGCTATAACTTCATAATTTCCCACCCATGTTTATTAGATGAATATGAAACTAAACTATGAAAAGTGATGAACATATCTAATTGGGTATATCTAATTGTGTATGTTAGCTTCAAGGCCCCTTGGGTAAATTAGGTAGCACTAGACCACTTGGGAATGCCAACCACTACAGATGGAGTAAAGAATTGAATTAGTAAAAACCTATAATATGATGTCAAGTGTATATAATATAGAGAATGAAATGGATTTTATCATTCCATTTGATCAACTTGTGCATAATTGAGCATATGGAAATAATGTGTCATGTACATGTGTCATGTCCCCTTTTTTGTGGACATTGACAGATTGGATGATTGGCCTATTATGCGACCTTCGTAGGCTAATAGGATGGATAGAGGGTCATAATGGAGCTTGGATTGACTTTGATTCACAGGTTTTCTACATTTGATTTTCATTCAGGTTATTTCAGACATATTTGGCCAGAGCTCCTACTTTTTAGGGATATTTGATATGTAGTGGAGCACCTTTATTTTGGTATGGTCATATGCGGAATCACTCCCTGATTCACCTGCTTCGATCGGTTTAAGGATCCGACGTATATTGAGGGAGATATTAATATTTGATTGATTTAATCAAATATTAATTATTTGGTCTCATTAATAATTAATTATTAATTATTAATTATTTGCTCTAATTTTAAATTAGAAACCCTAATGCTAATTTAAGAAAACCCTAATTAGGGCAAGCATATCTTTTGAGGGTATAAGGGTTTCACATGGAGGCCATTATGGATTATGCTATTGATTATTGATTATTGAAAATTGAAGAATTTCTTCTGTGAAGACTGAGCCTAGGGTTCAAGGATTCCATCTGCATTGGAGAACGTTCCCTCTTCAGTGTGTGCAATTAAGAGGCTGTGAAATATCAGCTGATCTATTGCCAAAGTGAGAGATAGCTTCATCCAGAAGTTATCACAGAATTTCAGGTTTGAGAGATAACTTCACACAAAAGTTATCACAGATATTCCAGGTATTTATTGCTTTATGTTTTGATTCAATAAATTATACAGCTAGAGATCTATTGTGCTAGAGACATATATATTTCGGATCAGGGGTTGAAGACAGGGAAGTGGTGCTTAATTTGCGGCCGTACAGAATCCGTACGGGTTCGTACAGATCAGTGCAGGAACCGACATCGGCAGACAGAGGGTTTCAGTGACCGACATCGGTCGACTGAAGACCGACGTCAGCAGAAATCCGACCGGCAGAGACCGACGTCGGCGATATATCGACCGACGACGGCGACTGTGTGTCGACACAGAAGGGCCGAGACTTTCCAGAACTCGATTTGCACTTCCAGTTTTTCAAAGCCAGGGTTTTCAAGACTGTATTTCATTTTTATATGCATATTAGAGGACTGCAATTGTAATAATTTACAAGGACAAGTGATACAATTTGTAATTTGTTATTAAAAGACTATATTATTGTGATCTTTCTGAATTTATTCAACAGCGATTATATCTTGGTTCAGATTTTTTGTGTTGCTATATTTCCTGTTTAGAAGGGGATATTACAGTGGTATCAGAGCTTTGGTCTTTGGTATCAGAGTTTTTGTGCAGATAAGAGAGCCCCTAAGTAAGGGACATCACAGTGGTATCAGAGCTAAATTCCTGCCATCCTGTTGGGCACATCAGAGCTAAATTCCTGCCATCCTGTTGGGCACATCAGAACTAATGTCTTGCCATCGTGTTGGGTAGTTCCAGGTTCAATTCGATTATCAGTATGGCTCTAAGAGGGGTCAAAGATTTGGAAGAGAGCATGCACAATGCAAAGAAGAAATTAGATCATCCATTTCAGCAAGCAGATGACACTCTAAAAATTTTGGAGGAGTTGGACACTTATTTAGGCAAGGTTGAGCATTCAAATACTGATGAGATGCAAACAACGTTATTTCCAGCATTTGATTCGTTGGTGAAGCCCCGATTATTGAGACATCATGATGAGGTGGTAAGACTTGCAGCGCTCTCTTGCATTAGTGAAATGATGAGGATCATAGCTGGCTTTGATTTTTATGATGATCAGATTATGAGAGAGGTACTTTATGCCATGGTAAAAAGCTTCGAAAAGTTGGATAACATTAGAGACCCTCATTTCTCAAGGAGGGCAAGATTACTTGAAACATTTGTAAGGTATGGATTTGAAAACGTTATGATGTTAGTAGGTTGTATTGGTGAAATTCGCATGATGTTTAAAATATTTTGGAATATTTTAGATGAGTTTCATTCTAGCAATATATTGGCATCAATGCACTCTATTATGTTCACAATCTTGTTTGAGGAGGAGGATAAAATTTCCAAACTCTTGGCAGAAGATTTATGGTATGTCTGGACAAAAGGGAGAAATGTCTCACCTAGAGCTTGTATGTGGTTAAAGAATCTAATTAATAGGCCCAAGGATCGTAGTGCTTTCCCTATGACATGTAGCCACTTGCATGATGAGTTTGACAGTCATGCTGATCCAGTATAGGGAGATATTAACACATCTTCAGGTAATGATTTATCTGCATTATCTTCACAGGTAGGAGTAGTTGAGGATGTTGTGGATGAGCTTTGTCTTAAGGTGAGTCTATCTCAGGGGTTAGACAGTGAGGATGAGCCTGATACTTGCATTCAGAGTGTGGAGGTATACTCAGAGGTTAGTACATTGAGTATTGCTGATGAGTATGTTTTTGTAGCTGCTGATGAGGACCATGTGGTTGAGGCTCACACACATATTCAGGACTTGGGAGTACCTAATTTTGAGGAGTTTGGGATACCAGTGGAGTTGAATCTCCATATTGATTATTCTCATACATATGACAGTGTGGTACAGTTGGTTGTGCTGCATTTACAGAGAGATCAGTTATGGGATGGATTGGCACCATCTCTTGCAGATGGAATTGGCAGTTGGACTTGTCCATTCCACTTGGATTATGATGTTTTGAGAGTTTGTTTCTCATATGCTCTGGTATATGGTATTTGTAATCTTGGAGGTTGGAGTTTCATGCGCCAGTTTGATTATGAGTCTTTCTTGGTTCTACTTCTACTGATGTTGCAGGTACTTACATTGATACACAGCAGTGCGGAGCATAACTACATTTGGGATCCAGGTGGATCGAGTAGTTCCTTGTTCCGAGATTGCTTGGGGACAAGCAATTTTCGGAGGGGCGGATTGTCATGTCCCCTTTTTTGTGGACATTGACAGATTGGATGATTGGCCTATTATGCGACCTTCGTAGGCTAATAGGATGGATAGAGGGTCATAATGGAGCTTGGATTGACTTTGATTCACAGGTTTTCTACATTTGATTTTCATTCAGGTTATTTCAGACATATTTGGCCAGAGCTCCTACTTTTTAGGGATATTTGATATGTAGTGGAGCACCTTTATTTTGGTATGGTCATATGCGGAATCACTCCCTGATTCACCTGCTTCGATCGGTTTAAGGATCCGACGTATATTGAGGGAGATATTAATATTTGATTGATTTAATCAAATATTAATTATTTGGTCTCATTAATAATTAATTATTAATTATTAATTATTTGCTCTAATTTTAAATTAGAAACCCTAATGCTAATTTAAGAAAACCCTAATTAGGGCAAGCATATCTTTTGAGGGTATAAGGGTTTCACATGGAGGCCATTATGGATTATGCTATTGATTATTGATTATTGAAAATTGAAGAATTTCTTCTATGAAGACTGAGCCTAGGGTTCAAGGATTCCATCTGCATTGGAGAACGTTCCCTCTTCAGTGTGTGCAATTAAGAGGCTGTGAAATATCAGCTGATCTATTGCCAAAGTGAGAGATAGCTTCATCCAGAAGTTATCACAGAATTTCAGGTTTGAGAGATAACTTCACACAGAAGTTATCACAGATATTCCAGGTATTTATTGCTTTATGTTTTGATTCAATAAATTATACATCTAGAGATCTACTTTGCTAGAGACATATATATTTCGGATCAGGGGTTGAAGACAGGGAAGTGGTGCTTAATTTGCGGCCGTACAGAATCCGTACGGGTTCGTACAGATCAGTGAAGGAACCGACATCGGTAGACAGAGGGTTTCAGTGACCGACATCGGTCGACTGAAGACCGACGTCGGCAGAAATCCGACCGGCAGAGACCGACGTCGGCGATATATCGACCGACGACGGCGACTGTGTGTCGACACAGAAGGGCCGAGACTTTCCAGAACTCGATTTGCACTTCCAGTTTTTCAAAGCCAGGGTTTTCAAGACTGTATTTCATTTTTATATGCATATTAGAGGACTGCAATTGTAATAATTTACAAGGACAAGTGATACAATCTGTAATTTGTTATTAAAAGACTATATTATTGTGATCTTTCTGAATTTATTCAACAGCGATTATATCTTGGTTCAGATTTTTTGTGTTGCTATATTTCCTGTTTAGAAGGGGATATTACAGTGGTATCAGAGCTTTGGTCTTTGGTATCAGAGTTTTTGTGCAGATAAGAGAGCCCCTAAGTAAGGGACATCACAATATGCCCCCAATATGATATCTTAGTATATTAATTCTAGATTGAGTTTTAATAACTGTATATGAGTATCTAAACTAAATATGGGAATTATAATGATGTGTATAATGCTCCCAATTTGAGAAACTATTATGAATCTAAGATGAACTAGTGTGAATATGAGCAAAATTTAAGAATATTTATTAAACCTATAGTTGTATCTATGTAAACATGTACTATATTTGGTGTACTATTATAGCTAATCTAAACTACCCTAAAATTAGGGATACTAGATACTAGCACCATGTGGTGTTATTTTACCTATCTAAACACTAATGCTATCTGGTATGAAATATAAGTCACTGTACTAATTTTTGATTCCTTATTTTTTCTATGTTTTGCTTGTGTTTGATTTTTTGGATCTAAGCTTGTATGCTAAAAAATATTTTGTGAATGCAATGTAGGATTATGATATGTGTGACAAACCCCTATGAATGTCCCCCCTTTTAGGGTAATTATTGGACCTATGCAAGGAATATCCTAAAAATTAAATAGATCTACAAAATATGTTAGCTAGAACATATATGATATGTGTGTGATAATACAATATAATGTGTAAACATAACATGGGCATGTAAGAGGATCTGAGAATAAGTATGTAATGTAATATGTATGTTATGTCTAACATTGCACAAGGGTTTCAATATAGATGTAATCAATGTGTATAATTAAAAATCTAATTAGTTACCTAGGGGGATGGGGGATGATTTCCATCATAACACTTAATTAGGAAGGTTAGATGCATGAGGTCCCTCATGGCATCAAGTGTGTGTAACAAGCAAAGACAAATGTCATGGACATGATGCATACAAGAAATCATACATAAAAAACACATGAGGCACACAAATATAGGCCAAGGGTACACAATATAAGGGACATGGGTACATGTCACTAAATCTTAGAAAATAAGACATACAAAGATATGTTCAAATGTAAACATACACGAGCAAAAATTAAGTTGGATTAGAGCCACATATAAGCACATGTTCAAAATTCCACATACATAATCAAAAAATCACACACAAGGGACATGAGTACATGTCCAAAGTATACATGAATAGAAATGGAATATAACCAGAGAATAATGACATATCTAAATGCCCTCAAATAGAAGAATCATAGAGAATACAAATAAAGTATAAAATAGGAAAACTAGAAATTAAAGAATGCATGAATGTAGTACAAATCTATGTAAGAGATAGGATGTATATATTTTGAGTCTAAAATAGTTATAGTCAAAAAAAAATATGAGTTTCAGTAACAATAATCAAATCAATATATAGCAATGTAAAACTTGGAATGTAAAGAATGTAAGGATAGAACTTGGTAATAGAAACTATGTTTAATATGCTCTTAGTGGGTGAATGTGTTAAATAAATAATTTTGAATTAGTATATATGCCTCAAGTGGGTAGATGATATGTAGTGGACATGAGTCATGTAATTAATATGTAAGCATTCAACAAGAATAAGTGAAGCATGTATGTATGATAAAAATGACTAAACTAAGATAGTTAGCATATGTAGTGTTTAGAAAATATAAGAAATGTAAACATAACATTGCATATAGTTTATATTTTTTGTGTTTTCTAAGTAATATTTGAATGTTTTTTGTTTTGTCATGTTATATTGTTTTTGTATTTTATGGATATAAGATATGTGCAAGAAAATGAAAATAAACTATGTACAAAGAGCAAGAGAGAATAACGTATGTACAAGGGGGTAGAAACCATATTAACTGATGAATCTCATTAGAGACTCACTATCACAATAGCCTATGTCAATTAAGGGAAGTATGATCATGTGTGCTATGTGAAGGAAAAATATGATCCCATAACCTATTATAGTGAGCAATTTACGTCTCTATCTACCTATGTAGTGGTGCTATAAATATGTACACTAATTGTGATGCCCTATGAAATGTATGGGTCTTAGGAACCCATCTAGTAGAAGAAGCTATAGGTGATGTAAGTGCCCTATGTTTATAACCCCATGAACCCAATAATACTAATCATAACATAAATTGAGTAGAGGAAGGTACTCTAGAATATAAGACATATCTCTAATGTAGGGGTCTCTCTAATAATGGTCTTCATGGGAGAGTATGTGTACATGTCAATACCATAGGAGTATAACTTGACTGTACTAGTGGCTCTACTTAACTCTATGATATATGCATAAGAATTGTACTCTGATTTGTAAATGATACCTATGCTATATCTGGTAATTGTGTTAGAATTGTAACTAGTGACTGTGATATAACTACATGTGGGATAAGTAAAACATACTCATGTGGGAGACCCTCAAATTTAACCACTTGATTTTTGGGTATGTATTTCAAGCATATGTGAATTATGTATGGGATGACTTAGATATTTTGTAACCATGACCTACCTAATAACATATCAAACATGCCTACACTAGGTACTACTAGGAACTAAGTGGCTATATATGTTGGTCTAACTTGTAATGGAAGTACAATCTCCCTGATAGAGCTCTAATCATGACCAATTAAACTAATAATTACTATGTTTGTGGGGAATATATCCTAATATAATTACCCCAAATGCTACAAAAGTGCCATAGTACACATGCTAATGCTTGATTTGTTATTAACCATAACACTCTTGATATGATGATGATATATGTATGCTTATATAAAGAGCACATCTAAATCTATATCATCATCAATAATTTACTACTTTGATAAGATGATGAGTGGTATAGGTTAAATTTTAGTATGGTACATGCCAAAAATATTATACAATGGGTGTGCCTCCTCTGTAATAGTATGATATGAAACTAGTGGTGTATGTGCTTGATATGTATAGTGAACACCTAATGTGTTTCCTACCTCATTCATTGTGTGATTTGGAAATGGACAAGAGAATAGATTTAATGCCTTAGCTTATGTTTTTTTTGATTTTTGTGCCTTTGTTAATGTGTCATATCAATAATATTAGCCTCAATCAAATTTTGTATCATATATTTTAGGTTTATGTATCTATTTGTTATATGGCTTGGTGCCCTCTGATACTCATAGAATGTGTTAAAATCATAGTTACTTAGAAGAGACCATGTTGTATCAAAATATTTAATGGGAGGGAGAGATATGAAATTGAATTCCAAGAGCTGCTATAAAACTCGTGATGATGACTTTAGAAGGTTGGTGAAGATTCAGTGTTGAGGAGTAGATAAAACCAATCTAGGAGATGGCTCAGAAACTGCATTGATTATGGCCTTTTGATCCCTCTTATTCTTAACTTGTATGGAGTCTTATTTTAACTCTTAATATCTGATTATGATCCATTTTTATACTTTAATTTTCCCTTTAATATAAGCTTGACTTGTCTTTATTTTATTGTGTGGCACAATTCTGTAAATGTAGGAAACTTCTTGAGAAAGATAACTTTGTGTAATATTGGTCAAATTCTTTATTTAAATATGTCCTCAAGCTCTCTATCTAGCATGGGGATAGTCAATTTAGCTAATATAGTCTTGTATCATAATACATAATATGTGATAGACTCATTTTACTTTTGTTTCAATTGTGTTACTTGGCCATATGATATCTTGTCATTGATATTGATAGAGAAGTGTGATAAAAACATGTCAACCAAAGGATTGAATATAGTGATACATTGATTTGGTAAATCATAAAACCATTGTAGGGCATAATCCCTTAAATTGTATGGAAACAACTTTATGAGAAGCCAATCATTAAACACATGGTCCAAACATGCTACATGAAAAAATCTTTGAGTCACCCTTGCCATCATATAGTGTAAGATTAGGTGCCAAAAAACCAAATGGAAAGGGAGTTACCTCTGTGTGTTGTGCCAAAGGTGTATGTAAGATAATATTAGAATCCAAGGCATGTGATGGCCTAGTGGCTCCCTTCTCAAGATGTTAAACCTTATCTTGTAGAGTATGAATCTCATGCATAAGGGATTATACATATGGAGTGGAAGAACTAGCCACAAGAGGTGTAACTATCACTAAAGGTTGTTGAATTACAATTTTAGGTAGTGATAGCTAAGTTGGCCCCATTATAGGTGTAACAATGTTATTAGTTGGGGGAGTTGAAGATTGACCATTCTTTGTTTTTTGGATTTATTCTTGAATAATAATGATAAAGTAATCTTGTATATGTGCATGTTTGGACATAAAATCTTGTAATTGTTTCTTATTGGTCTCATCAAATTTATTGTTGAATTCTAGCATTGTAGTGTACAAATTAGGAAAATAAGTAAATATGGAAGTAAATATGAGATTTTTTAATATATTTTGGACCTTTGAAGAATATTAATATAAGAAAGATTGAAAATAAGTAAACATGGAAGCAAATTTGATATATTAGAACTAAAATTTGAGTATAAACAAAAAAAGATACAAAACCCTAAGAGTGTCTAGGGTTAGAGTTTTTTGAATTAGGGTTATTTTGCAAAAAGTTAAATTGTATTTAAATAAATGAAAACCTAATGTGAGATTGATTAAATGAGCTATAGGTTATGATAAAAAATTATAAAAATAAATTTTTTAACCCTAATTTAGTGTGTAAATTTTTTGAAGAAGGTAAACTAGGGTTTTAAACAATATTCGAAGTAAGTCAGGTTCACCAAATATTTTAACCTTTTAGGGTTTAGCTATGTAAATCTCATGTTTGATTAAAGGGTTGAGTAGTCTAAATTAGTGAAATAATATGAAATAAATAACCACTGATTTGTTACATATTTTGACTTTCTTTGACTTTCTAAAAATAGTAATAAATATGTGAAAATAAAGACTTATCTAGAAAACACATGACATAAAAGATATGAGTGATAAAAATTGAGATATGAATAGGTATAAGTGTCATCAACTAGATCCCTATGTTATATCTTTTCCTAGATAGTAGTGGCACACTTAGATAGTTATGCCATATGGCTATAATGCCTTGAAAATGGTTCTAATATCCTCTATGCAAGACTATTCCTAAATTATGGGTGCACCCACACCTATGTTTCTAGGTTATTTTCTTTCACGTATGAAGTATAAAACTCTATATTATGCTTATAATATCTTATTTATGATGTTAAATCTAATCCTCCTTGCATATATGACATGATCCAAAAATGTGTGTTCATTAGTAGGATAGGTTAGACATACTCAACACCCTATTTTAGAAAGGGTTTCCTACGTATCAATACTCTAGGGAGAGATCAATCCCAATGTAGTTCTCCCCACCTAAGTACTAGTATAAGTGAAAGTGATGCCATAATGGTAGTAGTCTTGATTGCCTTGAGTGTGTTCGAGATTATAAATTTGGAAAATCTAGGCTTAGGGGAGAATAGGGATTAATAACTTTGATTTTACTCAACTTGTTTCATGTTTGAATAGGTATTTTGCATCTAATTTCCATCTAGTGAATAGAGGTATAAAATTCATATATTTATTGTGTTCTGTAGCTTGTGTGGATAATAAAATATGCTTAGGCCAACCTTAGGAAGGTTTAACTTTTGAAAATATATCTATTTAGGAAGGATAGGGTAAAGGACATTAGCTCCATGTTGGGGACACTAGCACCACATGGATCTAGTGTCCTTAATGTGGTGCTAATGTCCATTTATTAGGCTATTGGGCATGAAGGTCCATAATCTAGGAATGAAGGTTTGAAACTATGGTTTAGATGATTAGGGATGCCCATGGTCCACACAAAGCCTGTAAAAGTGTGATAAAATGATCTAGGATAGGCCTAGGGATAAGCTAAGAATATGTTGTCTCAATCAGCATGCTTAGCACTCAAATACCACTTTTAGGTGATTATAAATACATATTGATGAAAATCATATTTGTCCTGATAAGCTTTATGTGAAATATTTTCAAGGTTTTATGAAGAGATATTTTGTAAAGTGAGAGGGAAAAATATTTGTATTGGGTTTTAGTTTCTAAATTTATGAATAATCAATTATGTTTTTAACCTTTGTATGAGGTTTTCCATGTTAAATACTATGTCAATGATTTTTATTATTCTATGTGTATTTTTATATTCATTACACATATATATCCATTGTAATATACAATTATATGTATTATTCTCTAGACTTTATCACAATGTGAGGAAGTATTTCAAAATTTGAAAGAACTATTTAATTCTAATATTATTCTTGTTGTCCTAGATCTCAATATAAAATTTTAAATATAGGTTGATGCCTATAAAGTGGGAAGTGGGGCTACTCTGATTTAAGATTGCAAGGTTGTTTCCTATGAGTCCCATAAAATCAAAACCCATGACCAAAATTATCCAATGTATGATTTGGAATTGGTTATTTTGGTACCTACTCTCAAGTAGTGGAAACACTTTCTACATGGAAATAATTTTAAGGTCAAATATGATCACCACAACCTTGCACATTTATTTTCCCAAGAGGAATTGAATGTAATATAACATAGATGGATAGATTTTATTAGTAATTTTAATACTAGCATTACCTATGTCAAGGGAAAGAAAAATAGTGTGGTTGATGCTCTTATTAAGACATATTTGGCTATTGTTTATATTTTAAGGTCAAAATTTATAATCTATTTTGAAGAAATAACTAATAGATCATGAATGTAGAAAAATCATTACTGAATTACCCAAAGAAGAGGTGGCTAAAGATATTTATAACTACTCCTTAGACTTATATGGACTTATAGGGCATCAAGTAAATATTTATGTTCCTAATCTAAGAAATTTAAGGGAAAATATATTAAATTAAGTGCATACAACACCTCATTTTTCTCATCCAAATGTCATAAAATGACACATGAGCTAAAAAAATTTTACTTTTGGCCTAGTATAAAGAAAGATGTAGCTAATTTTGTATAAAAATATTTGGAGTGTCAGTGTGTTGAAGATTCACATTATCACCTAGGTGGGTTGTTGTATCCCCATGTTGTTTTATAAATAAAGTGGGTGGTAATATTCATGGATTTTATTTCAACACTGCCTAAATCTCAAGGTAGACATGACACGATTTTATTAATTATTAACAAATTTACTAAATTTACTCATTTTATTATTGAAAATATTATACATGATTCCCCTCACACTTGAATTTTTTTTTTGTAAAGGAGGTTGTTCACCTTCATGGTATCCAAAATTTATTATATCATATAGGGATAAATTATTTAGTTCCTAGTTTTGGAAAACATTGATCTCTACTTTTTGGACAAGTATGAACTTCAGTTTAGCATATCACCTAAAACATATGCCCAAAGAGAGAGACTAAATCAAGTAGTAGAATATGTGTTGAAAATGTATGTGATAGATCATAAATCTAAATGGGAAGATTAAATCCATTGAATTGAACTTGCATATAACAAAACTTACCTTTATGATATAAAAATGGCACCTTTTTAATCTTTGAATGGGTGAAGGTGTAATACTCTTCTTGGATAGGATGGTTTCAAAAATTGAGTTATTGTTTATACATAAATTTTTCATGAATATGATGATTAAATATATCTCATTCAGTAAATGCTTAAAGTTTCTTTGGACAGGCAAAAGAGCTATGCTAATCTATAAATATTTCTAATGGAATTTGAAGTATTAGATAGATTATTTTTTAGGGTTAGGCCCTAGAAGAGCTTTATAAAATTTGACAAGGCATAAAAACTGGTTTCATACTTTTTCAGTCTATTTGAAATAGTGAAAAAGATAAGTCTTATGGCCTATTGCCTAGTTATTCCTCCTCTTTCCAAAACATGTGATGTGTTTTATGTGGAATTATTAATAAAGTATGTTTCTAATCCTTCTCATTTTATGGATTATAAAAATTAGGTGACAGATGAGGAAATAAATTAGTTGGACCCAATTAAGATCTTGGCCTGTCATAATGTTAATCTATTAAAAAGAAACATTTAATGAGTATTGGTCCAATGGGACCAATTAATTATGAAAATTTCCACTTGGGAAGATGAAAATATATTTAGGAATCCCTATCCTCATATATTTTTATAGGCCCCAAGATAACACCTCCTTTGAGGGGGTGGGGGGGGGTGGATGTCATATCCTGCCTTGGAAGATTTAAATCAACTTGATCACTAAATTTTTGTATACATCATTTTACTAATGATGAGATTAAGCAAGTGTATGGAGCTATATATATCTAATGAGATTCATAATTTAATTTCATTTTATGATATAGTTGGTTACATTACTCTCAGTTATGATTTTTATGATTGTCAGTAATATTGATGTCATGTTTTATGATTGCACATAATAACTAAAATTTGAGCTAGATATGGGCCATAAATAACCACCAAAATGTCACATTGATTTCATTAAGGTAAATAGGAATAAATATAAATGTAGGAGATATATTAATTGTCCATCATGCCCTATGATGTTTTGTATTATGTTAGACTAGTACGATGCATACTCAATGTATATTATTCTTTCTTTTGTTATCAAATATCATAGGTGCATGCCCAATTATGATTGTTGTGTTGTTTTCCATCTTTATTTTGAAGGATGTTGGGGTCTAATAGGATTTGTAAAGGTTATAAACCATGCTGATTTACATGTTTAATAAAGCCTTGCATTACTTAAATCATAAGGGTGCAAGTATGTTATAATTTTAGTTCTTTAGGGCACAATTTTTATGAATAATTCTTAGGGTTTAATGTTCAATTAAAACTTTGAGACTTTTTTGGTTCTAATTATGATTCTATTTTTACCTTGATGGGGTTAGGGACCACTATTTATAAATTATAGCATTTTAATTGGCATTGGATAAATTAATAATTAATTTAATGATCAGGGTTTCTATTACATGGAATTATTTTAGAAACACTTTTGTGAAGCATCATTGAACTTAGTGTAAGAAGGAGAATGAAAAAGAGTTAAGGAACTTATGGTTTACATGTCTGGCCTGCATATCAATCATTACATTAATGGTTAACAAGGTTATTTATGGAAATATTATGTGATGATATTAATACTATGGAACCAGGCATGAAGTATTATGGAGGTTTGGAAATGTTTTCAAGAGCATGCAAAGTAAGAAAGGACAAGGAAAAGAAAATAAAAAAAGAGAAGTTGTTGAATTGTGAATCTGGACATTACAAAGTAAGTTATGAACTTTCTTTACTCTTATTATCTCAAAAATATTTTTTGGTAATTCATTTAGCTACTACTATTTATGAGCTCTTTGAGGACCTTAGACCAATTTGGGTTTTGATGACATACTATGATAGTTAACAGGTCCTTATGGGACATTTTTTAACTATCCAAATTATGCCCTCAAATTATCATAGTGTTTCATGTAAGTGTCTTCTTATATGACCATAGCTAGAATTACAATTCAAATCTATGTATGATTTTGGTTGAACTAACTTATCTTTTTGAATGGCCCTGTTGAGTAAGGATTATCATCTAACCCTTTAATGACTTACATATGACATATATAAACTATAAAACAAACTTGAAGTTACTTATATGTTATTTCCTTTTTTTGGTATTGGTGTGTTCCCTTATTGTTGAACTAGATGTTGTTTTTATAATTATTTATGTCAAACCCAGCATGTTTTTATAATTATTTATGTCAAACCCAGCATGGTGGTTAACATATCTATTTTATAAATTAATTATCATTCACTTTTATGATTTTGGGTGACCATCCAGTGGATTATTATAAACACAAATTTATGTATGTGGTGGGTATGGATTTCTACCATATGGCTAGGCTCATATTTGATAAATTTTTTTTGTGCATAAAATTCTCATGAATGGATTTACTAAGTTGTTGGAAGGTAGTATGTTGAGAGAGAGTTGTGTTCATGTCAGTTGAGGTACTTGGAAATAATTTTCATTGTGTTTTAAGTTTTGGAAGCATAATGAATGAGATGGGGGGTTGGTAAATCAGTCTTCAAAAACTTTCAATCAATTACATACACTCATCTATGAACTATCAAAATAACACAGTGATCTAGCAATGCATAAAAAACCATTAACATGAGCATGAAATAATATAACACATAACATATGTGGTATACCCTCATGGGGGATAAAAAACAATAAAAAAATATTAATATAAGACAATGTATCAAATTTAGTTTAGATTCAACCCAATATGGAGCACCAGCCCCAAATTTATCCATCACCCATTTGACTTTATCAAGAACCCACTTGCCAGGAGGATACAACCCCCTATGACTAAAAACTAACTTATTAAAAGGAAATTTATGAAAAAAAAACCTAAAATTCATATCCATATCATTATTTACTAAGAAACAACTTATTCAAGACCAATTATTCAAGATCTAACCTGTAAGGAAGCTTCAACTCCCTCTTTAACCAAGCACCAACTTAGACAATCAACCTTCTTTATTATAATTTTAAACTCAAATATATGTCTAATCTATCAATTTTCATACATTATGAACACATATATGATTAAAATATTGATATCCTCTCAACATATGATGATAACTCCTTTAGATCTACTCCACTTGATCTCTCTCAAAACTGCCTATAGGCTTCTTCACTCAAATAACCCTCTTCAAGATTGAATAGGTCATGTGTCCTTGATATTCATCTAAAGGATACCTATATGATTATCATGAAATTATTATCTTATATATCATTAGGGTTTACAACATGTTACCGAACCTCATCAGGCTCATTGATTTATCAATCCATTCACTTTCACTAAGCTTGTACACATAGGCCTAAAATTGCCTTGTATATATACCATTCCTTATTCATATACCACTTATTAGGCCACACACCCTTAAAATATTAGGTTATAAATATAATAGGTCTTATAATAATTTATTAACATTATTAAAATGACCTTTATACCTCTTTAGGTCTACAATAATTCAATTAGGCCTCATTTCTCTTTTAGTCCTCATAGAGACCTAATTGCATTAGATCTCTCCAGTAATGTGTAAAATTTATTCCTTAGAAAAAATTTAACCTAAATATAAATAAATATTATTTCATAAAAAAAAATATACGTTATCCAACATCCTATGCAATCCATAACACTTTTTAGGTCCAACCACTTCATGCAACCCCTCAATAGTACTCATTCCTATTAGGCCAGTGTACACCAAAAAGTTTGCCTTTCAATACTGAAGCTCAAACACAATTGAAACACTCAAATATTATAAAAAAATTATATATATAGAATATAAATTACCTTAAGGTTATTAAAAAATTAATTATCCACTTCCACTTAGGAGATAAGTCTTCAGGAACACCTCTGCAATTCACTCACTTAGAACTACCAATTTACCTCAAAACACAGTCATGGTGACTTAGACCTCCAACACCTATATTTAAAATTTACATGAATTATTATTAATTTATATGATACTATGAGATAATTATCCAATTGTTATATATAAATATTATATGGTCAAATGGAAATTATTGGTCTTGCAGACTAATTACTTGACCCTATCTCACACTATCTTATTTGAACTAGACAGGTCAAGTTGTCATCAAATTTTCTACCATAATAATTGACCTAATTTTTTTCCAAGAGTGAAAATTTCTTAAAATTAATAAAAAAAATTTCCATTCACTTTTTTTCATCATTCAATCATGAAATCACATTCTAATTCATCTTCTCAATACTGCCTGGGTTTTTCACTGTTCACACCATTAGCTTTGTTTGTGTGACTAACTTGGATGAATGGTTTAACATATTATAATTATGGAACCTATAAAATAAACTTCATTGGAATTTATTATGATTCTATATATCCGTATTACATCCATTTTATTTTCTTGACCAATGTAACTTTTGAATGCTACAATAAATTCTTCACAAATAAGCTTGTATCTGCACATTTTATCTATCATCTAATTAACCAAAACCACCTAGAGGTACATGAGAGAGTTTAATAAAATATATATAACAATTTTTATAGGATTTTGAGACCATTATAGACTAATTTAAACAATATGTTTCACATTAGGTCCTTATTAGGGTTGTAGGGAGGTTTAACATAGGTTTTGGTGTTAACAATTGTTCATAAAGGACCACCCCTTAAATCTAAAACCAATGACTAGAGATATTAGATATGATCCTTACACATATCTCCTTAATATCTTAGGTTCCCATGAAAAGGTTACACATGCCAAAAATCATCTAAAAGTGCCTCTCATGTCTTGAGACCTCATTATGTGAACTCGAGAAGGCCTAAAATAGTGTTTCTTATAATTTTGTTTAATCCATTACCTAAAAGTTTGTGAACATGCTTAAAAAAACATATAATACCTACATCAATTCTCATATATGCAAAATTGTCTTTAAAATTAATCTTCATGCCTCATTAGGCCAAGTAGGGTCTAGGAATGGTTTAGGTGCAGACTTGATTTGAAGGTCCTACGCCTGTAGGCTCACTCTAAGACTCTCATGGATGATTATACACCTTAATAAAATGATTAAAAAATTAAATAAAATATCTTACATTCTTAATTCAATCATCTCATCATGCCACCAACTCATACCTTCACCATACCATGATTGGGCTCAAACTTCTAATGCACTTAACACCTTGACATGTTCCTTCCATGTCATGAACTCAAAAAAACATAAAATAAGCAAACATAAGACATAAAATAATAATCATATCACTGCACCATTCTCTTTCTGATGAAAAAAAACTTCCACATCCTCATGTATACCTAAAACCATATTATTGAGCTTCATATGACTTGACATGTCTCTTCCATGCACCTAAACACCTTTAACACCAATCTTGACATCAATGACCTATACTTTCATGAATAATAATACATTATTTGCCTTAAAATTACCTCAATACAACACTATCCTATGTATCACACATTGCCAGACTAGGCTTAGTCACATTTGACATCATCCTTTATAAGATGCACCTCTGACATCAATGACAATGCTCAATAATCTCTCCCTTTGTCATTGATGGCAACCAATATTAGAACCTTCTCTTAACAAGTAAATTTTCCCTCATTATAAACTTCCCCCCCCCCCACCCCTTTGATATAAATGACAAAGAGATGCTCGCAACTTCTTAGATCATAATCCTTGCAACCAAAACACTCAACACACAAGACTATGAGTTTATGAGTCATAATACAAACATGCTCCCCTATCTCCATGTATACCTTCTTAGAACTATTCACCTTCTCTTGGAGATAAAAGAACACCTGATTAGGTCCCCCTAAGTATTTGGATTCCTTAATAATTATTAGGGGTAGGAGTTACACCTGGTTCCTATCTTAGGTATTGAAATGTTGTCTTTGAAAGTGGTTTGGTCAAAATGTCTATAATCTGATCTTGTGTAGAAACATACTCAAGTCTAACACTTTTTTTTACTTACCTTATCTCTTATAAAATGATACCTAATAGGAATGTGCTTAGTATTTGAGTGAATGACAAGGCTATTTGAGATGATTTTAGCACTTGTATTATCACAATAGATAGGGCTAGGACCATCATAATCCACCTTGTAGTATTTTAAGGTCTTTCTCATCCATAAGACCTGATTGAAACATGAAGTTGATATAATTTAATCCCCTTCACAAGTGGATAATTATATTGATGGTTTCTTATTTCTTATCCATGAAAGTAGGTACCCACCTCAGAAGAAATCTCTTCCACTAATACTCTTCCTATCATCTAGACTTTTTATCCAGTCTACATCTGTATAGGCTGTCAAATTGAAATACTTACTCCTTGGATACCATAATCAAAACTCCATAATCCCCTTGAGGTAATTATGTATCTTTTTGATTGATTGCAAATTATTTCCTTTGGATCTTCTTCAAACCTTTTCATAAGACCTACTGCTTGCATGATGTTAGGTCTAGAGGTAGTGGTGTATAGAAAACTTTCAATAATTAACCTATATGATGTTTGATTGAGCTTTGAAAACTCATATTTCTCACTCAACTTGCATGTTGTGGTCATAGGTTAATAACTACCTTTCAATCTTCCATATCAAACTTCTTCAACATCTCTCTTATGTACTCAGATTATGAAACGGATATACATTTTTTAGATTGAGTGATTTACAACCCAAGAAAAAATGATAGGTCTCCTAACATGGATATCTCAAACTCTTTCTTCATCACCTTTGTAAATTCATTAATCATGTTCTCATTGTTTCCACCAAAGATGATGTCAACCATATATAAAAATACTATCAATTGATGGTCATCTTCTATCTTTATGTACAAATTACTATTTTCAACTCCTCTTTTAAATCCTTTATCCAATAGATACTTATCCAATCTAACATACCAAGCTCTAGGAGCTTGCTTTAGACCATAAAGACCCATTCTCAATCTAAAAACATAGTCTTTGTTACCTGATAGTGAGAAGTCCTCAGGTTGCTCTATGTATACCTCTTCTTCCAAGTTTCCATTTAAAAAGGCAAACTTGACATCCATTTGGTACATCTTGAACCCTTTGAATCCTGTATATGCCAGAATCAATTGGATAGCCTCCAATCTTGCTACTAGTGTAAATGTATTCTTAAACTCTACCCATTCAACTTGTGCATATCCATTTCATACCAATCTAGACTTGTTCCTAGTGACTTGCCCATCTTCGTTCAACTTGTTTCTAAACACCCATTTTGTGTCAATGACATTCTTGTCTTTAGGCATAGGAACTAGTTCCCAAGTCTCATTATTATCTATTTTTTTCTAAGTTCTCATTCATGGAACCCATCAAAAAATTATCTTTGCTTACTTATACAAGGTTCTTAGGTTCAATATTAAACAATATACTAACATTCTCTTAATTTAGGTTACTTCCCAGTCTTCTCCTTATTTGCATACCTACATATTTATTACCAATGATTTATGATTTAGGATGACCTATTTGAATCTATCTTGATGGGCCTTTTGAGTCTTGTCTTTCCTCAACTTCTTCTTCTTCATCAACCTTGATTATTTATTCTTCATTATTGAAGTCTAGATTCTTTGATGTATCCTTTCATTGTGAGTGTGATTTCTTTGTCTCATCAATCTTTACATTGTTACTTTCCACTAAAATTTGAAACCTCTTGTTATAACATATATAGGATGAGCTTATTGATGAACACCCTAGGAATATACCTTCATCATACCTAAAATCTAACTTACCTTGGTTCTCCTTTTATCTTTTGATGAAACATTTACTTTCAAACACTCTAAAGTGTTCCACATTAGTAGGTCTACCTATCCATAGTTCATAAGGGGTCTTGTTTCCATTAGTCCTTATCTATCCTCTATTAAATATATAGACTATAGTGCTCACTACATCTCTCTAGTACCCATCAGATAATTTAGATTCATTTAGCGTAGTTCTTACCAACTCTTGGACTCTCCTATTCTTTCTTTCCACTACCCCATTCTGTTGAGGTGTCCTAACTGTTGAGAACTATCTCCTTATCTCATGGACCTCATATAAGTCATAAAACTCATTAGAAAAAAATTCTCCTCATCTATCAAATCTTAGGCCCTTGATATTTCCATTCTTCTCATTCTTAACAAGAGCCCTGAATGCCTTGAAGTTATCAAGAGCTTTTGACTTTTATTTCAATAATTCTACCCAATTCATTCTTGTGGAGTAATCTATGAGTAACATGAAGTAGCTATCTCCTTGAATGATTTATATTCTTATAGGCCCATATAGATCAATGTGTATTAACTCCAATGGTCTTATAGTAGATTACTTCTTGGACTTGAACCTTCTTCTAGTCTGCTTACCATGTTGACATGCCCTGAAAAGTGTGTTTGTTCATTTGGTGATCTTAGGCATGTTCTTCATAGACTCTTTGGTGTTTATCTTGACAAGATTTTAAAAGTTTAGGTGACCCAATATTCTATTCCATACCCAAAATTCATCTATTTTTATCATGAAGAATGTATCTTTCTTGAGCTCATTCAAAACATATAGATTGTTCTCAATTTTCTTGGCATTGGTAATTAGACTTCCTGATTTGGCTCTTCTTATATCACATCCTCTATCATGAAAGGTTAGTGTGTGTCCTTGGTTGAACATTTGACTCACACTAATTAGGTTATGTTTCAAACCTTCCACATAAAACACATTCTTTGTCTTGGTCTCTCCATTGTCTAAACTCAAGATACCCTTTCCAACTATATTCATAGCTATGTTATTTCCAAATATCACTATCCCTACAACATTCTTATTTAATGAGATTAACTTTATTTTATGTCCTATCATGTGACTTGAAAAAACACTATGTATATACAATCTCATGCCTTAATTTTGAATTTGAAAGGTAGTCTGAGATAGCATATATTCTTCTTTAGTCTTCTGTTCCTCCTTATAAAATAATCCATCTTGACTCTTGGCCTTGATATGATCATTCCTAACTTTCTTTGGCTTCCACACCAATGTTTGACCCTTTTCATATACTCTAGAAGATCAATATACCTTGTTAAGTTCTATTGAATGATCACTCATTCCCCCATGGTCCCATGATAACTCATACTTTGAGACTATTCTATAATCACTTAATTTATGACCAAAGATATGACAAGCAAAATAATTAACATTGAAGGATTTGAAATGCCTCATTGCATTGGGCTACCTAATTGGTTTCTTTATGTTAGTACTATTAAATTATTCTAACTTATCATACTATTTCTCATACTTTTTTTATCTTGTCTATGAGATGATCATGCTAATCCTTCAATGAATATAGCTCTATCTTCAACTGATCATACTCAACTTATGTTGATCTAAAAAATTTATTGACACCTTCTAAATGATTCCTGATATCTTTAACCATAGATCTCAACTCATGCTTCCTTTTATTTTGATGCTTCAAATCATCTAGAGAATCTATGATCTCATCTTCAAGGTCTACTTAAGCTTCTCCTTCTTCACTGTCATAGTATATTTCTTCATCATACATGTTGTCTTCTTCTTCTTGACCACTAGACATCTTGTTCTTCTTAGGATCACCTTCAAGATATTAGGCATAATTTAAAGGACCATTATCTTATACAAATTATTGGAATAATAATGACTAAGAGGGAGGCAAACCAGTCTTCAAAAAATTTCAATTAATTACATCCACTCATCTATGAACTATGAAAGCAACATAATGATCTAATAAGGTATTAAAAACCAATCACACGAACATGAAACAAGATAATACATCACATATGTGGGAAAACCTCATTGGGGATAAAATGCATTAAATAAAATATTGAAAAAACAATATTATAATAAAATGTATCAAATTTATTTTATCATCAAACCAACATGGATCACCAACCCTAAATTTATCAATCATTGACTTGACTTTAGAAAGCATCCAACTATTAGGAGACTACAACCCCATATGACTAAGAACAAACTTAGTAAAAATACACTTATACAAGCACAAACATGAAATGAATATACAACTCCTTCTTAACTAAGAATCAACTCATCCAAGACCAATTATTCAAGCTCCAACCTTCATGGAAGCTTCAACTCCCTCTTTGACCAAGCACCAACTTCATAAAGTGGAGTAGAGATGGAGTGATCATAATATTAAAAAATTTATATCCTTTCAAAATATTATGATCACTCCATCTCTAATCCACTTTATCTCTCTTTAAACTGCCTCTAAGTTTCTTCACTCAACTAGCCCTCTTCAAGACTGAATAGGTAATGTGTCCTTGATCTTAATCTATAGAATACCTATATTATCATCATGAAATTATTATATTATATATTATTAGGTTTTAAAAAATGTTACCAAACCTCCTCATGATCATTTATTTATCAATACATTTGCTTTCACTAATCTTATACACATAGGCTCAAAACTGCATTATATATATATATATATCATTCATTGTTCATATACCACTTAGTCAGCCACACACCCTTAACCTAATATGTAATAAATATCATAGTTCTTAAAATATTTTATTAATAATATTATAATGACATTTGGACCTATTTAGTTTTGAAACAACTCAGTTAGGCTTCATTTCTCTTTTAGGCATCATGGAGACCTAGTTGTATTAGGTCTGTCTAGTAACATGTAAACTTGATCTCTTGGAACACCTTTCACTTCCATAAATATTAATATTATTTAATACACAACTCACATATAGATTGTAAAACATCCTCTAATATCTATAACACTTTTTAGGTCCAACCACTTCATGAAACCCCTCAATAGTACTCAGTCTTATTAGGCCTATGTACACCAAAAAGTCTGCCTTTTAATACTGAAGCTCAAACAGACTTGAGACACTAAAATATGATTAAAAAAAGTATATATATATATATATATATATACACACCACTTAGTCAGCCACACACCCTTAACCTAATATGTAATAAATATCATAGTTCTTAAAATACTTTATTAATAATATTATAATGACATTTGGACCTATTTTGTTTTGAAACAACTCAGTTAGGCTTCATTTCTCTTTTAGGCATCATGGAGACCTAGTTGTATTAGGTCTGTCTAGTAACATGTAAACTTGATCTCTTGGAACACCTTTCACCTCCATAAATTTTAATATTATTTAATACACAACTCAAATATAAATTGTAAAACATCCTCTAATATCTATAACACTTTTTAGGTCCAACCACTTCATGAAACCCCTCAATAGTACTCAGTCTTATTAGGCCTATGTACACCAAAAAGTCTGCCTTTTAATATTGAAGCTCAAACAGACTTGAGACACTAAAATATGATAAAAAAAAGTATATATATATATATATATATATATATATATATTTTTTTTTTTTTTTTTTCTAGCATATTTTAGTGTCTCAAGTCTGTTTGAGCTTCAATATTAAAAGGCCTAAGGTTCATTAAAAAATTAATTATACACTTCCACTCAAGAGATAAGGCTTTAAGAATGCATCTGTAACTCACTCACTCAAACTACCAATTTACCTCTTAACACAATCATGGTGACTTAGACCTCCAACACCTATATAAACACTTTTAATGACTTATGATGCATGTAGATGATACTATGAGATATTTATACCATTATAAGATATAAATATCATATATGTTCAAATGGAAAATATTGGTCTCTATCTCACACTGTCTTATCTAAACCAGACAGGTCAACTTGTGAGAAACTTTTTCACCATAATCACTGACCTCCAAAATGTCTTCCAAGCATGAAAATATCTTAACATTCCTAAAAAAAATTCCATGCACTTGGCTTCATCATTATATCATTAAAACACATTCTAATTCATCTTCTCACTTTTGCTTGGGTTTTTCACTATTCACACCATTAGGTCTGTTTATGACTGGCTAACTTGGATGATTGGTTAGCATATTATAAGGGTGGAACCTATATATAAACCTTTATGGGAATTTATTATGCGTCTCTAAATCATTATTCCATCTATTTTATTTTTTTGACTAATGTAGCTTTTAATACTACAATAAAATCCTCACAAACAAGCATGTATCTACATAAATTCTCTCACATCTGACTAACCACCACCACATGGAGGTACTTGAGAGAGTTGAATGTAATATCTAATAGTTTTTATAGGCATTTGAGACTATTATGGGCTGATTTAAATAATATATTTCACATTGGGTCCTTATTAGTGTTTTAGGGAGGTTTAACACAAGTTTTAGTGTTAATGATTGTTCATAAAGGACTGCCCCTTAATTCTAAAACAAAATCCCCATCTCTCCTTAATATATTAGGTTCCCATGTAGAGGTTACACATGCCAATGATCATCTTAAAGTGCCTCTCAGGTTTTGAGACCTCATTGTATGAACTCAAGAAGGCCTAAAATAATGTTTCTTAAAATTCAATTAAAACCATGGACTCAACCTTTGTGAACATGATTAAAATAACATATCATACCTCTATCCATGATCACATTGAAAAATTTCCTTGAAAACTGATCTTCATGCCTCATTAGGCCAAGCATCGTTTAGGAGTGGTCTAGGTACCAACTTGATTTGAAGGTCCTACCCTTGTAACCTCATCTTGAGACTCTTGTGGATGCTTCTACACCTTACACACATGATCAAATAATTACATAAAATATCTCACATGCCTGATGCTCTCACCTCATCATGCCACCAGCTCATACCTTCACCATGCCATGATTTGGCTTAAACTTACAATGCACTTGATACCTTGACTTGTTCATTCCATGTCATGACCTCAATAAAACATCAAACAAGGAGACATAAGACATCAAAAAACACTCATATCAATGTACCATTCTCTTTTTTATGACAAAAAACTTCTATAACCTCATACATACCTAAAAACACATGACCAAGCTTCATATGACTTAGCATCTCTCTTCCATGCACCTGAACACCTTTGACACCAATCTTGACATCAATGACCTATAATTTCATGAACCATAATAAATTAGTTGAATTCAAATTATCTCAAGACAATACTCTCTTATGCATCACACACTTCTAGACTAGGCTTAGTCACATTTTACATCATCCTTCACAAGATACACCTTTTGACATGAAAGACAATGCTAAATAATAATCTTTGGTAAACATGTAGAAATAATTTTAAATATGGAGTTGTATACAATATAACATAGATAAAATCACTCCATAGTTTTTTATTCATGAACAAATGAAGTAATTCAATATTTGATGTTAATAGTAGTGGAATAAGAACCCATGGGACTATATTCATTATGTATGTCATTAGAAGTAATAGGCCCTAAACTTATAGTACTTCTAGTTTTTTGATCTATATCATTAGCATGAGGAGGGATAGAATTAGAGATTCCCAAATGTACCTATATAATCACCTTTTGGAAAACATTAAGTTGTGCTTCATATTCTATGCCATAGCTTGCTTCTTCTGAATGTTATTCAGTCAAGTCTTTTCATACTCAATATTTATCTACTTCCTAATCCTCTACTAACTCATCCTCCTCTAAATATATCAAGTTCAATATCCCTTCTCAATACTATGATGGTATTTCTTCCAATGTGATCTTGAGAGATTAGAAAGTACAAGGTAAAGTCCTTTTCACTTGAGCGGCCACAAGAGGCCTTATTTCATAATGTAAAAAAGGAGGATGGGTTGGCTAACTCACCATTGGTGCTAGAACTAGTTGTACTATGGCACCTACTAGTGTAAATGGAAAAGTAAAAAGTGACTTTTAGAACTAAGGGTGCCCTTTTATCTAGAGCCTATTTGTATATATCTTATGGATTTGGGATGCCTCTAAAGATATTATCTTCAATTTTTCATAAGTGTATCCCTCTGGATCATCCTCTTATTGAGGTTGCTCTATCTGTTATGGGGATTCACCCTTATCTTCTTGATTTATTGTATTTGTATCATCTTTTATGATGGAAGGATCATATTGGGTCAATTGATAAATTATCATTGATAATTATACACCTCTCATTTTTATGTATATCTGGGAGTCATATTTAGAATTAAAAAAAACCATACCCATATTATTTATGGCTATAATTTTTCTTGAGTCTCCCTCTAAAATGTTTTATATTCTGACCACAATGCCCTTGGGATCCTAAAATATGATTTTTTTTCCATTTAAAACTAAAATATGACTTATGCTTAGAATATTGAGATAATTGGTCTTAGACTAGGAATTTTTCCCTAATTATGCTAAAAGTGGAATTTTGTGTAGGACTATTGGCTTATATAGCTTGTAGTTTTGGTCCACACTGCTAGATAACTAATATGATCTCTTGTTCAACTAGTTTGTCTAGTACTATCTTGGGCATATATAATGAAGTAACTAATGAGTCTTCTATCTTGATTATTTTATGGTTGGGATAATACCAATAGTATCTTTGACTCTTTAGGGATCTTATTATCTCTTCTGACAACCTTGGCATTAGCTTTTCATTAATAGCTTTGTAAACTTTTTGGAAAAAAGTGTCTACAATCCTTTACATGCAATTCTTAAATCTATAAATATGGAATTGTGATCACATAAAAATGCAATTTGTAAAACTTGAGCATGAATTATGACATCTAAACCATAGGTCTTTCTTTCTTGCTTACACAACCTACTCGACATGTTTTCACTACTTCCCAATCACTCGAAGACCTCCTGAATTAGCCCCAACTACCTCAAACTCCTCTCCTAGGAACATACCTATCCCTTAAGGTCCATATCCCCTTGGACAATAGTGCCATAAGTTGGATTATAGCATTGGACTCTAGGGTGTCCACTTTTTAGTGCTATTGTCTAAGTCACTCTTAGCCTCAAATGGTCAGATTTCCTTAGATCCTTATCTTTTTCCTTGTCGATCTAACATGAAGTCATCTAACCTAGGATCATCAATTTCTCTATAAAATTATATTAAAGGGTTATTTAGAAGGGCAAGAAATCATTTAAAAGGCATGAGATAGAAATACACTAAGCACACTCAATCAAATCTTCCTATTCTCTACATGCAACCAACCATTATTATTTCCAACTTACTCAAGCTCTTGCACAAGTCATGAGTCATCTCAAGTTTTCCCAGATTCACATAATACTTGCATTGAATATATAGGATTGCATAATATACATTCAATTTGGGATAACTACATTGGCCTTGATCCCTCCTCGAAGTATTGGTATGTAGGTAGCATGCCCACACATGGGGTGTGATCATACATTCAATGTATAATACACACTAACATATTTTTCCAACTAATTCAAGACCACTTGTCAAGCCTAAGGAGGAACTATAACCCTAGGAGATAAAATCAATTACACACGGAGCTCTATAGATGATTGAGACCTAAAATATTAGACATAGAGCCTCCAGAAGCATCAAAATAAAACCTAGAAAGCTTAGAGGAAGTAGATGAGAGGGACTATAGCACCAAAAGTTGGACTATAAAACTGAACCTCTAGGTGTCCAATTGTTGATGCTACTATCTAGGTGGAAAACAAACTTTTGGGTCCTATTTTTGATAGTCTACCTAGTCAACTCATTAATTTTTAGTTCTAGATTCCTTCATCTCTGTCCAGAAATTAGCTAAGTTCACCCTCTATCCCCTTGTTTGCTTTTTTTAGTAATTAATTGATCAAATATAAATTTATCAAATCAGTAGGTTCATTTAGACATACTGTATTCACATATTTTCTAGATTAATCTAGACCCTTTACTAATTAGAAAATTAAACACATATAGTTTCCCAAATTTAGTAAAACATTTGGTGAACCCAACTTACTTCAAATTTTTACATGGAAACCCTAAAAACCATAGGGCTATTTATTCCTATTTTTTTTCAAAATTTTCTTGATTTTTATAGAATTAAAAAATAAAAAAACTAAAAATTAATTGAAAATATTTTCATTAATTCACTCAAACCCTAGTTTGTAGATCCTAGGTCCTTTTCACACAAAAACCCTAAAAACCCTAGGGTATATTAATTACTAATTTTTTGCCATAATTTCTAGACTTTCCTACATTTAAAAATTATAAATCTATAAATTATTTGCTAATTTATCACACATTTCAATCAAACCCTAGTTTGCACATACTAGGTCCTTTTGGCTCACAAATACTTTAGAAACATCCAAAAAAATATCTTGATAATTTTAATAATATTTTCAAAATTTTCCTAAATTTTAAAATCCAAAATCTATAAATTGACTATAAAATTTTCATATTATTTTTATAATTTTAAAATAATTTCTCTCAAACCCTAGTTACATACACTAGGTCCCATTGCTTCCTGAGCTATCACCTTACATATAAGCTTCAAACTTGTATAAAATAATGGATTTCACTTATTTACACATGTTTCTTATATTTTTAGAAAATAATAAAGAGGCCATTATTGGTCCTATCATGTACATGAATGATGAAGTCTATCATATGTTAGTACAAAGTTTCATTCTTTGCTTTTCATGCTTAATTTTCATAATAAGGGATGATATTACAAAATTCACTGCTAAACATGCAAAAGATTCCAAAATTATTTTTACGTATTCTCTTTCACTCATATGGAAAATTGTTCAAACTTATCATGCTAAATTCATTTCAAATGTCATGTTGTATATCAAACATTTATATGCATTCATACACACATTCATGATTTCTATCACTTGCTCTCTATATCTCATGTGGAAAAAAATTCAATACTTACTTACAAAACATATTAGAAATGCCATGATTCAAGTCAAAGTTTTCTATGCATTAATGCACAATTCCATGCTTTCTATCCATTGTTTGCTATCTATCATGTGGAATGTTATTTATAAACATATTGCTATACATGGTTTCTATTTAGATATATCTAACTCTTTGGACACTTTTAAGTATCTCCCTATCACTACTAGACACAAGCAAACACTAGTGGTTATATCTATCCCTCCTCTCTTCAAACTTGGTTCATCTAGATTTTATCCTACACCTACTACCAGTTCTATGCCTATCGTAGATTGTGTGGTACATGTTATTACCCAAGTTTATGAAGATAGGTAGGTTGATTACACCCATGGTTATAGATTTTTCACTCAAGATAACACATCTTTCGATCTAGTTTTAGCTCCTTCACCTTTTATAGTTCTTCTTCCAGCCTAGATTTAGCCACAATTGAGACCATCACTAACATAGAGAGTTCATACACCTACACAGCTTCACGATTCTAGATAGTTTTCAGTTACCATATTCACACCTAGGGTCGTCTCATTGAGATCTTATGCATCTACATATAAAACATCTATTTATAGAGCTTATCCCACTACCAGATAAATCCCTAAGAGCCCTAAAGTTTCATTACTTCTCAAATTTACAAGGGGACCCCATAGTTGATTCTTAATATAGGCATTTCAGATCACTTACAACATACATAGCTTTTAAAGCTACAGTCTCAACATTTCTATTGTGATTCATAATCACACATGATTCTTCTTCTTGATACATGAAAACATGATAAGAAGTCTCATCTGAGACACATTAGTTAGTATCATTACTTCTAGTATTGATTGTACTAGTTTCTTCTACTTGATTATACATAGCTCAAATATTTCAAAATACAAAAATAATAAACATTCAAAATACAAAAACTTGTCAATTTTATGCATCATCTATGTTTTACATTTCTAATCCCTATGAAAGACTTACATTAAATTATTTTATGCTATTTTTTTATCAATTTATCTATATTACCATGCTTCACTTGATCTTATTTTAAAGTGTGTAGTGCATTCAGATCCTTGATTGATTTACTCCACCCATCAAGGGGGCATCTTACTTATACATTCTAACAACATATCGATACATCTACCCATTAGGGGAACACTATACATGACTATACCATCCAAGTTATGTCATCCTTACACTACACACTTTCAGACATCTTGTTTTAGTATGTTCCTTACTTGCTTACATTGATATTACATCAACATCCATTGGCATATATCACACTTTCATATTTCATAGTATATACATTAGTCTTGTATTACATATCTTTTATAATCTTGCTTCTTGTTTTCCGTAGTTATATGCATGTTTATATTTTTATTACTTTTCATGCTTCAACTATTTGATTTGATTAGATAGATGTGTTTGCATTTTCCAATTCTTGTTTGCTTCCTTATTTCATTTTAGGACATTTGTCAATGTCCTTTATGTGTGCCTTTCATGTGCTTGTGTCACTTGTACCAATATTTTCTTATTTATATTATGTGTATGTGGCATTTGAACATGCCTTGTATGCCTTGTGTCCTTATTTGGCCTATTGGCCACCCTTGCATGTTTCTTGCTTCTTGATTTGTATGCTTGTTGCTTGATTGCTTATCTTTGTGTGCAATGCCATGATTCCAATCATGCATTTACCTTGCTTCTTGGATGCCATGATTGACATCATGCTCCATCCCTCCATGCCACTAACAACTAATATTTCAAATTCTAGTTTAATCTTATATACATAATATTACATTGTTATATCTATCCAGGAATACCCCTGTGGATCTAACAATATCTCTACAACTTTTGTTATATCTTGAGATAATGTCTATCAATATTATATCAAACATTTTTGTAGCTTAATACACTTGTAGGGATTCTTCTTTTGAGGGAAGTCATTGCAAGGACTTCATTCCTACCTTTAGAATAGGGGGCAACAAATAGGGGTTTTGTAATAGAGATTAAATCTCTTAACAATTAAAAAAGTAGTGTCAAAATAGTACATTCTAGAATCTAGTAGTTTTTAGCACTTTTCTGCTCAAAGAATCTATATAAAAGGGGAATCATGCATGGAATGAGGGTTTCTACTTATAGTTCAAATAGGGTAGTTTCTATAACTTTTAGTTTAGAATCTATGTTTTAGACACCAGTTATTGGGGGTAATGTGTGTGGCACATGGGCCTTCTTTTTTTTGAGTTTAGTACATTTTCTTACATGTTCCTAGTAGTTGTGTACCTTACTCCATATGTAGGTGGTTAGCATCAATTTGAAGTAAAATTTCATACAAGTTTACTTCTAAAGTACCCAAGTTCGCAAGTTGATTCTAGTTTTGGAGGGGATTTTATACAAGTTCCAATCTCCATCTTTTGAAGTGGCTAACATTGGCCTAGTTTTCAGTTACATTCAACTATCCATGCCAATATTATCAGATTATAGAATGTTCATGCGCTTCATGAGCCATCTCATATAACATTCAACTTAGACTAGTATATTTATATTTAGGTTTACATCATGTGGAAATGATGGAGCCAAAGGCCTAGCTAACCTTTGTATTCTTGACCAACCTATTCAGAGGGATTGAACACATGGTCCAGACATTGATTAACACATACATGATTTGTTAACTTCACATAGTTTGTGATGATGGAGCCAAAGGGCCTTCCTTTGAATTCTTGATTCACTTTATAAAATATTGAGTACTCAACTCATCCATCAATATAACTCTTAGTTCAACTTTTATCTAGCATTACCCAACACAACCTAACAACGTAATAGGTTTTGTATTAGTTTGTGTACTTAGTAAGGTGTATTCATTCCTTTCTCTTCCACTCTTTTTCTTTACCTATATTTTTACATTATTATTTTAGATATATCATATCTAGTAGGAAATGATCTAATTTTTACTTTACTTGCTTAAAGATTCACACAGTACAATGTGCTCTCACTACGCACACTCTAACATCACAGAGCTTATTAAGCTTAGCCTCACAAGTAATTTTAGGTATGCTAATATTTTTATTCTTTATCCTAGTACCTCACTTTACTACATACTTATAATAAATGGGGGGCAAATGTAATCACATAAAAATGCAACTTGTACAACTTGAGTATGGCTTGTGACATCCAAACCATAGGTCTTTCCTGCTTGCTTGCACAACCCACTAGGCATGTTTTAAGTAATTTCTAGTCACTTGAAGCCTTCTTGAATAAGCCCCAACTTCCCCAAACTCCTCTTCAAGGTACATAAATATCCCCTAAGGTCCCTATCCCCTTGGATAATATCACCATAAGTTGGACTTTAGCATTGGACCCTAGGGTGTCCACTTTCCAGTGCTATTGTCCAAATCACTCTTACACTCAAATGGTCAGATTTCTAGATCATTATCTCTTTCCATATCAGCCTAATGTGAAGTCATCTAACCTAAGATCATTAGTTTACATATAAAATCCTATTCAAGGGTCATTTAGAAGGGTTGGCAATCATTCAAAAGGCATGAGCTAGAAATACACTAAGAATACTCAAGTAAATATTCTTATTCTCTACATATAGCCAACCATTGCTATTTTTAGCCTATTAAAGCTCCCACACAAGTCATACATCATCTCAATCTTGCCCATATTTGCATAATATACATTCAAATTAGGAGAAGTACATTGGCCTTGATCTCTCTTTAGAGCTTCAACATCTCTGAGTAGTGAACCAGAAGTTGTGAGTGAAACCTATCTACAAGAATATTACAAAACATGGATAGAAATTAGGCCATTACCACAAGAAATCCCCATAGGAAAAATTCCTCAAGATCAATCTCTTGTAAGAAGACATTATTTAGAAATTGCTAAGGACTTAGAAGAAGCATTTCAAAAATCCATAGCTGAATAAAATTTTGAGAACTTTGAACAACCCATAACTGATACCACAAATATTTAGTGGGAAGATCATCCCAGCTTTGAAACATCATCATAAGAAGAAAATATGGCTCTCCAACATCAACAACTTGCAAAACTAGGAAGGACTTTTTCCTTTCCTATTGTTGTAGATCCTAATGATCAAACACCCATGAAAAATATTTCACCTACTAATCTACCAATTTTTGGGGAAGATCTATAGAATATCTTGATCAATTCTTGTTTAAGTTTAAGGTGCTATGCCAAACCTATGATTACAGAATAGATATCCATAAATTAAAACTATTTCCCTCTACACTTAAAGATGTAGTTATGAGATGGTTCATGGGTTTACCTAGTGATTCTATTAGAACATGGGATGACATGGAGACATAATTCTTAAACAAGTATCAAGATTACTACTAAGTGCAAGAAAGAAAAGAGGATTTATTCAAAATAAAATAGAATGAGGATGAATATTTAGAGGATTATTTGGATAGATTCGTGTTCACTAATAAAAGAAGCAATTATCCACTCATTGAATAAGTTTAGAAATTGGTTTTCTTAAAAGGGTTGGATGAAGATACTAGAGATGCCTTAAATCTAATGGGAGGTGGAGATATAAATAAGTTGGCTTTCAATTAGATTTTTGAGCTTTTTACCAACTACTCTTGAACAAAACCCAGAATTAGGAGAGGACGGTTTAGGAAATCTAATGAAGTGGGTAAGCCAATGGAAGAATTTGCTAATCTAAATATGGATATTCTGGTTACACTAAATAGTATTTGAGATGGCCTTCAAGCTAAGGTAAATGCAATAGAACCCTAAGCAATCTACTATCCTAAATGTAGACAAAAACATGCCCTTAGAGACTGCCCCTTAGATAAAACTAATGTTTCATCATGTGGGATATGTGATGCAATAAATCATGATACCAAACATTGCACCTTTCTACCTATTTAAAAAAAAACAAATGAAAACACAAGTCTAATCCACTGAAGAAGTAAATTATATCTAGAGACAAAAAATTTCCCCATAAAACTAGGCTCAAGGACAGTTTAATGCAAGAAACCCATTTAATCCATGGATGGTACCATGGAATGTTTTAGTTCCTTCACATTTTTGGAATCAACCCCAAATTCCATTAATCCAAGATCCATAGGCAGGACAAGATTGGAAGCCAACACCCCCATGGATAGTGCCACAACCACAGAAATAATGGGTACCACAACAATAATGGATGCCACAACAATATTAACAATGGAATCCTTAGTGGAAACCACAAAAACAATTCACCCAACTAAATACATCACTTTAACAACACACTATAATGCCACCCCTAGTTATTCAGTAACAAAGACAAATCAATCAACCCTCAATGCCTACACAACCAATAGTAAATCGGAAAAATAAAAAACTAGAACCTATTTATGTTAATGAATAGGAAGAGACAATGAATGTTGGAGCTATTGATTGTTTGGACATACATTTAAGATTAGAGAAAACTATACAAAAACCTCTAGTTCTCATTTTTGAGATACCTAATGAAAAAGAAAAAATAGAATCATCTCAATTAAACACTAGAGAAGCTAAAATCAAAATGAGCCCTGAAGCAAACAAAGAAAATACTACTACACCAGTAGTTCCTTTTCCTAAAAGATTAAAATAAATTGATATTAAACCAGAATCAAAATTGGTCCATGAGTTGCAAAAGATCAATATTGAGGTACCCCTACTACAAGCTATTAGCGATATATCTAAATTGAACAAGATCATAAAAAACCTTTGTATCAAGACATCTGAGAGAAAAGAAAAATATCCAAGAACCATTCATGTTGATGGAAAAGTTGTTGATTTATTAGCAAGAAAACTATTTTTTCCAAAATATGCAGATCCAGGAAGCCCAGTGATCATAGTCACAATCGGAGGTAAAGAAATTCCTAACGTCTTGGTAGATTTGGGAGTAGAAATTAATGTTATGACAAATGATACCTCCATACATTATCTCTTATGAGAATGCAACCCACAACTACCATTATTCAAATGGTGGACCAATCTATAACTAAACCAAAAGGGACTATATAAAATGTTGAAATATTAATAGAGTCTTGGGAATATCCAATAGATTTCATGGTCTTGCAACCTGAAACAAAGAATCTAGGATATCTCATAATCCTAGGTAGACCATGGTTGGATACTATAGAAGCATTAATTGATTGCAGGTTAGGAGACATGATCATTTCTAATGGGTTAAAATCCAAATGCATCTCTTTGTATCCTCCTACAAAACCATCAATAAATCACATACAAGAACTTTGGGTGGATGAATCAGACAACACATCAAAAAGCATTTCCTCCTTAGTTATGATAATAGTTAAAAAACACTTGGAAGAATTGAATGGAGATATATACCTAGAATCTATGGACTCTACCAGTCTGAAAGCTATAGACTCTGCCAGTCCAAAATCTATGAACTCTGCCAGTCTAAAAACTATGGACTACCTCAGTTCAAGATTCTTAGGTCAGACAAAATATTATGAAACCTCCACTTCTACTTATTCTATTGTTTCCTCACCATATAATCATGTATTTATTTAGGAAAGTATGTGGAAATTGGAAGAACAATAGCAAACTCATTTCGTAGATGCATTCAATTGTTTTTTAGCAAGACTGATTCCTCCTGGAGAAGAGTTTGTTGATCATGTAACCATGTTTCATAAGATAATTCTTCATCCATGTCCTTTGAACTCATTGATTAGTGAATTCAAGAAAATAGAATCCAACTACCTAGGCACAAAACCAATCATGGTATTACCTGGAAAGATTTTGAACATCAATAGTTGGTTAACAAATGAAGAGGAAGATCAAATCTTTGAAGTACTAAAAATACATACCAAGGCTTTCACTTGGGATTATACTGACATGAATGGAATTCAACCTAGCATATGCACTCATCACATTTACATAGAATCTATCAAACTGGTCAGACAACCATAAAGAAGAATAAACCCAGCATTAAAGGAGATAGTCAAAATAGAGATCCAAAAATTGTTAAAAGTTGAGTTTATTTACCCCATCTCAGATAGCCAGTGGGTTTCACCCTTGGTAATTATGCCCAAGAAAAATATAAAATTGAGGGTATGTGTAGATTATAGAGAAATAGACAAAGCAACACTAAGAGATTATTTTTCTCCACCTTTCATTAATCAAGTTCTTGATAGCTTGGTAGGAAAAAGTTTTTTTTTCCTGGATGGGTTTAGTGGGTATAACAAGATAACAGTGGCAGTTGAAGATCAAGATAAAACCACATTTACCTACCCTTTTGGAACTTTTTCTTATCGAGTACTCCCATTTGGACTTTATAATACTCTAACAACCTTTTAAAGAACAGTTATGGCAATATTCTCTAACATTACAAATGATTGTGTTGAAGTATATATGGATGATTTCACCATTCATGGTGGAACTTATGAAGAGGCTCTTACCAACTTAGAAAGAGTATTGATCAAATGTGAAGAACATCAATTATCTTTGAGCCATGAGAAATTTTTGTTGATGATGGATGAAGGAATAGTGTTGGGACACCATATTTCTACAAAAGGCATTCAAGTAGATCCAAATAAGGTTGAAATAATATCCAACTTACCCATCCCAAAAACACAAAATAAAATTAAGATTTTTTTGAGACATGCTAGTTACTACAGATGCTTCATAGATAATTTTAGCCAAATAGCTGCCCCTATGTTTGTCTTGCTTACAAAAGATATCACATTTGAATGGAGTGATAGTTTCCAGTAGGGCTTTGAGACTATCAAAGCTAAACTTGTTACTACTCTAGTATTGAGAGGACTAGATTGGACTCAACCATTTCATATATACATAGATGCTTCTAATAAAACAATAGGATCAATCCTTAGAAAAAAGGATGAAGAGGATAAAATGTATGCTATATATTATATTAGCAAAAACATGACACCTGTTGAAAGAAACTACACCATAACTAAGAGATAACTCCTAGCTGTAGTCTATGCAATTAAAAAATTTAGAAACTACATAATAGGCTACAAGGTATTTATCTATACAGACCATTGAACTATTAGATATCTTACCAACAAACCAATTGTGTGAGGTAGGATTATTAGATGGTTGTTGCTTTTACATGAATTTAATGTTACCATTATAGATAAACTAGGGAAGTCTAATGTGGTTGTTGATTTCCTGTCAAGAATGAACACTACAGGGGAGGAAGAACTAGTGGAAGATGACTTTCCAGATGAATAAGTATTTGTTATTTCATCAAAATCTCTATGGTTTACTGATATAGCCAATTACCTCACCACAGAGAAGTTTCCTCTACAATTTTCACAAAAAGAAAAGAAAAAGTTAATCAAAGAAAGTTCTTTTAAATGGATTAACAAAATGCTATTCAAACTTGGACCTGACCATGTGTTTTGTAGGCGTGTGACAAATGTTGAAGCTTATGATATCATCAGAGCTTGTCATGATGAACCAGGAGAAGGTCATTACTTAGCTCAAATAACCATACAAAAAATCATAAGAGCAAGATACTATTGGCCTCACCTTCATCAGAAAGTAAAAAGATATGTCAGACACTATGATGCTTGTTAGAGAATTGGATAGCCTACTCTTTCAATAGAGATGTCTTTACATGCTCATCCTCAATTAGTTTTAGAACCATTTCAGAAATGGGGAATTGATTTGATAGGTCTTGTGGATCCTCCTTCCAGAGGGAAAGAATATCTCCTAGTATGTACAAACTATGTGACCAAGTGGGCGGAAGTGGAAGTATTAACTCATGCAAGAGAAGAGATGGTATCTAATTTCTTATATTTCAAAATCATGCAAAGATTTGGTGCTCCAAGGGAGATAGTCTCAAATCAAGGATTGTAGTTCATTTCAAACATGATAAATCACTTCATGCAAGTATATCAAAATCAACACAAAAAAACATATCCATACCATCCATAGGCCTATGGGTAAGTTGAAGTCACAAACAAAGAAATGGAAACCATTTTAACCAAGGTTGTTAATTCTAGCAGAAAGAATTGGGTAGATAAGGTACCAAAAGCTGTTTAGGCCTATAATACTACTTGGAAAATAATAACTAGATTTTCACCTTATGAATTGGTTTATGGTAAGAAGGCCTTATTCTCTATTGAATTTAAATTACAAACTTTGAAAATAGCTGTAGAAGTAGGGATTAAATTAGAAGAAATATAGAAAGAAAGGCTCTTATAGCTTAGTCAACTTGATGAGATGAGGATGGAATCACTAAAAAGAATTGAATTGGTACAACATCAAAGAAAAGTTTAGCATGATTCACAGATCAAGAAATGGAAGTTTCATAAAGGAGATTGTGCACTGTTGTTTGATTCCAAGTTTCAACAGTTTAAAGGAAAACTACAAATGAGGTGGTTGGGACCTTATCAGATTGAGAAGGTCTTTAAAAATGGCTCTATTAAGCTAATACCTATTGATGATAGTAGAAGAGATCTGTTAGTCAATGGAAATAGATTGAAGATTTATCAAAAACCTCTCAATATAGAAGAATTTGTTCAAAAGGTAAAAGATCAGGTAGCCTTTCTAGAGGACTCTGCTTCTTCTAGGGAAACTACTTCAAATCAAGTAGCTATTCTGGAGGACTCTGATTCTTTGAGAGAACCTACTCCTTCACGATCCTGCATACAAAAATAAAAATAAAAATAAAATAAAAATAAATATCAATAGTGAATATCCTTCCAGGGACACTATTGACAATGCATGCTCAGAAAACCAGCTTGTTGGCTGGCTATGCATTGCAAAAAGGGCTTTGGCTAGAAAACCAACAATGGCTAGCCAAAGGGTAAAAACAAAATATATAAGAAAAAAAAAAAGAAAATCTCATCATGTCACTCTGATTGGTCTTCTTCATGCAATAAAAGTTGTTCTTTCACCACCTGTTGACTAATCCATGCAAACTTATTTGTGCAAGACAAATGGCGAGCAAAGGATAAATCTAAGGTCAAAAGTGAGACACATACTCTATTTATTTATGTTTAGTTACCTAATTATCTTTGATTTAATTAAGATTTATTCTATGGAGATGACCCAAACTTGAGCCTTCCAAAATGGAATGATATGACACATACCATAATAGATAAGCATGAAAACAAGATGGCAAAGGTGTATGTCTACATCATGATGACCTATGTAGATTTGGTATAATCAATTATGTCATCAATAATTATAATGATAGGGACATCATAAAAGGGGTTTTAAATGAAATGATAAATAGCTATCATGATCAACATGCCACATCATCATTTCATATAATTTGTAATATTTTAACAAAATCGTTCACACACTCCATATAAATGTGAGGTGCTAAACTGTATAAAGTAATTATGTCAAACTATGGAATCATGAAGTTGTAGAGTTTTACACAAAACATTTCATTTCTATAGGTCCTCACTGATTATTGCCTATAGATTTCAATAGAAGCTAGTCTAAACCCTAATCTGAGTTAAATAAATAGAGTTGTCTATAAATCTAAGTAGAAATGGGACAAAAAATGAGATAAGAGCCTAAGAATGCCGTAAAGCTTCACAAAGACAAAGCTTCTATGACAGTGTTTAGATCAAATGGCTAGCTACCTTTCATTGAAAAGTTCTAGGGTTTCTGCGAAACAATGGTAAGAGAATTCATCACTAATCTCACCCCTGAGTTTTTAGTTGTTAAAGGCATTGTTATTCCTATTTCAACTCAAATTATAATTCAAATCATACAATTTCTAGAAGAGGGCATGAAAATGACAGACAAAATTCTATTTAGTGATTTAATTATTTAGTTTAATGATAATGAGTAGACTGGGACTTCATGTCTAATAGATTCCAAGGGAAAATCAAAAGGGATTCATATAAATTCACTTCCTGAACCCTATAAATTTGTAGCCAAGAGGGTACTCAAGTATATCATTTGTGAGGGGAAAAATAGTCTTTTAAGAGGAGATGACATGAAAATATTAATACACCTTAAGTATGGGAGGCAAAACCCTCATTACAAGATTAAACTCCCATCCTTCTTATATGGTGCCCTTCAAATTATGACTACAACTCCTAATGATTCTCTTAGGCACCATGGCCTTATTTACCTAGTTATCCAACATCACTTCCTTCAGCAAGGACAAGAGGTCTGAGAGGAATTTAAGAACAATGTAACACAACAAATTTCAAATCTGCCTACACAAGAAACCTCAAATTTACCATAGAAACATTCATCTCCACCTGCTACATCAGTTTATAAAAAAACTCCAAAGAAGAAATCACAGATTGTAGTCTCAAAATAAATCCCTTCTTCTTCTTCAAGAAGAATCACAAGGTCTCAAATCCCTATAGTTTCAAGGTCCCCACGAGAACCTCAAGAATTTATAGTGCAACCAATTCCCTTATCAAGAAGAAGAAAATTGAAATGAAAGGTTGCTACAAAACTTGAGAAGATCGAGGGTTTGATGGTTGAAAAGGAAATACAACTGAGTGTAGCTCAGAGAGTGACCAAAAGAAGGAGAAGGTTAATTCTCATAGATGAAGATGAAGAAGAGGCTACAGACATTCTCGATAGTCTTAAAAAGGTATCTCATTCACCCATACATCAAAGTATCCTTGAAACTGTAGATGTTGAAGAAAATCCTTTTGAAATGAACTCTCCAATCATAATAGAAGAGCCAATTCTAGGAGAAGAGCCAATCATGGTAGAGGAATCAAGTATGGTGGAAAAACCACATGTTTCAATTAAAACTACAATGAATAAAGGAAAAACTATATGCACAAATGAGAAAGAAGAGTCATAAATCTAAATGATCCTATAATGCAGTTAACCTTGAAGCTTTCTCAAGCTCAGCCTCTAGAACAACAACAAACAACTGACATTGTTGACTTGATCATTCAATTGTAGAATAAGGATCATCTTAACTCATTATTGGTCCAAAAATTGGACACAACATCTACCAATCATGTAGCAGAAGTTCACAGATTAAAAGAAATAATAAATACAAATGAAAGTGAACAAATAGACCTTTGGATATATGTATAAAATCTGAAGGAGAATAGGAGATTATAGATTTTGGTAAACTCTTCCAAAGCACCTTCTAATTTTGCACCTTCTCTTCCTAAGGTATTTGTTGACCAAAGTTTTCAAACAAGTTATCTAAGTATTCCTACCTTGCAAATGCTAAATCAAATTATAGAAGAATATTATATACTCAAACAAAAAAATAAAGTTGTAACTTCTTCAAACAAAATATTGGAAAATGAAAAGAAAGAATTAGAAGCTAAGGTCCAAGATTTAGAAGAAAATTTACATGATGCATGTAAATTAGGGGAATCTCTTTTGGCATGTAGGAATCCTTCTCCTGCATATAGTTTTTTTTTATTTGAAAAATTTTATAGATGATAACTTCTGAGGATCTCTTGTCATCTTCCTTACAAGATTTTATAGCCAACAACATTTTTGGAAATTTTCTGTAGTGCTGAATCTGATCACTAGAATTTGCTTTGTGAGTTTTATTTACATGATTTGATCATAGGAGACTATGAGCATAATAATTTCTTGGTAAAACTTAATGTAGGAGAAATTCAACTAAGGGCATTGCATTCTACATTTAAAAATCAACTAGCATGGAAAAGCAGATTTGAGGAGTATACAAATCATGCTAAGACTATAGGATTATGTATCAGACCAACATTTCCTATCCCCAGATTGATCAAAAAGAATTTTAACTATGTTTGTTTAAGAGATCAAGTTAAAACTCATTATTTAAAAGATTTATATGAATATGCTATTTCTTTTGACTTATTTTCAAGATAGAGTTTTGATTCAGTGGTGAATGCAAGTGTGAAAAGGTGGGACCAAATTTTAGTGCCTCTTAGAAGATAAGAGGTCATGTCTCCTAAGAACTTAAGATGGAGTATGAGGAGAGCTACCTCAGTTTTGGAAATCTTAATAGAGATAATAAACTATGGGGGAGAAAATAAATAGATTGGTATGAGATATAGACCCCCTTTACTGATCAAACCTATTCTAAGATGGCAAAGTTGGGCTCCACAATTAGAGGAGCAATTCAATACATGGAAACAAATGATTCAAAAACATTAGGGGTTTACAAGTAATTTAGACAAGCATATAAAAAATGAATTTGATGACTATGATTTGAGTCAAAATTTGGAAAGCAGATGCAAGAGCTATGAATGCAAATGAATGTTTACAATGGGACTTAAAAAAGGTAAAGCCTGGGGGAGATGATGAGCTCAGATTATGGCTCATTATTGACATGTTATTTCCCTCAATTCATCTCTCTAAGGATATTATCTTATGCAAATCATAGATTGTTAGATAGCTATTACATGGAAATTAGATATTTGTCTTGTTTATATTGAACCAAAGACTAAACCTTTACTTTGTCATTAATGTCTAATATATAGCATGTTTTAGTGAATTTTGTTGTGAAGAAGAAGACACAGGTGATGTATAGTGAAAGTTTAGTTTTGATCTCCATCCAACAGAACTACAGACTCACATAGAATGTTTCTACAGACTCCATAGGCTTGTTTATATGGACTCCACAAGCTTGTTTCTACAAAATCTTTAGGCTTATCTCTATGGACTCCACAGGCTTGTTTCTATGGACTCCATAGGCTCATTCCTACTGAATCTATGGCGTTAATTCTATGGATTATTTAAAGACAAAGATACAAATGGGGAAGCTGGTAGCTAGATAAGATGAGAGAGAATCATTCTAGTTGGAGTCACATGAGGAAAATACTCACCTACTATTTTTAGAATTTGTGTTTGATAAAGTTGTATATATTTAGATCTTAGGACTATTATAGGATAGTATATTTCATCATAATAATTAGATCTCTTGGAAATCCAATCTCCTATTTTTGGATGAGTGGATTGACCAAGGAATCCTATCTCTTTGCATCCTATTTTGAGTTGATTATATTAGTATAAAATGTAAGACTTTTATTATTAAAAGGAGAAGAGATGAAAGATACATACAAGCATATTATAGGTTTTAGAAAGATTGTAATCATTTTTAGTTTTATGAATTATCACTTCAGTTTCTAGCAGTGATTAATATTTGTTCTTGAGTCTAAGAGGAGAAAGGGCCCACTCTCCTTGGAACTAGGAATTATGTATGGTATTTATGTTATGTTATATTAATTCTTTGTTATAAATAATCAGAATCTTGCTAAGGTTTGCATTTATTCATAAAACATCAAAACAAATTCATAGTTCAAAAGGCATTTCCTTATTCCAAATTTATTTCCTTTCAAAGCAAAGTGTGTTTGCTTTTATAGCAAATTTGTGAAGCAAATTTCTTTTTTAAGTTAAACATCTCTATTTCCATGCAAGCGTAAATAGGAGTGTGATTTTAATTTCAAGTAAAAGAGTGGATTCATTTGATTAAATAGTTACATCTTTTTCTTTTCAATAAAAGAGTGAATCAAGTAGCTTAAGACACATCTCTTTCATTAGTCAAAGTTAGAACATGACCATCAAACACCCTCACAAGCAGACTTCTAGATCTACCATCTTACACCTTACTATAGATAGATTTAGACACCAACCTTGGTTGATAAGACATCAATTGAATATTGATTAAATGAGGAGTTGAACGACACTCCTCAGTAGGCAACATGCCCATACATGGGGTGTGATCATATGCTTAGTGCATAATACACACTAACCCCTTTTTCTAGCTAATTCAAGACCACTTCTCAATACAAATGAGGAAATAGAACCCTAGGAGACAAAAGTAGTTGGACATGGAGCTCCGTAGATGATTGAGACCTAAACGTTTAGACATAGAGCCTCCAAAAGCATTGGAATAGAACCCAAAAAGCTCAAAGGAATTAGATCAAAGGGATTATAGTGCCAAAAGTTGGACTATAGTGTTATACCTCTAGGTGTCTAGTTTTTGGTGCTACTATCCAATCAAAAAATAGACTTTTAGGTCCTATTTCTAACCGTCTACCTAGTCATCTCACCAATTTGTAGTTCCATATTCCTCCATCTCAGTTCAAAAATTAGCTAAGTTCACCCTCTATCCCCTTGTTTTCTATTTTTAGTAATTAATTGATAAAATATAGATTTAGAAAATTAGTATGTTAATTTATATATACTATATTCACATATTTTATAGATTAATCTAGACCCTTTACTAGTTAGGAAATTAAACACACATAATTTCCCAAATTTAGTAAAATAGGAACATGTTGAAATCATCACATATCTTATCCTCTATTGAATCTTTTGAGGGCTCCAAATTAGATAAATTTAGAGGTGTGATGATTACATAAATTGCATCTAGTAAATGTGTTAACACATAAAAGTTATCATTTGGTCTATTTGGGGATAGCCTCTATTGTTTTAGATTAAATTTTATGACTTCACAAAATGTAAGAATGTTTTTTATATCCATGATTATATATAGGAGGGGAACCCAAATTTAATTGACAAATGTGATAGAGGGGACATCATAATTATTTTTTAACAATACCATGGAAATCCTAATCCCAAGTATAAATCATATAATAGGAATAATATTAATTTTTTTTATCTTTACAAAATTATCAATGTCTACTTCCCAAAATTTTAATGTGTCTTTGATATTATTGTTGTTGAGATAATATCTAACTACCTTTTGGTTATATATTATGTTTGGTGTGGGTAGCCTATAATATATCTCAAAACCATTACCAAGCATATAAGCTACTAGTAATTTACTGTGTACCCTATGTAAAATATCACCCATGTACATGCAAGTAGTGAAAATTTTATAAAGGACATCAATACATGGAAATACCTCTGGATTTTAAATTGCCTTATGGATTCCAATGGATTTGATTGAAATAAATTCATTTATATATTCCATGTCATGAATATATATTGGGTCTTTGTTGTTTCAAGGCTGAACACTTTCTATTTCTTATAGATTGTTGAATAATGTGGGAATTTATTGTCTAGTACAACCAAGTATAATTTAGTACCTTTGAATTCCTCTTTGGTGCCAAAGTAAAAGAGGTATGGAGTAAGATTACAATATTAGATGAAATTCCTTGAATATTTTTGTTTCCAATTTAAATATTAGGGATTTTAGTTGTTATAGAGCTCTGAATAATAATTCACAAAATTAATCAATTCACAAATTAAATTCTATTTGAATTGGAGCATAACATAAATCCTAGTTATAAGTGGTGAATTCATTGTTGAGATCTTCAATTCATGAGAATTAATTAAAATAATGGTCATTTTTAACTATTTATTAATTTTAAATTAATATTATGACATAATATTCTATGGGGATTTGTTTGACACGTCATTTTATCACTACTTTTGATTTGTTAGTCATCTCTTTATTTTTTAATATGTTCAACTACCTTTTAAAATTGTCTCTTTATCACTTGGTCATGACCTATTTTATATTTGTTATTTTAATTTGATCATTCCAATTAATAATATGTGGCTCTTAACTATGTTGTAGGGTATATGTGGTGGCTTGTTGCTTTAGGATCCTTTAGACTATAAGCACCCAAGGGCCATGCCACTAGGTTTGTTTTGATATTATATGTGATTGTGTTAAGAATAACATAGAAAAATATCAAGTTATCACTTGAGTACATCTTTAAACTAGCCTTTTTAATTTTGCTAGTATATGAAGTAGTGAAATTATGACATGTGGCATGATAGATGGTAGTTGACTATTTTGGGATAGATATGTGGTATAGTTTGTGAGTGACATATGGATTATGATTGTACAAAGGATGACACATAGCAACATCTATGAGTGACATGTGGATACTAATTATATAAAGGATGCCACATGGTAGTCTATCGCTTAGTTGATTGGTTGAGACATTTTTAATCATTAATTTTGTCTATCAACTTTATAATAAAAGATGATGACATGTGACATGATCTCACTAAGTTTATTAGTCACTTGTATTTATAACTTATCTATTCTCCCCAAGGCCTACTATAAATTGATATCAGGTCTTTTTTAAGGTTTCCTAGTAAAAATCCCTATGTAAAATTATAGTGAATATTAAAAGTACATTTTGAATTCTTGGTGAACAAAAGGGAAACAAGTTTCATTGAAAAGGTGAATCCTAGGCATCACTTGACCATAAAATTTAGACACCTCCATCTAGACCTTGTGGATGATGTCCAAACACTATAAATGGTGTCTAGACCCTATAGATGACGTTCAGACCTCTTGTATGGCATCTAAAAGACTTAAATGGCATCTAGAGTATTTAGATAGAATATATAGACTTTAGACACTATCTAGAGCCTCTAAACATTGTCCACAAATCCTAGATTGAGTCTAGAGCCTCTAGACATTGCCTAGAGCCTCTAAATGGAATATAGAGCATATGAATGACATCTACAAACTATGGATGGAGTCTAGAGTCTATGGATTGAATACACAATCTCTAGATAGTGTCTAGAGTCTATGAATGGCATCTACAAACTATGAATGACATCTAGAGCCTCTAGATAATGTCCATAGACTCTAGACATTATCCAGATCCTCTAAATGCCATCCATAGAGTTTAGAGGACATCTAGAGTCTTTATATAATGTTCACAGACTCTGAATTCCATCCAAAACCTTTAGATGCCTCCTATAGTCTTTGAACAGTAGACTACGTGCTCTAGATGCTCATTTGAAAAATGGAAAAAAGGTCATCATAGATCTATTTTATCCTAAAAAGTATTACATATTTGGATCCCTATAAAAAATTAGACAATTTCAAAAAATAAATCACCTCGATCTGAATTCATATGCAAATTTTATGACCATTTAAATTTATGGACATTATCTAGAGCTAGTGGATGGCATACAAAGCCCATGGATGGCATCCACAGGGTTAGGATGCCATCCACTACCTCTAAATAGAATTTAAAACTTCAAACATGCATGATTTTTGTATACATAGTTGGATCAAGATGATTTTTCTTTAAATTGTCTATTTTTTTGGAGGAATCCAAATATTCAATAATTTTTAGGATAAAATACATCTATGGTGACAATTTTTTCTATTTTTAAAATGATCATCTAGAGCATGTAGTCTAGCATCCAAAGCATGTAGTCTAGCATACAGAGTAGGGAGCTAGGCATCTAGGGTATGCCACATATATTAGATAAATTGATTAGAATGTACTTAAATTCCATGGTGATTTATAATCATAATTGTAGAATTATTTGTAAACTTTAGGTGACCTATCCTATAAATCTAATTTACAACCCAAAAATTTAGCTGATCTAAAGATCTTTATTAGTCCAAAAAATCACCAAAACCAAATTTGGGAAAATGAAATATTCATGAATTAGTGAAGGTTTGACACTAAAAATAACCTGATCAAAATGGTGACACATGGATCAATCTCACTCAATCACAGACACAAAATACTTAGGATGAAGCAATATGAAGATACTTGGCATAATATTGCTCATTTGGGATGTCGTGAGTGTAAAATATTTAACTATTCATTTTTATGTCCTAAAATGATCAAAGGTGTGAAAAGTATAATTTCTTTGATATAAATTCTGAATAAACGGGACTATACACCCTGACATTGATGGGTCATTATACTATTTAGAATTTAAAATAGGCATTGATAGTCATTTGATTTTAAGTACATAAGTGACATGTGGAAAATTTAATTTTGACTTGTGAATCAAGAAATTGATAACTTGGAGAAAATATGATTCACTTGGTTAGTTACTAAACTCTAATTAAAACAAAAATTGACCTTTTAATTAATTATTTCCTCATTTTTTTAGTCAAAATTTGTAAAATAAAAAGCACTAATTATAACATAGGCTTAGGTATGTTTGGATCTAAAGTCATTTTACATCTTAGAGGGGACCAAATATATAATTTTTAGAATGAATGGGTCCCTATTTAAATTTTTGAAAATGGGGCATATTAGTCATGAAAAAATATTAACTTATTTGAAGTCAATTTAAGGCTATAGCGTGCCATCTTTAGTGTAAATTTTGAACTATAATGTCTAACTATTGGTAATAAGCTTTGGCTCATTATTATTAATCTAATATACTCTTGAATAGTGATTTGTAAGGATTAATTTCTATATGAAATTATTTATTACATACTAAGTTGGATTGGGTAGTAATCTTAATCATTACTAGTTGATATTATATGGCTAAAGCATGCACAATTTATAAAGTAAATTGCATATTGAAATTTTGAGTTAGTGGTAATTTCTCCAAAGGTAATTGATGGTCTTAATTCTAAAGGGTAATTTCTCCATGCTTACTGGTTTATAAAATAAATGTTGATGAATTGTTTTAGTCTCCTTATGATCACTCAGTGTTTTATGTCTAAGTGCAAATTCATTGTTTGTTATGGGTAAAGTTTTGATAGAACTTTAAGTTGTCTATAGAATGAAATTTGAATGTCATGGCTCCTATTTATTTATTTGGGAATAAGTGATGTGATTTCCTAAACATGAAATCTGAATTCATATTTATATTCATAATTTTAATATGTTTTCTTTCATACCAAAGGTTGGTGGTAATGGTCTTGGAATAGTTGCTATTTTAATTAATAAAAAATTATGGATGAGAATATTAACTAATGGTATAGTTGAGAAATTCAAAGGTATCCTGAAATCCTATTCCTTTATTTCATTTAGTTGATGTTTTAAAAAAAATGTTACGTTGTGTATCATGGTCTCAATGGATGATTAATGTATGCTAGTAAATTTAGTTAGAATTTTATAAAGCTATTTAATTATTAAAAACATGTTGATATTTTCCTTATTTTCTAACTATTACTACATGTCAAGTTATTATCTAAATTATAATTGTGATACAAGGTCTTGTAGTGACCTTGATACTCTAATGTTGGTCTAAGACCTAACTGAGAAGAAAATACAATGCAAAAAAATGCATGTAATGCTCCATCTATTAAGATTACAAGATATCAAGTTTTCAATCAAGAATTTTAGTTAAAATGTTTTTCTACACTATAATACTAAGTGAGGAAAATAAATTATGAGGTGGTTACCTATAAACTCTTTAATATGTTATGGCATCTAGATTGATAGGAATGAGGAAGATATATTCCCACCCAAATGTAGTTTGTTTGTTTTACTCACTTTCAGATTAAAGTATCTTATAAATTTGAAATTACCTATATGAGTATTATTATGGTTTTTTATCTTATAATAATAGTGTTTTCACCTACCATAATTATTTTATTCTCACACTATTAATATTCTTAATCGGTGATCTTAACTTATAGACAGGGCATTTGGAGGATTAAGGAAAGGACTTAATAATGGAGTATTAATGAGTAACCTGCATTATTAAATTAGATATGATTTAAATCATTTAATTTTTTTTTTGTTATGAAAATAATTTAACTTGTGAATGAATATAGGGTTAAATGTATAGAAATGTGTTAAATTGGTGGTTTCCTTACCAAGTATGGTATGAGTGATTAAGCATCACTTACTCCTCACTGAGTTTAATTATTGAATTTTACTTAACTATGGGTGATTTTTCTTAAACCTAATCCTTAACCATTTAGGTTTTCCTTAATAATGTATCCTAACTATTTATGATTCATTATTAAAAAAGGTGTTGTCATGAATGAATATTGTTACTTGACCTTGTCTTGAATTCACCACCCTTAGGGGTGATTTGGGAATCATTACCCTTGCAACCAAATGTATCAATATTTTTATGTTTTCCTTATAACTAAGGTGGATGCGGACCTTATTATAAAAATAGGTCTTAGCTAACCCTAAATTCATACCACATCTATTGACTTGGTCAATAAAGTACATAAATCATAAAACTACTAGTAATGTGTATGTAAATCAAGATGGACTATTGGAATTAAATTCTCATAACCCTAAATAGACCAAAATTTTGTAGGATAGTTTTTGGGGTTTGTGACATCGATATGTTAATCTAAAGGTAAGTATATCTATCCTTATTCTCTTTCAATTATTTAATTAGTAAATAGAAAATATTTGTTTATTTTTATAGTAGATGTATGTTGTTGTCTTTGCTTAAGTTCTCCTTATAGCAAATAGCTTGGTATATCTATAGGGTTCTTAGGCTTTACATTAACACCTTAGATTGCATAGACCACTTAAGGTTGGCCATTACACCATTTTTTAAATTTTAGTTTTAGTGTTATCTTGGACCCAGGTAACCCTTATTCATCGGTTCCTTGAATGTAATTTCCTTATTATATCCTTTATACCCCTTTTTATCTTTATTATATCATTAATTTATCTTGGGATCTAGTTATAACCATAACGTGTATCTTAGGCATAGGCTTTGTAACCCTATACCCTTGATATTATGTGTGGATTTCCCTCTAATAGATATATTTCCACCCCAAGTATTATCTCTATATCATCCAAGTATACACATGCTCTATATTATGATATCTTGATTTTATCAATATATATATATATATATATATATATATATATATATATATATATATATATAAAGAGTATTTTTGTATTATTCATCCTAGCCAATACATAATTTTGATGAACTCGATGCGAATCCTATCCCACCAGTAGTTGGATTATCTTCACATTTACACTTTCTTCTTAGTTTTAGCTTCACTATCATCATACATTTTAGTGAGGTTTACAATTTTTCTTTCATTTTTTAAATATGTCTCTTCTTATATTTTTTTCTAATGATCCTCAACCTATTTTTATTTTTCATGGGTCACTCATTTATACTTTTCATGACCACCAATGAAGGAAAATATCATGGTGCAGTTCCTCTACTCAATTTACTATCACTAAAGATTGACATGATGATATTCTCAGTTACCATGATCCCTATGTGGATCTTAATTATGAAAATTATTTTTGGAATGAAGATTACCATGATGATAATCCTAGTTATGATGATCCATAAGAGAATCCAAATGATGACACTTATAATGGGACTAACAATGCTTAATATGGTCTCTCCATTTTTGAAAATATCTATGAGACTCCCTTTAACATGGACAAAGATCCTAAAATGATAATAAATATTTCCATTTATGATTACCTTCCCACTTATGATGATCCTAACATGATAGAGTATCCCATTTATTTCACTTCCCACATGATAAAAAATATATATAATAATTTACCATATATGATGATGATTATTATGATAGAGATGAAGACCCTAGCATGATAGTGAATATTCCAATTGATGGCACTTATAGAATTATAAAAAATCCCCATGATGATTTTCTCATTTCTCATACTATTTATAAAAATTCTCCTACCTATCATCCAAATGATCCTTATAGTTTAGATGAAGAAGAAGATCCTCATATTGATGACTAGTATAAAAAGGATGAAATTATGAAATGAGTGGGAAACATTGAATTTAGACTTGATTTGCTTCCTTATATGAAGATATATTATGTTTTTAGTGTTGATAACTTATGTATATTTGAGCCTTCTATGTTAGACAATGAATATGAATGGATGTTGATATCTTAAATTGAAGACCCAACTCTTGATAGTCAAATGAAAGTAGAGGGGGATTTTATGGTATATAAAAATTACAGGATATATATAAGAGGAGAAAGGGCATTGGCGAGTTGGTTAAATATTTAGCTACTTGAAAAGGTTAAATGGTATTCTAGAGAATATATGGAGAAGATATTTCTTCACAAAGTTATCAAAGTTTTAGGGACTTAAGAGCCTCAAACAGGGAAGTATGATAAAAAAAAATATGGATGTAATGTACTACCTATGCCTTTTATATGTTTCCACTATACCAAATTTATGTAATTCATGCTTGTAATACACTATTTTAAGATATTTCATGTTAAAACAATAGTTTAGGTAAATTAAAATGGTAGAATAAATATTAAAATGACCCAAACATCCTCAAAATGGTGAAGTTAAAAATTTGTAGCTCTTGAAATTGAAGGGTTTATCATAGAAGATGAAACCATAAGTTTGTGCAGGAAAAAATTATGTAATATCATTGGTAGTTGAGTAAAAATTGATATCTATAGGTCAAAATTACATAACTACTATAGAGTGAAATTCTTTACTCTACGTTGTATTCTGATTCTCAGTCGTGCGCTACAGTTTTGTTCCTACATACCTTGGTTGTGGCAACAAAAGTTTTGAAATAGAGCATGGGTTTGTTTATTTTGATTCATTTTCTATCTGAGTGTTGAAGGGCAGTGGAAGCTACCAAGTGTCACTTTCTGAGTTACCGAACAGGCCAAGTGGAGTCGTTTGAGGCACCTTTCCTAACTTTTAAGAGAGCCACAAAATGTGCCACGTATCCAATAGCAACTCAGTGAGACGCATCACGTGTCAGCATCCACGTCTCATATTGGCACCCACATTTCATTCCTTTTTTTGGCAAAGGTTTTTAACAATCTAAGTAGTAGGAAGAAGCAGAAAGCACCAGGTGGTAGTCACGGAAGGCCTTGGGCTACTTTTTTAGAGGAAATTGGAAGTCACCATGTGTCGGTATCAAAGAGACAGTTAGTTCAATGCCTTGGTTCAACATTTTTGGTTCAATACCTTGGTTAACGTATAAATGGTGTGTAGTGTTGAACCATTGAACCATTTTGGTTCATCAGGCAGTTTAAGGGAGTGTCCCAAAAACCAAAGGGATCAAGTACCTGTTCGGAGGGCAGAAAAACATCATTTCATTTTGTTTAGGTGCTGAAGAGTAGTGGAGGCTATCGAGTGTCACTTTCTGAGCCCCTTTCTACCCCATTCCCAAAAGAAGCAAAAGACACCACATACCCTTAGCAGAAGAAGTAGAAGATGCCATATATCTTCCCAAGAGCAACAGAGGCCGCCACATGTTGACTTTCGAGAGATCATCTTCAAGCTTCATTATCGAATAAAAATTGTGGTGGGTCCCAGGTGTTATTTCAAAGGTTTGCGGAAGCTACCAAGTGTCACCATCTGTAAGAGCCTAATATGTTCCCTAAATAATTCTACATCATAGCTAAAGAAAAGTGGAGAGAGCTGTGTGTCTTTGATAAATCAGGTAAAAAGTGTCAAGTGTCATTCTTTAGTGCCTTCTAAGTAATAAGGAGAATTTCAGGAAATTGACTAAGTGTCCTCTTCCAATTCAATAGAATAGAGTGTTCCATGTATCTGTTACCACAAAGTGAGATGGAGGGAGACTCAACGGGAGTTATTTCAAGTAGATGGAGCAATTCACTGGGTAGATTTTTGGGGCTTGCAAACATTAAAAAGGCTGTCTATTTGTCCCCTATAAGCGAAGGAGATTGGATAGTTGCACGGCTAAGCAGGTGATGGAATGAGGAAATTCAAGTGCAGAAGGAGGTACTAGGCATGAATCGACATGCCGTAGTCAAGGTGGCCGCCCCGCTCTAGCATGGCCCTTCTTGATAAGACCAAGATACATCCAAGGCATTGAATACACCAAATCCCGCATTGTTTTATCTCTAAATCCAAGGCTATAAAGAAGAGTGGGGATTATTTTAGGGGAGGATTGTAACAAGTTTAGACTTTTAGAGTGGGTGACTAAGTAATATCATTTTCTTTTGTCTCATTTTATTGAATTGTAAATTTGATGTAACTGTGCATGTTTTTGTGCCTTTTATGTGGCTGAATGAATTAAGAAGATTGAACTCTATGCCTTTGTTGATATTATCTGTGTCATTTGCAAAATTAGTCTATACTGTATAATTCCTAGAGTGGTGATTGGAAATGCCATTTTCTTTTGTCTCATTTTCTTGAGTCAAAAGTTCTACATAATTGTACGTGTTTTTGCGCCTCTTATGTGATTGGAAGATTCTTATAAGAAGATTGAACCTTATGCCTTTATTGACATTTTCTGTATCTCTACAAAAGAAGTCTGTATTGTGAGCCTCTATTTCTATTATTTCAATCTTTTACATTGATCATGCACTTGTTTTCTCTTAAATGTAAATGAACCCTACATATAGTTTCACTGTGCTCAGGATTAGGATCAAATTACACTCAGGCACATCACCAAAGTTAGGTTTCATTTCCTGCATTTACATTTTTGTTTAATTTTCTATCCTTTTCCCCCCCACACTTGATACAAAAGAAGAGACCAACTTCTCTAAAATCTAGAGGTTGTTTCAAGCCGCAACATCCCACAGCTTGAAACTTCCCATTGTTGTTGATTAGAATCCAGGACAATTTTAAGCATCAACAACTACCATAGTGATTCTAAAAATACCCTTACAATATAATAACTATTGATCTACATACTATGAAAATTTCACCACCATAAAAAACATAGGTATGGGAATGGTTGAAAATGTTTCCACTTCCTCATGATGTCTTTTTGAGATATGTGATTGGCTCGAATGTGAATGAGAATAATTATAACCTTTGATAGAGGTATTTGACATTATAAAATGTAGTGAGAAGTCTTGCATTTAGATTCACATCACATTTTTGATAGTTTGAGTATTTGTTCTTGTTATCTCATTGTTTCATAGTTATATATGTTATTTTTGGATTTGTTGGAGTTATATGAAGTGTCTAAGAATTGTAGATCAATAATGTCTGCAAGCTTTGAATATATTAGTATTGAAAACTTTTCCATGAAGATCATTTTTGGAAGTAATTTGTACATTTCTTAAAATACATAGTGTAATGAAAGTGCATTTACCTCAATAATTGGAAAATTTTACCATATTGGGTTTCTCCAAGTCAATCCTTACATTCTTCATATACCTTGTCTCTTTTTATGGTTCATGTTCATGTTAAGTATGTTTTACATTTAATTTACAATGATTAGTTTTATCTATTTTATTTTTGAGACTCTTATCTTGAGCTTGGAGTGTAGGATCTGTGTTGGTGAAAATTAGTGTGGAATATCTACCTAGTGTCAGATCTGTAGTGGTGAGACTTAGTGTTGGAGTGTATTAGCTATGATTTTAATATGTCTTTTCTATACTAAATTTATGTAATTCACTCTTTTAATACATTTTTGTAACACACTTATTTTTAAAACATTAGTTTATATAAGGTCAAATGGTAGAATAAGTATGAAAATGACCGAAACATCCTCAAAATGGTGAAGACAATAGTTTGTAGCTCTTGAAATAAAAGGGTTTTCCATAAATGATGAAACCACAAGTTTGTGAAGGAAACATTTGTGTAATATCATTATAAATTGAGTAACAACCAATAGTTATAGGTCAAAATTACATAAATTCCATAATGGTTATAAAACTACCCCTATAGTTTTATAATTGTTGATATACATACTATGACAATTTTGCCACCATAAAAAACATAGGTATGGGAATGGTTAAAAATGTTTCCACTTCCTCATGATGGTTATTTTGAGATATTTGATAGGATATAATGTGAGTGAGAATAATAACAACCTTTCTTAAAGGTAAATGAAATTAGAAAATCTGGTGAGAAGTATTGAATCTGGATTCACGTCACATTTTAGATAGTTTGAGTATCTATTCTTATTATCTCATTGTTTCATATCTATATATGGTTGTTTTATATTTGTTGGAGTTATATGAAGTGTCTAAGAATTGCAGAGTAGTCTTGTGTGCAAGATTTAAATAGGTTAGTATTAAAATTTTGTCCATGAAGATCATGTTTGGAAGTAACTTGTATAATTCTTAAAATACATAGTGTAATGAAAGTGCATTTACCTCACTAATTGGAGTTTTTCCCACATTGGGTTTCTATAAGTCAATCCTTGTGTTCTTCATATGCCTTGTCTCATTTTATGGTTCATGTTCATGTTCATGTTATATATGTTCTAAATTTCATTTCAAATGCTTAATTTATATTTAATTTATTTTTGAGACCTATCTAGAACAATTTTATTTAAATCACATCTTGATCTTGGAGTGTGGGATTCATGTTGGTGAAAATTAGTGTGGAATGTCCATGTAGTTTAAATTATATGTGGACAAAACACCTATAATTCATTTTAGAATAGGCATTTGAACTAGGTGATATTCATATGTTGATGGGTTGACAAAGTTTTTTTGTAGATGAGAAGCTTAAATGTGAGCTTAAGTTTGATGATTTATCCACCTAAAACTTTCCCAGGGTATGATAGTTGGTGATTTTGAATTGATGAAATCATCCTCACTAACACTTGAGTTAGAGTAGGTTTACTATAAATGGGAAAATCATAAGATGGATTTCATCCATGCTATAATAGTCATCAATAACTATAAATTTTTAATTCCATCCCCATTACCCCCCCTTCCATAAATAAAATTACTAGAGTAAAAGGAAAGATATACCTAATTGTGTATAACACACTTTTACTTTGGGAGGAAGCTCCAATCATGTAAGGTGATCCATATATAATATTTAAATGATGTAAAATAAGTTAATGCACATATGTGAATTTAAAAATTTAAATTTAGCTTGAATTTGAGAATATTTTAAAAAATAAGGAAGGAGTACACCGATATGTGTGAAACCAATGTTACTCTTGTAACTTTTATTGAAGATGATGTCCCTTTGAAGTATTGTAGAATCACTTGGAGGGATTGGTTCCTTTTTTGAACATTGGTCTATTGAGGGTGATCAAGCCCCAATTTGAAGTGAATATGTATATAAAATAAAACCCATTAAGGGCTACATAAACTTTAATTTGTGATGTTGGTATTTGTAACCCCAAGATGGAAAAGGGTTAGAATCCATAATGAATTAGTAGGATATATTGTTGGAGAGTGTTGAATATATAATATGCATTATGAACTTAGATAAATCAAACATTGCATATGAAATATATATTCAATTATCAATTTATTCCTTAGTTCATGTATGCATGATCAAATGAGAATGGATTACATCCATGCTCCTACCATGGCCTTAGATAAAAATTAATAGTGAAAGTATGATATGAATTTGTATCATGTCCCCTTATGATAAATGTAAAATCTATAATTGTATGTAGATGCAAATTTTTTAATTTTTGTTTAAATCTTGTGCACATATACACCCAAAATATATGAATTTGTAATATGTTATTGTAATGTTCATGGTATATTCCCATTATAATCGATACACATAACTATTCTAAATTTTTTGACACTGTATTTTGTATAAAAAACTTATTTTTGGATAGATGCTTATCTTATGTATGAAAATCCTACTAAAATGCCCCCATTTTGAGGCGAGGGATATGTATTCAAAGTCACTCATCTCAAAATAAAAGTTAATTATATCATGTGTATTAAGATATAATCATTGAATATTGTAGCAAATGTGAAAATGTATGTCATCATAGTAATTTATGTATCATTCAAAGCATGTATGTAACATATGGGGCAAGGCCTAAAGTCCCAAATATATATAAATGAATCAATAAATATCATATTAGTAGTTTTAATAAAATAATCCTATGCAATATTTAGTACATGATAAGGATAATGACACTCAATAATCTCAAAAATCACACAAACACAACAAGCACAATGACACTTAAAGGACCAAGTGGTAACACACATAGGACATAATAATATTACACACTCAAAGAAGACCATGGGAAACACATAATAAAGCAAATGGATATTCACTCAATGGACATGAACATGTCATAATGACACACAATGGCTAAGGGCCATTTAGTTAATGGACATGAATATGTCGTAATCACACACAAGGGCCAAGGGTCACACACAATAGACAGGGAAAATTTTAATCTACTATGTACAAGTAATAACATCAGTGGAACATAGAAATAGAAATATAGTCTACACCATGTACATGTAATATGATTATATATTAACATATAGCATATCTATGTACACAATGTAAGATAGAGATGATATCAAGACATTCATAAAGAGTATATAACTCAAGATAGTATAGGGGTTATTGAATGGTAACACCTATAAATACTATAAGCTTTGGATAAGATTCCCAAAACATGGCATGGACATTGGGTAGAGGAAATTCCAACATGTAAGAACATGTGAAATTTGTATGTCCTATATAACACTCATAATTACCAAGGAAATGCATGTCTGATATAAAAATGTTATACTATCTACCAATCATTAGATAAATAAAATATGATAATGATGTAAAATATATGTTTAATCATGTTTAGGTCTTGATTTTAGATTTTTTGAAATTTTAAAATGTTTTTATGTTAGCTCAGATTTATATTCCACTTAATGGTTTTCCCCTACACATTATTTAGATTGTTTATGTGTTATTAGGTCATTGGAGAAGATTATGACACATGCATGAGGATGTTGGCTGATGCCTATCTTACACCTATGTATGTACCTTTCTTAAGGATATTGTAATCAATCTGATTAAGGAAATTATTAAATATAAGATATCTCAACTTCTGGTCATGTTTGATTTCATTCTCAATAGTAGAGTTTTGTCTCTTTTTTTGCTTTTTCATTTGCAAGCGTAGAGTTTGTGTGTTTGATTCTTTCCAGTCATCAATCTTAGATGGATCTATCATGATATCAAAGTGGGTAATGGAAATGAACATCATTTTGTTATTTATTTTGAAATCTTAAGTAAATTCGATATTGTATCCTCATATGAATTATTGAGAGAAATATATAGATCAAAGTGTTTTATCTATAGTTATTCTCCTATTGACATTAGCTTTGGCATAACATAGTTTGGCTATGAATTTGGTTTTTGCTTGCTTATTTTTAGCTAAGGATATTATACAACATTTACATTTGTGTTTGTATGGTCTATATCAATATTATAGGGTTTATTAATTAAATATCAATGTATTCAGGGATCCTATAGTTGTTTTAAATTTAGTGTCCTCAATAAATGTTTGTATTATCATATAAATCTACATATTCATGTCAAATATATTATTTTGGCTTATGAAAACTCTTAGTTGTCAAGAAGGAATGCTTGCAAGGTTGTTTGTTGATTACATGTGAAGCAAAATAACAAGGAGTATCTAAAGGAGGTCTCATTATCCTTATTATTGGAATTTTCATGTTTTTGGATTGAGGCAATCAAGATTATATTTATAGATCTGTAGGGATCAAATAACCACAATTTTGTCAGCATTGGTTATATTTTGATTTGAATTTAATCATAAAATTATGACCAATTTTTTGAATACCATTGATAAACATGGCTCATATTGTTGGAAACACAATGAATAAGAGGGGGGGGGTGAATCAATCTCTTAAAAATTTATTTCATATGTAATTTAACATTACATAAACGATTAATGGCAATACAAAGATATATCAATGCATAGAGAGTCATTCACATGAGCATAACACAAAAACACACATATGAGTGGAAAAAATTCAAGGGGAATAAAACCAACCAATCACTGTAAATGGAATAAAGTGATATAAGTAAAAATATCACAAATTTTTGAAACACCAACTCCACATGGAGCACCAACCCCAACTAGCTAAGCACTAAGCCAACTAGGCTTTCGCAAACACCAACATTCAAGGAGGTTCCAACCCCCTAGATGACTCAGCATGAAATTAGCCACCTAATTTATTTGATCACCTTTATTGGACCTTTATATTTTAAAAAAAAATGATGATCACCTTCTTTATCTCTTCTCTCTTTTATATCCCTCTCAAACTGCCTTCTAGGCTCCTTCACTCAACTAAGTCTCTTTAAGATAGATTAGTTCATATGACCTGGATATTAATCTATAATACCCCTATTATATATTCATGATAGTTTTTATACACCCTTATGATGGTCTAAACTACCTCCTTCACCTCTTCAAATTGATATATCCTTTTCTTTCACTCATTCCTTCTCTAGCTAGACAATTAGGTCTATTAGGCCTTATTCTTATACAAGGCTCTTGCTCATACACCTCTTGGTCAGCCAAACACACTTACCCAAATATATTTTCCATAAAATAGGCCTTATAAAATTCCACAAAAATGAATAAATCATTACATTAGGTCATCCATAGCTCAAATGGACCAAATCCTTCTTTAGGCATTAAGGAGACCTAATTCAATTAGGACTTCATTAGTACTGGTTACTTTTTGATATCCTTGGAACACTTTGAAACTTAGTACATAGTATTAAAACTTCATATGCAACTCAAATAGACCTTTAATAATCTCATCTTATTTACATGACACTTTTAATCTCCAATCACCACTTGAAGGATGACACTAGTACTCTTTACATTAGGCTTTCACACACATAGAAAGGTTTGTCTTGAACAACTAAAAGTAACACAATGTTCAGACATATAACCATGAAAATAAATCATAAAAATATAAATTAAAAGACCTAAAAAAATTCACAAAGTGTATTATACTTCATTACATAAGGAAAAATAACTCAAAAACACTCTTGTAACTTGCTCACTCAAAACTACCAGTTTTCCTTAAAGACCAATCATGGTGACTTAGAGCTTAAACACTTGTATAGACATATTCAATGACTTATTATGCATTTAAATGATATTATGAGATCATTATAGCATACTTAGATAGAAATATAATATGGTTAAATGGAAATATTGGTCTTGTAGACCAATCTCATAACCTTATATCTCACTATCTCATTTGAACCTGATAGGTCAGCTTGGGAGTAACTTTTTCACTATAACCACTGACCTCAAAAAATTATACCAAATATGAACATGACTTAAACTTATTGAACAAAATATACATGCACTTGATTTCATCACTATTTCATGATAATAATATTATAGGTATAATTACTAAGAGGGGGTGAATCAGTGAGCATATATTTCAATTTTAATTCCAAACCTTTCAAACTATTATAAAATCATCATATCAACTTGATCAAGAAACATTAACAAGAGAGCTCATTCATTCAATGCATACACAAGATTAAACACATAACACATAGTTCCTACGGGAAACCCTCATGGGGAATAAAACCCACTCTCAAGTCTACAACACATGGACTAATTTTCCTATAAGAAATTATAAACACGAGACTATTCAACTAATTTAGACTAAAAAACCTTTATCAAATCCTCCTAACCAAAGGTCTTTAGTGAAACACCAATTCCACAAGGAAAAACTACCCCTATGGAAGATTAAGTCCTATAGACCATACTTTGAACACCTCCACCTTAGAACTAATGTCTTCAACACCTGATGATGGATATTTGATTATCTAACCTTGCATAAACTTTCTCTCTATCTCATGCAGGCCTCTCACTTAGGCATGCCATAATCTTTCTCCTTCTTTACTTAAAATGTCAACATATGTACACTCAAACCTCTTTGCATATCCTCAAACTAAAAGAGCACTATTTTTAACTCATAAATATGACCTATAGATCACACATAGATTCATATATATTATATGCATATTAACCCATCCATTAGGCACATATATTCCTCCTTTGCTCCACAACTCTCACATACACCTTGCACTAGTCTCACTCACAAGTCTAGAAAACAACACATTTAATTTAAATATATATAGATAAGTCATGATTATCAATTCAAAAATCTTTCCTTTTTTTCCAAAATACATGCCTTCACCCTTAAGTCATCTCACATGGGTTACACTTAAGCATAATCCACTTTTAAATAGGCTTAAGTCACTTTTAGGTCCTATGGAGACCCATTCAGCTCTTTGACACTTCTCCAAACAAACTAAGAAACATAGGAACACTTTATAAATTCATGGAAAAATTCCACATGATCTATATGTATTCATTAACTTATAACAACCATCATAGTAACTTTTTGCTTAAGTATAATTCACTCAAATAATATTCTGTGAACATAGGCACCATGAATAAATACACATTCAACTTGTAAACATTTGTTCATACTACATATGATTGATCAAACCTTAATAATGCACATAGATAATCCTCATGGATTTTAAAACATTATCTAATATATAATGCATCATTAAACATCAAAATAACATCAAAACGAGCTTAATTAGCCTTCTTGGGTTACTTGTAGAACATAGTCAAACACATAGTCAACTTTGGAGCTCAATATATTTTTATATACATACATTCAAATCTTAAAATTTCTATTTAAAAATGTGACTTGGAGTCATACAAATTGTTAGGTTATGGAGCTAAAAGCTTCACAAGGATGCAAACAGGAGAAGTTACAGAGGTTACAGAGGTTGTGGAGAGTTGAAAAATGCATTGTAGGGAAACCGGCGTCAGTCTGATCAACCGACGTCGATCAGATGGCAGTGAGGAAGCAACCAGCATCGGTTACCAGTTGGTCGACATCAGTCATGGAGGAGCCGACATCAGCAGCCTGTATGTGAACATGCAGTTTGCATGTTGATTCCAGAGAGTCTATTTTTGGACTGTTAGTTTGCATGTTAAAGGCTAGCTGTAGTCTTGAGTTGCGCATCTAATTATTGTAATTAAGATAGTATAATTATTATAAGCATGAGATATATATAATAGACCCATGGGATGTATTGTAAATTTGTAGCTAGAGAGTAAGAGAGCATATAAGCTCCTTCTGAGAGAGGTGAGCAATGGTGTGTTCCTTCTAGTGCCACAGTACCAAGAGTGGGTACTGGTTTGGAGAATTAGAGGGGTTCTTCATGTTTGTATGATCTTAGTCAGCAAGTGAGCATGGCTTCTATTGGAGATCTACATTGGTGAGTAAGGTCTAGTGATTTGCAGGTAGCAACAGAGAGCAGGAGATCTACTTGGAGTACGGTTGTGTACTTGGTGTACTGGTAGCGTGTTACTGACTAGTTGGAGAGGTGAACATCAATTCTGTATTGGAGTTGACTGTTGGGACCGAGAGAGAGAGATAGAGGAAGAAGGTCTTGAGGTGTGGCGAGCCTTTGAGGTGGAAGAAGTGGCATCTTCTTTATTGTATTTTCTTCTAAGTATTTAATACAATTGTGTATTGTCTCTCAAATCCTGTGTTGTTTCATATTTCTAGTTACTTATTATTCTGGTTAAATTCCGTGTTTAGTTGCTAATACAAGAAGTAATCATATGTGCTCTATTGGTGGAGCAAGATCCTGACAAGTCGTATCAGAGCTTTTGGTTGGGTTGACTAACAGGTGGTTCAGATCTGGTAGTGTTTTTGATTACAAGTCACTCGCAGGGGTTTTAGATTGAGTGGGAGTATAGCAATGGTAGAAGAAAGTAAGCTACAAATGGAGAAACTGAATAGCACGAATGGTCTGATTGATGGAAAGAAAGAATAGGTAAAGAAATATTGTTGGTTGGTTGCAGATCAACAGGGAGGAGCAGATGTTGCAGGGGATGTTGCACAGGATGTTCTAGATAAAGTGGAATGTTGGTTTACAGATTCTTTTGCCTCTTTCCATGTAGCTCGAAATAGAGCATCTTTTCATGGGCATTTCTTTGGAGAGATTTATTTAGGAGCTGGAGAGCCTTGTCAGATTATTGACGAAGGGGAAGTGAAGCTAAAATTGCAGACGGACAACACACAGGTGTTGAAGGAGGTTATGCAGGTTCCAGTCTTGGAGATGAGTCTAATTTCTTCAAGAAAGTTGGGTGATGGGAGATGCACAATAACTCTCACAGCAGATGCACTTGACTTAGACAGTGGTAAGAAAGTAGGTATTCTTTATCTATCTACATATATTACTGATTCACCTTCTATTGCAGAGATGTGGCTTTGTAGGCTTGGTCACATATGTAAGAAGGGGATGCGAGTTCTTAAGAGGAGGTCAGAGTTGAAGAGCATAGATCGAGATTCGGTTTATTAAAGGAAAATAAAATCTGATGTTTTCGACAAAGTGAAGAACTGGAAAGCCTTGGTGTTCATGGAGGAGATGGCGGACAGAGATCGGCGGAGGGAACTGAATTATTCTAAGTAGGGATATGTTGATTTGAATAGGATTTTGATCCATGGAGAGCTCATGGGTAAAAATTTATCACTCACAGGCGAACACAGATACCAACATCGGTCATTAGGAACTGACATCAAACAGACAGGCATCGACATCGATCATGTGAAAATCAATAGAGTCAGTGGTGTTGGGAAGCAGGAACTAAAATTGATCATACAGTGACCAATGTCGGCAACAGGTACACCGGTGTCGATAATGGGACCGACGTCGACAGACAGGGTCAGTCGCAGAGAACTGATGTCAGTCGGGAGTAGATTGGGAGATGGCTGAGATCGGTCACTGAAATGGATATTGGGTGGAAAACACGCTGTCAACAAGTCTCAAACACCCATATGGAGGTCAAAAAGGGTAATTGAACCTCATATTCATTATTCACCTTCTTTATATTGCTTATTGATGGTCAAGAACTAGGAAGATGTGAAGAGGCAATGCAGGTAGAATCCAAATACAGTGGGAACTTGGCATGGATGAGGAGTGTGAGTCCTTGGAGAAGAACCAAATAGGTATTTGTTGGTGGAGTTGTCATCTAGAAGAAAGCACTGAAAGATGGATGGATTCCCAAGTTAAAGAAGAGAGTGGACGGATACGTGAGACAGAAGGCCAAGGTATAAGGTCTTGAGGAAGCTGCAAGACAGTGGTATAAGGTTTGACAGGTGTATGACAAAGCATGGCTTTGGTCAAGGTCATTGTAACTATTGTGTTTGTTCTTACCAGGTGGATGATGGTCGCAACATTATCTTGTTACTGTATGTGGAGGATGAGCTTGGAGCAGGTTCGTGCATACAGGGTTTTGCTGAGCTAAAGGTAAGGTTAGTTCAGAGGTGTGTCATGAAGAATTTAGAGCAACAAAATTCTTTGGCATAAGAGACATGGAGATTTTATCTCCAGTGGGAGCTGATGTGAAGACAGTGTTGGTGGGGTTTGATATGCAGGATGTAGAATCAGAAAGCACACCAAGGGCTAGACAGTTCTAGCAGAGCTTAGAACAGGGTTCAAAATCACATGAGGTCTAGTGTAGACCTGAGTTTTCCCAAGCAGTGGGAGCTGTCAGAGAGTTTGGAGCCAATTTGGGGAAGGTAGATTCTCAAGTACTTGAGAGGGACTAGCAGCAGGTTAACATGTTATGCAGGGTCAAGGTCTTCACTACATGGAGTTGTAGGTTCGGATGTGGCAGGTTACTTGGATGACAGGTGTAGCATCACAGGATGTGTGGTGGTTAGTCTTCAGGATTGATCTTGAAGAGGGATACAAGCCAGGGAATAATTTAGATGGTGTATAGGGACAAGTACAAGTGTATCTGTTTATCTCCAAGTGGGAGATTGTTAGGTTGTGGAGCTAAAAGCTTCACCAGGATGCAAATAGGAGAAGTTACGGAGGTTGCAGAGAGTTGCAGAATGTGTTGCAGGGAAATCGGCATCGGTCTGATCAACTGACGTCAGTTAAATGGTAGTGAGGAAGCAACCGACATCGGTTACCAGTTGGCTGACATCGATCATGGAGGAACCGACGTCGACAGCCTGTACGTGAACATGCAGTTTGCATGTTGATTCTGGAGAGTCTATTTTTGGACTGTTAGTTTGCATGTTAAAGGCTAGCTGTAGTCTTGAGTTGCACATCTAATTATTGTAATTAAGATAGTCTAATTATTGTAAGCATGAGATCTATATAATAGACTCATGGGTTGTATTGTAAATTTGTAGCTAGAGAGTAAGAGAGCATATAAGCTCCTTCTGAGAGAGGTGATAATGGTGTGTTCCTCCTAGTGCCACAGTACCAAGAGTGGGTACTGGTTTGGAGAATCAGAGGGGTTCTTCATGTTTGTATGATCTTAGTTAGCAAGTGAGCATGGCTTCTATTGGATATCTACATTGGTGAGTAAGGTCTAGTGATTTGCAGGTAGCAGTAGAGAGCAGGAGATCTACTTGGAGTACAGTTGTGTACTTGGTGTACTGGCAGCGTGTTACTGACTGGTTGGAGAGGTGAACATCAATTCTGTATTGGAGTTGACTATTGGGACTGAGAGAGAGAGAGGAAGAAGGTCTTGAGGTGTGGTGAGCCTTTGAGTTGGAAGAAGAAGTGGCATATTCTTTATTGTATTTTCTTCTGAGTATTTAATACAATTGTGTATTGTCTCTCAAATCCTGTGTTGTTTCATATTTCTAGTTACTTATTATTCTGGTTAAATTCTGTGTTTAGTTGCTAATACAAGAAGTAATCATATGTGCTCTATTGGTGGAGTAAGATCCTGACACAAATTTTTTATTTTTGCACCACGGGAAATTTTTTCATAGATTGAAAGTTATGGCTAAAAACACTAGTTTTTCTTTGTTAAATTCAAATATTCAAATGCAAATGGTTACAATTAAACATCAAACACCATGCTATCATCTAAATTAATCATTTATAAAATAAAAAAACACACTGTAAATATTATTGTATGATTCTAAACTTTTAACACATAATGATCTAATGTCAAATGTTAAACCATGACATGTTGACCTCATCTCATGCACTCTTGTAATATTGACTCAACACGTACTGTTGATCTTTACAGATCAGTCAGGTTTTTATCTTATAGTGCTCACCTTTTTATATTGCTTAGAGACCCTATGATCATGAAACTTGGTACCCTTGTGTTCCTTATAAGCACTTATACTATTAAACATCAGCTACTTCTTACCATCTCACTCAACACATATCATTAGATCAATCTTATATGATCGCCTGTGCACCATTGGATCTTCATTTGGTCTTGGTCTTTAACTCTGTTAACCAATGAACACTTTGAACTCTTTGAAATACTATGAAACATAGATATATATTTAAAAAATCATACAAACCATTAGATATATATCTAGTCCTAATCTTTAACATTGTGCAAAAATTACTAAGTATGGGGACTATAGCTTATCTACCTAGAAGGCCAACTTTGAACCTCCATATCTTTTGATTCGCTCAAGTGCATATTCTAAAATTTGGAGCATATGATCTCATCACATAAGATAATATAACCATGTGTCAATATTCTCATATAACCCTCACACATGTTAGATATAGTGACATTAAAATACCTCCTCATATTTATTTGTCATGAAGCCAACTATGTCAAAAACTCTGTCTGGATGGCCAACTTTGAACATGCATATTTTATGATGCGCTTCATCACCTGACTTGAAATTTAACACGAATAAATTAGGAAAAAAATGAACAAACCCATATGATCATGTTATTATGAAACTATAACACATTAAAAATGACTATATTAATATGATTACTCAGCTTTTTTTGCCACATTACAAATTTAGCTAAGTATGGGAAAACACAATCAAACTACATGAGAGCCTAAATTTATAGTTGTATATATTTTTTCATGCTTCATTTATATACTTGATACTTTTCATATAGAAACTAGGGATTAATGTGATCACAACCATATGACTAACTTCCCTTGATTCATCCACATGTGACAATTATGTTGTTTTCAAACTACCTACTCAATTTTTTTGAAATTGGACCCAAAAATGTCTAAATGAACATAATGAAGAATGAGATGAAATAAAATAATGCACAAAAGCTCTATAGTCACCCTTAACCTATGATAGGACCCATAAAAATTATATCATCATCTATAACATTCATCAACTTCCTATCCAAGCATATATTAAATTTCCATGCTTACATACTAGGCTACCAAGCCTATGCTAATACATTGTTCTCATGCTTATCTTTTCTCCTTGACCTGAAACCATATCAACATGATAGATACAATATTATAAGCCTAAAACAATACCACCTTATATCATAATCATCTAAAACCTATCTTGCACAACTTTAGGCTCAAACTCATCAACATCATGATATTAACACTTTGTCATTATCTTTGACATCAATGCACATATGACATCAAACTTTGACATTAATGATAACACTTGATAACAATCTCCACATTTATATTTGATGAAAACCTCTTATTTTCCTTCTTCCCCTTTTCCATAAATGAAAAATTAGACTAAACAACCACCAAGCTCCTCTTAACATCAAGAGTGTATTCAAATATACTTATAAGATCTTAGGATACTTACATACTTCATATGAAATAATTTCTCCCCCTTTGGCATTCATCAATATGAACTTGGGCATCTCTGATACTTGGACTAGTTTACCTATAGAACTCAAAATCTCCCTCTAATCATACATGAATATTAATTACTTTGTCATAACATATGACTTGGTTTGATTCAGTCATGATATTAATCTCCTTTGAATGTACTACTCTGAAATTGGACTATTCTGATCCTTGGACAAGACAAGCTATCCATAGAGCTTAAAAATCTCCCCATAACATCATGCTCCATATTATGTCATTATTTTAACTAAAAAAATCAAAGTACAACCTCTGAAAGATGATACAAACTTCCCCTAACACTGCGCATACCACTTCTTACCTTGAACTTCTCAACCATGCTTTATGAAAACACTCTTCTTTAATTAAGGACTACTATTAATGAGGACTAAACACATGCAAACAGCAAGAAATAATTGAAATCACCTTGAGAGAACTAAGAGGAACTCCCCCTAAGATATCTATGCTATTTCACCTCTTGAGCATCTTCAAATCTCCACACCCCATGAAGAACCATCACACAGGCTTATTAGCCTTCTCTCTCAAGCCATCTCAAAGACTACCAACAAAACTTCATGCCACTTTTCATACATGAAACATGATTTTTAAAAAAATTATAAGTTACATTAAAGTACTCATGCCTTTCTCTTTTGGATAAACTAAACACAAAACACTCTTCTTCTCACTAGGCATGTCTAGACTCCTTGTAGCCCTACTTGAAACTTGCAGAGTCCACAATTTTTAGTAGATGCATCTTCAAGACCTAAAAATTCATATCTAGAGTATTATCATATACCCCATAAATCACACTAATTTTCAATAACTATTTCATCTTTTGTAACATACTTCCTTCACAAACCAACTTGCTAATTAGGATTCCATATTGACAAAAGCATGAATAAATTTAAAACTAAAAACCTTAAAATATATATATGAAGATTTATTTGACAACCAATTTGTCCCATTAAATATAATAATAATCCTCAAACCTAAAATCATAAGGTGAACCACTTTTCTATCATATCCTAAAACCTTAGAATCTTAAAACAAACAGGGTCAACAAACCTCCTTCTGGTTAATGCACACCTCTAAAACTTATTTCACACCTATAGAAACCCATAACATAGTTTTGGACTAAAAATTGAGCTTTCAAACCTTTGAGAACCCATACATCCTATAACCCATTTTATGACCTACATACTTTTAAGCATAAACTAGGAAACCTGAGAGCAAACAAAAATCTCCAATTGCACATAAAAGATATTCAAATATTAAAATCACCTAGAATACATATCAAATAAGTGCACAAAAATTCTAAGCATCAAAACCTTCTTGACATTATATTAAGCTCATTAGGCCACATGGAAACATTCAATCTAACCTTACAGACTGACCATATATAGATATCAACATCAAGACATCACCATAACATATCTTCCACCTAGATGTACCTAATCCAACTGAAAACACTCATCTCTAACCTTCTAGGACCATCAAAAGAATCTTGCTCACCCTTATATCAAGTCCAATCTAGATCATGGCATCTTCAACAAGTCTTCAAATACTTTTTGTTAAATAATATCAACCAAAGCTCAATTGGTATCCACCATGCTTCTTTTTGTTTGTCAAGTGTCTCCTTAAAGCCTAGATAGAGACACCCTAACCCACAATGTCTAGAACAATGTGAAACTAGGGTTTTCCCATAACTCCTCGTATTCCTTCTCCTCCTTGGTCATTTGATATTGATAGTTTTTCTTCTTCTTAGGCTTAATAGAAACAATATTCTCAACAATAGCAGGATGTTCACTTGAATCCATACATACCTCAAAACTATACTCAACCAAAACCTTGGTCTTCTCTTTGAGCTTGACTTGAACTGACTTTTGATTTTCCTTTTCTTTTGATCCTTTTTCAACCTTGGCAAACAATCCATCAAGACTCTTGGACTCAACAGGGTTAGTCTCCTTAGTCTTTACTACCTAAGGTCTCCATTCATAGTTTGAATCTTCACAACTTTTGTATCCATCTTACCTACTTGATATTTAAACTTAGAATGATTTAAAACATATTCTTCTAAAACAACTTTCTTATCAAACTTTTAACTAGTGAGATTAGCATTGATAATATTTGGTCTCCATAACCAAGAATGATATTTCTTATATACAATGGAAGCTTCATGTCCTCTGAGATACCTTGAGGATATGATGACTCTACTTAGGCAAAAAATTACAATATGAAAAATCTTATGACAACTAAAACAAGTAACATCATTCATACCTTTTGATAGATTTGAACTATGATCAATCTTTGGAAAAAAACACCTTCTATCATAGCTCTATGAATGTCCATACTTGACTGAATTCCTTTTACAATCCTTAGCTATATGACCATACTTATTATATGTATAACAATAACCATGAAATAAAGTAGCATACCTTGAAGTATTTGGTTTTCTAATAGACCTTTTTGCATATCTTTCAAAGCTTACAATCTCCTTGACATACTCAAAGTTCTCATGCTTCTTTTCCAACTTATCCAACTTGACTATAACAAGCTCATGCTCACTCTTCAATGACCCCATATCAATCTTTAGTAGAGTGTACTCATATTTTATTTCTACCAAATTTTTATTTGTAGTCCATAACTGATCTTCAAGAATACTAATCTTCTCTTCATCCTCTTTGGACTTGTTGTCCATGTCTTTAAATATATATGATTGCACTTTAATAAACTTGATCTATTATTGATACTTCTTTTCTTCTTTTTTGGACATGCTTAACAAACTTCCCTCAAGAGAACTAACTTGTGATTTAAGACATTTGATCATATTCTTCATTTTAAGATTCCTTTTCATCTACTCCTTTAGTTCACCAAATTTACTCATGAGCTCAGATTCTAGATCAACTTATTCTTCTCTACTATCATGGAAAAATTCTTCATCATGCATGATGTCCTTTTCTTTTGAAAAACTTTCATTGGAATATTCTAGATGAACCTTGAGTTAATTGATAACCTTTTCATCCTCTTTAGCATCTTTATTCAAAGTACATATTTTTTCCTCAAGTGCCTTGGTCATAACCTTCCACTGTTGATTCTCTTTCTTCAACTATTTAGCCATCTTTGTACCAACTTAGGAACTCCTTCAAGATATTAAGCTTCTTCCAAAGGACCCACTCTGATACCATTTGTTAGAGGCATAATTATTGAGAGGGGGGTGAATCAGTGAGCCTATATATTTCAATTTCAATTTCAAACCTCTAAAAATATTAGATAATCAACATATATCAACTTGATCAAACAACATTAACAAGAGAGATCATTTATTCAGTGCATACACAATATCAAGCACATAACACATAGTTCATAGGGGAAACCCTCATGGGGAATAAAACCCACTCTCAAGTTTACAATACATGGATTACTTGTCCTATAATAAATTACAAACAAGAGACTGGTTAACTCCTTTAGACCAAAAAACCTTGATCAAATCGTCCTAACCAAACGTCTTTAGTGAAACACCTATTCTACAAGAAACAACTACCCCTAAGGAAGATCAAGTCCTTTAGACCTTCCTTTGAATACCTCCACCTTAGAACTGATGTATTTAACACTTGATTATGGATATTTGATTATCTAGCCTTTCATGAACTTCCTCTCTATCTCACGCAGGCCTCTCATATAGGTATGCCACAATCTCACTCCTTTTTTACTCAAACTATCCTCATATGAACACTTTGTATATCCTCAAAATATAATAGAAATATTATAACCTTAGAAATATGAACTATAGGTCACACACACAATCATAAGTATTCTCTACTTATCAATCCATCCACTGGGTACATCTACTCCTCCTTCGCTCCATAACTCTCACATACACCTTGCACTAGTCTCACTCACAAGTCTAGAAACCAACACGTTTGGTTTGAATATATATAGATAATTCATGAATGATCAAGTCCAAAATATTTTATTTTTAACCAAAATATATTCCTTTACCCTTAAGACATCTCACATGGGTCACACTTAAGCACAATCCACTTTTAAATAGGCCTAAGTCACTTTTAGGTCCTATGGAGAACCATTCATCTCTTTGACACTTATCTGAGCAAACTAAGAAACATAAAAACACTTTATAAATTCATGGACCCATTTCATATGATCTATATGTCCTCCTTAAGTTCTAACAACCATCATAGTACGTTTTTGTTTAAGCATAATTCACTCAAACAACATTATGTGTACACGGTCACCATGAATGAATACATAATGAACTTGTAAACCTTTGTTCATATTGTATATGATTTATAAAACATTTATAATGCACATAAATCATCCTCATGGATTATAAAACATTTTCTAATATCTAATTCATCATTAAACATCAAAACAACATCAAAATGAGATCAATTACCCTTCTCGGGTTACTTACAAAACATAGTCAAACACATAGTCAACATTGGAGCTCAATATATTTGTCTATACATACATTCATACCTTTAAATTTATATTTCCATATGTGCCTTTGAGTCTTACACAAATTCAATTTTTACACCATGGTCAAATTCTACATTGATAGAAAGTTATGGCTCAAAACTCATACATTGGTTCTTCTTTGTTAAATTCAAATATTCAAATGCAAACAAACACAGTTAAACATCGAACATCATAATATCATCTCAAGCCTCACTAATAAAATTAAACATGCACCATTAATATTATTTTATTAATATCAACCTTTAACATACATTACACCAATGTCAAATGTTAAACCTTGAACATGTTGACCTCATCTCATGCACTCTTACAATATTGACTCAATGTGCACCGTCGATCTTTGCAGATCAGTCAAGTCTTTATCTTATATCACTCACCATTTGATATTTCTTAGAGCCCCTATGATCATGACATTTTTCACCTTCACATTCATTCTAAGAACTTATACTATTAAACATCATGCACTTCTTACCATCTCGCTCAACATGCACCGTTAGATCAATCTTGTATGATCGCCTATACACCATTGGATCTTTGTTTGGTCCATGTATTTAACTTTGCTAACCAATGAAAAATTTGATCTATTTGGGTTACTATGTAACATATAACTATATATATGAACTCCTATGCACCATTGGAACTTTATCTAGTCCTGATCGTTAACATTGTGAAAAAATGACTCAGTATGGGGACCATTGCTTATCTGCATGGAAGGCCAACTTTGCACCTCCATATCTTTTGCTTCACTCAAGTGCATGTTCTAGAATTTGGACCATATGGCCTCTTCACATATGAAAATATAACCATGTGTTAATATTATCCTAAAATCCTCACATTTGTGAGATATAATGAAATTAAAATGCCTCCTTAGATTTATCTATTACAGAGCCAACCATGTCAAAAACTTTGTCAAGAAATCCAACTTTGAACATGCATATCTTTTGATGCGCTTTATCTTCTAACCTAAAATTTAGTGAAAGCCAACTAGGCACAAAAATAAATAAACCCATATGATAATATTATTATAGAACTATCACATGTGAAAAATATGACTACATTAATACGGTTACTTGGCTCTTCTTGCCACATTGCAAATTTGGCTAAGTATGGGAAAACATAGTCAAACTACCTAGGAGCTCAACTTTTCACTTTCATATCTTGTATTACACTTCATCACTAGAATTAAAACATTGCACATAGAAACTAGGAACTAATATGATCAAAACCATATGAATAACTTCTCCTAACTCATCCACACGTGGTAATTATGACATCATTAAACTTCTTACTCAGATTTTCTGCCATTAGACCCAAAAATGTCTAGATGAACATAATGAAGAACTGGATGAAACACACTCATGTAAATAAGATATATAGTCAAAATTTACCTCTTATAGGACTACTCAATATGATCTCATCATAAATAACACTCATCAACTTCCTATCCAAGCATATACTAAAGATCCATGCTTACATACAAGGCTATCAAGCCTATACCAATACACTATTCTCATGCTTGTATTTTTTCCTTGACTTGAAAACATATCAACATACTAGATATAATATTATAAGCCTCAAAAAATACCTACCTTGCACAAATTCAATCTCAAACTCATCAACATCATTATATCAACACTTTGTCTTTATCTTTGACATCAATACACACATGACATCAAACTTTGACATGAATGACAACACTTGCCAATAAACACATCCTTAATCATCTTCTCACTATTGCCTATATTTCTCACTATTTCCACCATTAGGAATGTTAGCATTTGGATAACTTGGATGATGAGTTTATCATACTTAAGGGATAGAACATGTCTATAAACCTTTATGGACATGAAACATGAGTCTATAAATTCATACTCCATCTATTTGCATACTTTGACTTGGTCAAATCTGACTACTACAACAAATATCCAAGAAATATACACTTTATTATATGGTTTACTCAAACACTTGATAACTCAAACACACATGGAGGTGATTGGGAGAGTATAATACAACCTCCATTAGCTTACTTGAGCATAACAATCCATTCTAGGCACTTTTGATCAACATCTTCAACATTGGGTCCTTCTTAGGGTTCTAGAGGGTTTTAATATGATTCCATTCTTAAAAATCATTAGTAAATCATAACCCTTAAATCCAAGAATAAATGCCTAGAATTTTGAGCTAGGACCATACTTAGAAAGTATAAGATGTGTAAACATGGAAATGCATATAATCTATAATTTGTATTTTTTGAGTAAATATTTGAATGTTTTATGTTTTGGATATATTATATAATTTTTTTATTTTTTGGATATAATTTATATACAATAAACATGATAAAATGAAACTATATACAAGGAGCAAGAGTTAATTAATCTATGTCCAAGTAGGGATGAACATACTAACCGATGAGTCTCATTGGAGACTCTATATTAATGTGGCCTATGTCAAAAATAGGAATGGTAACCTCTCATACAATGTGATTTATATGTTATAGTTGACTTACGTTTTAGCATGAATTTAAGTATTTTTCATTATTAGTATCATAATAACCTAGATTGTTCCAATCATCACTATCATCTTGATTTTTAACCCATAGAATACTAGTGTTGACTTCTATTGTATCTAGATGAGCATATGGAATTACCTCATATTGTGGTGTTGAAATTTTTGAATTTTGACTTAAAATATTTTCTATTACTATGACCTTTAAAATTGTTCTTATTCTAGACATATGGTGCTTTGGAGGCTATTTTTATAGAAAGCCTCTTTTGAGAATGCTTGTTGACTTAACATGATTTTGGCTTTGCAACTTAAGTTCTTGCTCTTTTTGTAACATTACTTGTGTAACTGGATATTTTTCCTTGATAAACTATCTGTGAATGATATTCCTTAGGATGTTTAATAAATCCCAAACCTTGTTGACTAACATCATCAACTATTAGAATAATAATCAAGAAAAGTAAAGCCTATCAAAGAAGAAATCTCTTGAATTAAAGATCTCTAATTCTTATAAATATAAAATCATCAAAAGGCTTTGTCACAACCAACTTTTCAAAGCTATGACATAATTTAAAATAAGCTAAAGGAAATGTAAGGCAATAAATTGAAGTAAATATGGATGAAATGTAAATGGAAACCAAAGAGAGAAACACTAACTAATACTATCATTATCAACCTATAACAACTAATAATAAATCACACCTAAACATAAATAAAATCAAATCTAAGATTAATCTAAGTTAATAGATATATCATAATTAAGAGGTTAAAGTTAATAATGGCTAAGAGAATTATCAATTAGAGATTGAAAATTTAAGATATTATAGGCTACAACAAGACAAAAAGCTTATAAAATTAAGAATAAACTACATAACACTAACTATAATAGAAGAAAAAGATAAAATAAATTTAAATAATCTAAGAAAGAGAAAAATAAACTAATTAAAATAATAAAAAAGATTCAACTCAAAATAATATTAAAATGAAAGTAGTATATTGATAAAACTATTATATTCAACTGATTACATTCATATTGTTAGCTAAAAAATCATTATCTGGTATGAAAGTCTGACTATTTTTTTTAAAGTAAAAAGTGTTGATCATTATTCAGACTGAAGTAAAATAGCTTACACACATATGAATCTATATATAAAATCATCAAAGGGATTAATACTTGAAAACCTCAAATAATTATTTTATAAATCATTCAAGAAAACTTAGATATACTTGTGATATTCAAGCAGAAAACTTCATCATTAGAGAATATGTCATCAGTATATATATAAGTGATTGTTGATCTCAGATATTTTTGTTCATAAATAAGAAAGATGTGGAAGCTTTAAAATTAAAGAGATCTTAATACATGTATGTTTTCTCCTCTCTTTTATGACATTTGAGTCCTTATTCTACAAGTGTTTTCATAAAAGGTGTTTTTGTTTAAAATTTATAACTAACCTTAGTTCAATTTATAAATTTGAATTAACTTTAAGATAAAGTTAATCACTTTATAATTAAATTTTTATGGCTTTAAGTCATAAATTAACTTTATAACTTTTACCTTTATTAATAAATTTAATGAATCAAGAATAAATTATAAAATAGAACGATAAAACATTCTCTAATGGGTGGGGGGCTCATAACTTGTCTAACATCATTAAAAAATTAATTTCATGTACATATAAACTAAATTTTCAATAAGTGTTATGTCTAATGATTCAAAATTTCATAACAACATAATCCATAAAGAACACAACATTATTTAAATAAAACTAGATAATAAAAAATGTCAAAACATCAATACTAAAACTGTATAAATATACTGAAATCTATCATCAATACTAAACATGCTATAAAAAATGAACATATATACCAAAATCAATTATCAAAATAATACAAAACTAAAATTATTAATGAATGGCATCATAGTAAATTTTCTCAACAAATGTAAAACATCTCAATCAAATAAAATAAAATCATCATACAACAACTTAATCAAAATCACTGCCATAAATGAGATCAATCAGTGGGGATCCATTATCTATTTGGTATTCTATGTACTCTAATGGTGCAATGGGAAATTTAATCAAATTTGTACCTTCATAATCATCATTAATTTCAAGCTTGGCACTTTTAAACATATGTTTCACCATAGGTTGGGATGTATGGATAACAATATGCTCCTTGCTAGTTGAGTTAAATTTATCATGGGTAGTTGTAATTGGCATAGGAATAATTGTTAAGCACAAAATATATTGAGAGGGGGGGGGGGTGAATCAATATATTATATATCTTATAAATCTTTCCTTTAACCAAATTACACTTAATCAAACATTAAAGATATGCAATAAAACTCAAACAATAAACATCCACACAAGATAGAGAGAGACACCAGATACAACATGGAAACCCAATGTGGGAAAAACCACAAAGAATCAATCTCAAATATATTCATGAGAAAAACCCCATAGGAGCACCATACCCCTTTTCCAAGTACAAACCTAAGCTACAATTCATGAGCACCAACCCACAGGAGCTTCAAATCCCTTTGCCGAGCACCAACCCAGCACCTATTCGTGAGCACCAACCCATAAGAGCAGCAAACCCTTTGCTAATCACCAACCCAAGAACAATTCATGAGCACCAACCCATAGGAGTACCAACCCCTTTGCCAAGCACCAACTCAGCAACAATTCGTGAGCACCAACCCATAGGGGTACCAACCCCTTTGTGTATACCACACACCTATCTCTCAATGTTGCTATCTCAAAAAATGATAGATCAATACATCTCCTTCCTCTCTCTCACCTTTGCTCTTCTAAGCTAGATATAAAAAATACAAATCATATTCATCTCTCACAATTGCTCTTCTAAGCTAGATATCACAATATCAAATCAACCTCTCACATTCACATTACAAATGGCTACTCAAGCCTTTATTTATAGCTTTCCAAATGACCTTTGGCCTTCCCCCTTTGTGACCTTTCAATCCTAATGGAAAATGGCACCAATCTTGGAAGAACCTTCATATCCAAGCATTTAAAAAGTCATGTGGTGACCCTTCATGACCAAAAACATCTTTCCCACGTTTGTCCTTATCTTTGGTGACTTTTCATATTCCTCAAAGTGTCCCTTCATGAGAAACTCACCTTTTACTCTTTTGTCTTTACTTGGTGACTCTTGGTATTCCCTAAGATGACTCTTAATGGGAAAATGCATCCCATCCTTCTTTTGTCTTTATCTTGTGACTCTTCAACTTCTCCATGGGACCTTATTTTGTCTCATATGCAACCAAAAATATATTCGTTAATATTAAATAAATATTAACTCATATTAGCCAAGATAAACAAAATTAAATGCAATGGGGCCTTTATCACCAATAATACTAAACCTTTGAAATCAATGACAATATTTACAACAATCTCCCCCTTTGTCATTGATGGCAACCTCAATCCTAAAAATGCCACATCCTATCACCTGCACATATTGTCATTTGAAAACATATAGTAACTCCCCCCTTACTGTAGCAACCTGTACCTATTCCCTATACTTGTTTTCTACACCTGTACCTGTACCTGTTATTCTCCCCCTTTGACATCAATGGCAAAGGGCCTACCTGGAGCTAACACTTAGCTTCCCCTCACTTGATGCTGAACAACAAAGACAAGAAGTAATAGAAATTAGTCACAACTCCTCTCGTTGATCTTTGAATGTATCCTTTGATCATTCCTTTGAGAAGATATCTGACAATACATACACATTGTTCCCTGTCCTTTGAGCATCTACAATCAACTCATTTGAATCTTTTCTTCTAATCTCACAACCTTCAGTATGAAACCTTAATGTGTATCCTTGATCACAAATTTGACTAACACTCAACAGATTATGCTTAAGACCTTTTACATATAAAACATTTTTAGTTTTAGTTTTACCATAATCCAAACTCAAAGTACCTTTTTTGGCTATCTTGGCAGTGGTTTTATCTTCGAACCTCACTGTACCACCATTAATCTTCTTTAGAGAAATGAACTTACTTTTATCTCCTATCATATGCCTTGAACATCCGCTATCAATTAACCATGGCTGATCTTTATCTCCCACATGCAGAGCTATTTACACCAACATAGAATCTTCAGGTTATTTCTTCTGCCATGAACATGTCTGAACCTTCTTCTTGATGAATGGAGATTTGAAACTTTGATCCTCCTTGATTGAATCTACATGAGTATCCTTTTCCTTCTTTTTGAAACTGTTAGCTCTTTTTCAAAATTCTAATTTCTTATGATGATAATCATTTGAAACACTTTAAAACACTGCATATGCAATAATCATTCTAATAGCCTCAAACCATAATACTGATGCAAAATTTTCTTCAAAAATATATTCCCTCAAAAGATATACAAATTAATCTATCATCTCACCTTCTTTTCATGCAAAATATCCAAGACCCAATAGCACCCACCATGCTTCAATTTTATTAAAAGTGTCTCCTTGAAGCCTAGAAGAGACACCCCCACACAGAAGGGTTCTAGAAATAAATCTCAAGAGATTCCCACATCTCCTCTGTTTCTTTCTTGATCTTCTAGTGTTTTTATTTTAGAATAAGATTAAGCATGTCTAACCTTTTTGACCTACTAACCTTATCATTTATGATGTTTTTCTTTTTCTCAACTTTTGCAACTATCTTATCTTGACAAAGCTCATGCTCAAATGTAACAAGAGATTCTGTACAATCCTTCTTATCTGATTCTTTATCTACTATAGCAAGTAATTCATTTTCATTCTTGAACTCAACCTGATCAACCTTTACTATTTTAGGTCTCCAAACCTTAATTTGACTCTTCTCATATCTTTTAGGGGCTTTGTAACCTTTGACATACTTTGAATATCTTTTTACTTTATTTTGGCATAATCTAGCAATATGGCCAACCTCATGACAACAAAAGCAAACAATATTTTTAATACCTTTTTCTTGAATGTGATTGAGATCTCCCTTTGACTCATTGTTTCTCCTCATACAATATCTTGCCCTATGACCAACATGATGTCAAACAAAACAACGGCCATGAAAAGAATTTGAAAACTTGAAAGCATTGGGCTACCTGATTGACTTTTTTGATTTGCCTTCAAAACCTGCATCCTTTTTCCCTTGAACCAATATTTCATGATCTTTCTCAACCTTGATTATAAGCTTCTCATGATTATCCTTTAAAGAACCTAACTCATCCTTCAAATGATTACACTCTTCTTCTTTTGATGTTAAAATTGAAGTTTCAACCTCTAACTTATTCTTAAGATCCTAAATAAATATCTTATTTTCTTTTACTTCTATAGCCAACTTAGAATCCAAGATACACACCTTTTATTTAAGAGTTTCAACCATAGATTTCAATTCTTGATTCTCTTTCTTTAGCTAATTGGCCATCTGTGCTTTTCCTTTGATCTACCTTCAAGCTGTTAAACTCTTTCTGAAGGAACTTGCTCTGATACCAATTGTTAAGCACATAATATACTGAGAGGGGGGGTGAATCAGTATATTATATATCTTATAAATCTTTCCTTTAACCAAATTCCACTTAATCAAACATTCAAGATATGAAATAAAACTCAAACAATAAACATCCACACAAGATAGAGAGAGAAACCAGATATAACATGGAAACCTAATGTGGAAAAAACCATAGAGAATCAATCTCAAATATATTCATGAGAACAACCCCATAGGAGCACCATACCCCTTTGCCAAGTACAAACCTCAACTAAAATTCATGAGCACCAACCCACAAGAGCTTCAAACTCCTTTACTGAGCACCAACCCAGCAACAATTTGTGAGCACCAACCCACAAGAGCACCAACCCCTTTGCCAAGCACCAACTCAGCAACAATTCATGAGCACTAACCCACAGGAGCACCAACCCCTTTGTGTATACCACACACCTATCTCTCAATGTTGCTATCTCAACAAATGATAGATCAATACAACATCTCCTTCCTCTCTCTCACCTTTGCTCTTCTAAGCTAGATATAACAAATACAAATCATATTCATCTCTTACAATTGCTCTTCTAAGCTAGATATCACAATATCAAATCAACCTCTCACATTCACATTACAAATGGCTACTCAAAATTTTATTTATAGCTTTCCAAATGACCTTTGGCCTTCCCCCTTTGTGACCTTTCAATCCTCATGGAAAATGGCACCAATCTTGGAAGACCCTTCATATCCAAGCATTTTAAAAGTCATGTGGTGACCCTTCATGACCAAAAACGTCTTTCCCACTTTTGTCCTTATCTTTGGTGACTTTTCATATTCCTCAAAGTGTCCCTTCATGAGAAACTCACCTTTTACTCTTTTGTCTTTACTTGGTGACTCTTGGTATTCCCCAAGATGACTCTTCATGGGAAAATGCGTCCCATCCTTCTTTTGTCTTTATCCCGTGACTCTTCGACTTCTCCATGGGCCCTTATTTTGTCTCATATGCAACCAAAAATATATTTGTTAATATTAAATAAATATTAACTCATATTAGCCAAGATAAACAACATTAAATGCAATGGGGCCTTTATCACCAATAATACTAAACCTTTGACATCAATGACAATATTTCCAACAATAATATCCAGTGGAGGATTATGATTAGTAATATTTGGGTTACTCTCAAGATATAAATAAACATAGTTGAAAACAAGGTTTATGTTGGGTGAAAATTCAAGATTTGTATGCATATGTTGAGAATATTCACTTGACACACCTCATCCAAATGGATGAGCTCACCAAGTGGCTCTTCTCAAATCTCTATGAAAAACATTACCTCATAAAGAAGAATACAATATATTATCTAATAGGTTCCAAAAAATTAGGTCATTCACATTAAAATGGATAGAAACATGAGTTCCACAATTTAAGGGACAAGATAAGGCATTGAAAACCTTACAACCCTAGAAATTTATTTCATGGTGACTAAATCATGGATGATTACCACTAATTTATTATGTGTTACTTCTTTCCCAAAAAAATAATGTCAAAATCCCATGAATCTAGATTCTAGCCTAGTATGATTTCTAGATTTTAAATAAACTCAAATAATAAATCTTTACCAATTTTTTTCTTTCCAACTTCCATGCGTAGTCAAAATTATCCACGTAAATAATTTGAATAAAATAAATGTTACATGCTTTATTATAGATTAAATTTCCAATAGCTTTGTTAACCTTTCATCTCCCTTATTACTTGAATTTTCATATTCATAAGTCAAAATGATTCAAATGCATTGAAATTATATTCGAATACCATTAACACCTTTCCAATGAATAATGCTAAATAAACAAAAGTATTCCAAGTATTGAAGAGAAACAACAAAACATTGACGTCAAACCCTAACAATATTGTTCAACTGATCACTTGAAATATCTCATTCATGATCAAAATTTAAATATTGTTCCAAAATAAGATATCTCATTCATGATCAAAATTGAAATCTTATTTCAAAAGAAGATTACAAAACAACTTATGCCAAGTGTTCAACTTAAACACCCACTGAACTTTGACAATAGAGAACAAACATGTAGTAGTTTCTCAAAAAATCCTCCCTGTACATATACTAGAATAAAGTGTCATGTCTTCAAATACTTTCAATCATTTAAATGCACAAGTATTACCTCTATTTTATAGTCAATAACCAATTTTACTAAAAAGGTCTAGAAACATTTATTCATGTTTAGAATGTAAGAACTATCTCACATAACCACCAACTTATTTTGTATTTGAGTCTTAAAAAAACTCAGAATTTATATTCAACGGTGAAATGAGAATGACAGTTTCCAAGTCACACTTTGAAAATGCACAAGTCTTGATTTCTGAGTCTAACAAAAGGCTTTAAAAATTTAAATGTAGGTGCAAGGTAAAAACAAGGGTTTTTGAGACCATCTTTAGATTTTTTTTTAAAAATAATTACTAAGCTTGCTTAAATATATTTTCAAACCCAAGGCAAAAGTAGAACATAGTTATGTACAAGATCTTTAAAACTAGATAATGTTATTTTCATGAATGAATCCAAATTTTCAAGCTTTAATAAACTCATGATTATTCAATAACAAATTCATTATTGTGATTAATTAGTTTATGAAAAAGAGTAAATATTATAAAAAACTTGATAATGATAGTGCAAACCCAAAAATACATATAGCAAAGATAACTATGATTTCAAAATGACTCATAAAATATTTAAAACAACTTACACTATTGTAATATGCACAAATCCAAGATTACATAAGATAGTCAAAGTGATATTATAAGTTATATTAGCCCTTTAACAAATAAATATTATAGAGTGTGTAGACAAAAACATGCAACCCCAATAACCATTTACAACCATTAATAAAATTGAGATAATCCTTTATTTGAAACCCAAAAATAACTAAAGTATATTCTTGAATACAAGCAACCAACAAAAATTCTTTCATGATTGAATGTAAACAAGACGTTAGAATTTCTTAGAAAGAAAATAGAATTCATGCAGGATTAAATCAATAGTATTATAATTTATTATCTTTAATTATTATGCATAAGCTAATAACAATGCATGTGTGTAATAGAAACAGAGTACATTGATATATTTGAAATCACTGATAATTTTTCAATAATGAACGTGGATAATTAAGAACCTTTTTCAATAATGAATAGGGATAATTATGAACTTTGCATGTGTCAACTATTTAAACTTTCAACCATAGAAGACTGGAAATGATAAGTCATGCATGAAATAAAGATGAAAATGAAGAACAATATCATCTTTCCAACATGTATTACATTCCACATAATGATCTTCTATGCATGCTAACAAATTTGAGTGGCCTTGAATAAATTGAGTTCAAGAAAATCATCTTGTTTGGCCTTAAAACCAAATTCTACAGATTGTAAGTTCCACTAGAGAATCTTCCTACCACCATCCAAATATAATGTACCAACATATTTAATTATAAGATTTTCAATGTACACTGAAATATGTTTATATTTGTGTTGTTAATTTCAATGCCTTTGATATGATATGCTTCAAAGAATTAAAAAAAATTGACCACTTGACCATTAAAACATATATTATAAACATATTTTAATGTGCCAAACATTAAACAAAATAGTTTATATAAGCTAAGTATTAATGTCATGCATTAATCTAGGTTACAAATAATATTAAAAGTTATACAACCAATTCATAACAAGCTGTCAAGTATAATTAAAAAGCTTTCACTCAAAGTGCATGGAATGAATAATACAGATGGCTTTAGATCAAACCCCTAATTTCAATGCAGAGTTTAAAACTAGTATTCATGTCTATATGAGTCATCAATGGGATTACCATGATGGAAAAACTAATTGTAACCAACATTATGAATTATTGAAGATTGAACGTGTGATCAATATGAAAATTTTACTATGGAACATATATTCATAATAAAATGAAAATGGGTTACATATAAATTATTCCCTACTATTATAATTATGTGATAGCTATGAAAAGATCATTTATAGTCTTGTATGCAAAAAAAATATTTTTATGAAAAATTGATCAAATATGTTGTGTAATGTGGGTTCACTTTAAATGATGTTACAAATGTTTGAAATTAATCAACACAACATTATATCACATCAAATTACATTCACATGAAATAACCATTAAATGAATGCAAACAAGTTAGCCCATGCCAATTAGTTTTAAATTTCATGGTGTAGGCCATCATATGTGAGAATAAAGAATAATTTTGAGTTTTAAATGAGGGGTACTAAAATTAAATATAACAAACTGCAAGCGGTACTCATTTTAGATATGTACATCAATTATTTATATCTCGTTATACACATGTTGGTGAAAACATCCAATGCAAATACTTTAGATTCAGTGTATGCAAATGTTGTCACAATAGATGGGAAATTATTTACCTAAAAAACAAATGTTTCCCCCATGATGAATTATTCCCCCTTTCAAATTGTTATACCAAACACTCCTCAAGTCCAAAAAAACATTATATTTATTATGAGAAACCATTTTGATCAAAAAAAATTTCATATAAAAAAGTATTTACCCAATCGCATATCTTCGTACTAAACAAAAATAAATTCCTCTTATTGAGAAAACCATTGTGTGTCCTAGATTCAAATATATGTGATTCAATTGAATACATTGCACATGAAGGTCTTTATAATGTATTTACTAACTTTGAGTATCATGTATAATAAATTCACACATCATAAGAGTTACAATAAAATGAGAAAGAGACAACGTCTTGTGTGAACTTTAATTAGTGAGTTATCATGGAGGTCAATATATTAAATAAAGATGTTATTATTGAAATAACAGAGGACACCAAAAACCTAGAAATATAAAAATCTTTGAAAGTTAATTTATTAAATCTTTATATTTCCATTTAAATATTAGAATATTTTTTAAATGATGGGAATATACATATTTTCAATATTTTATAGGCTATAATGGTGAAAATTTTGAGATATTAGATCCAGAATAACAACTTGAACATGTGTAAAAGAAAGGTTAAAATACATGAAAGAGACATTTTTAAAAATTTAATATATCACAAAGAATTGGTATTTACCATGCCCCTGTTAAGGTGTGGAGCTAAAAGCTTCACCAAATGAGCGTGTGAAAAGTTTCAAGAATTACACAGTCACCAGCGTCAGTCAGGAGTGACCGACGTCAGTCAGGAGTCAACTAGGAGATGCCAACGTTGGTCATGGATCGGCCGACGTCAATCATAGGCAGACAGGCAGGGACCGACGTCGGTCACCTATGCGTCCAGAATGCTATTTCCGTGGACAAAACAAAATGTTCGCATGATAGGATTAAGTGTTATTCTTAAGGCTGCATCTCTATCTTAAGTAAGACTATTTTGATCCCTTTATTAGGAGGTGTATCTAATGGCTATAATTGTATGCTCATGTTTCCTAATATTATATATAGGATTAGATCTTCATAGCTTAATTGGACAGTACTGTACAATACATGTATATGTGTATCAATCCAAGTGTTGAAGTTGATTGTAATTGAGAGAGAGCTCTTGAGGGAAAGAGATCTGGAAAGAGATCTGTACATCTGAGAGAGGTGTGGAAGAAAAAAAGTTTCTTCAATTGTATTCCTTCTGTAAAGAGTTTAATACAAGTTTTTAGGGTGGTTTCTTGTATCTCTTGTTCTTTGCTATTTCTGATTCTAGTTACTTATGATTCTGGTTTAATTTTGTGTTTAATTGCTTTCACATAGTAATCAACTTTGTTGGTTGATGCCCAACAAGTGGTATCAGAGCCAGGTTGACTAACAGGTGTTTCAGATCTGGTTAGTGTGTATTGATTACAGGTTACTCACAGGGATTTTTGTTTGAGTGGGAGAAGCAATGGTAGAAGAAAGTAAACTGAGAATGGAGAAGTTCAATGGCAAGAATTACCAATTATGGAGAATGCAGATAGAGGACTATCTGTATCAAAAAGATCTATACTTACCGTTAGGTGGAGTTTCAAGGAAGCCCACAGACATGGAAGATGAAGAATGGGAAGTTCTTGATAGAAAGGCTCTTGGATCTATAAGATTGAGTCTGGCATCTACTGTGATATCTAATTTATCACAGGCAAAGTCAACGGTAGAGTTAATGACTACTTTAGCAAATTTATATGAAAAACCCTCAGCTTCAAATAAGGTATATCTTATGAAGCAATTATTTAATTTGCAAATGCAGGAAGGTGGATCTATATCTAATCATCTAAATGATTTCCATGGAATTGTAAATCAATTAAATTCAGTCAAAATAGTGTTTGATGATGAAATTAAAGCTCTATTAATCTTATGCTCTTTACCTGAGAGCTGGCATAGCTTGGTAATGGCAGTTAGTAATACTGCATCTGCTTTAAATATTTTAAAAGTAGATGATGTTGTTAGTGTAATCTTGAATGAAGAAATTCGTAGGAAAAGCACAGAGGAAACATCAGAGAATGCTTTAAGTTTTGAGAGCAAGGGAAGGAAAAAAGAGAAGAGCAAGAAAGGGAGATCAAGGTCTAAGTCAAAGATGAGAGGTAGATCCAAATCCAGAAATGGCAGGAGGATAGCCTGCTAGAATTGTGGAAAGATAGGGCACATAAGCAAAGATAGCTGGTCAAAACCTAAAGAGGACAATCAGCATGAAGGTAAAGAAGAAGCAAAAGTTGTAGGTATTGCATAAGATGCTCTTATATTCTCTTTGCATAATAATATAGAATCTTGGGTGTTAGATTCTGGTGCCTCTTTTCATGCTACCCCTAATAGAGAATATTTTAATGACTATGTCCATGGAGATTTTGGAATAGTTTATCTAGGGGATGATGAGCCTTGTAAAATTGTTGGCAAAGGAAAAGTGTAGCTAAAAATGTAGGATGGAAACACATGGGTGTTGAGAGATGTCATGCATGCTCCCAGCTTGAAGAGGAATTTGATTTCTGGAGGAAAGTTAGGGGATGAGGGTTGTACAGTAACTCTCACAGCTAAATCTTGGAAGGTGACCAAGGGTGCACTTGTATTAGCCAGAGGTAAGAGAGTAGGTACTCTCTATTTATGTAATTGTATTACTAATAATTCTCCTTCTGTATTATCTACTTCAGATGTAGATGCAAAGTTGTGGCATCACAGGCTCAGCCACATGAGTGAGAAGGGAATGTCCATTCTTAAGTCAAAAGGTATGCTTTCAGATTTGAAAAGCATAGATCTATATTTTTGTGAGCACTGTATTTTTGGGAAATAGAAGAGAGTGAGTTTTCTCAAGACTGGGTCAACAAAGAAGAAGCACAAGTTGCAGCTTGTTCACGCAGATGTGTGGGGACTAGCTCAGGTTGCTTCTATTGGAGGATCACAGTACTTTGTCTCTTTCATTGATGATGCTACAAGAAAGGTATGGGTCTATTGTATAAAGAAGAAATCTGATGTTTTTGACACTTTTAAGATTTGGAAAGCTATAGTTGAGAATGAAATAGGTAGGAGTTTGAAGTGCCTGAGATCTGACAATGGTGGTGAGTTTTGCAACCACAAGTTCAACTGGTATTGTTATATGCATGGAATCCACAGGAAAAGGATAGTTCCAAGGATACCTCAGCAAAATGGAGTTGTTGAAAGGATGAACAGAATAATATTGGAGCGTGCAAGGTGTATGAGATTGCATGCTGGTTTGCCCTTAGAGTTTTGGGCAGAAGCTATGGACACTGCAGTGTACTTGATTAACAGAGGACCCTCTATAGCTCTAGATGGTGGAATTCTAGAAGAGGCATGGATAAGTAAAAAGGTAGATCTCTCATTTCTCAAAGTTTTTGGTTGTGAAGCCTTTGTGCATGTTGATAAGGAAAATAAAAAGAAGCTGGATGCTAAGTCTATGAGGTGCACATTTATTGGTTATGGCTAGAGATTTCAAATTTAGGTTTTGGAATCTAGGAACTAACAAAATAATTAGGAGCTGTGATGTTGTTTTCAATGAAAAAGTGATGTATAGTGATCAGCTCAAGAAGTTGAATCAATCTAGGTAGAGCAATGGAGAATTGGACGAGGTGACGGTCCAAAATGAGCTCGTGGGAAAGAATAATCACAGACAGGAAAACACAAAGACTGATGTTGGTCAAGTGGAAATTGACATCAGTAATACAGGAATCGATGTCGGTCAGAAAGTGACCGATGTCGACCAAGAAGGAACTGATGTCGGTCAGAGAGAACCGACGTCAGCCAGTAACAGGCCTGGAGGTAACCAAGGTCGGTCACTGTCAGAGAATTTGGGCAGACAACGTGTTGTGAATGAGTCTCAGATGCCCATCAGGAGGTTAGAAAGGGTAAGTAAACCTCCAATTTAATATCCCCCTTCATTATTCTATTTATTGCTTATTGATGGTGGAGAACCAGAGATTTTTGATGAAGCAATACAGGTGGAATCCAAGAATCAATGGGAGCTAGGCATGAATGAGGAGATTGATTCCTTGAAAGAGAACCAAACATGGGATTTGGTTGAGTTGCCAGCAGGAAAGAAGACACTAAAGAACAGATGGATCTATAGGTTGAAGGAAGGTGAGAATGGACAAATGAGATATAAGGCCAGGTTGGTAGTGAAAGGATTTACTCAAAAACCAGGTATTGATTTTGGTGAGATTTTTTCTCCTGTTGTTAAAATGACTTCTATACGGATTGTATTGTCTTTAGTTGCTATTGAGGATTTGCATCTTGAGCAACTTGATGTTAAAACAACATTTCTTCATGGAGATTTGGATGAAGAAATATATATGGATCAGCTGGAAGGATTTGAGGTCAAAGGTAAGGAGAAGTTAGTGTGCAGATTGAAGAAAAGCTTGTATGGCCTCAAGCAAGCTCCTAGACAATGGTATCTTAGATTTGATAGGTTTATGACTGAGCATGGCTATAGTAGATGTCAATCTGACCATTGTGTGTATTTTAAGAGATTGGATAATGGTAGATATATTATTCTATTGTTGTATGTAGATGATATGCTGGTTACAAGATCACACATGTAGGATATCTCTAAGCTTAAGGTGAAATTAGCTCACACATTTGCCATGAAGGATTTGGGAGCAGCAAAGAAAATCCTTGGCATGAGTATTAAGAGAGATAGGAAAAATCACAGGTTGATTTTGTCTCAAGAGGATTATGTGAACAAGGTGTTGAAACGGTTCAATATGCAAGATGCAAAACCGGTAAGCACACCTTTGGCTAGACATTTTAAATTGAGTAAAGAATAGTGTCTTAATTCACATGATGAGGTAGAGTACATGAGTAGAGTTCCATATGCTTCCATAGTAGGGAACTTAATGTATGCAATGGTTTGTACTAGGCCTGATATTGCCCAAGCAGTGGGAGTTGTTAGTAAGTATATGGCCAATCCAGGAAAGGAGCACTGGAAAGCAGTTTAGTGGATCCTTATATATCTGAGAGGGACCAGCAGTAGGCATTTGTGCTATGGTGGGTCAAACACTTCTCTACATGGTTATGTAGATTCAGATATGGCAGGTGATTTGGATGGCAGGAGAAGCACCACAGGATATGTTTTCACTGTTGGTGGAACAACGGTTACCTAGATATCAAAGTTACAAAAGGTTGTTGCCTTGTTAACTACAGAAGTAGAATATATTGCAGTCACATAGGCTATCAAAGAGATGATATGGATGACATAGTTCATGGAAGAGCTAGGAAAGGAGCAAGAGAGTTGTAGATTATACAGTGATAGTCAAAGTGCAATTCATTTGGTTAAGAATTCAGCTTTTCATTCAAGAACCAAGCATATACAGCTGAGGTACCACTTCATTAGATAGGTATTGGAGGATGGTGAGTTGAAGCTGGAGAAGATATATACAGATAAGAACCTTGCTGATATGTTAACCAAGCCGGTAACAAAAGAGAAGTTGAATCTTCACTCAACTTTTGTAGGTCTTCATGATTGAGTTTGAAGATGGAGAAGCTAGGAGATGTTGCTGTATAGGTACTGGTGTAGCTATTTATCTCCAAGTGGGAGATTGTTAAGGTGTGGAGCTAAAAGCTTCACCAAATGAGTGTGTGCAAAGTTGCAAGAATTACACAGTCACCGGCATCGGTCAGGAGCGACCAATGTCGGTCAAGAGTCAACTAGGAGATGCCAGCATTGGTCATGGATTGGCTGACATCGGTCACAGGAAGATAGGCAGGGACCGACATTAGTCACCTGTGCATCTAGAATGTTATTTTCATGGACAGAACATAATGTTTGCATGATAGGATTAAGTGTTAGTCTTAAGTCCGCATCTCTATCTCAAGTAAGACTGTTTTGAGCCCTTGATTAGGAGGTGTATCTAATGGCTGTAATTGTATGCTCATGTTTCCTAATATTATATATAGGATTAGATCTTCATAGCTTAATTGGACAGTACTATATAATACATGTATATGTGTATCAATCCAAGTGTTGGAGTTGATTGTAATTAAGAGAGAGATCTTGAGGGAAAGAGATCTAGAAAGAGATCTGTACATCTGAGAGAGGTGTGGAAGAAAAGAAGTTTCTTCAATTGTATTCCTTCTGTAAAGAGTTTAATACAAGTTTTTAGGGTGGTTTCTTGTATCTCTTGTTCTTTGCTATTTTTGATTCTAGCTACTTATCATTCTGGTTGAATTGTGTTTAATTGCTTTCACATAGTAATCAACTTTGTTGGTTGATCCCCAACAGCCCCAAATTCCAAATTTTATAAAATTCTAAGTCAAATATCCCCATGTATTCATTTGATCTAATTTTGATGCATGTTTTAGTGAGACCAATACTTTTTCCAATTTCATATTTGATAAGAATTGCTATGTTAAATATAATTTCATAAATATTTTTGAATTTGGAAAGATAAATTAGATTGATTTATTGAAATAATACAAGGATGTGTTTGTACATTTAAGAACAATAGAATGTGAAAATTTCTATTAGTTGGTTGTGGGAATTTTTTCATAGAAAGTTTCCAAATTCACCCACCACCGTCACCCACTTTTATTGTGAATTTTTAGGCTAGTATTAGGCTAGATTAGTTAAATTTTAGTTTGTAAATTAGTTTTTTATGGAAGAGTAATTATCTGAGTAGTAGTATGCAATAAGTGTTACTGAGGACACAAGAAGAGAAATTGAGAAAATTATTCTACATAACTTTCCAAATATTCACTGTCATCACATTGCCCATTCCACATAGGTCTTAATCACTTTAAATTAGTTGATAAGAGATAGATCCACTGGTCAAACTACTAGTTAGACACTAACATTATTTTTTAATATTTTATGTTTTCACTAGGGAAATGAATCTTTGTTTTAGGGTTACCACCTAGTTTAATAATGGTCTTTATATATAAAAATATTCACTACTACACATTAATCACTACACTGAGGTGTATGAACATCAAAATAAAAATTACTTATGATTGATATTTTATAAAAATCCTTTCACCTTAGCTACATTAGTTCCCAAACATGTTGTAAATTTAAATGCAAAACTATAACAAATAGAAAAATGAAAATATTAATTCTTAAAAGTGATGTAGGAGAATATTAGGCATGAAGAAATCCTACCTCATTTTATAATTCCATTTTCAAAGTACTAAAGTTCACCTAAGTAGATGAAGATGTCCATCATAAAATAATGGCACACAAGTTTTGAGAGAATTCACATGCACAGTAAGGAGCACATGTGCGTACAAGTATGAGGGAAGATAAAATATTATCACATAACCTAGAGTGTAAGAACATAAGAAAACAAGACACAAACATTCAAAATGATACATAAGCATATAAGATGTCAACTTTTTGACTTGGAGGCCACATCACCTAACTACCATGATTTAAATTAAGTGTACATCAATGTCGAAGGTGGAATAATAATGAATGTAATAAATATTGTATATGGGATTTTGGTGGCCTAATAAAATTTAATATTTAAAACCATCTATTTATCCAAACACATCAATACATAATTAATTTGGTAGCTTAATTACTTGTGGGAAGCTTATATTCAAGACACTTCCAAAAGGCCTATAAATAGATATCCAGATGGATCAGTAAAAGGTGTTATGTAGATTATAAAGGAGAATATACTATAATGTAAAAACATAAGGAAAGGATTAGGTTATAAATAAATAAAAATAAAAATGGTGTGTGTGTTTGGCATATATTTCTAAGGGCAATGTCATTATAGACAAACTATAAGAATAAATATTGTTGTGTGAAAATATGTATTCCACTAGAAAAATAATACAATATTTTGTAGTTACTACAAATTGTGTTTGTGTGTGAGAGTATTTAGGTTGTTTGGATTAGCTTATTATCATTGGGAACACAAACCATAATTTCATCATTTGATCTCATATCAATTTTCAATCCCTATTGAGAGTGAAGGAGATTTCCTACATAGAATTATAAGTAGAGGAATTGTAATAGTAGTGTTAGAAAAAATGGATATCATAGACCATTATATTCCAAAAATTGATTAGGTGCAGCAATTACATTCAAAATGAAGTCTTAAAAGGCCTTTTACAATATATTTGAGTAGAATTTAAGGTAATTTTGAGAAAGTTAAGTTTTTTGGAAAGGTTATGGTTAATGTTTTGCCTACTATAAGCCTTCTTAAAGCCTCTCTATTGCACATGTTTTAATTTTCATGGGTAATAGGGTATAATTAAACCAAATAAATATTTTCATGGATAGAAAAAGTATGTGAATGAATTAATTTAAATTAACCTCAAGTCTTATAGGTCATTTTGCATAGTACAAACCTTTTCAAAGCCTTTTCATACTTGGTCAACATCTTTCAAGCCTTTTAATAGCATATATAATTCAAATGTAGAGTAATGTAAATAAATCTCACCCTTGTCAACATTTTAAAGTTATTTTAAACATGAATATGATCAGATACAGATCATAGATGGTAGTCTTAAGCCTGAAAGAGTAATAATGGCCTATAAAACCATTACAAACACATTTAGTGGGCTATCAAAGAGATGCAAAATGCATTTTAAAGAATTTATAGGTGAATGGTATATTTATTAAGGATCATCAAGGTTAAATAATTCTTTATTTAGTTTGAATAAGTACAATAAATCCAAAAACCCACTCCATTTCTCTATTGGGTTCTTTGTAGGCTAAAAAAGCCAACTAATTTGAGGATGGTAAACTGAGGAGAAAGAGAGTTGGATTAAATTTTATTGGGGATTGATATGAGACCTTATGAACTTGAAATTAAATTAATTAGTTTTGGTTTTGAAGGACTATGCTCTATGAAAAATTATTAATAATTTTAGTGCTCTTAAACCATTACAAAACCCTAAGGGCTCATTTTTCTCCTTGCAGTAGTGCCTCAATATTTATGAAAGAAAGTTGGTGATTTGAGAGTGTTCTTATAATTTATAAAACACCATTTAAATGTTAATATAAGATTAGGATGATCAAATTCATACTTGGTTGTCTTTAGAGAGACTTATTTGCATTGGCTCGATATGACAATCAGGGTTTGAGAATGAGATAAAGTGTTTTGTGCATGAAATAAGTGAAATGAGGTTATTTATAGTGGATCAAACTTCCTCAAAGCTACTTATACATTTTAACCAAACAAATAAGTTTAAATGTGTGGTGAGTCAAGAGGGTATTAGGCCCAAGATAGGCATCTACAGGTTTAAACTCAAAAGTTTATGTCTTTATGAGAGGATAAGTTCATGTAAACATCATTATCAAGTTATTAGGTCATCCTTACACTTTATTGAAACCCCACATGGTCACCAATAAGCATATCAATGTTGTACAAGAATTGAGAAGGATCCTCAACCTAAGTATGGAAAAGTGCTACTCATATAAACACTTATACTTGCCTTTGATATGAATACAAGATGATTTATAGCCTTATTAATGCTACAATTATGTATATTTCATGGTTAGTTGATGAATGATAGTATTAGTGTCATATCTCTCTTTCATTTATCCTATCTCTTTACCTTCTTATAGGTTGTTAGTCATCTTAGCATGTCATATGGAGTGTGTTATATGGTCTTACATTGCCTAAGTGTGGAGATTGCTTCATTAGTGTCTCCTATGAGACCTCTTGATCACCCCTCTTATTTATTATACTAATTTACACGTTCATATTGAAATATTGATGCTTAGAGGCTCATGTTGAGTTAGTTCAATAGACTTTAGTCCTTATTCATGCCCTTAGTATATTATAGGCAAGTGGAGGCTATTAATTTGGTGCATCACCTCCTTATTTTGTTCAATTTATCTCTCTCCCTTTTCCCTAAAAATTAGTAGGCTTAGTTGTAGTTTCAAGGTGAATCATCAAGGGAGATATCCCTATCTGTAAGTTCACCTCATTGATTAGTCTACCCATATCCTAAAGGTATTTTGATGTTATCACCTAAGTGAGGATGCTTGAAAAACCTCCTCAAGGGTGTAATTTAGTGTGATAAGTTTTTTGTCACACCCGATGATACCAAGGATTTCATCTATTGAAGAGTGTTTGATGCTTCTCTTTAATACATCAACATTTGTAGGCATAAACACAAGCATCAATGGTGAATCCAAGATCTTATCAGATCATTTAAGTATCCCACATATATTTTTCAAATATAAATTGATTGTTTCTCTTATTTTAATTGGCCTCATGAAGTATGATGGTTTGATATGGATGAATTCCTTATTTTAAATCTCTCTATCAATAACACAATTTTCCTTATCAGCACTATGTTGAGCCATATCAGTCTTATAATGACTCTATCTACCTCCCATGTGGCTTTGGTTATTAATATGAACATATTTTTTTATCAAGATTAATATCCTTTCTCTTTTCCTCACTAACCTTATCAAAGTTTTAGTAGTATTATATGCCCCCTCTCATCCCAACTCAGCCTCGACAATGTATTGATCCTTATTGTCATCCTTTTCAAAATTATCCTACCCCTAGTCAACCTAGTCCCACTTCCACTCAATTCTGATAAAGACTTAAATAAATCCTATTAGATTATCATGGGTTATTATAAGATCTTGAAAGAGAAGAATAACCCAATTTATCCTATCCACTTCATTCTAAGTATTAATTACTTATTATAGATGGCTAAGAGTGAGTTGCCTACTTTTGAGGGAGAGAGTCAATAATCACCACCCAATCACATGTTGAGGATAGGATGTTTAATTAAATATTTGGAGAATGGGTTTGTGTCTATGAAAGGAAACATATTCAATATAACCGACCTCATGAGATTTATCATACTCCAAATAAATTTTATTTTGATCCCAATCTAATTTATCTTGCCATAGACCACCAAAAAAATCTTATGTCTATGTAAGATATTTATCAAGAACCTTCTCCCATGCCCATTAAAAATCATAAAAAATAGGAGGTGGTATAGGTCAAACCAATAAAGTTTCAAAATTTTCCAAATATTTCATACATCCCTCAAGTTGCAACACGCCATCAAGAGAAAGATCATAAGTTCATAATTCCAAGTTGGAAGAAAGAGCTAGAGTCATAGTATAAGAAATATAAAAATGATTAGATTTGAAAATTGAGGATAAAGAGGTACCTTTTCCTATAAAATCCCCACCCATATCTCCTTAAGAACTTGAAACCTTCCCATCATGGAGGTTAATCCAAGAAGGCATCCTAAAGAATAAGGAAGTGTCTATTTATAAGATTGAAGACCAAAGCATATCAAGAGTTGAGAGATTGATTAGGAAATTGAAAGAGAAGAATGATAAGCCCATTGATCTCAAAACCCCAAATATTACTCATGATCATGAGCATCCCATCCTTGAAGAAGAGCCTATTATACAAAGGATTGATGAAGAGTTTACAGTTGAAGAAGAAGATTCCTCAAGTGAGTTTGATGAAGATATCATCATTAGCAATATTTTCCATAAGGAAAGATAGAATCACATGATGAATTAAGATTTTTTTCAACAGATGAACTCCCATGCTTCATGAAAGAAGAGGAAAATCAGGTAGAGAATGTTGAAGTAGTTATATTGACTAATGAATATGGTGACACATATTATTTAAAATACATCCTCTTCTTCTTAAGTTGTTCATGGTATAAATTATGTTCTAAATCATTACCCAAAGAAATAAATTATTTTTTAGTATAAGCCATTTATCCCATAGCATCTCCCAATTGTAGATATCATCAATATTATGTTCTAGAAGATCATATCCCAATTTAACTTTATAGTGACCATTGAAAGACTCCCTCCAAACTAGTTGATCTTCTCTATTAATGAGAGGTATATGCACATTTATTAGAAAGTTATTGAGATTAGATAATGCCAAAGTATCCTCCTAATTTATGTTATCTAAGATCAAATTTTTCTAGCATTTAACACCTTACATCTCCTACCAATACTCTTGAACTTTATACCCATATTTGTTCTATAAATCCTCTAACAAATGTTTCCCTATCTCACTTTGATTAAGTAGAAGATCTAATGCCCATGCATCTTTCCAAAAATCTAGTTTGTGTATATTATCAATTTTCTATTTAGATATAGTCTTAATCAAATCCTTATTAGTAATCATGAAGTTCCAAAAATGTGAGCCATGAACAAAGTGAGCTTCTAAAAAAATGTTAATCATCTCACATCCCTCTAAGTATTTGAAAGAGATAATTTTAGCCCAAACAATTTTAGTCTAGATAAATCTCCACACAAACTTCAAAATAAGTTCTTTATTTATCATTTTCAAGTTCCTTAGGCCAGTACTACCATATATTTTTATGGAGAAAACTTTGTTCCATGAAACTAGTTTCTTTCTTCAGTTCTAGCCCAAATAAAATTATGTTGTACCTTAGATAACTTATCCTCAATGCATTTTTTCAAACTAAATAGTGAAAGAAGATAAAAAAGAAGACTCTACAACATGATTTTGATAAGTAAAACCTTATCTACTTAAGATAAGAGCTTGCCTTTTTATCCTATAAGTTTTCCTTGAAATATTTCAAATAATGAATTCCACACTACCATAGGGAACTGATTGCTGAAGAGGGGCATGCCAAGATATGAGGAGGGTAAAACCTTGATTTGGCATCCTAAAATAATAGTTATTATAGCTTGTTTGGCTATCAGTGTATTGAAAAAATACATAGAACTTCTGTCAAAGATTATTTTATGATTATAAACATATTTATACATAACCAAAATTATTTTAATATTTCTAGATTCCTAAATAGAAGATTCAACCAATAGAATAGTGTCATCCACGAATTTCTAATGAGAAATAGGCTTCATGAATCTGGATGGTTTAAAATGTTTTAAATATGATGAGTCAATAAATTTAGAAATGAATCTACTCAAAGATTCAACCATAATGATGAAAATAAAAGGGGATAGGGGATCCCCTTATCTCACCGCTTTAGCACTCTTAAAAAATATGTGATCAGATCCATTCATTAGCACCAAAAAAATGCATGAAGTAATGCAATATTTGATGTTTTTTTTGAATTTATCTTGAAATCCAAAATGCACCATAACTCTAGCCAAGAAGATATAATCTAATATATCATATGCCTTAGCTAGTTCCAAATTTAACACCATTACTACTCTTTCACTATTGTCCATCAAGTGTATAGATTCATGTACCACAATCACACCTCTTGAATTTGTCTACTAGGGATAAATCCTCCTTTTTAAGTTTGAATGATTTTCTCCATGATTGGTTGCATTCTTAGTTAGATTAGTTTAGTGATGATTTTATAGATATAATTATATAGATTGATGGGATGGAAGTCTAATAAATTCATAACTCATTCCTTCTTGGGGATTATCACTAAAAATGTTTGGTTAAATTATTTTAACAGTTGAGTAGTAGAGAAGAATTCATTCATGACTACAACCACATCATCTCCTATAATGTCCCTTTTGGAAAATTGCAATGGAGAATCCATTCAGGCTAGGGGCTTTATTTGAGTTCATATTGGAAAGAACATATTTGATATCTTCATTCAAAGTTACTTCTGTAATCACTTCATTATCCTCCTGATTTACCAATTTTGGGATCACATTCAAAAATTCCTACTCAAATCTATTATTATTTTTAAAATCATTTTTGTACATATTTTTGAAGAATTTAATGCTCTCTTGATTATTACAATCAAACTAAAAGGTAATTTATCCTTAACTATCAATTATTTCCTTAATATAATTATGTTTCCTATGCTTGAAAGTGGACATGTGAAAAAAATCGGTGTTTCTATCTCCTTCCTTGAGAAAAATATTTTTGGATTTTTATCTCTTAAGAGTTTCTTCCCTTTCTATAATTGTATGATAATCACATAAGAGTTGTCTTTATTTGTTTTACATCTCTATAACATATCCCTTATTCCCAATATCTTCTTCAATATTTGTAATTTCAACTTTTAATGCTTTTTTTTCAAGGTGAAAATTGCCAAAAACTTATTTTTTCCATTGTTTAATCTTGATTTTCACATTTTTAAAATTTTCAACTAGGTTAAACATAGCTGAACCCATTCCATTTGGAAACCACCATTATAAAATCCTATCATGAATATCAAGATGAACAAACCAAATGTGTTCCATCCTGAAAGGATAGATATTAACCTTTACAACTTAATCCTTTATGCTCAACTCAAGTGGATTATGATCTGATTCAATCCTAGGGAGGGCCATAAGAGATAAATCCTTAACTTCTAACCATTTTAAAGAAATAAAAAATCTATCCAACCTACATTTAATAATATTTTTTCCCAATCTCCTATTGCTCTAGGTGTATTTAGAATCTCTTAATTCCATATCCATCATCCCTATGTCATAAATAAGAGAAGAAAAGTCCTCCATACTTTACATAGACACTTGATTCCATCCTTTTTATCCATTGGATGCAAGGGAAAATTGAAATCACTATCCAAAATCCAAGGTATATCTCTACAATTATTCCATAAAAGTTTTATTTCTTCCCAAAGATTCATCTGTGCTGAAATGGAACTAGGGGCATATGTATTGGATAGAATCCACTGTTTATTGTCAATCACGTTAGTGAAAAAGACTGCCACATGATGTTGAGATTTGAGGATAGTTTCCCCCATAAATAATTTAGAATACCAAAATGTAATAATACCTCTATAAGATGCAAATGCACTAAAACAAACTACTTCTACCTCAATCCAATATGCATTTTTATGATTCATAAAAAAATCCTCAATATTGGATTCTTGAATAACCAAAATAATAGGTTTATGAGTTCTTAAAAAACAACTAATTTTTTTTCTTAGTATAACTATTCATCCCTATAATGTCCCAATAAAAAAAAACATGATTAACTAATAGGAGAAATACCTCCTATGAATGGGAGGATTTTTTAAATCCATCTTCTATATCTACCTTAGTAAGCTTTTTGAAAATTCTTTTTTTAGAATATTTTCTTACTTTGGGTGGAGTTTTGTATGTGGGTCCTTTACTTCCTCTCCTTGTGAGTATCAAATAACTTTTAATTTGGAGCTATTCTTGGGAATTAATGCTATCTATTGTGAGCATTTTACCTACAATTTATCAAAACCACTAGGACTATTAATAGAGTTAGACACTGTCAAACTTTCTACACCATTTTAATTATCATCTTGCACTTGTAATTGTTCATTCTACTCAAGTAATTCAAATTAATTTGGAGACTAAGGGATTATTCTCACGAGAAATTCTAATTCATTAATATTGATTTGACTAATGTTGTCCACTTCTAGATCTACCAAATGTTTATTAACCTAATTGAGTTTGGATTTATGAGAAGGATGGTCTAAACAACTTAGCTGACCTTCCTTTACCTACACTCTCTTTTCACCAATTTCTAATGTAGCCTTGGTTGCATTTAGATCCTTTATCTTAGTAATTTGAGAGACCTTATGTCCTGCCTCTAAGATAATTTTTATCAAATTTGCATCTTTTTTCTTTGTTTCTCTCGAACCCTTAACACTTACCTCTAAGAGTTAAAAATCCTTAATTGAAACCACTCCTTTCCTTTATTAAGAAGATGTTTTGGGGAAAGAGGATCAGACTTTTGAATAATGTCAAGTTTATGACACTTATCACACAAGAGGGCAGATATTTCAATTTTTTTTTTTTTTAGATTTAATGCCAAAAGGGGTATGTATAAAAATTGAGGTAGGGAGTTCTTGATTCAAAAAAGTGTTCACACAAAACCTAGTGTGGACTAGCCTAGATCTGGCTTTGGAATTAGAATCAAAATCTATCAAATATCCAAATGATTTGGCAATGTTGATGAATAAATATTCTTCCCATAGTTTAATGGGTAAACCAGGCAGTCTCACCCAAATTAGTATAAATTTAATGTTCTATGTCTTAGAATCAAACCTCAATTGTCATTTTTAAGAAACAAACCAGATTTTCCAAAAAAATTAGGTCACCCTGCTATAATGCTAACACAATCTTTTAGGTTATTGAATCTGATCATACAAAAATTGTTAACCATTTCAAGAATGTCCATATGACCTTTAGGTTTCCATTTTTATTTTTCCTAAGTTTAGAAAGAGTTGATATTGGGTCTAGCTCCCATAAAATTGCCTACCAGTGCCTATTCCATTCTCGATGAAGCCTAAATTATGAGAGGAGTGACTTATATATGAATATTTTTCCATATTCAATAGTTTTGAATTACTCAACTGGCTTGATTTCCTTCTTATCGATTGATCCAAGAAATTTTACACTCTAGGATGACTTACATGGTGCTTGTTTGGAGTTTGCATTATCTAACCTTTTGGGTTCTCCTGGGAAGATTACCTTTATCTATCCTTATTCCCATGATAGGGAATCAAACCTACTCTCCCATGTGATTTACCCATCCCCATCCCCATCTCCATCACCTTTCTCTCTTTCTAAATCTAGGTTTGAAATTCTTCTTTCTCACTCTCCTCCATCCTCACACTTAACACTTCCTCCACTCGCTATTATTATTTATTCCTCATGCACATGAATATTAACCTATGACTTAATGCTCAAATTTGATGTCCATGTAGTCATAATTTTACTTCAAAAAATAAAAATATATAAAATAGTGTGAGGATGAATTATCTCACCATGTGGATGGCCAAGATTCTTAGTTATCATGGCTTTAAAATTTATGTGTCACATGAACATCTACCTATCATCAATTCATTAAATTTCATAAATTTCTCTAGGATTATGAGTTATTTCATAGAGGTACCCACACATTATACATAAGGATAATTGATAAATGTTGATGCCACAGGTAAATATCATAGGCAAACTCAATTTTTGGATCAAAATATGGAATGTCACATAAATACCATTCAAACTAAAATGAGTTCAAGTCAATATACAGGGAGAGCTCAACATGAGTATAATTTGAAAACATACCAAGCCTAACTTTTAGGGGGTTTCATATTTTATATCATAATACCTATTTGGAAAGCATGGGTTCTAATTTAGAATATCACATAATTTTATCTGTGTTGAGATTCCATGAGCTCCAAAAATATCGCAAAGGCTCCAAAAATGCCATATAGAATGTGCATTATGCGAATTCTCAAAAATTTAAAGTCAAATTTGCATGGATAAAACATGGTTAGACTTTGCATGATCTTATATAAAATATAAATTTAGACAAGGGACAAATATAAGTTATCAAAAAATTGAAGTCTTGTTTCAAGTTATCTTTCAAATTAGCATAGCTTACTTTAGATTTAGATTTAAATCTTTAGTTCTAATTTTCAAATAATTTAGATAGTTTTATATTTTGTTTTTTTAATTATGATTTAAAAGGGTTTTTGAAAGGACCTTAACCTTTGTATACAATAGAGCCAAAAAATATACAAATAAATTCCAAAATAAAAAAACCAAATATGACTTAATCCTCTAATTTATAGTTGTTTGGTTTTTTAAAAATGACTTAATTTATGCTCATTTTTTTATGGGAGTTATAGATATTTATTTTTAAATTATTATGTTACTACTTATTATTCATTTAATAATAGTTATACATCAAATTTTTTTTAAATTGAAAATCATCGCTAGTGGTTGAAGTTTAGTATGGATAAGTTAGATTTACATAAAGAGACATACATGTCACCTACCACATATTTCACCTCAAACATTTGATGATCCAAATGATATTTTGAGTTTACCCCATGAACACTTGAGGTGACCCTAATAACTTACACAAACATTAATATTATTATCATATCATATGGAAACTAATGCCATATAATTTTGGCATCATTTTAGTATTATGTTCACATTAAACCTCAATCAAAATGAGGATTTCACATGATTGGTTGAGGATATCCAAAGAGTTTTCATGGGATTCCATGTGTGTAGTTTTTAAATCCATTAAGAACACTACACCACCACTAAATAATACTTTATGACAACTAGAGATTATCAACATGAATGTTTATTTGGTATGCCATGTCTAGTCTAGTGATTTGGTACATAAATAGCCAATCTTTGAAATATTTTGTATGAATATTCAATAAAATATCTTATAATAATATGATAACATTTTATAATTAATATATTTATGAAATTACCTTTATTATAATCTATTATAGATATAAATAGTTCAAAGATAAAGCCATTTTTTATATCTATAATAAAAATTAATATATTTAAAAATGATGCAAAATTTTAGATCATCACATTCCCCTATTGATTATTATAAAAATAGAGTGATATATAACATACAAAAAAATAGGACAAATATATAAAATTTAAACACATACAAGTAAAAATCATATAGCCTAAATGAATCGTTGATCAATAACTATTCAAGCTCTAGAAGGCATATAAAGAACCATATTTTTGCTTTGAGGTGATTCCTTCCAATTATTAGAGGTGGTGTAGTGTATTGTAGTAAGGGAATCTAAGGCTCACAAATTCCAAAAATGTCTAAGAAATAATGTACATGATAAGTTGAATGTCATTTTGTCTTCACCCATAAGTGCTTCCTCCATCCTACATCTTCATAATACTCAAAGCTAAAAAATATTTTTTGGGGCATACTCATAACATAAAACACAATTATGTGGATTATAATCACTTTCCTCATGGTATGTGAGGTGAGAGATTGGATGCCATTTCTTTATTTGTTTTTTCATAACTCTCTTCTCACATCTTCATTATTTTAATAGTGGACAATAAGTATTGTGGTAAAAAATTGGTGTGTAATTTCATTCCACCATAATATTTTATATATTTTGAGACCCCAATACCTTATATATGGTAAGTTATATCCATGTCCCATGACTTTGTGATAATGGAATGACATTAATATAAGTATTTTTTTATAAATGAGATAAATTTTAATTGCATTAAGTATAATATTGCGAATGATGAATTTTTTACTTATTTTATTTGAGCCCCTAGAAAATTTTTAATTATACTACTTATTAGCCCCTAAATATTTAACCATATATGGAATAGAGTATTATCATCACCTATTATACATGGATTTTACATCTTGTATAATGACATTTCATTTATGTGGATGTTCATTTATATGTATTCTTGTTATTATATCATCCAACATATGCATTAGATATTCAATGTTAGAGGACAATAATAAGTAGTTAAGACTAACCCATGACAACCCCTTTTTGTAATATTATCTGTGAAATATTCCGATAACTAGGAATATCTAGGTTATTTCATGAATTTTGAGTTACTCTAGATTATTATATATATTTCCAAGTAGTGTGAGGTAGCTAGATATGACTCATGGTTTTTTTTTGGTATACTTCATTTTTATAGATCATATGACTAATATGAATGTCTAAGAATCAAAATGTTTTATATTATTATTTAATCATAATTACTTAAGCATATTTATCTTACATATACATTAATATTGGTATCTTATTTTAACATATCTTAAATAAAAATTATCATTAAATTATTCCTTAGTATTAATGTTATAATGAAAATAAACCTTAAAATCCATAATGCTTTCACACCACTAATCTAGGAATACCCACATTGAGCATAGGGATGTGGAACCTAAAAAATTATGTTGATTATTATCATTGATTTCATAGGTGTATCTTTTGAAGGTAGATGACAAAGGTGACTAAGCCTAGTTGGCAGTGTTTAATGTGGCAAGACGCATTGAGAGAGTGTTGTCATGAAAGAGAATTTGAAGGAAAGAGATAATTTCAAGGCAATAGAGAGAATTTGAAGGTAAATAATACCTTATGGTTACATGAAGGTAAAATTCATTGATGTCAAATTTGTATAGGAAGCCTAGTCATGATATGAAGAGGTATGTGCATAAAAATGAATGAACATAGGCATGTGAAGGTTGTATGGCACCATTTTATCATGTAAGTGAGCCATTGAAGCAGTCATGAGAGTTTTAAGGTGAACCTATAGGGGTAGTAAATTCATATTAATCCTACACCTAGACCTCTCTTAGACCCTATCTAGCCTATTGAAGTAAGATATGTATTTTTAAGCATGTTCAGAAAGTTTGAGGACATGGTTTGAAGGAATTTTCATAAAACATTGTTTTAGGCCTTCTCAAGTTCACAGAATGAGGTCTCAAGACCTAAGAAGATATTTTAGGTCTAAATGGGAACTTTAAATATTAAGGAGAGATGGATAAGGGTCCTACATAATATCTCTAGGCATTGCTCTTATATTTAAGTGGCAGTCCTTTATGAATAATCATTAACACCAAAACCTATGTTAAACCTCCCTAAAACCCTAATAAGGACCCAATGTGAAATATCTTGTTTAAAATAGCCAAAAATGGTCTCAAATTATTATATAAAACATTATATCATGTATTCAACTCTCCCAGGTACCTCCAGGTGGTGGTCGTTTGTCAGATGAGAGAGAAAATGCATAGATAAAAGATTATTTATCAAGAAGTTATTGTAGTTCTCAAAAGTTGTATTGACCAAGAAGATAAATTGGATGAAAGAAGAATATAAAGACTCATAATACATTTCCATAGTTTTTTCTGGATAGGTTCTAAGCTTCAAGTGTGCTAATTTGGTCATCCAAATTAGTCATTCATAAACAGACCTAATGGTGTGAACAGTGAAAAATCTAGGCAGAGATGAGAAGATGGATTTGGGGGTTTGAGCATGTCATATTGATGTAAAAAATTATATAAAGAGATTATTTATGAATTATAAGTCATGTTAAATCTTAAAATAAGTTTTGAAGGTTAGTGAATATGGTGAAAAAGTTGCTCATAAATTGACCTATTTGTTTTAGATAAGACTGTGTGAGACAAGGTCAAGAAATTGGTCTACAATACCAATATTTGCCATTAGACCATATGATATTTATATTTTATTATGGTATATATATCTCATATGATTATTTACATGAATTTTGATTCATGAAAAGTGTCTACATAGGTGTTGGAGGTCTAAGTCACCATGACTAGCCTTTGAGGTAAATTGGCAGTTCTGAGTAAGTTGCTGAGATGTTCTTGAGCCTTTATCTCCTGAATAAAAGTGTTTCAAGAATTTGGTGATGACCATAAGGTCATGGATATTATTTATAATTTTTTTTTAAATTTTTTTAATATATTAAGGGTTTTTAATCTTCATTTTTTCTAAATATACTTTTTGGGGTACACAAGCTTAATATGACAGTTTGTCCTAAAAGAGCTTTCATGATATGAGCAAAGGATATAGGTCTAAAAAAGCATGGAGGAGGTTAGTATATGTTATTTAATAAGTTATTTAATGGTTTTAAATTTCTATATAAATCCATCTAGGCCCAAGAAGATCAATATTTGGCATTAAGAAGGCATACCTAATACAATTAGGTCTCAATGAAGCCTAAAAGAGAAATGAGGCCTAATTGAGTTGTTGTAGAAAAAAAGGGGTCCACAGATTATTTTAATCATATCTAAAAGATTATATAATACCTATTATATGGCATACCTAATATTTTGAATGTGTGTGGCTAACCAAGTGGTGTGTGATCTGAGATTTGTATATATACAAGGTAATTTAGGTCTATTTTGTAAAAAAGTAATTGAAGCAAATGAAAAATATTGCTTGAAGAGCATAATGAGGTATTGAAATGAGACCATAATATATGATCAGAGATGTGCTGATCAAAATACATGAGGATTATGTGTTGGTGTTGAGTCACTTAGGGAGTTCGTGCTTCCTTGCAAGTGGGTGCTTGACTTCATTGGGGTTGGTGCTCCAACTTGAGTTGGTGATCAACATAATTTGACATTTTGTCTTATAATATAGAAATACATTTTCATGGATCATATTGGTTTTTATTCCCCTTGAGGGTTTCCCACTCATATATGTGTTTTATGTGTTATGCTTTTATTTCATGCTCATGTGATTGGTTCTTTATGTATTGTTATATCATTGTATTGTTTTGATGGTTCAAGGAATGTTAAAATACATGTGAAATAATTTTTTTTAAATTATTCACCCCCCTCTCAATGATTATGATTCTAATAATTGGTATTATATCTTGGTCCTTTTAATTATGACTAACAGCTTAAAGGAGATCCTAGAAGCACAAGGAGGTTTCTCAACCAATAAGGCTCCTCTCTTTGGTGGGACTAAATATACATTTTGAAGAATAATAATGAAGACCTATATAATGTCCTTATGATATTATATATGGAAATATATTGGTTATGGATTCACTTCACCCTCTACACCACCAATTTCTATAATAGGTAAGGCAAGTGAGAAAGACTCTAAAGCAATGAATGCCATCTTGTTTAGTGTTTCAAAATCAAAATTTGTTAAGGTCATGCATTATGATATATCCAAAGGTATTTTGGAAAAGTTTTAAACCATTTATGAAGGAGACACCAAAGTTAATTTGGCAAAGTTACAAACTCATCGAAGGTAGTTTGAAATCCTGAGAATGAAGGAGGATGAAAACATTGCATCTTATATGTTAAGAGTAGATGAAGTGGTAAATGTCATCATAGGTATAGGAGATAAGTTGGAAGAATCAACTATAGTATAAAAGGTATTAATATCCCTCACATATAAGTTTGATTCAAAGGTGTCTATTATGGATGAGGTCAAAGATATTAACATACTACAGATGGGTGAGCTTTATTGTCCCCAAAAAATGACTTCTCATTTTTGAGACAACATATGACTATTTTGGTCCTGCACAGCCAAAAATAATCTCTTCCCTTCTTGAAATTTGTTTTGAGCTTTCAAATTCCTCATTTTTAAAGCTTTTTTAGTAAAGGGATTAGCAAGTTCAACTGGTTTAAAGGCTTCTATAGGTGATTTCAATCAAAAGAACCAGTTTCCAACCCTTAATCACCTTCAGGATTGGGTCAGTGCCTTATTTCAATTGAAAAAGGATCTGTCAGCAAGCATCAAAACAAGGATTAAACTATTGAACCATTAAACCATTGAACCTTGAACCATTTCATTTCAATGGGATCAATGGGTTCAAAGGTTTAACGTCATCAACAAGAGCTAAGCGCTTTGGTAGAGGTTCAAAGTTCAACCATTTCAAATTTTAATGGCTCTGAGCACTTAACAAGTTTCAAAGGCTTGAACCGTTGAACCTTGAACCATTTTGCTTCATCAATTCAATGGGTTCAACTTCCAAATGGTTCAATGCACTTGGTTCAAAGATCCAAAAGTGACTCAGCCAAATCAAAGGAATGAACTGACTGAACCATTAAACCTTGAACTGCTCCATAAGTTCAACAGGGTCGCAGGTTCAAAGATTCAAAGGCTACCTTAGTTAAGAAAAGAAGCACACGTAAAAGAAAGAGTTAGGCAGATGCTGCCAAGTGTTATTGGCCAAGCCCCATTATACTTTATTTCTGGGAATTGGTATATGTTGCCATGTGTCCCTTTGAAGCTTGTCAAAAGCCTCCAAGTGTCAATATCCATAGTCCCTTCCCTTATCTTCAGTGTTTCAAGCAAAGACCATGGTGGGCCCAAGGCGAGTGGTTAAAATGAAGTGGAATGTGCCAAGTGTCTACATTTGTATGAATACCAAAAATATTTGGACTACACCACATGTTCTAGTGTGACTCAGCAGAATGTGATAGGTGTCAAGATTTGATTCTCATTTTCTTATAAGTTGCAAGGTTTCTTTTGATAAAGCTTCTTTTAGAATTCTATAGAGGGTGACAAGTGGCAATAGTGGAATGCTTTGAGTTGTTTTCCTAAGAGCAATAGACCATTTTGCATGTCCCTTGCAGAGATCGACAGAGGTTGACAAGTGTCATCATTTAAGAGAACCTAAATGAGCCCCAAGCATTTCTATGATGCCACAGAAGCCCAATAGTAGAATGTGCCAAGTGTTGATAGCAGAGGGTTTCAACATGATGTAGTGGATGCTTCTATGTGTCCTCACCTGTTCTAGCATAAGATGCCATGTGTCACCTATTTGAAGCAACAAAAGGTGCCACATGTCAAAGAAGGAGCACCCTTAAGCACAGAGGCACAAAACCAAGGAAAGGATTTTATTTAGACAAATTATTTGAAGGAATTCCTTCAGACATTTTGTCTGAAGAAAATAAAAGAGACAATAGTCCCCCAAAGAAACTAAACCCTGAAGGCCACTTGGAGGATCCCAAAGGATAGAGACCCTTGCAGAGGGACACTTGACACTCTAAAATGGACCTTTTTCATGACCCCAAAGGGTAAGCTCCTTTCAGGAAGGGTCAAGCCTTAAAGTGTAGTAGAAGGTGCCAAGTGTCACATGCCAAGACATAGTTTCAAATGAAGCTTCAAAGTGTGGAACTCGCCACGAGTCCTATCCCACTATAGTGGAAGCTTCCATGTGTATGCATCTATGCCTCCAACCTTTAACAAGTCTCAAATCCTATTCCCAAAAGCTTATTTCAAAGCTACAGACACCACCATGTGTCCTCACCCACATCACAGTGGGGAGCAACCATAGAAAGTGAGAAAGACACAAGAGATTTGCTAAGAAGAATGACAGGCTTGCAAACATAAAAATTAGGGCGATTGGCTAGCCATTAACCTTCAAAGGAAGAGAGACCCATGAACATCAAATTTGTTACATGAAAGTGTCTATTGATCCCTATAGGCTTAAAACATGGACATGAATGCATTTAAAGACCCTAAGGGTAGGACCAAGATAAAAAAGAGACAAAGAGGGAAACTCAGTAGGAGTTAATTCTAGTAGGTGAAGTAGTTCACTGGGTAGATATTTTGGGCATGCAAACATTGAAAGTGCAATCTATTTGTCCCCTTTGAAGTAAAGATAGAATAGACAATTGCACGGCTAGCAAGTGATGGAAAGAGTGATTTAGACTTGAGAGGAGGAATTAGAGAGGAAAAAACATACCACAATTAAGGCAACCACCCTACTCCAGCATGGCCCTCCCTGATAGAATCAAAAATGCATCCAAGGCATTGATTGCGCAGCATGGGTCACTCCATGGGACAAAGTGCCAAGTCTCTCATGGCCTCTATATAATGTAAACTCTTTCATTTTTACAAGGAGATCTTCCCCTTAAAAAAACAAAACTCTACTCAAATTGAAAGGCATTGCTGAAACTTTGAGCTTAGACTGTTGTTCATATTTCTTTGATTGAATGAGAAAGCAAGTTACTTATAGACTTTGTGCTGTTTTAGCTTGTGCTACTTTAGGAAATTGGTCTTATGTCTATTTCCTAGAAGCATTCTTGTTTATTTGATTTAACAAGTAGAGCTAGTGGAAGTGATAAGGAAGGTGTCCTGAAGCAAGCTACTTTCAGACTTTGTGCTGTCATAGTTGTCTTCAGTGTGTGTTTTTCTTTTTTGTTTCTATGTAAAAGACCTTGGGATAACTTTGTGCCCTCATTGTCTTTTGTATCTCATTATAGGGTAGTCAAGGTGGAGACTTTGAGCTACATCTTAGATTACTGGTTGTTTTGTACCCTGTTACCAGTCACTTTTTACCAGAAAGAGTCCTGTTGTTTGCAAGAACAAGCACTCTTGAAAGAAGAGAAGTGCCTTCTATTGCTTCATCAAGATTTCTACTATCCAGGAAGGGATTTGGCTCTTGGTTGAATACTACTTCTAAAATAAGAGAAGTAACTTTGCCAATCACCCAAGATTGCTCCTCTGTTTGTTAACATCATCTCTAAAAAAAGAGAGATGCATGGCTTATCCCACCCTTGTGTCTTACTTTCTACTTATTTATATAGTATATAGCCTCCATATATTTAATAGGGAACCTCCCCTTGATGAGAGGAAAGATTTATCCCCTTTGGATGTGGTAAACCTACAACATTGGATGACCAATCTTCCTATGCTGTGGTGATAGGATCTATTTTGCTCACCAGTTAGCTGGTCAACAAAATATTCACCCAATAGTTTTTGGTGACTCCGCTAGGGATGAATGTGTAGTTTGAAGCCTCAAGTTTTAGATTGAAGTAGTTCCTTCCCTTATCCATTATATAGACTCTAACGACTCCATTCTGGGTCTTACCCATTATCCATTTACAGCCTTACCATCTTCCTCCATCTCCATTATATTATCTAGTCTGCAAAACTAGCGCTATTGGGAAAGAGTGCGTAGTTTGATGCCTCAAGCCTCAAGCTGAAGTAGGACCAGTTCTCTTCCATTTTTGTTCTACAATTTAGCCACTCCACCTAGATTTGTTATCCCTATTTTTCATAATTAAATCATGGCAGTTCAAGGCCCTTGGGGTAACTCATTTGGCCCACTCAACTTGACTCCACCTCTACATGAACTTCCACGCAGCTCAAGAAAGAACTTCCCTAAATTATTTGGAGATGGAAGAGTTCACCTTGATGAACACATTATAGCCTTCAACATAGCCTATGGTGTGATAGGCATGGAATTTGAAGATGTGGTATTCAGGCTTTTTGTGGAGACCCTACAAAGTACTGCTACAGAGTGGTTTTACCATCTACAAGCTCAATTAGTGATAGACTAGAACACCCTAAAAGCCAAGTTTGAAGCAAGATTCAAGCTAGTAAAGGATGCCCATGCCTTGCTGGCTTAGCTCACCCAGATGAAGAAAAAGCCTCATGAGCCTATGAGGGATTTCATTGCCAAGTTTGATAAGTTGAGGAATCGAATTCCTGTTATTGCTCAGCCAACAACTGAAAACCTCAAATGCTTCTTCATCAACTCAAAACTACTTGAAGTGAGTTTTCTGTTGAAGCATGCTAGCCATATAGACCTTACTGCTACTCAAGACTTGGCTATTGAGGTATAATATGACCTTATCTTGGTAGGAAAGATAAGGAGAGATCCTAATAGAGGTAAACCCTCTTCATCTTTTGAGCATTTGCCCACAGCCACCACTGATCAAATGGTGCAAAAGCTGGCAAATGAATTGCTAGCCTTGAAAATGAAAATGGCACAAGGTATGTCTTCTGCTCCTCTATACAGAGATGTACCAAGGAGGACCTTCCCCAATCAACCATATCAAGGTAACACTGCCAGAAGTCAAGGGTAACCAAATCACCTTCCTCCTCCACAGAGGAACCTTGCCCTTGAAGGACCTCCAATCCACTCAGTAGTTGGATATTTGGAAACAAATAATGCTTTCTCTTTCCAACCTAAGTTTGATCAAGAAAATGATGTTGATCTCTTCAATGAGGATCAATAAGAATCAGTTGGTGACTCCCACATTGGTTTCCTGAATTACCAAGATGAACCCAGAAGTGAAGGTGAAGCAGTTGAAGGATCATACACAATATTCACCTAGTCTGAGAATTAGTCAACCCAATATGCCAATAAAGAAAAGATAGAGGAGTGACCTCAACCAGCAATTTCAATTGCTAAGTAGAGAACCCCTCTTCCTTTCCATTCAAAGGACCCAGTGATTGCCAAAAAGGTAAGTACATCAAACATTTTTGCACTTTCCACTTCAAATTCATAGACCAGTCCTCCCCCTCCCAAAAACCAAAAGGAAAAACTACCATCCTCTCTTCCAAGTCCATTTCAGTCATTTGACATAATTGATCATGTCAAAAAATCCAAGATTTAAATGACTAAATTTGAATTCCTGCAAGCCAATCTTGAGCATTTAAATGCTGGTGGAAAACTAGGTATGGACCTATCTGAGGCAAAAATTATGGTCACCCAAACATCAGCTCCTGTAGCCCAAATTTTATTTGATCCTCCAGGCAGGGGTAATTACTTCTTGACCACAGAGGATGCTCATGTCTCAGCTGATGAAAGTCTTGTAGCTGGCAACTTGGGATTTGATCCAAACAAGACATTAGAAGAATTGGTAGGGTGTAGTACAAATGAAGAAGGATCTTCTATCTCTAATGAAGAGACATTTAATAGAAGATTAGCTTCTGATGATGCTTGGATCCTATAATCTGATGGAAGCAATTCTTCCACTAATGCTGGAGCCAAGATTGTGTTGATATCTCCCCAAGGAGATATTCTTCATTCAAATTGTAGTTCAACAACACCAACAACATAGCTAGATGTGAATTTTCATTGCTCAAATTAAAGACTGCTCAAGATGAAGAGATCAAACTCCTTCACACCAAAGGAGATGCTGAGCTGATGGCTTGTTAGGAGTTTGATGTTGACAAATAAAGCATGTGCTGGACTGGACTAATAGAAAAGCAAGCTGTGATGGTGGACCATACTGTTGTACTCCAAAGTCAACAAAAGTAACCCTTCACCAAGAGAGCAAGGAGTTATGGTTTTCAAATTGAAGACCGCATCCTATCATGGGGAAAGAAGAAAAAGAGAAAGCCAAAAAGAGGAAAATACAAAAAATTGGTTTCCTGGTGGAGAGTTCCATTCACTCATCACTATTTCTGGGGATAAAATAGTTTCTTGCTAGTTTATTAGGATGACATCCCCTTTTCATTGTTTCACAATGAGCAACATTAGAAGTACTTCAACTCTTGAGGTATCAGATGAGTTCCCCTATACATATGTATATGTGTATAGTCTTCTATTTCTATTTTGTTCTTTTCATTTTCATTTTTGGAGCCTTTATTTTTGGGTAGCATGACTCCATAGCCAAATGACATGCTTTAAACTAGAGATTTTGGTTTTTACTCCCCTCAATTGTGTTTCAAGTTTCCAACTGAAGGTAGTTCCCCAACTGGGGCCAGCTATTGTCCCTAAAAAATGACTTCTCATTTTTGAGATAACATATGACTATTTTGGTCTTGCACAGCCAAAAATAATCTCTTCCCTTCTTGAAATTTGTTCTAAGCTTTCAAATTCCTTATTTTTCAAGCTTTTTTAGTAAAGGTATTAGTAGGTTCAATCGGTTTAAAGGCTTCTGCAAGTGAGTTCAATCAAAAGAACTAGTTTCCAACACTTAATCACCTTCAAGATTGGGTTAGTACCTTGTTTCAATTGAAAAAGGGTCTGTCGGCAAGCATCAAAATAAGGATTGAACCATTGAACCATTGAACCTTGAACCATTTCAGTTTAATGGGTTCAATGGGTTCAAAGGTTCAACGTCATCAACAAGAGCTAAGCACTTCGGTAGAGGTTCAAAGTTCAACCATTTTAGATTTCTATGGCTTTGAGTACTTAATGAGTTTCAAAGGCTTGAACTGTTAAACCTTGAACCATTTTGGTTCATCAGTTCAATGGGTTCAACTTCTAAATGGTTCAATGCGCTTGGTTCAAAGATACCAAAGTGACTCAGCCAAATCAAAGGAATGAACCGATCAAACCATTGAACCTTGAACCACTTCATAAGTTTAATGGGTTCACAGGTTCAAAGGTTCAAAGGCTGCCTCAGTTAAGGAAAGAAGCACATGCAAAAGAAAGAGTCAAGTGGATGCTTCCAAGTGTCATCAACTGAGCCCTATTATACTTTGTTTCTAGGAATTGGTGGATGCTACCACATGTCCCTTTGAAGCTTGTTAGAAGCCTCCAAGTGTCAATATCCACAGTCCTTTCCCTTAGCTTCACTATTTCGAGCAAAGACCATGGTGGGCCTAAGGTGAGTGGTTAAAATGAAGTAGAACGTGCCAAGTGTCTGTATCTGTGTGACTGCCAAAAATATCTAGACCGTGCCATGTGTCCCAATGTGACTCAGTGGAATGTGACAAGTTTCAGCATTCACTTCTCAATTTCTTATAAGCTGCAAGGTTTCTTTTGATAAAGCTTCTTTCAAAATTTTGTGTAGGGTGACAAGTGGCAATTGTGAAAGGCTTCGAGTTATTTTACTAAGAGCAGTGGACCGTGACATGTGTCCCTTGCAAAGATTGATGAAGGCTGACAAGTGTCATCATTTGAGAGAACCCAAATGAGCCCCAAATGTTTTTATGATGCTACAAAAGCCCAATAGCAAAATGTGCCAGGTGTCAATGATAGAGGGTTTCAACACGATGTGGTAGATGCTTCCACGTGTCCTCACCTATTTCGGTAGAAGATGCCACATGTCACCTATTCAAAGCAGCAAAAGGTGCCACATGTCAAAGAAGGAGCACCCTCAAGTGCAGAGGCACAAAACCAAGGAAATGATTTTCTTCGAGCAAATTGTTTGAAGGAATTCCTTTGGGCATTTTGTTCAAATAAAATAAAAGAGACAATAGTCCCTTGATGAAACTAAAGCTTGAAGGCCACCTGGATGATCCCAAAAGATAGAGACCCTTACAGAGGGACACTTGACACTCTAAAATGAACCTTTTTCATGACCCCAAAGGGTAAGCTCCCTTCAAGAAGGGCTGAGACTCAAAGTGTAGCAGAAGCTGCCAAGTGTCACATGCTGAGAGATAGTTTCAAATGAAGCTTCAAAGCATGAAACTCACCATGAGTCTCATCCTAATGCAGTGGAAGCTGCCACATGTTTGTATCCACACCTCTAACCTCTAACAAGTCTCAAAGCCTATTCCCAGAAGCCTATTTCAAAGCTACAAACACCTCCATGTGTCCTCACCTACGTCACAGTGGGGGGTGGCCATAGTAAGTGAGAAAGACACAAGAGAGTTGCTAAGAAGAATGATAGGCCCGTAAATGTCAAAATTAAGGTGATTGGCTAGCCATTAACCTTCAAAGGAAGAGAGACATATGAACATCACTTTTGTTGCATTAAAGTGTCTGTTGATCCCTATAGGCTTAAAACATAGACCCAATGCATTCAAATACCCTAAGGCTACGACCAAGAGAATAAAGAGACAAAGAGGGAAACTCTGTAGGAGTTAATTCCAGTAGGTGAAGTAGTTTGCTGGGTAGATATTTTAGGCCTATAAACATTAAAAGTGTAGCCTATTTATCCCCTTTGAAGTATAGACAAAATAGACAATTGCATAACTATTAGGTGATGGAATGAGTGATTTAGACTCAAGAGGAGGCATTAGAGAGGAACAAACATGCCACAAGTAAGGCAACTGCCCTACTTCAGCATGGCCCTCCCTGACAGAATAAAAAATGCATCCAAGGCATTGATTGTGCAGCATGGGTCACTCCATGGGACAAAGTGCCAGGTCTCTCTTGGCCTCTATATAATGTAAACTCTTTCATTGTTACAAGGAGATCTTCCCCTTATAGAAGCAAAACTCTACCCAAATTGAAAGGCATTGCTAAGACTTTGAGCTCAAATTGTCATTCATATTTATTTGATCGAATGTGAAAGTAAGTTACTTGCAGACTTTGTGCTATTTTAGCTTGTGCTACTTTAGGAAATTGGTCTTATGTCTATTTCCTAGAAGCATTCTTGTTTATTTGATTTAACAAGCAGAGCTAGTAGAAGTGATAAGGAAGGTGTCCTAAAGCAAGCTACTTTCAGACTTTGTGCTATCATAGTTATCTTTAGTGTGTGTTTTTCTTTTTTGTTTTTATGTAAAAGACCTTGGGATGACTTTGTGCCCTCATTGTCTTTCATATCTCATTCTAGGGCAGTCAAGGTGGAGACTTTGAGCTACATCTTAGATTGTTGGTTCTTCTATACCCTGTTACCAATCACTTATTACCAGAAAGAGTCATGATGTTTGCAAGAACAAGCACTCCTGAAAGAAGAGAAGTGCCTTTTATTGCTTCACTAGGATTTCTACTATCCAAGAAGGGATCTAGCTCTTGGTTGAATACTACTTCTAAAAGAAGAGAAGTACTTCACCAATCACCCAGGATTTCTCCTCTATTTGTTAACATTATCTCTGAAAAAAAAGAGATGGATGGCTTATCCCACTCCTATGTCTTACTTTCTGCTTTTTTATATAGTATATAGCCTCCGTATATTTAATAGGGAACCTCCCCTTGATGAGAGGAGAGATTTGCCCCCTTTGGATGTGGTAAACCTACAACATTGGATGACCAATCTTCATATGCTGTGGTGATAGGAACTATTTTGCTCATTAGTTAGCTGGTCAACAAAATATTCACCCAACAAGCTTCATGGCATCTTGACTACCTATGAAATGAGAACAAGTGATGGAATACATTACAAAAAGGAAGTTGCATTAAAAGCCAAGGAAAAAGTCATAAGGTAAGAAGGATAAGGATGATGTTGACATAGATAGTGATGATGACAATATAGAAGCCATGTTTGTAAAAAAACTAAGAAAAGGATCAGGTAAGTATAAGGGCAAGTTACCATTCAAATGTTTTAACTGTGGTAAGATTGATCACTTTACCTCTAGATGTCCTAACAAGGATAAGACTGAGCATGATGGAGAACATGATGAATATCATGGTGATGATAAGAAGGTTTATAATCTTTACAAGAAAAAAATAGGTTTCATGAAGTATGAAGGAAATAAAGGGTCATTTAAAAACAAGAGAATTTTTTATACCAAAGAAGATAGTAGATCATATGATGTAAGTAACACTAGTACATCTGATAGTGATGATGACAATAATGACCATGATAAAAATGAAACATTATTCATGGATATATAAATAGATAATGAGGGTTGGTCAAAATGGAAAATCCTTATGGATGATGAATAATCAAATGAAGAGGTGGAAGTGAACCTTGAAGAAGAATTGGTGAGTTCTCTAGAGGAGTTAAAGTTCAAAATAAAGAAAAATAAAAAACTAAGATCATTGGTTAAGAGTTATGAGGATCGAATCAATATATTTGAAGAGAAACTAAGTAAAAATACCAATAAACATGAGTAGATCATCAAATAGTTGTAAACTTAGATTGAAATTGTCACTACAAGCCTTGAGACCAAGGAGGAAGAATGCACCAAGTTTGGAATAGAAATGGAGTCTTTAAAGGTAGAATTGAATTAGGAAATAGTCAAGTTGAAGACACATTTAAATTTTGAAAAGATTATTGAAGTTATTAGTGATATTCTGAGTATTTAAAGGTATCCACATGACAAGATAGGTCTTAGGTTTAAAAAATACCAAAAAGAAAACACGGAGAGTCATACCTCAAAGACCTATGTAGAAACTTTCAAATTTGAGATTCAAATTAATCATCAACAAGTCAAGAATATTTTGATTTATTTAATAGAAAACAAAGGTATAGGTGCATCATTAAACATCAAATAGATAAGGAATGTGAATTCAGTCAATGGTTATTATTTTTCATGCAATCAATATGGACATAGAGTTATGGATTGTAGACACTATGTTAGAATCAATTACTCATATAATAATATGATGAATACACATATCTATAGTAGGAGTAGAATTTTGTTCTATAAGTGTCATCAAAGATGACATGTTACAAGGGAATTCAAGATGAGACACATGAGAAAATCTAGTCAAGATAAAAAGGTATACAACCACACCATTGAAAAGTGGATCAGGAAGTTAGACCCAATAGACAAGGTGAAGGAGTATAAGACTAAATATGAAAAATCTATGCTAGCTCAGACTAGCTTTCACATTCAAGATGAAGGAATGAAATGGTATATAGATAGTGGTTACTCAATGCACATGACAGAGGATAAGAGAAAGTTCATCTCATTAAATAAGAATGTTGTAGGAATATTAATATTTGGAGATAACACAATTGCCAATATAGTTGGTAAGGGTATCTTGACTTTAGATAATGGAAAGACCAAGATAGTGAATGTGTTGTATGTGGAAGGTTTGAAACATAACCAAATTAGTGTAAGTCAAATGTGAAACCAAGGACACATGCTAAATTTTCATGACAAAAGGTGTGATATAAGTAGAGCCAAATCAAGAAGGCTAATTTCCAATGCTAAGAGGACTGAGAACAATTTATATGTCTTGAATGAGATCAAGAAGGATAGATGATTTATGAGCAATATGGATGAAAGTTATCAATGGTACAAAAGGTTAGGCCACATAAAATTTGATAATTTGGTGAAGATAAACACTAAGAAGTCTATGAAGAACATGCCTAAGACTACCAAACCAAAAAACATACTTTACAAGGTATGCAAACATGGTAACTAGAATATAAAAAGTTTCAAGTCCAAGTAGTAATCTACTACAAGACCTTTGGAGTTAATACACATTGATCTTTATGGGACTACAAGATTCCAAAGTATTCAAGGATATATCTACTTCATGTTACTCATAGATGACTACACGAGAATGACTTGGGTAGCATTATTGAAAATAAATTCATAATCTCTTTAAAAATTCAAGGCATTTAAGGATGTTTTTGAAAATGTGAAGAATGGTATGATCAAGTGCCTGAGATATGATATAAGAGATCCATTGGATAAGGATATAGTTCTCAGTAGCTAAGACACCTTGGTAGAATGGGGTGGTGTAAATAAAGAACAATAAAATTCAAGAGATGGGAATAATTACAATAAATGAGTCAAGCTTATTTGATGGATATTGGATTCTACATATTGAATAGGGAATAGATAAGGACTAATGGAAAAAATACTCCTTATGAATTATGGAAAGGTAGACCTACTAATGTGGAACAGTTTAGAGTGTTTGGAAGTAAATGCTTCATTAAAAGAGATGAGGAAGACTTAGGTAAGTTTGATTCTAGGTATAATGAAGGTATATTCTTAGGATATTCATTTATAATTTTATCCTATAGATTATATAACAATAAGTTGTAGAAGATAGTGGAAAGCACCAATGTGAGGATTGACAAGACAAAGAATCACACTCACAATCAAAGGATACATAAGATAATCTAGACTTTAATAATGAAGAGGAAATAATATACATTGATTAGAAAGAATAATAAGTTGAGAAAAGACAAGATTCAAAATGCCCCTCAAGATAGATTCAACTAGATCATCCTAAACCATAAATCATTAACAACAAAGATGCAGGCATGCAAACAAGAAAAAGGCTAGTAAGTAACTTAAATCAAGAGAATGTTGCTATTTTGTCTTAGATTGAAACTAATAACATTGTAGAAGAAGGAAAATATAATTTTTGGATAGGTGACATGAATGAGGAGTAAGATCAAATAGAAAAGAATGAGACTTGGGAACTAATTCCTAAGCCTAAAGATAAAAATGTTATTGGCACAAAATGGGTATTTAAGAACAAGTTGAATGAAGATGTATAAGTCACTAGGAATAAGGATAGATTGGTATGCAAGGGGTATGCACAAGTTAAATGGGTAGACTTTGAGGAAACCTTGCTCCAGTATCAAGATTGTAGGCCATCAGATTATTTCTAGCATATGCAGGATTCAAAGGATTCAAATTATACCAAGTAGATGTCAAATATACCTTTTTTGAATGGGAACTTAGAAGAAAAGGTGTACATAGATCAACCTAAGGGTTTCTCACTATCATGTTATAAGGACTATGTTTACAAATTGAAAAATCTTCTTTATGGTCTAAGTAAAGCTCTTAGAGCTTGGTATGCCAGATTGGACAGGTAACTATTAGACCAAGGATTTAAAAGAGGAGTTGCATATAGTAATCTATATATAAAGATAGAATATTACCATTAGTTGATAGTACTTGTCTATGTAGATGACATCATATTTGGTAGAAATAGTGATAATATGACTAAAGATTTTTTAGATGTGATGGATAAAGAGTTTGAGATGTCAATGTTTGTAGAACTATCATTCTTCCTTGGGTTATAGATCAATCAATAAAAGAAGTACATTTATTTCACAAGCAAAGTACATAAGAGAGATGTTGAAGAAGTTTAAAATAGAAGATTACAAGATAGTTAGCACACCTATGATCATAGGGTGTAAGTTGAGTAAGGAGGATGAATCTCTAAGGGTCAATCATAATTAATATAGATCAATGATTGAGCATGTGATATACAACACTTCCTCTAGACCTGACATCATGCAAGCAGTAGGCCTTGTGGGAAGAATTCAAGTAGACACAAAGGAAAACCATTTGTAATTATTCAAAAGGATACTTAGTATATTAAGGGAACCATTGAGTTTGGGTTGTGTTATCCAAGGAGCAAGGAATTTAACTTAAAAGCTTATACAGATGTAGACTAGGTAAGGAGTCTAGATGATAAGAAGAGTACTAGTGGAGGATCTTTCTTCTTAGGTGAGTGTATAGTTTCATGGATAAGTAAGAAGCAACCATCAGTGGCATTATCCACTTGTGAGGCTAAATATATTTTATAGATTCATGTTGCACTCAGGTCCTATGGATGAGATAAACCTTAAAAGACTATAAAGTGGAGTATAATAGTCCTAGCCTTATCTATTGTGACAATATAAGTGCCATAAATGTATCAAAGAATCTTGTCATGTACTCAAGGACTAAACACATTCCCATCATATATAATTTCCTAAGAGAAAATGTAAGTGAACAAAGTGTTAAATTTGAATATATTTCTACAAAGGATCAAATTGAAGACATTTTAACCAAATCAGTTTTAAAGAAAACATTTAAACATCTAAGAAATGAATTGGGTTTAGTTTTTACCCCTAGCAATCATTGAGGAAGTCACATGTTTAGGGGGAGCTAATTAATTATTTCATTAGATCCAAGAGATGGTGAGTAGTGATAATAAGGTATTCATGAATATAGGGGAGCATGTTTGTATGATGTTTGATTGACTCATAATTATGTGTGATTGAGTGTTTTGGTTATAAGAAGTATGATCCAAGAAGTTGCAGGCATATCTTTATCATTTATGTTAAATGGGGAGAAAGTTCATAATGAGGGAGAAATTGTCTATTGAGAGAAGATTCTGAGAATGGTTACCATCAATGACAAAGGGAGATATAGTTGAGGATTATCATTGATGTCATAGGTGTATTTTGTGAAGGTGGATGACAAAGGTGACTAAGCTTAGTTAACAATGTGTAATGTGGAAAGAGGCATTAAGAGAGTGTTGTCATGAAAGATAATTTGAAGGCAAGATAAAATTTAAATGAATGATAGAGAATTTGAATGCAACTAATGCCTTATGGTTACATGAAGGTACAGGTCATTGATGTCAAAGTTGCATAAGAAGCCTAGTCATGAACCTAGTCATGCCATGAAGAGGTATGTGCATAAAAATGAATGAAAAAAATGAATTTTAATGTTTTATTTCACTATTTGAGCATGTATATGATTCATTGAATCACTCATGAGAGTTTTAAGGTGAACCTATAGGTGTAAGACCTTCAAACTAAGCCTATACCTAGACCTCTCTTAGATCGTGCCTAGCCTATTGAGGCATGAAGATCAGATTTCAAGGAAAGTATGCATATGTGATCATGAAAATAAGTAATATATGTTTTTTTAATCATGTTCACAAAGTTTGAGGCCATGGTTTGAAGGAAATTACATGAAACATTGTTTTAGGCCTTCTTGAGTTCACAAAATGAGGTCTCAAGACCTGAGAAGATCTTTTAGACATTCATTGGCATGTATAATCTCTGCATGGGAACTAAGATATTCTAAGAGATATGGATAATATTCCTAGACAATATCTCTAGGCATAGGTTTTGGATTTAAGGGGCAGTCCTTTATGAATAATTGTTAACACCAAAACCTATGTTAAACCTCCCTAAATCCCTAATAAGGACCTAATGTGAAATATCTTGTTTAAAATAGACTATAATGGTCTCAAATTACTATAAAATCTATTTGATCATGTATTAAACTCTCCCAAGTACCTCCAAATGGTGGTGGTTAGTCAGATGAGAGAGAGAATACACATATATATGCTTATTTTTTAAGAAGTTGTAGCTCTCAAAAGTCATATTGACCAAAAAGAGAAACTAGACGCAATAAGAAGCTAGATAATCATAATACATGTCTATAATGGTTTATATATAGGTTCCATCCTTAAAGTGTGATAATTTGGTCATCCAAGTTAGTCAAATGCAGACAAACTGAATGGTGTGAATAGTGAAAAATCTAGGTAGAGATGAGAAGATGGATTTAGGGTTCTGAGCATATCAAATTGATGTAACCAAGTGTATGAAGATTTTATTTATGAATTTTAATTCAAGTGAATTCTTTAGATAATTTTTGGAGGTCAATTAATATGGTGAAAAATTTGCTCACAAAATGACCTATCTAGTTTAGATAAGACTATATGAGACAAGGTCAAGAAATTGGTCTAAAAGAATAATATTTTCCATTAGAACATATGATATTTATATCTAAGGATGTTTTGGATATATCATAAGATTATTTACATGAATTAGGAGTCATGAAAATTGTCTACATAGGTGTTGGACGTCTAAGTCACCATGACTGTCCTTTGAGATAAATTGACAGTTCTGAGTAAGTTGCATAGATGTTCTCGAGCCTTTATCTCCTAAGTGAAAGTGTTATAATAAATTTATGATGACCATAAGGTCATGAAGAATTCGTATACATTATTTTTTAATCACATTTTAATATTTTAAGGGTGATTAAGTTTCATTTTGTTAGATAGACTTTTTGAGGTACAAAGTCCTACTAAGATAGTTTATCCTAAAAAAGATTTCATGATATGAGAAATTGATATAGGTCTAACCAAGCATGGATAAGGTCATTATAGGCCATTTAATAAGTTAGTTAATGGTTTTAAATTGTTATATAAATCCATGTGGGCCCAAAAATATCAATATTTGGTGTTAAGAGGATAGATCTAATGCAATTAGGTCTCAATGAGGCCTAAAAGAGAAATGAGGCCTAATTGAGTTGTTGTAGACCAAAATGGGTCCAAATATCATTTAAATCATGTACAAAATATTATATAAGACCTATTATATAGATAATCTAATATTTTGAAGGTGTGTGTGCAAGCAAGTGTTGTGTGATCATGATGCTTGTATATAGAAGGCAATTTAGGCCTATTTTATAAAAAAATATTGAAGTGAATTAAAAAATTGCTTGAAGAGAAAAATGAGGTATTGAAATGAGACCATAATATTAGAAAAGAGATGTGGTGATTAAAATACATAATATGGATGAGTTGGTTTTGATTCAGTTAGGGAGTTGGTGCTTCCTTGCAAGTGGGTGCTTGAATTCATTGGGGTTGGTGCTCTAAGTTGATTTGGTGCTCAACAAAATTTGATATTTTTTCATAGTAAAATATTTTATTTGTAGGGATCACAATGGTTTTTATTCCCCTTTAGGGTTTCCCACTCATATATGTATTCTATGTGTTATGTTCTTGTTTCTTGTTTCATGTTCATGTGATTGGTTCTTTATGCATTGCTATATCATTGTATTGCTTTGATGGTTCAAGGAATGTTAAAGTACATGTGAATGTAAGTTTTTAAACACTGATTCCCCCCCCCCTCTTAGTTATTTTTATTTAAACAAATTATTGATATGTGAGATTGAGGATGACCACCTCTTTTTTAAAGATTATTTGTGCAATATTCCCATCAGTGGTAACTCTAGGTTATTCCATGAATTTTGAGGCAGATCTAGGTTATTTTATGTATTTTCAAGTACTGTGAGGTATCTACCTATAACTCATATAGTTTTTTTGTTGATATACATCATATATTAATTTCATATTTTTGATACAAATGTCTACACATCATAATATTTTGTCTTATTATTGTAAGCATAATTAATTAAAGTTTACTTTTGTTAAATATAATTATGTGAAATAAAGTAAACTTTTACTTATTTTATTCTTATAAATACATGAGCCCTTGTCACTTAAAAAATAAATATTAATATTAATTGTGGATGAGTTAAAAATTTTAACTTTATAAATTTAAAAATGGATACCATTAGATGCGATATACATGATTGTAGAGATGAAGACATATAGATGAACTACTTGATAATGAAATAAGTAGTTCATCATATATAGATTAATTATATTGTTTCCATTTTTATAATGAAGGTTTGAATTATGCAAGATTTAAAATAGTATTTAAGCTTAAAATACATCTATGATAGATAATAATTCATCGTGATTCAAATTAACTTGTAGTCCCAAATCTTATATAATGTGGGTAAGGTTACTTTATCTCATATTAATACTGTAATAAAACATATTAGATCAACTTCAGTTATCTATAGATATGAGTTGAAAAGTCATAGTTGTCCCAATTATGTAAATACCATGTAACAAAATAAAAATTAAAATTAAATGGGTGATAAGGATAGTGGGAATGAATATAAGCCTTAGAGATCTATCAAATATAATATAAATGGCTGGTGTGATCATAAGAGTGCTTTCATGGAGGAAAATGGCCATAGCTGGGGAAGAGAGAGTTTGAGTGGATTTGAAAGCCAGTGGTGTTGAAGATATCACCATTAATTATATGACATACTAATAATACTAGATGTTTGTATAGGTTTTTAGATTAGTCTCAATCATATCCATTCCCTTTGTATCAAACTCTCATGGAGTCATGGAACCACCTTAGCCTTTAATGACTGTCAATTTTCATCAATCTATCCACTTCCACTTAGTAACATTGAATTTTTTTTTCCTAGGCATAAAACACTTTTTTAAGGTTTTACATGCCTTTGAAGGAAGGATATAACCCATTGGGAAGTGGCACTGGGAGTGTCAAAGCTAGTGGCAAAAATAGAGGTAGTGGTAGTGGAAATTGCACCAAAGATGACAGTGGCATTGGATAGTGTGTTGGTGCATGTTGATATTTTCACCAAAATTAAGTTTATTAGGGTTGCCACTTTAAGCCTAAGATTCAAATATTTATTTTATTCATATTTTGATAATTTTAAATTATAAAAGTGTCTTATGAGCAAGCAAATCAATAAGAAACAAAGAAGCCACATGGCTAATAAAATGTGAATTTTAATTCACCTAAATAATCAAATTATTTATAGGACTCCTAAGAATTTTCTAGAATTTTTTTATAGGAAATCATGCTACCCCTTCACTTTATTTTGCTAGTGTATTAGTATATATGGATGCATATGCTTTGTAAGTCATACCATGAGCATTTTGTTTTATTCCATATTCATGGGAAGTAGTAATTGATTAGATTAGACTTAGTATATAAGTGTTGAGGCTAATGAAGGCATCTACAAATTTATTATATTGAGCTTACTCAAATGAGGTTTCCCCATCAATGAGGTCAATGATTCTAAAATTCAACCATTATAATTTAGTTTCACTTATTCAAGTTAATATATTGCTAATTTCATAGTTTATTTTATGTATTTGTAATTTCCTGCTAACTTGTTCAGGAAGGATCCTCTCATATGGTATCAAAGTGCTTTTTCGAGCCAATTTTTTTCATAAATTCCAAACTTTGTTCTATTTCATAATTCCTTTAATTATTTTTCTCAAAATTCTTAACTCTATTTTACTACATTACTCTATTCTACATCATAATAATATATTTTAGACCAGGTTAAAAAAACCTATCCACATAACTGTGGGAAGTGCATGGGTGAAATCCCTAAAACTCATTGTGAGGAGTATAATAGGAACCCCAAAGTAGCTGGCCCATTGAGAGGACCTATTAGTGAAATAGGCATTACCCCATATATATCTTATTTTGGTCATGGTAGTAACCCAAACAGGAACAAAAAACATGAATGATGAAATTAACACCCTTAAGACCCACATCAAAGATCTTGATGAAAAAATTATTGGCTTCAATCTTCCACATACCACCATGAATAATAGACAACATCCAAATCCCTCTTCAAACACCAAGTTTTATTCATCCAATAATTTTCATGGGTTGAAGCTTAATTTTCCTTGATTCAATTTTGTAGATGTGACTAGATGGATCTATTAGGTAGAACACTATTTTAGTCTACATAATACTTTTGATTCTAATAAGGTTTGGTTGCATCCTTTCACTTGGAAAATCAAGACCTTTAATAGCATCATTGGTATACCAAGGCTCATGATGAGCCCATATGGACCAATTTTTGCATCCTCATTTTACAATAGTTTGGCCCTAGTGCTTTTGATGATTTCACTAGAGTATTCACTTAACTTCACCAAATAAGAACCATGAGATAATATCAAATAGAATTTGAAAAACTATCTAATCACATAGAAGGATTATCTGATGAATTTTTAGGAGTTGCTTTATCAGTGGACTGAAGAATGAAAATTGATTTGAGGTCAAAATGTTCCAACCCAACATGATGATGGAAGCCTTAAGGTTGGATAAATTGGTAAAGGGAAAGATCACAGCTTAGCAGTGATTAAAATCCAAGTTTTATCCATTCAAAAATATAAATCCATAATAATCTCAAATAATGTTATCCCCCAGAACCACTCTTATCAAGCATTTAACTAAAGTAGAGATGCGTGTCGATAGAGAAAAAGGACTACATTATAATTGTGATGACAAATTCACTTGGAGACATTGATGTGTTGATCAAAATCTCTACCTATTGTATGTGGACTCTCCACCCAAACTAAAGATTAGGAAGATGTTCAAGATATAACAGATGATCCAAAAGAAGCTTAGCTGATTATGGAACTTGCTTCTTAGGAAGACCAACTAGAGAACTCTCTCCATACCTTAGCAAGAGTCACCACCCCATAAACCATGTGAGTTAGGGGTTAATTCAAGAAGTTACCTCTCATAATACTCATTGATTTTGGTATCACTGATAACTTCATTAACCTTCAGATCACCAAATAGGTTGATTATTTTATCTATCCTTACTCCAAATTTGAAGTCATAATTGCCAATTGGGGCACATTACCTTACAAAGAGAAGTGTTGCAATGTGTGTATATCTATTTTAGATTATAACTTGTGCTCTAACATGTTTGTCTTTCCCTTATATAAATGTGATGTTGTTTTTGGAGCCCAATGGTTATGCACACTTGAACCCATCTTATGGGATTTTGTTAAAATTTGCTTGTTATTTTCAAACAATGGGCAAAAACACACATTGAAAGACTTATAACTGGGGTCTTTTTAGCATCACAATTTCACATTGCATGGAAAAACTTATTAAGAAGAATTCACATGGAATTTTTTCCCATCTCCATTCTATTTAAATGCAACCATCAATAGTCTATACTAATCCTTCTGATCTACAAATCATTCTACATAGGTATGCATGTGTCTTTGCTAAACTAGTGGGATTGCCACCTTCACGGCTAGAGGACCACCATATTAAACTCCTTCCTAGAAGAATTCCTCCCACCATTAGGCCCTACCACTTCCCATTTCATAAAAAGATAGAGATCGAGATGTTCATTTGAGACTTATTGAAGCAAGGCATTATTCACCCTAGTACTAGCCCATATTTTTCTCCATTTCTCCTTATTCAAAAAAAAATGGGTCATGGTCCCTCTGCATTAAATTTTTTGCACTTAATCACATCATAATAAAGGATAAGTTATCAATCCCTATTATTGATGAGATTTTTGATGAGCTTAATGGCACTCATTTTTTCTCCAAGTTGGATCTCTACCATAGATATCACTAGATCTAGATTCATGAGGATGATATACCTAACACATATTTTCATACACATGATGACCACTATGAGTTTTTGGTCATGCCATTTTCCCTCACTAATGGTCCTTCAAAATTCTAGGCATTTATGAATAAAATATTTTGGCCCTACCTATGAAAATTCATTATGGTCTTCTTTGATGATATCTTCATCTATAGTAAAACATGGTCTGAGCATGTCCAACATATGGATCTCACACTACAGCTTCTCTCTAACCATCATCTTTCTGCAAAGCATACTAAATGTGATTTTGGCTAGGATGAAGTGGAGTATCTCAAGCATATTATTTCATCCCAAGGGGTTCAGGTGGATCTTGAAAAAATAGTTGCCATGACAAATTGGCCTCATCCTCAAACACTCAAGAGCCTCATTAACCAAACACACTCCCTTGATGGTAGCATATTGCATCTAGATCATCAATCTTAAAATAAAAAATGGACCTCCTCCAAAGGTCTAGTAAAGATATTTTATATATGATCCATAGTCATAATATAACATATACTAACTTTTATTTTCTAATAGAATGAGGAGCTAAAAACTAGGAAAATGATGACCATGTGCTTGAAATAAATAAGTTACATCAACACCAAGAATAATAATCCACGGCATATAAATTATAATAGTAACATACAAATATCCATATATGTAAAGGATATATAATTAATAAAATAAATAGTGGCCCACCATGATAGAATTTTCCCTCTCACAACATCATGAAGAGTTAAAAAATATATGCATAATCTCTCTAAGGAATGACCCAAGAAATGGTTCCCTCTCCATGAGGAATAAAAAAATCTTCTCCCTAAATAAAATTATCAATATTGCCTCCTAAGTCCAATTGAGATGAAAAATGTAAGAGAACCATCAATAAAAAGGCCCATGTCCATGAATTATGCATACAAAAGAGTGTTACGGAACATGAACATAAGTTTTTCCTCCTAAATCTTCAAATAGATCACAAGAGACAATAAATAAAATGCTCATAAATATGGTGATCAAATATCTAAATCCTAATTGTTGCTTCTAACTCAAATATGTTTTGAATCCATAAAAATTAATAAGAGACTACCCATCACTCACTAAGGATATGAAGGAAAAATAATTCTATCTAATCATACCACTAACACCATGCACCTTTATAAATTGGAAAAGAGTCCCATCAAATATCCTCAAGGCCTATCTATAATGATCACTTGGGGGTATACCCACATAATTTGTACATGTACTAGAAACTAAATAATGAAAGGAGTGATCAACATTCCCATTGCTACATAATGATTTAAAGGCTCAAAAGGATTTTGCCTATTATTTTACCCTAATTTGGATTAATATGTAATATTAATCAAAATTAAGATAAAGCTTTGTAGTGTAATTAAAATATTAATATATGTCATTCAATCATATATACGTAAATGTTAAAATATGAAATTGATTGATCTGATTTAATAGATGGCATATCCTAAATATAGTAAGTACAAAAAATGGATAAGTGCTTATATTTTCTAGGTGACTATCTGACTATTACTATGTTATGGAAGTGAAAAATATAATAAATTAGGCATGTGATTCATTTGGTTCTTGAATTTATTCTTTATCTATGCATGTTTAGTTCCATTATACTGGGTTAATATAATTGGTAGATACTAACCTACTGGTCAATAGTGACCTATGTGGAACTAAGGAACAATGATTATATGGTCACCTATTCTTATCTATATTTCTTCTATATTCATGATCCCAAATCATGATGATGTGTGAAGCTCTATAAGTTAGCCTCCTTTTACTTTAAACTCTAGTTACAATTATGAAGGATAAAGACCTATAAAATGCAAAAAGAGTAATGGGTTAATTGAACCAAAATCACCCCTATTTGATGATGTATTATTTCCTATTTATCTAATACTCTAAGGAGGGAAATAAATCCATGCATAGTTCTCCAATGAGCATGATTGTGCAATTGTGCTCCTTAACTATATGCATGTTACTAATGATTTGGATTTTGATACTTGATAATGATTATTTTGACTCTACTTTAGTGTGTTTAAGACTTACCTTGTGATTGTTCCTAGTGATAGGTTTACAATTTGGGAAGAATAGGGAATATTTTATGAATGTATAATAGTGCATAGATGTGTTCAAGATAAGTGCCAAGTCCATTTTCAATGAGACCTTGATTTTTAAAATTTGAGTCTAATTGGGTAATTTATCATGTCATCAACATGCTAGTAAAATGGGAGAACCCTAAAGAGAGTTAAAAATTACCATTACTAGGGGTGAGTTATTACTAATAGGATTAGACAAAATTAGCCTATGGACATGTGGACCAATATAAGAATGTGGAGATGTTTCTATAGTATATTTAGTAGGTTTGAAATAGAAGTGAGTTTATTAAAGGGTTATCTCATAAGATAGCATGCAAGTGTGAAAGAATGAAAAATTATGAGCTTTTACGAGTGCTCACATCATGTGTGGTAAATGTGTGTCAATATTTTCATTATTAAGAACTAAAGACCATATTTTAGTATCTAAAAGTGACTTATTTTATTCTAATAATAGAATTGCTAGAGTAAAAGGATAAAATATACTTGAGTGTGTATAACACACTTTATCTTTGGTATGAATCTCTAATTTTGTAGGTCACTTAATATAAAAACTTTTAATCATGTGTATTCAATGTCCATGGAATGATAATTTTAATCCAAAACTAAATTTTTGAAATATTAAGGGTTATAGTACACCTATGTGTTGGTGAAAACCATGTTTCCATTGAAAACTATTGGATATTATGATTACTTATTGAAGAATTAGAAAATTATGTTACCTTATTGAATCAAATGGATATTTGGGGTGGTTTTGCACAAAATAATTGTAACTATGTATGATCTTGGGTTGGAAGGCAAAATTCCCCAACCCTCATGAATGTGGGGAAAATTGCATGCATACTAACCAAAATCATTATGTAAGTAAAGAGAGAACTATCAGGCTAAGTTAATTCAAATAAAATTAATAAACCATTACATGTGGTTTATATATTCAATTGTATAGTTTTTCTCAAATTTTCTCATGTTCATTCCATGTAAAAATAAAATGCATGATCAAAACTGAGTGAATAATGTTCATGCCACTATCATGAATATAGGTTTAATTTTAGAGATTCACTCAATGTATAATAAAATTCATTGATTTAAAAATAATTAACAAGGTGGATAACCCCAAAATGATTGTACATATGATGTGTAAATTGGAATCACACCCATTTTCCATTCAATTGTAAACTATGCTATTGTGTATGTGCATGAACTAGTATAATGCCCCTAGAATTTTCACTAAATTGTATGAAATAATGTGTTGAACTTTAAAACATAAATATCAAATGTATCTAAACTTAAAAACTTATAATTATTGTTCCTATAAACTATGTGCATATGCACCCAAGTGTGTATGAATATGTGTTGAAGTGCTTGTAAATTTAGTGCATATGCATAACATAGGCCTCTATAATATATATAAATGTGCTAATATTTGTAATTTATTTGAACCATATAATATATAAATCATTTTAAATCTATGAAATCTATACTCTTATCTATTTTTTTGGTCTGGAGACGTATGTCTCTATGGCAAACTCACTATAATACCCTCATTTTGAGATGAGGGATGTGTCTTGTAAGGAACTCATATCAAAACAAGATTTTATTGTATCATGTCATGTATAAAATATAAAATCATGTGAACATGTGGAGAGTATGTCACCATAGCAATGCATATGTCAATCAAGGAATGTATGTAACATATGTAATTTAAGGCATGTATGTGTCATTTCTAGATAAATGTATCAGTGAAGCATGAAGTAGTAAGATCATTAAATAACATACACAATAAAATTACATGATATATGTCATGTACAACTCAATTCCATCAAGCTCAACAAGCATAAGTTTTAGTGTCACAAATAAGGCCAAGGTCCATATACAAAGAACATAGAGATATCACAAAAAAGGCCAAGGGCCACATGCAAGGGGACATAAAAATGTTTTAGTCAAGGGACATCAAGGATGTCACACCATACAAGGATAATGGATAGATACAATATTCAATCACAAAGTAGAATATCATGTAAGAGATTAATAGTATCAATGGAGCATAATAAAAAATAAATAGTCTATACCATCTATATGTATCAATGTCACATCATAGTATACTAGCAAGTACATGTAACACTATGTATTATATGAGTAACTATAAAGGCATGTGTAAATAATATATGTATCTCAACATGGTAGAAAGGTCATATAAAGATATAACCTGTAATGGTGAGACATGTGGAACAATACTAGAATATCCATGTGTAACATGTTTGTCCTACATAGAACTCATATACCATGAAATGAATGTGTGCATGTAAATAATATGTCATCTACCAAACATGTGATGAATAACATATGTAAATAGTGTAATATATCCATCATGTCATGCTTAGGTTCTTATTTTGTATTTTTTAAATATTTTTAATGTTTTTGTATTTTTTGATTATTTGAATTATTTGTATTTTTTGATTATTTGAATTGTTTGTATTTTTTTAATATTTTAAATTATGGCTCATAGATATATAAGTAGGTCATCCTCATTAGCATTAAAGATAACATATCCTAGTTTATCCTTGAGATTATGTAATTTCATTGCTTCTTCTTTTATTTCTAATTGATCAAATTATATACTTTTTTTTGTCTTTGAATATTATGTTTTTCAATGATAAGCATAGTCATCATGTTAAATAATGATCATTCTTCCTATATGTGAGAAAGTGAGTGACTGATTCATTAAATTTATTGTCACCTAAATTTGTTTTCAACCTTTGTTGTCCAAATATAAATGACACCCAATAAGTATAAGGCATGACCCATATGCATGTATCAACCAATTTTGGCCCACAATCTATTGGTAAAATAAAATATCTAAGGGGCATTATATATTATGTGCTAAGTTGTAATTTTGTAATGTCATGTTCTAACTATTGTAATCCTCTAACCATACATATGGCATGTTGTCCATTACCATAAATCTAAATATTTTTGTATAGTAACCTTCCATGAAAATAGTAATGGTCAATGGCTCTTTTCAAGAACATTTTTTTGTTGTTATCATTGCATATGACACCTTTATGGGCTTTGATTTGGATTATTTCTATTGGTGTAGTAATACCTTGATAATGCCTTCATTATTTTATTTTTCAATCTAATTTTGTAATGCTTTATATTGGTCTATATCATGTCTAGTGATTCTATGATAAAAGAATATGATTTTCTATCTTGATGCAATAAGCATCCCATAATTTGATGTCAAGTAGATGATAACGTGATGAGATTATGATCAATGAATGCCTACAATATTGTTCTTGATGTATCCTAAATATTTTTTACTTGTAATGGTGTTATTATTTTTAGTTTTTTTCATCTCCACATTATTTAATTTAATACATGATTGTGTTTTATCAAAAATTAGGAAACAGGATTTGCCAAATCCTAATTAGATAAAATGAACTGAGCTAACTTGGGATATAAAATATATTCATACATTAAGGATTCTCTAGTTTTTAATTCTCTATATTTATAAAGATGGTGTAAAGGGAAAATCAGAGAAGGAAATAACTTAGTTAAAAACTAAAATGCAATCTTAAGATCGAGGATGTAAAAATAATTGTCACTGTGTGATGATTCTATAAATCAAGAATGTGGTTTTATTTAGATCTGGGATGAGGCCACTAAATTGGATAGGGGTGTGATGCATTGGTGTCCTTATCATCAGCATTCATTTAGGGATTTCTCTCTATGACTGATGTGGTAGGTTTTCTTTCACCTGTGTGACTTTTTTGATTTGCATGAGCTCTTGATCCATCACAAAAACAACTATATACCTTCTTCTTCACAATAAATCTAGCTCAACGACACAAGAGGATGAATGCAATCACATGGTAAAAATGGGTTATTGGTTTAATTGAATGTAGCACCTCCTATGTTGAGCATTGCCTACATACCAATACTCTAAAGAGGGATCAAACTCCATGTAGTTATCCCATGTTATAGTAGTGTATGTAAAAGATTGGTGTAATGTTGGTGTGATTGGATGCTTCAAAAATGACATGTGACCTTAAAGGTAAATAAAAACATATCTACTAGTTACTAAGGATATATGGACTCTAAATTGATAAAAATAGGTGTTTTCTCTCAATGTACAGTTAGATGTTCTAGTGAATTTTAATCATATGAGCCTCTAGTGGATAATAGATTGAAAACGTGGATTTATAGTGCACATTTTAGAATTAATTTAGATAGGGATTTTGAAACATGTGGGATGACATATTTGGTGAATCTAAATTTGGGAAAGTAGTTTTTATTTGGTGGGAGGATGTGATTGGTAAAATTTAATAGTGTCAAGGAGTAGGATAGTCTAAATAGGGTGGCATTATCTAGAGAGTAGAGATAGCTAAACTAAAAGTGTGGATAAATATGAAAGTGAGATTAAGATACTTAGGATGTTGAATAGGGATATACTTGAGAAGTAAGGATAATTTTCATAATAAGTGAAGGAAGGGAAGTCTAGGATTGTGGAAATAGGCATGAGTTAAGTGCATATAAGGACTGGTCACAAGTGCATTGTTTTAGTAATAAATGTTAATTTATGATCAATCTAAAATGATATTGGGCTACTTAGGATGTTTAATAGGGATATTTTAAAAAAAAAAAATCTTTATTCATAAGGACCATTCACATAAGAAGTGAAGGAAGGGTAGCCAAGGATTGTGGAAATAGGCATGAGCTAAGTACATATAAGGAATGGTCACAAGTTCATTGTTTTAGTAATAAATGTTAATTTATTTATCTAATTTTTCCCCATTTTATTTTAGTAATGAAACAAAGTGAAAGTAATAAATTAAAAGGAAATGAAATATACTTGAATTTACCTATGAAGAATAATATTTGAATGCAGGATGCAACATTGAACTATGCTTCATGCAAACCTACAATGAAATAGGTATTAATAAATTCTTATTTAAGAGGAAAATATGAAATTAAAAGGAATTTAACTTATAGATATAATAACAAGGAATGAATAAACTTGATTGGATGAATGAACCACTATGTTTTCTAGTTCAAAATTGGTGATTGTAGAGGGCAATACCCTTGTATATTTCTAATTGGTTAAAACATTTGGATTAGAATATGCATGCCCAAATCCTCATTGATATAAGTGTGTGATTAAGAAATAAATATGTGTTTGAATCCATAATTTCATACCCAAATTAATATAGTAACTTGGAATCCTTTTATGAATTCTAGTAGATCATTCAAGAGAAAAATTGGTGCAAAATAAGTGCAAAACTAGTGTAAAATGATGAAATGACCATTGTAGACATAATAAGATTCATTTTAGGGGAAAAATTAGTTTATAAGATATCATAATTTGAGTCCAGTGTATATAAATATATAATGACATAGGTTATCATTCCATCTATGAAATATACAATACTGAGTAAGGAAGTGGTTGTGTGCCACGTACATGCCCCCAATCTAATATCTAGGCATATTGAATATGAAAAATGAGTAATATCATTTGATTTTATGATCCAAACTATGTAAATAATATTGGAACATATTCCACACATGATACCACCAACTTGGAATAAACCTATGTATTTTTATAATAAATGTGACTAGGTACCTATTAGAAACTGTTATATATTGATCACGACTCTCAAAATTTCTAAATTTTACTTTTTTATACTCGTTAGGATAGCAATATATTATTTTGGACACAATAAACTTGCACCCCTATCCAAATATAGCATTATTTTCCAAAATTTATTTTTAGGTGATTTCTGAGTACATATCATGATCAACTATGTAAACCTTGCTTATTTTTTACTATTTTGTACATTGTTGCAGCTTAGTCTCTAATAAAAGTCACTATTTATTCCCCTATTTTGAAGTGAGATATAAATCCTACACAATAACTTAAATCAAAATAAAAATTTATGCAAAATATGCTATTAAAATATGTAAATCTAAGTAATAATGATAACATGAAGAGCATGACAACATCATATATAAATTGAGCAAGATAGTGATATAAGATGCATGTGGAAACAATCATACATAGTGAAATTGTCTAGATCTATGTTAGAAAATAGGCATGTAGATAAGTGGTCATATACTAAATATAACTAAAACTAATTGTAAAAAATAGGGGAGGATGCATGATATCCATCATGGCAACAAAAAATTACGGAGATACATGATATCCATCGTGATATCAAAAATTGAGTAAACTTAACAAACAAATGCCATGACCATGATGCACACAAAATGAGTACACATAAATCACATAATGAAGGCTTATAGACACATAAAAATACATGTTCAAATGTCCACAATTCAAATAAGATGAATACACACAAAACTTGAAGCAAGGAAGAAAACATGAAAATCATGCATGAATAAGTAAATTTGATCAACATTAACAACTTGTAACACTAGTATATTTAGCAACTCAGGTTTATAGTAATCTAATAATTTGAAATTAAGTGATAAATAAATCAAGTAATGTAATTTACTAAAATATAAAATAGGGATATTCAAAAAATAATAAAACTTGTGTAAGAGGATGCCCCTAGTGAACTTGATATGATATAGACAAGTTGTAGATAACATATGACTAGTTTAAATCTAGAAAATAAGATCCTATGTTCACTAGGACAAGTCTACTAGAATTAGACATGAGTGTAGTGTGTTATTATTTATAATAGAGTGTTTTTATATGTATAAAACTTTTGGACCTGAGACAGTATCACCACTTACAATTGCATTTATAAATGACAACTTGTATGTTATGTAACTCACTCAATCACACTTATGAATCATATTTAATATAAAACTAGACATATAAATGTACTGTCTATATTAAGTACAAATGAAATGATTAAAATTAACAAAAAAAACATGCATAGGTCTTGGTTTATATAATTTTATAAAATATTATATTTTTTAATTTTTGCCTATATGAAACTGAAAAGGAATATACTAACCAATGATTCTTATAAGATTCTAATAACCAATAGGTATTTTATCTAGCATAGGAAGAATACTATCTCATGGATGGAGAATATGATTCCCTTATGAAGTAATTGGTCTTAACTCAAAATTTGAAAAATTGAGTACCGCTTTCATGATAATGTTGTGTAGTATAGTGCATATGATTTTTAGCATGATGAAATTTGGGAATATTTAGAACTCATCATGGAGTGTAAGAATAACTTTATGTTTATATCCTTTGTGGATCATTATTAGTATTTTGTGGTATCATTTTAATACATGTTGGAGTATAGAGTGGCTCTCTATAAACTATGAAAAATATATAATTAATTGATATCTCAAGAATAGGTCTCCTTGGGGAATGGACCACTTGTTTTTTAATTCTTTGAGTAGGTTGAACCCTTTTATGTTGTTCAATCACAATATGTTGTGTAGGAACAAAGACATTTGGTTTAAGAGGGTACTCATAGGGAATACCATGAACTGTGATAACCTCATTATCAAAAATGTATTTCAAGCATATGTGTACTATAGAAGGAAAGGTTTGAAGCTACCAAATCGAAAGAAGTCCCAAAAACATACTAAAGACCCATGCAATAGTTACTACCATAAACTTTATGGCCACATGTGTTAGAACAACCTATAATGGTAATGTGATATCACCAATAGAATTCTTAATGTGGACATTAAATCCATTAATGTCCATGTTAGTAAGAGATATATCACTTTATATGTATCCAAGATGAGAAATAAGTGTGATACTGCACATATTAACACTTGAATCATTATCGACCATGAAACTATATATAGGTTGATGATGTTGGAAGTAGATACTAAGAGCGGGGGGTGAATGAGTAGAAAAAATGCATATGCAATTCCAAAACCATTTCATCATACATCAAATTGATCTAATAACATAAACATGAAAACACATTCATCCAAAGCATGAATAAGAGCATACATTGTATGAACACATCATATATGTGGGAAAACGTCATGGGGGATAAAACTCATTGAGCACTAAAAGATGTATTAAAGTCATATAAACACAATATTAAACATTTATAACATCACCAACTGATCAAGGATCACCCACCCCTCAATTTAGTTAAGCACCCACTTGACCTTTAGCTAGCTCCAATTAGTAAGGAGGATATAACCCACTAGGCAACCAAGCACCAAATCATATCCTTATGATCCAATATATACCTCTTATCTGATGTATTATACACCTTATTATGGAATTATCTTTCTTCACTCTTCACCCCTCAATCTCTCTCAAATAGTCTCTAGGGCTTACTCGCTTAGTTAGACTCTTCTAGGATTATTAGGTCTAATGACCTATATGTCTACCTTAACAAAATTGATAAAAAATGCATGACTAAAAATATTTAATATTTTATGGTCATAAATTAACTATAAACTATCCTTCAAATCTTCTCTTCTTCACTTAGTTCCTCAAACACACAACTAACACAAATAGCCCAATTAGGCCTTGTATTTATACCACTCCTCCTAGTCTAACCCATATTGTTCAGCCAATATCCTTACCATAATTATTCATTTTAAATAGGTCCTCATATAATTTACATGCAATAACCACACACTCCTTAGGTCAGCCATTGCCCTTAAGACCCAAAACACCAATTATGCCTAATAGAGACATAAAGGAACTAGGCCTACAAACCAACACGCTACACCTTGGACCTTTTGATCCATCTTCAACATTTATAAATGAATTAAAAACATAAAAAATACCTCTAATAGATCCTTTTTCACTTATACATAGTTCAATTTCACCTATAACTCAACCTCACACCATGAACCAAGCCATTTTAGCCTATTCACCAATAGGCCTAGAAACACAAAAAACACAGTCTTCTAGAACTAAAGCATACTATTTATTTTATCATATAACCCAATAAAAAAATTTATTTAATGGATTATAAATTACATTTTAAACACCTCCATGTGCTTTATATACTCCAACATACCTGAAACTAACTTACTCAAGATGACCACTCAGACTGGTCATATACAATTAGACCATTTTGACTCTCCATATCTAATAAAGGACATAAAATGACATAAAATACTTTATAATAAATATTTTGGACCTATATAACAACATAAAACTCATTGGATGCTCCAAAATTTCTCAAACAACATCAAACTTACTCTATCAAACGGACCACTTAGATTATCTATAGCTTCAAATAATACTGTCATATAGATGTTCTTATCTAGCATATAAAATAACACTTTCATAACATATAATAAACATTAATATATTATATGTGATATCTAGATCACTCTCACATAGATATTTCTCTTGTTTTAACATCTTTCATGGGTTTAACAAACCAATTCCTTAGGTCACTATCTCACAATATTCACTACTCAATATGCCACCTTGAAAGCACTACTTCACCTATGTTTTAAAAACATTACCAATTTAAAATAAATTTAACATAGTACATAGGTATTAAAAATTACCCCAATTCATTTTATTTAACCCTACTCACCTAGAACACTTCCCTAAACACATATTGGCTTGAATAGCTTTTTTCACTATTATCACAGTCTATAGATTTAGCAATACAATAAAGTGAATGAAAAATAATTGAAATAGAGTTATAATCATGAAAAAATTATTTCAATAAACTTGCATAAAAATTCTATAGATTTAACCTCCATTCACTTTCAAGCAATGACTCAGTCAACCCTTCTTGTAACATCAATGTCTCTAAAAATAAGCTTCTTTTTGTATCTTTTATTCACTACCCTAACACACCAATTACACCTAGAGGTTCTTGGGGGAGTCCTATACACATTTAAATATTCAAAATTGGTCAACCAATCCATTATATTCCATATACAACAAACTTTCTCCAATCAGGTCACTATAAAGATTTCTAGGAGGCTTTTGACCAGTTTACATTCTTAATGAATGTTCATAAAGATCTATACCTAAAACCACTAAAAAATAATTGAAAATACTTATTAGTTCCATGTTTCACTTGTCCCATAATTTTCATGTCACCATGAAAACTTTACATGTGTCAATGAGCAACTAAACTTTCTTCTCAAGCTAGGAATCCTTCATTCTGCATGCACAATGCCCTGCCAACATTGTTTCTTGCTTTATTTTCCTCCTTAAGACTTGAAACTTGGTAAATAGATTAGAACCAACATATCACACCTAATTTAATGCATACATTATCTCTATTATCTTGGAATTTCACCTTGACCTTCCATTTATACCTCACTAAGTCACTATGGACACTAGGTCTAGGACTGCAAGTCAAAATTAGATATAGAAAGCACTATGATCATTCTTATTTTGATCTCAACTCATTATAAAAATTTCATATGAACTCATTCCATGATCTAAATTTTCCATCCATGTTTTCCCTAGCCTCAACAATCTCAACATACTAGGCTATCAAGCCTATGCCAACATATTGTTCATATACTTATCTTATCTTCCTTAACCTTAAAAAGCATCAATCATGATAGATACAACATGACAAGCCTCAAACAATGCCTACCTTATCTCATATACATCAAAACATACCTTGCATATCTTTAGGTTCAAAATCATCATCATCATCATCATCATCATGACCACTTTATCATTACCTTTGACATTAATGTACACATGACATCATCCTTTCACATCAATGACAACATACTTGCCAATAATCTCTCCATTTTTCATTGATGACAGCCTCTTATTCTCCTTATCCCCCTTTTCCATTAATGACAAGTTGGATATATATTCCTCTTAGGTTCATCTATGCAGTCCTGTAATCCTAAGACCTAACTTCTTACACATCTCCCATGCTTCCTATGATCATGCAAGAAGATTCAATACCTTGTCAAAACAGATGAATTAGTTTGATCAAGTCATCATATCAATCTTATTGAGTTCAATTTTTCAGTTGATAACTCCACATAATCACCATGACTAAAACATTGCACATATTCTCCCCCTCACATCATGCACATCTCTTGAGTTAGCTCCCCTTAACTCTAAGCTTCACTTGGATCATGCCATCTTCAACAAGTCTTCTTTAGGTTTGTACACAACTCTTCAAACATGGATCATCTTATTCTTGTGGATAAAATCAACCACATAGCTAAGGTAAATTAGGAAACTAATTATGCCTCAATTTTAACCTCTATTTTCAATGTAACCTTCTGGAACACTAGTGTACTTTCCTTCAAAATCATTGGATACTATGTGAAGCTACAACACAAATACACATCTATAGGACTTGGTCATTCCAACTAGTTAATTCTATAATAAATTTTTGAAATACTATTTACATAGTAAATATCTTTATGGGAACACCAAATAGGTTTTAAAACTTAACTGGATCTATTAGATACCAAAAATAGGTATATCTCCTCAAAAAACCATCAATGAAACTCAATGACCCACACTACCCTCATGTTACCAATAGGTCTCATTGAGACTTAATCAATATGAATACAATCCTTATTTCATTGAGCATCTTATCTTCATGATAAATAAAAAGTAATTATACTAACATAAATATTATAAAATATATATTTTATCTCTCCAAACAACCACAATAGTCATGAATCCTTCGTGGATTAGAACTTATGGAAACATAGTCATAAAAGTATGCGAGTATAGACTTCACTACAACAGACCTTTTTTCATAATATATATTCTTTATGATTCTTCAAATAGGAACAAACCAATAGGTTTCAAATCACTAATTTATTCTCAAATCATTATACCTCTCATGGAACCATTAATCTTCTTAGCAAAGTATAATAGGCATCTTTGTTTGTCAATATTCTTCAAACTCCATTCCACTATTCTATATCTTACATTTTAACTCCCTTCCTAAGATAATAGGGCCAATTTACATAAATGATAAAAAATTCCATAATGTCCTCATAACATCAACCACTCACCTTCATGCTTTATAAGTCATCAAGACTCAAAAACACTACCAATCACCCTTATGGATACTATGCAGTCAATACTAGGCTTGAAAGACCTTATTTACCTTGAAGAACCTTTGATACACTTTAACATATTGATATATAAAAAAATAATCTCAAAAACATGATAACACCACTTTTATATCACCTCTATTCCTTAGAACATATGAGCAACATCTCTACTTACACTAGCATAGGTCTTCAAGACCAATCAACTCTTCATACCCCTACTATATATTTATCTTCTAAGGCACCATCTAGGCTTGAACATACATTAAAAACATGCCACCTACTGATGGAAATATTAAATATTATCCACTTTATTTTCAATTATCTCCACACATCAAAACTTATACATTATCATCCCTAACATACACCTTAGGGTTTGTAGACATCAAACCCTCAAGTCACTACCTTTCACCTTTTGAGCTAGTTCTTCAAAATTGAGAGTAAATTAATCAACATAAAAACACCTACATGATATTAAATAAATTTATACCATTTATAAACAATTATTACAGTCTAATTGAGTATATAATAATAAAAAAACAACTCACCTTGACACACAAGTCTACCAATAATAACATCCTTTACACACAGTCACCTTTCATGAAGATTTTCTTGCATAATCACATGTTTCAATCCTTCTTGAATGCATTGAGTAGGGAAAAAATGAGTTATAAACCTCATAAAACAATTATATAAATAATTATAAATCCTTAGATAGGTTTTAATCCCATTCTACCATCTAAAGTTCACTAAGAAAAAAACTAGTCAACTGTAGTCAACTTTGATTCACATTTATTGCACTTATACGAACACCTGAATCAAACCACTACTTGGAGGGTATTATAAATTGAGTCATTTTAAAATTTTATTCTTATCTCATATTTATTTAACTTCATCAATTTCATCTATAATACAATTTTTGAAAATTGGTTTCCATTGATAAATTTGAATTTTCTAATTCCAACGATCATATTTTTAAACAAAATTTGGTGTAGTATGGAAAACAAAGAAATATGCTTGGAATGCCAAATTTAAACCACTATAAATTTTTATAGGATTCATGTCAAGACTCTAAATTTTAAACATATTAACTAGGCACAAACCTAAACAAATCCATGTGACCATTTTCTTATGACACCTTTACACATGCGAATGATGATATCATCAATCTGTCTACTCATCTTGATTTGAAAAGAGAACAAGGATGAACTAGGAAACCAAAAAAGCACTCCAAAGTCTTCATATCACCTCCATAGGTACACAAAACATTATTTACCTCTCATATCATCATTCATTCCCTCTAAGACCTGTACTACTGTCATAGACTCACAAAACATCCTTTTGACTTCTTTGTCTATGCAAACAAGACATCAATACTCCATGACCTCATGTGACATTCATAATTATTACATTGGATCTTGTAAACTAAAATTACAATCATGAAAATATGATAATACCTTTTATTCTTCATGAATATTTAGATATACCTCAGTTAGGTCTCATACTCTAGGATTTTAATCAAATCATTGCCTATCTTTCTTCTTTCATGTTAGTTGATCAAGAGACCAACTTTAATAAGATCTATCATTTAACTTAGGTTTGATCTTGGATTTGGATTAAAAATAGTCCTTATTCTTCAAATTTTCAAATACTAATATGCAAACTATTATACAAACATCAACCATAATCTTCACAACCTTATCCATCACTCTGAACATGATGTATATTATTTTCAACATACCTCAAGCTACTTAGGATCACTTGTAGGCTGTCAAGCCTCCTCCAAAGGTCTATATATGATATTTTTTTTTATAATTATCTAATGAGATGGGTGGATATGAATTAGTGGAAAATAATTAATATTTAATTCTAAAACCATTCCATCATACATCAACTTGATCTAGCAACATAAACATGAAACCACATTCATCCAAAGCATGCACAAGACCATAAATCACATGAACACATCATCTATGTGGGAAAAACTCATGGGGAATAAAACCTAATAAACCATAAAATATGTACTATATTCCTATAAATACAATATTTAACATTTATACTAGCACCAACTGATCAAGGAGTACCCACCCCTTAATTTAGTCAAGCACTAACTTGGCCTTTAGCTAGCTCCAACTAGTAAGGAGGATACAACCCCCTAAGCCAAAAATAAATAACTCAAATATAAATTATTTAATATCCACTTATAATATAATTTATTATACACCTGATTATGTAATTATCTTTATTTTACTCTTCACACCTCAATCTCTCTCAAACAACCTCTAGGGCTTACTCACTCAACTAGCCTCTTCTAGGTTTATTAGGTCTAATGACATGTTTGTCTTCCTTCACCAAATTGATAACATAATAATGAGTGAAAATATCACATATTTTTTATTCCTAAATTTCCTTTAATTTCTATTTTAAATGTTCTCTTCTTCACTTAGCTCCTCACACACACAACTAGCATAAATAGGCCAATTAAGCCTTATACTTATACCACTCCTCTTGGTCTAACCCATCTTGGTCAGATAATATGCTTACAATTATTTTTATTCATTTGAAATATGTCCTCATAAATTTTTAATTTTATAACCATACACTCCTTAGGTCATCCATTTCCCTTAAGACCTGAAACATCAATTAGGCTTAATAGAGAACTAAAGGAATTAGGCCTTCAAGCCAACATGTTACACCTTGTACCTTTTGATCTATCTTAAACCTTAACCAATGAATTAAAAACATCAAACATACCTCAAATATACCCTTTATAACTTCCAAATATGTACATTCCACCTATAAATCAACCTCACACCTTGAACCAAGCCATTCTAACATGTTTGCCAATAGGCCTAGAAACACAGAAAACATAGTCTTCTATAACTAAAGCATATTGTTGATTTTATCATATAAAACAGTAAAAAAATTAATTTAATAGATAAAACATTACATCTGATACACCTCCATGTGACTTATATACTCCAACATAATCCAATAGACCTCAAACTACCTTTCTCAAGATGACCATTCAGACTAGTCATATGTAATCAAAATATAGTCAAACCATTTTGACTCCATATTTGATCAGGGAAATAACATGACATAAAATACCTTATAATAATTATTTTTTAATTATATAAAAACATAAAACTCATTTGATTCTCCAACACTACTCAAACAACATCAAACTTACTCCAAAGGACCACTCAGACTACCTATAGCTTCTAACAGTATAGTCATATATATGTTCTCATCTAGCATATGAAATAACACTTTAATAAAATATAATCCACATTAATATCTTATATTTTATCTCTATATCACTCTTACATATATATTTCTCTTTTTATAACATCTTTCATTGGTCTAATAGACCAATTCCTTAGGTCACTATCTCATAGTATTCACTACTTAGATAAGCCAATTTGAAATCAATACTTCACATATATTTTAGAAACATTAAAACTTTATAATAAATTTAAAATAGGTAATAAGACTTTAAAAAATACCCAAATCATTTTATTCAACCCTAATAACCTAGAATACTTCCCTAAACACATATTCACTTGACTATCTTTTTCTCACTATTATCACAGTTTATAGATTTAGCAATAGGATAAAGTGAATGATAAAAAATGATTGACATAGATGTATAATCATTCCAAAATTAATTAATTTTATTTTATAACAATTCTTTAAATTTAACCTCCATTCACTTTCAAGTGTTGACTCAGTCAACCCTTTTTGTAGCATCAATTTATCTAGAAATAAGCTTCTTTTTGTACCTTCTACTCACTAACCTAACACACCAATTCCACTTTTAGGTGCCTATAGGAGTCCTATAAACCTTTAAATAGTCAATTTTTTTCAAATAATCCATTATAGGCCATATCCAATAAGCTTTCTCCAATTGGGTCACTATAAGGGTTTCTAGGAGGGTTTTGACCAATTTACATTCTTAACAATGTTCATAAAGATATATACATAAAACCACTAAAAAATACTTGTAAATCATTTTTAGGTCCATTTTACACCTCTCACAAAAGTATCAAGTCACCATGAAAACTTTACACATGTCAATGAGAAACTAAAATTTCTTCTCGAGTTAGGAATACTTCATTCTACATGCACAAGTGTCCTTCCAATGTTGTTTCTTACTTTGTCTTCTTCCTTAGGACCTAAAACTTGGTAAAAAAAATTTAACCAACCTATCATACCTCATTAAATTCATAAACAATATTTTTTTGTCTTGGAATATCACCTTGACCTTCCATTTGGACCTCACTAGGTCATTATGCACACTAGATCTAGGACTACAAGTCAAACTTGGATATAAAAATCACTAAGGTCCCTATTTTACTAATATAAAATAATAATTAACATGTCATATTAACTCATCCATGCTATAAAGATAACCTCTATGTTCTCCCTAGACTTAACAAGCTCAACATACTAGGCTACCAAGCCTATCAGAAGGTTACCACGCTTATGCCAACACACTATTCACATACTTGTCTTCTCTTCCTTGGCCTTAAACAACATCAATAATGCTAGATACAACATAACAAGACTTAAATAATTCTTACCTTATCTCATATGCATCTAAACCTACCTTGCACAACTTCAGGCTCAAACTCATCATCATCATGGCATCACCACATTGTCATTACCTTTGACATCAATGTACACATGACATCATCCTTTGACATCAATGACAACATACTTGACAATAGATGACCAATGTAATATTTAATGAAAAAAGAGTGAAAATTTGAATCATCATCAACTATCTCATTCTCTACATAATTTATAAGAAGTTTAGATGGCACTAAAACATGATATGTACCAATTATGCCATTCAAAGTATTTTGCGCCTTAATATGAGGATGATAACAAAATGATGGAGGATTTGCATTATAATAATAATGTATTTATGATCTATATATTATTTCTTAAAATGTATGCTTAGGAAAAGGATCATTGAATATCTTCATTGTTATACTCTTACTTGGTTGTGGTTGTGTAATTTTATTAGGCACACCACATCAATGATGTTCTCATCTATCAAAACCTGAATCTTATGTAAAAAATTGATGCATATGTTGGTGTAATACCCTAGTGATTTATTATAGTCACAAAGATCATTCTGATCAAATCCTTCTAGAAGTGGCTTAGTCATATCAATCTCTTTAATGGGAGGGAGTGATATAATGTTATATTCTAATAACTTTTATAGTACCTTGAAGGGAACTTTCAGTAAGCTGGTAAACTATTTCCTTGAAGGAGGTGACAATAAAATACATGAATTAGTTGTGAAAATTCATTCATTATTTTATTTTAATCACTCTTACTCTTAGTTGGTCTCACATTACATGGTGTCTTACTTGGATTCTTAGCATGAGAAGTAGAAGTAGTATTAATTACATACTAAATCTTGTTCATTTATAATAATTTGACCTCTCTTTCCTTTATTGTATGGTAAAATTCTATGAATGATAAAAACTTATTAAACATAATATATTAATGTAAATGTGGAAGAAAATTTTTCTTGAAAATATCTTGTGATTATTTATCTACCATAGGATTTGTTATCTTGGATAGAATTATCTTATACCTTAAGACATATTTTTTGTTAGGCTCATTGGATTATTGTTTGAATTGATAATTCTTAGTATATGAAATATTTTCACTAATATTGATTGAGAAATATGCAAGGAACAAATATTATAAAGGATTGAATGTATGAACTAACTAATTTGAAAAATCATAAAACCATCTTAGTTCATATTATTTTAATCTTCTTGGAAATAACTTGGTCAAAAACCTATAATTAGATGCATTGTCCAAACATGTGTTAAATTCTCTCAAATGTTTCTTGGGGTCACCTTTTCCATCATACAATTTAAGATTAGGAGCCACAAAACTATTTGGTAAAGGATGTGATATAATATGTTGAGCCAAAGAAATATGTAATGAATTTTATGAATGAAGTTCCTAATTTGGTTTCAAATCACCTTGTTCCAAATGCAACATCTTAGTTCATATGGCTTGAACCTCTTGCATAAGATATTATACATTAGTATTATAATGTGTGTTAACCAAAGGTGGTATTACTAATGATTGAGTAAGAATGGGCACATTGATTTGTGAAAACCCCTAAGTTGCCTCCATAATATATGGAAGTATAAATGATGTATAAAATATATTAGAGAAAGGTAAGGAACCCATAATAGTTAAATTTTCCTTAGATTTATTAGTTATGTTTGCATTTTTTATTCACAAAATATTTTTCAAGATTGTATGGTGATCCTAAAATTGATCACGAACTACTTCAAAAATGTTCTTAATAATTTTCACTTTATTTATCAATGGTTTTTCACCATCTAAGTGGTGTTTAACTATTTTTGGATCAGTTATGGGGAATATCCTAATCAAACTAGAATAATCTATTCTAAAATTGGGTTAATAAAATGAATTTAGATTTATAATATTTTGATAAACATGTTGAATTTGAGAATATGCTAAATATATAAAAGTATAATACCAAGTGATATTTTTAAATTTATATTTGACATGTACAAGTGTAAAATAAGATATATTTATATCCTACTTTGATTCATTAGATTTTGTAAATTAGTTATTTATCAACATAGACACTACCATCAAAATTTAGACATTATCATCATACTTCTACCCCAATTTTGATGTTTTTATCTATCTTAAGTTATATATTATTTTTTGTAAAAAACTACACCTATTAGGTTTCAATATTGCCTTGTATATTATCAATATGGATCATGGGTATAGGTTCTTAGAATTAGTCTTTTTCTAAAAATCCTAGGTCCTTTAACTTGACATCTCACCTTGAAAAATAGGGATTAATGGGTTCAAGTGAAGTCAAGATAACCTTAGATACACCTATTTTCACTTGGATTTTTACCCATTGAATATATGTCTCATCTCTCCTCATCCAAGTGGCACAATGGAAACATCTCACTTTTTGTGGATAATCAATTGGTGAGATGAATCTTTAGAAGGGTTAGTTACCTTGATGTACTCTTTGAAACACTCTCTCACATATCAAATTTGCATGAAAAAGGTTAAGAAGAAAAAATTATAAAGATAAAATGTGATTCATAAATATTAATTTCCTCCTATTGACTAAACTTATACTACTTAGAGGAAATCAAAGCTTCTTTCACACATAACTCACAACTCAAGATAGATTGTTACATCAATTTTTCATATGATAGGTTCAAGAGGTATATTAATATTTAGGAGGGATAATTAATGATAATTTGGAGAATAAAATAATATAACACTTCTAAAACTCTCATAAACTAATAAATAACACTAACAAAGACCTGCAACAATTATTCTTCTGCATACTTGGTGGAAAATCAAAGATAAGATACTAGAAAATACCATCTTTTAGTAGACACGATCAACAAGATTTGGAACCAAAATCAATTATGCATCATGTAAGTAGGAAAATTAAATTTTTTATTAATTAAATATTCAGTCATATACAAAATTGGCCATGGTTTCACCATTAACCAATGGAGGCTCCCAAAAGAGCCCAAAAATTCACTACTTATAACATTTTGGAGAGGGGCAAGACAAGGGAAGTCAAAAGGTCACTTGGAAAAATATAAATCTGATAAAATGGGTTACATATGCATTATAAAGAGGTTTGAAATGTAATATGCAAGGTCAGGAAGTACAATTGTCCATACAAGGCCTAAAACTCTTGGAAAGTGGCATGAAATTCCTTGTGTTATCTAAGAAAATTGCCTTCATCATTAACACTTGTTTTAAGGTCCAAAAACTGAATAGGGATAGGTATGATGATTTAAATTAGAGGGAATACTTTTAGACATTATTCTATATACATTGGTTGTAATCATACTCATCTAAAATCTCTTGAAAGTGAGCCATCACTGCTTTTATTCTTAAAAACTCCTCTTTCCCACACATTGCACACTTGGCCTCAAATTTGGATTTATTTTTCCATTGAAATAAATAAAAGGTATTTTATGACATGTTTCAATACCTTCCATTTCCATATAGGCATCATACACACCTTAAAAAGACTCTCACTTGGAGTTTTCACACTTTTCACTATCTTACTCATTATGCCAGTTTTGACTGGTTGAGATGAGAGCTCTAGTAGGCACACTTAAGAATTTTTTAAAGGAATTAAATGAAAATATTTAGTTATAAAAATTCCATATCTTCCTCCCAAAGTTTATTTCATTCCTTGAAAGTCCTTAGACTTGCAAAATTCACAAAATATTAAAGAAAGTCATTATGTACTATGTCTTTATAGGTAGGGTAGCACAAAAATTGATGAGGAGGATCCTTTAAAAGTTGTATAAAACATAAAATAATTTTCATGGTCATTTAATCCCAAATGGATAGCTATTCATTCTTTTTTCTCCATCAATTCTCTTCTAAGGGTTTAATAGGGTTTTAGGTCCATTTTGTCCTTAAGAATTGTTCATAAAGCTTTGACATTGGAAATTTAAAAAAAATTAAACAAACATGATTTAAATTACCCATAATAACCTCTCCAAAATTATTTATACTCCATGCACATCCTAAGAGAATATATGAGCATTCAAAACTATCTTATCGAGCTTGTTTCATGTTTCTTTTAAGATTAATGTGTCTTAAAGTCTAAAACTGACTTTTCCATGGTTTTCATTACATACTATTGGATCAAAAATGTATAAATTCATCCCATGAACATGTTCCAACTAGATATAAGACTCGCCAAAATCTAAAAGTAGAGTTTGACCTCCAATTGGCTCTAGGCCTCCTCAAGGCCTTACAGGCTTAGCATGCATCCTGCTAGTTTTGGTTATTTGGACTGATCTCTCATCATTTTTCAAGTGTCTCATTATTTTTCATACCTAATTAAAGTTTTCATAGTCATCACACAACTTCTCAAGCACTCCTCAATCGTTCTTCTCATCAACCAGGCCTAATTTTAGCTTGCTTGATTGAGTTATATACACAAGTTTTTTTTACCATTTTCAGAGGTCTAAGATTTAATTAGTGTTTTATAGAACCTATTCACCTTAAATTAACCTCAAAATATGTTCCTTTAGGTTCCAAAATATTTCTATCAAGTTTCTCACCCTTTTTGGCTTCATTTGCTTGCTATTTTAAAACCTCGATTTTACTGACTGGCCAACCTCTAAGATAAAAAATAAGATATATCACTATAATTCAAGGAAAATTTAAGGTTTATGAATTTTTATTAGGTCCTAATTAAATTTTTTACCGAAGGTATAAGTCAGACTTCTGCATTTATGCACCTAACCAACTCAATTTGCCCAAAAAAGGACTATTTTTTGCATTTTTAACTTCCACCTAAGAATAATCTCTCAAGATATAAAACCAATGGGATTAGGTTAATTAAAAAAAAAATTCACATTAAATTACTTCTCAATAATTGTTTAATTCATGAAAAACCACCATTCTCCCTTAGATTTCTCATTCTTACCCATTGAGCAACATGGGTCTCCTGGTGCAGTTGTATGGACTGCTACCTTTGCGCTAGTTAACTTAAAGGGAGTCCTAGAGTATGTGAAAAAAATTATTTAATTTATGATGAACCATTTTCCAGTTTTTTTCAAACCTTCTTCCTATTCCTAAGCATATCCATCTATTTATCTTCATCAGGACTAAACACTCAGCTATAGGTGCATATAGGGTCTTAAGAGGTCTATGTAAGCTTATTTTACAAATCCAAAATCTTATGGAGGTCATCATGGTCTTAAATAAGGTTTTAATATGTTAATTTAATCATTTAAATTTCATTTTTACCATTTATATTCACTTTGAACTCACCAAACTGAGTTCTCCCTCTTGACTATGATACCCTGCTTCCTTGATTCTTATAGGTGTGCATTTACTTAATTGGACTTTGGATATGATGTGTGAATACATTCCTTGAATTTTGAGGTAAAAAATCATATAATAATACATTTATTCACCTTGGATGGGATAAAACACCACCAAGACACCCTGTTTAGGTCACTGTCTCAATACTCGACTGTAGGTGCACATTTCCTTAAGAAGGGACACATGTAGGTGTCCGTGAAGCTTAAAACACTATACACCAATATCATAATAATGATATTCATGATTATTTTCACATCATTAAATAAATATTACCATTATAGTCATGAGATTATTCTTTGTCTAATCTTGGAATATCAATGGCCATTTAAACCTCTAATCCTGTAGATGTTAATGCAGGTTTTTAGTGCTTTTAAAGGCATCTTTGAGGTCTTCAAATTTTATCTTCCACTAAATTTATGAAATCCATATTTGGCATAATTATTACCCATTATATAGGCTAAAATATTTACCTATCTATATTATTCATAACTCTTTTTTACCTTGCTATAATATATTCACAAAATGCCCTTGGACCTCTGTTTTCACTTTTTGGGAAAAGTCTCCCTGAACTCAGTCCCTACTTCTTGCAAGATGGTTTACCTTTAAATTTTTCCATTAGACACATAAAATAGGTAAAAAATTATAAAATTACATGATATAAACCAAAAGAGGGCTTTTCCATGTCTCTAATTCCCCATACAAGGATCTCTAAAGTTCTATGGTACCACCTGTAGGTGGTCATTCTTACACATAGTAAAGTAGACTTGGGAAACATATAAGATACTTATGTTTATTAAAAATTTATATGCCCTCAATAAGTATTAAAATTTACCTTTATTCACTTTAAGATATTTACAAAACTATCAAACTCTCCATCTCAACATGATGTCATCAATGAGATTCCTATAGGTGTGTATAAGCTATATGCAAGTAGTGAACATGTAATGGAGCAATATGTATGGATGAATGGTCCCATGAAAAATAAAAAATCATATTAAATCCTTAAAATTCATTATTTTCATTAAGTATATCTTAATACAATCTCCATGACATCTATTTCAAAATGAAAACCTTTAGCAAACATCTAAAACAGAGCATACAGGTATAGCTAGTGACTGGTTGGTGTGATGAATGAGTTTGTAACCAACATTTCACTTTTACATAAACATCCAAATGAAATTTATTAAAATTTTTATTAATTTTATGACTAATACGCCTTCATTATATTTTCATGAACAAGTTAGATAATCTCTAAACATGTGACTGCAAGTGGGATTGAGTGAATAGTTGACTATGAGGAATAATAAGTCTAAAAGTTGCTCAAAGCATAGTGAGATGAAAATAAACATGGAAAGAGGTGATAATATGTCCTTGATACCTATTTAACACAATATTATATTCACATGAGACCTATGTAGAAGACCAACATTCTACAACAAGGAAAAACCTGACTAAAACTTCACAATGGTGACACCTTTCTGCAACATGAGATAACTTGATCATAAAAACACTATGAAACATGAAAATAATCATGGATATAATATAATAAAATATAAAACATCCTCTATATTAAAAATCACCCACTATTTTATACATACCTATCCAAAATGGAGCAAAACCTATAATGTGTAGGAAATCATGAGTAGAAAAACATAGTCAGCTTGTTAGAGATGGTTCATAAATAATGGTTAACCAATACTTGAATTATCATTATGTAAATTTATCTCTCTAATTTTAATACCACATCTCAAAAGTTTTTGACCTAAAACCTCTTCAAATATCTATACCAAGCAAAAACCTATTGACCACTTTTATATGTCTAGAAAGGCAAGGAAGGATTAGAATGTTTTTAGCTCAAAAATGGAAATTATAGAGAATTTAAAGCATGGAAATTAACCTAAGGAATATGAATAGATGTTACATTAACTTCTCCCACATGTCACCTTCCCTCATGGATATTATAAGTTCCAAACTCCCCTTTTTCAATTGATTACTTGATCTTCAATTAGATAACCTAAAAGTTTTAGATGGGACTAACATTCTTGATAGATAATATAAATTTTTGGATGTTTTTTATTGAATTAAGACACTTTTACACCTTGAAAACCATGCCATTTTCATGTATGACCCCTAAAAGTCTTGTAAATGACTCAAAGTGACATATATATTAATATGACTAAGACCAAGGTTAATATAACATTAATTGACATCAAATTATGTATAACATACCCCATGAAAAATTATTATACCCCTAAAACATATAAAAACCCATGTTTTTACCTATAGGGGTCTAAATTTGACCGTGAAGTCAAATTTGTTTAACAAAATGGTGACTTATAGGGGTAGTACGCCTACTATACTAAAGACCAGTAGCCTTATCAATCCATAGGCCAAAGGAGTCAATTTATTCTTAAATACAACTAGAAAGGAAATTCATAAAACACACACAAAACAACCACAACACAGCAAGCAAACAAAAAATAAATTAAGACACCAACAAGGCTGACACATGTGCATAAGCACTTAAGGAAAAATAAGGAAAATAATAGCTATGTACAAGGGGAGAGGAGAACTTTAGTATCAATGTTTTAGATAGATCCCATTGATTGGGATATTAATATCCTCTCCATCCAACTTTGAGATTTGGAAAACATTAAATTGTTTGCATTGAGTGATGACATAAGGGCCACTCCACAAAGCATTAAGCTTTTTGTGTTTTCTAGGATTAACCATATCTTTATCCCACTTTAGAATAATTTCCCCCTCTTTTAATCTTGTTGACGTGGATTTTTGTCAAAGTATCTCTTTGTTTAATCTTGGTGAGCTCTCATAGTGTACATAAATTGATCCCTTTTTTCTTCAAGTTCCATCAACTCACACAACCTCACCTCCATGCTTTGATTTTCCATCAACTCCAACTAGGAAGTGAGATCCAAGGATAGAAACTCAAGTGAAATATGTATTATATCTTCTCTCCCATAAACATATATGGTGAGTTTCCAATATCTCTTTTGGGGGTGATTCTATTAGCCTAAAGAGCTACCTTTAATTTGGAATGCCAAGTTCTTTGGTGTTCCTCCACTGTCCTCTTGATAATCCTAATTATATTATTATTAGTTGACTCATCTAGTCCATTCCCTTGTGGATAATATTTGGAGGAAATACTAATATCAATACCATGTTTCAAATCCCACTCATTTATCTTCATTCCAAAGAAAGCCAATGCATTGTCTAAAATTATTGTTAAAGGATCATGAAATATTATCTCTATGCCTTCATATAAATATAAAACTAAAATTTAATTTTCTTCCTTGAGAGATACAACCTCCACCCATCTTGTAAATTAATCTATGGTAGTCAACAGCCACTTATGACCAGCACTAGAAGGTGGGATGATTAAGCCTATGAAATATAGACCCCATTTCATAAAAGGTTAGTATAATTGTATTGGATAAGGAGGTAGGGATGAAATATATTATTTAAAATCAAATAGGGCACATTTATGACATTTAATTACCAAATCATGAGTATCTTTAAATAAACTAGGCCATAAATATCCAACTATCATAATTCTAGCAGCTGTGGTTGTTGGATCAAAGTGACCACCAATTGGTCCATCATGAAACTCAAACAATGTCTTCTTAATCTGATATAATTTAACACATATCAATAGTACACCTAATAATTCTTTATTAAAAAAAACTCCATCAATAAGTACATAAGGAATACATTATAATCTGAATTGCCTTCTTTTGGCCCTATCTAGGCCTTGTAGACACTCACCAGTTTTGAAGAAAATGGATCATATATTGTGTTTAAATCCTCGTTGATGAAGATTTATATATCATAATATCTTCATGAAGGGATAAAATAAATTCTTTTTGTTCCTTCAAATCTCAAGCAAGGTGTTCACATAGTCCCTTCCCTTTCACTAACTTGGTTGTCTTGATTTCTACATCATACTCCATTACTTTTGTAATTCAACCAACCATTTTTTCATTCAAATATCTACTCAGAAGGAAGTATTTGACACTAATATGAGGTATATATATATATGAATTTTTTTTTTAGATAACATATTCCTAAACTTCTTTAGACTTATAAAAATTGAAAGTACTTGCTTCTCTACATAAGTGTATCCTACCTCATAGCCTTCCAATCCTTGAATAAAGAAGGTAATAGGTTGTTCCAAGTTTTCTTCATTTAATTGAGTGAGAATGGTAGATATTTTGTCTTTATTTCCAAAGGTATACAATTTGAATTATTTTGAGAAATCAGGACTTGCAAGAGTTGGAGCTTGAGAAATAGCTTGTTTGATCTCTTCAAAACTCTCCTTCCTTCTTGTAAAAGTAACACTTCATATTTCCTTAGAATAGAGGTTATAGGCTTGAATAAATTATAAAAATCAGGAATAAACCTCCTTATGAAATATATTTTTCCAAATAAACTTTTCAAACCTTTTTTGTGTTTGGGTAAAGTCAATGCCAAGATTGCACTTACCCTTTCAGGATCTATAGATAGATCTTTCTTTGAGACAATGTGTCTTAAGAGTTTTCCTTCAAGGAAAAAAACACACATTTATTTGGATTGAGAGAGATTAAAAACTCTCTACATCTCCAAAAAATATTCCTAAGATGAGTCAAATTATCCTTTACATCTTTAGAGTAAATTGTGATATCATCAAGATATACCAACACTATATCATTTATTAGGCCTTGAAAAGCCATATCCATTGCACATTGAAAATTTTCCCCAAAATTATAAAAACAAAAAGGAATTTTCATATAATCATATGTGCCCCATTTTTTATTAAAGGATGCATTGTATTGATCTCCTTCCTTTATTAAAATATGATTATACCCAGAATATCCATCAAGGAGTGAGAACCTTTCACTAGCTGCCACAACTTGCAAAATCTGCTCCATGGAAGAAAGAGGATAATGATCTTTCAAGGAAACTCTATTAAAATTTCTAAAGTCAACACATAACCTGATTTCCCCATTCTTCTTCCTTACCGGGACTATTTTTTCCAACTAGGATGAATGCTTAATAGCAAAAATTATCTTAGACTCAATCAAATTTGTAAACTCTTTTCTCAGGAGAGGCTCAATATTGGAATTGCTTAGCCTTTGCCTTTTCTTGATAGGCTTAGCATTCTCATCTAGATATATGATATGTTGATATAATTTTGGATCAAAGCCTTTTAAATCACTATATTCCCATGTAAAGACATCAAAAAATTCTTTGCATAATTCAATGTAAGTATGTCTTTCTTCTCTAATACATACCTTCCCAAGAGAAATCAACTTATATTTGAAGATTTTTACTCTCTCATAGTTTTCTTACTTAGTACACATGTTTACCTTTTCCTTATTTAACTGATGATCATCATTGAAGATACTCTCAAGTGTGGCTAATCCCTTAGGGAGCTTGTTTGTCTTCAATTGTATAATTTTCCCTTTATATTGTTGTTGTAGTTTGGATTGATTATTTGAGGAAAACTTAGCCTCCTCTTGTAGAAAAATATATATTTGTTGATCAATATCAAACACTTGAAAATTAGTAGCATTATCAAGTATACGGGGCCTTACAATCTCTTTGAGATGAGGTTGGTTCTTGTCCTCTCTTATCCCCTTTGGAACATCAAACTAAGCTCCAATTTTTTCCAACCTATTAGAATGTTTGATATCCTCTCTTACTATAGATTGAATTTTGAAGGATTTTAAATCTTCCACAAGATCCCAAACTATATGCTTATAATACTTAATCAAATATTTCTTAGTCATATTTTGATCTCTAACTTGATTCACAACCAACTCACTATCACCAAAAATTTGTAACTCCTTCACACCTCTCTTTCTAGCCCACTCAAAGCCATGAATGAGCGCCTCATATTCTGCCACATTATAAATGAAATTGAATTGAAATCTGAAAGTAGAGTAATAATTTTCTTTGGATGGAGAAACTAACATTGTTCCACCACCTGATCTAACCTTGATTCTTGATCCATCAAAGAATAGATGCCACAAAGCATCCATACTCTCATTTGGCTTCATCAAATTTGGCATGAAATATCCTTATTAATGAAGTTAATACACTCCAAGAATAGCTTCCTCTATGAATTTGTAAGGATCATGTTCATAATGTTCAACTCCCCATTCATTTAAATACAAATCAAAAACTCCTTCAAGAGAAGTTGGAGATTGATCCATGTGAAGTTCCTCTTAATCAAGAATAAAATAATTGACATTTGTAACCTTAGACATTTAGGTCTCTATATGATTTTTATGAATAGGCTCAGATTCAATATTTACCTTGGTATCATACTTTGTCCTAAAAACCATATATGACCAATTGGCTACCAAGTATCCACCTATCTTGGCTTTAAAATCTCTTGACAAACAAAGATCAAATTATAGGGGTAAATATATAAAAACCACATCATGAGTGATGGAATAATTACGACAAACATGTAAAATAAAATTTAAATCTTTGAATACTCCCAACATCTTTGTTGGTGATCCATCGAATTTTAGAACTCCTTTAGCCATTGGTTCATACTTGAGGCCTAGTTTATCTACTATTGGCTTGGGCATAATTGCAGTACTAGTGATCCAAGAGGATCCATGTACCATTCCAAAAATGGCATATTCAGAATCTATTTTAATTGATGGAAAAATGTAGAGTTCATTAAGATTTTTTTGGTGAAATTTAAATAGATTGATTTTGAGTCTGTATGCACAAGATATCGTATGCTAAAGTTTTTGGCTGACGGGTAAAAAATTGGTGACATAGGTTGATGTGGCATAATTCTAACCCACCAAGTGGACCAATGATGTTACTATATATGGTAGTTAGTTGGAGTGAAAATTGGGTTTGGTTTTTGTCCTTGTCTTTGATAAAATATAGTGTTTGGTCAAATGGGCCCCATTATTTGCTTGTTAGGGGCCCTCAACAAGGTTTGGCACACTCTTTATTAGGAGGAGTGCCTTGGCATCCTTTACTTCACAACTCATTGTATTCATTAGTGTATATAAATCTATATTTGCTTTGTATTCCCATGCATATGGAACTAATATTCATGTATTATAAATAAAGATCAAACCAACCCAAGTTAGTTGTCAAGATCTAACCCATGTTCTAACTATCAACTCAGCACCAAATTTTCCAATGCTACCATCAAACCAACTACCATCCAACATTAGATGTCAATGCCAAGTTTATCAGATGCAATGCCAAGTTGGGTCGAGCCCAGCATAGTCCAAATCCCAACTGAGTTGAGTCACCTTGGCTAAACCAAGCTTGACGAGCCCAATATAACTCATGGATCAAGCCAACCAAGTGCCTAATCAAATAAAATGGATATCAATAGCTATGATAGAGGAGCTTTAGGCTTATAAAAGTTTAAAAACATTTCTACATCCCAAATGTGGGAATAAATATTTTATTCACTCACCAAAGAAAATGTTGATGGTTTGAACTCAGGACCTATCAACTAAAAACATAAAGGCCTAACCTTTAGACCCATGTGTCAAAACATATATATAAATCCCATGATATTGTATTTAAACATTGATTTTTTTTAGACTATATATTTTATTAAAAATGCGTAGAACTACTTGGAGAGTTAGAGCTTTGAGATGAGGGAACTGGCTTAAGATAATTAATTCCAAGAGAAGGAAGACACTATGGAAGATTTTGAAGAATTGTAATATGATAGTTGATCCATTTTAACGTGGAAATTAATATAATGGTCCTCACTTGGAGTGGACCTAGAGACGTAGGATTATAAACTAAACTCTGTTATCAAGTCTTGAATGGTGAATTGTTCCTATTTTTTGCTATTTAGATTATTGCTTTTATTTCAGTCCTTATATTTATAAGTTTGAGTTATTTTAAAATTATAAAAGATTAAAAAAATCCATGTAAATAATCATGTGTGTGTTTTCTATTTTTTGACACTTTTGTATTTTATTTATGGATCACATTTTGGTATCTGAGTGACTATGATTTAATACTTGGATTGCTAGTGTATGTTGACAAGGTCTAAATCTAGGCAGGGTAAAGGAGAATTGGTAGAGTATGATCTAGAGATTGGGTCAATATGTACTACTAAAATGTTAAGAGAAGAGTTTGAGTCTGAATGATATTTCTACCAAGCCTTTTTGGAAATGAAGGGCATGGTTGAGGAGCATAATCGAGAAATACAAAAGAAAATGGAGAGTGGTGAAGGTAGTAAATAATCTAGGAAACCTTTCTCCTCTTTGAATAACATTAAAGATAAGAAAGTCATTGAATCTCTTCCTTCATTAAATATAGATATCAAGTTTGAATTACCAACATTTAATGGTGAATTCAATGTAGACAAATTAGATAATTGGATCAAGCAAATTGAATTATATTATAGGGTTCAAAATATTACTAAAGATGAGGCCAAAATTCACTTGGATACTATTCATATAGGAGGCATAGCTCTCATCTGGTAGGAGAGTAAGTTGAAATAAAATGAGATTACAAAAGGTAACTCAATTTCTACTTAGAGTGAATTTGTTATTGAACTCAGAAATAAATTTTATCCTTTAGGCTATATGCAACAAGCCATAATGGATTAGCAAACTTCAGATAATTTAAAGGCCAAAGTGTTCAAGATTATACACAAGAATTTAGGAGAAAAGATTTACTTTTAAATCTTCCTCTTTATACACAAGAAACACTGCTTAAATAAATAGTTGAGTTACATAGTTATTTGAGACACATGATTTTTGTTCTCAATCCCAATAATTTAGATGCAGTTTGTGTTCAAGCTACTCATTTAGAGGCTAGAGGAAAACAAACAAAAGAATCTTCTCCTAAAGTTAAAAGTAATAAATCTGATGTTCAACAATCAAAAGGGAAAATTTTGAGGAAGAGTAAACAAAAATCCATTTTTACTATTTAAAAAGAAGGAAAACTAATTTATAATCATAGCAATAAAAATCATGATGAGTCTAAGTATTGGAAATTGCATCCTGAGTTAAGGCCTAAAATGTTTAAAAAGAGAGAAAAGAAAATTAATGTTATAGTTCAGGATCTAGGTTTAGATTCAAGGGATGAAACTAAGATTATATCTATGGGATTGAAAAATGATTCTTCTCTTTCATTTTCTAACAATAAGTCATCAGATGTTGCATCTTCTTCGAAACAAAATTTTATACATGTTGATAAGAAAAGAAATGAATTATTCCACATTAGAGTTGTTTCAAAACATATTAAAATTAGCACTCTACTTGATAGTGGATCTCAAGAAAATTTTATTTATGAGGAGGTTGTTAAATAGTTAGGCTTACAAACCAATCCTCATTTAAAGCCTTATCCACTAGGTTGGGTGTGTGACAATGCAAAACTGCAAGTAAAAAAAACTTGTAGATTAAGCTTTACAATCACATCCAAGTTTTTTGATGAGGTTGATTAGGATGTTTTGCCTTTGGACATATGTGGGATTGTGTTGGGAAGTCCTTATCTTTATGACATAAAAACAATCTTCCATAGGGAGGAAAATAATTACTTTCTTGTAAAGGATAGCATTGTGTATATAGTCAGAGCACATCACATTAAGACAAGTCTTTCTTTGGTTTCAGCAAGGTAAATGAAAAGGCTAGTTAATTCAAGAAATAATTTTTGTCTCATGTTGATTAAGTCTAAGGAAAAATAATATTCTAAGGCTTTGGAAAATTGTGATCCTAGGCATAAATTTAATTGGTTGAAATAATTTATAGTTATGATGATGTGTTTCAGTATCCCAAGGTGTTTCCCCCTAAAAGGGGAGTTCAACATGAAATTTAGTTATTACAAGATTATCCTCTCCCTAACATTAACATGTATGGGTTATCAATGGCTGAAAATGAAGAAATCAAAAAGTAGGTGATGGAACTTTTGGAAAGAGGTGTTATTCCTCTATATTCATCTCCTATTGGTTTGCTTATTATTTTGGTGCCAAATAAAGATGGCACATGGTGAATGTGTGTTGATTTTCATGAATTAAACAAAATTACTATTAAGAATAATTTACCCTCTTCCTCATATTGATGATTTATTAGATCAATTTAAAAATGCTATTTATTTCACCAAGTTAGAATTAATGAAGATGATGTTTGGAAAACCACTTTCAAAACAAAATAGGTATTATTCAAATTGTTTGTCATACGTTTTAGATTGTACAATGTACCAGCTACATTCATATGTTTGATAAATGATGTTTTTAGGTAGTTGCTTGATGATTTTGTTATAATCCACTATTGATCTTCATTAAATCTTGGGAAGATCACATGTTCCATATTAAGAAAGTCATGGATGCATTAAAAAAGGAAAAACATTATTTGAAAATGTCAAAATGTGATTTTGGCAAAACCTCTTTGATTTACCTAGGGTACATAGTAGGACATGGTAAAGTAAAAATTAAATCTATAAAGGTGGCAGTCATTGTTAACTTTCCAAGGCCCAATAATGTAACTGAGGTTAGAAGTTTTCTTAGTGCAGTACAATTTTGGAGAAAGTTTATTACTCATTTCTCATATATTGCATCACCTTTACATTCTTTGACTAGTGTGAAACATGCCTTTTAGTGGGGAGGAAAGCATCAAAAGGTCTTCAAAATTTTGAAAGAAAAGATAAGTATTGCTCCTATCTTGACACTTCCTAACTTAAAACAACCATTTTAGATCGAGATAGATGTAAGTGATTATGCTATGGGAGCCATTTTAATGCAAGGAAAGAATCATGTCTATTATCATTTTGAGACCTTCACAAGTGTGATAAGGAATTATCCAACTTATGATAAGGAATTATATGTATTGGTTTAAAGTGTTAAAAAATGGAAACATTACTTAATGGGAAAGGAAACAGTAATTCATACAGATCACTAGCCCTTGCAGTTCTCCAATCACAAACCAAGTTACAACAGTCTAGGCATTTTTATTGGATGGGTTTCTTGCAAAAATTTCATCTTGTGATCAAGTATAAAAAAGGTATACAAAATAAGGTTCCTGACATATTTTATAGGCCTCCTATGGTAGTTACATCTATTCATTTATATCATGGTTATTTGTATCATGAAATTTATAAAGAACAATATGTTGATGATCTTGATTTTAAGGATGTGTATGAAGACTTGATAAGTGGTATATATGTAGAAGGATTGGACTATCATGTCCATAATGGTATTTTTTATAATTTGGGTAAACTTTATATTCCTCAAAATGAGAGGGTACACATGATTATGGAAGCACATACTTCTCTTATTTCTAGTCATTTTGGAGTTGGTAAAATGGTTGCACATTTGAAAATGTATTGTTACTAGCCCCTTATACAGGAGCATGTTGCCAAATACATAAAGGGGTATGGTCTATGTGACACAAGCAAGCCTAGTAATAGGAAACTAAGACTTTACACTCCCTTACCTATTCCTACCCAACCACGGGAAAGTATTTCCATGTACTTGGTAGGGGGCTTGCCTATGTCACAGAGAAAACATGACTATTTGTATGTGGTAGTAGATAGATTTTTCAAGATGTGTGTTTTAAACCCTTGCACTAAACAAATATTTGGGGAAGGCACTACATAATTGTTCTTTAAACATATTTGGGTTCATTTTGTGTTGCCTAATTTTATTATTTCTAATCAAGATTCTTGGTTTATTAAGAATTTTTTATCAACTTTATGGCAATTAATGGACACTAAATTAAAAAAGAGCACTACATTTCATTCACAAACTGATAGACAAATAGAGGTTGTGAACTACACTATGGTACATTTTATTAGGGGTTATTGTAGTAAACATCCCAAGTTGTGGGATGAACATTTGTGTTACATACAACATGCTTATAATCATGCACTTCATTCTTATACTATGAAATCTCCATTTGATGTTTGTTATGGATACTTGCCTATATCTCCTTTAGATTTTTTTTATGGATAGGATTTATCTATAGTTGATCATAATGATGCTATTAAAGACAATAATTTCATTGAAAAGATATAGCTAATACACTAGACTATCAGTGATTAGTTGGAGAAAAGTCAAGCATAGTATAAAGTAAGACATGACAAACATTAGGTTGATCACTAGTTTGCTAAAGATGATATTATATGGCTTCATATTAGTAAGGAAAAATTAAAAAGTGAAGGTAAATCTGAAACCAATATGGTATGGTCGTTTTTAGATCACAAAAAAAAATTGTAAAATGCTTTTCAATTAGATTTACCATTTTACATGGAGATTTATTCGATTGTCAATGTTGAAAATCTGAAATTGTATGAGCCTACAATGATAATAGATCATGATGAAAGTGTATCCATTCATTCTATTGATGATTTTTCCCCTAAGTATCTAACAGAATTAAAAGAAGATATAATTCTTGACAAGAAGGTTAGAACCTAACGAATGAGAGATGTTCAGTATGTTCATGTTGATCTTAAAGGGATGCACCCAAACAAAGCCAAATGGATGGAATCCAGAAAGGTGAGGAAGAAATACCCTCACCTCATTACCAATTAAAAATCAACTTTTGGAGGTCCAAAAGCTCCTAATGGGGAGGTTGATCTAGGAGGATCCATGTACCATTCTAAAAATGAAGTCTTCAAAATCTAGTTTAATTGATGGCATAATGTAGAGATCATCGAGAAATTTTTGGCATAATTTGAATGGATTGATTTCGAGTCCATATGCACAAGATATCACACATTGAAGTTTTTGGATAATAGGTAAAAAATTAGTGATGCAAGTTGATGTGGTGTAATTATAGCTCACCAAATATACCAATGATGTTGTGACACATGGTAGTTAGTTAGAGTAAAAATTGGATTTGGTTTTCATCCTTCATCTTTGACAATGTATGGTGTTTAGTCAAATGGGCCCAACTATTTGCTTGTTGGGGGCCTTCAACAAGGGTCAACACACTCTTTTTGAGGAGGGGTGGCTTGGCCTCCTTTACTTTAAAACTCATTGTATTCATTGGTGTATATAAATCTCTATTTTATTTGTATTGCCATACATGTGGGACTAATATTCATGTATTGTGAATAGAGCTCAAGCCAACCCAAGTCATCAACCTGAGTCCATTGCTGATATCAAACCCATGTTCCAAGTGTCAACTCAGCACTAAAGTTTCCAATGCTACCATCAAACCAATTGTCATCCAACATTAGATACCAATGCTGAGTTTAGTAAATGTAGTACCGAGTTGGGTTGATCCTAACATAGTTTAAATCCCAACTAATTCAAGTCACCTTGACTAAACCAAGCTTGGCAAGCCCAACATAACTCGTGGATTGAGGTAATGAATTGCCTAAGCTAAAAAAAGGGCTATCAACAACTATGATAGAGGAACTTCAGGCTTATAAAAGTAAAAAAAAATGTTTCTACATCCCAAATGTGGGACTAAAGATTTTGTTCACTCACCAAGAAAAATGTTGATGGTTTGAACTCAATACCTGTCAACTAAAAATATAAAGGCTTAACCATTAGAACCATGGGTCAAAACACATATATAAAGCCCATGATATTGTATTTAAACATTGATTTTGTTTGGGTTATGTATTTTTTTTGAAGCCATAGAACTACTTGGAGAGTTAGAGCCTTGAGCCGAGGGAATTGGATTAGGATAATTAATTCTAAGAGAGGGTAGACACTATGGAATATTTTGAAGACTTGTAATATGATTATTGAGCCATTTTGATGCGGCAATTAATAGAGTGGTTCTCACTTGGAGTGGACCCAAAGATGTAGGCTTATAAGCTAAACTCTATTATCAAGTCTTGACTAGTTAATTGTTCTTATTTTATGCTATTCTGATTATTTATTTTATTTTAGTTCTTATATTTATAAGTTTGAGTTATTTTAAAATCAGAAAAGATTAAAAAAAAATCCTTGTAAATAATCATGTGTGTGTTTTTGGTTATTTTTACACTTGTACATTTAATTTATGGAACAACTATCCCTACTATTTATGATACAATTATGAATTAAAAAATCACCAATGATCAAATATAGATAAAAAGGAGGAATCTTATTAGTTTTCTTCACTTGTCCATCGATAGACTGAGTTCCATTCAACAAAAAAACATTTCCAATCCTAGTTGATCTAGCTTATTTACCTAGTCCAAGCAATTATTTTTGAAAGATATCCTTTCTCTTAGTATTACCAATGAATCCAATAATGAAATATTCATGTTTAATTTCTTCATTTGATCCAAAATATTGATATAAGGATTGTTTATCTTGAATTTCTCTTTAGAAGCACTAGTACCTTATGGTGTAGCATGTGAAGGTGGATGTGTAGGAGATGGCTTTGCATTATGAAACTTATAATTTTCCTACATATTAGGAGTTGAGTTATACCCACCTACTATTGGGGGTGATGGAAGATTCAAAACAATTCCTTGATGTATCCCTTGTGTCTCTTCTACAACCCTCTTCTTAGATCTAATGTTAGAGGACACACTAGCATTCACATTGTTTGAACTTCCTAAATGATTCATAAGAGTAGAATCAAATTATTCTTGTCCATTTTCCATTATATTTTTCATTGGCACCTCAAAAGTAGGAACTTTAGGTGCTTGACTACCTTGCATTGTCATGGCTTGACTAGGCATTTCATTGGCATATGTAACTTGGCATTGATTTTGGTCATAGGAATAATAACATGGTTATTATTGAACAAAGTTGTTTTGAGTGGGAATAAGAAATTTATAATATGATGGTTCATTGGGATTGAAACATTGGTATGGTCTAGCTTGAGTTATTTAACCTTGTCTTTGAGCATTACCCTGAAAAGGAGGCCTACTTACTTGTCCAAACTAATTGTAAGATTGATAAGGCCTTTAGTTTTGGTCTTGTTATCTTTTAAGACCAACCAATTCATTAGTAAAACTTTGAAGAAAAATTTTACTTCATGAATCTCATTGCTATGAGTAATGGCATACTTCTCTTGACTATTAGGTAAAGGAGCCAAGGTAGGTAATGTAATTTGACTAGGAGGCTACAAATCAGGGAATAATGGCATTGGTGGTCTAAGAGAAATCTTCCCTAATTAAACAAGACAATTCTTAGCATTAATAGGCATCTCATAGGCACCAAGTAGTGTATTCCCACCCATGGATTGGATCATCATGTCTATATCACTCTTCAATGATTTTAGGTAATACAAGAAGGCATAATTTGGAGTAGGTCTCACAAGGGCTGAGATCCTATCCCATGTCTTTTGAAATCTAGAGTTAAAATCTTGCATAAACTCTTGAGGATCCCTCTTGATAGTAGTCAATTGCTCAGCTAGTGATAAATAATCACTCTTCTCTTCAAACCTCTTAGACAATAGATTTCCTAGTTCATCCCATGAAGTAATGGAAGCATAAGGTAGAGTTCCATACCAATCTAAATTTTCCCTTTAAAAGATAATGAAAATAACCTAACGGCTAAATTATTTTGAGTGATATTATGGACGTTTCATAAAATTTCCATGTTTTTAATATGTTTAATGGGAGTAATAAGACCTACTCTGCTAAAATATGGAACACTCTTAAGGGTTGCTCCAAGAATTTTGTCATATTAGGCAAGGTTCAAAGGAGATGATCCAGTGAAGGATACAAAAGGAAAGTTTCTAGCCATATTGGAATTTAGGTTATGAGTATTAGGGATTGATCCAAGAAGAAGTTTGGACTTTTTTAAAACCAACTTTCTTGTATAAGGATGAGTATTCACAAATTTAAACCTTTTGATAGAATATGAAGGTAATTGCACAAACTTAAAAGGTATACCTTTAGTAGCAGACCTAGTGGTCACCTTTCACATGGAAACTAAGGATTGATAGCAAACAAAGAGTTGAAAACTTAATGGAGTCACCACATACTGAATGTAGATGTTCTTATGACTACAAATATGCTATGACCAGCACTAATCTTGGATAATCTTCTAGGACTTAGAGTCCCACTAGGCATGCCAAAAACTATTATCACTTTGATTTTCACCCCTTGAGGAGATGTCTCAGCTTTCCTCATCTCATTGTCATAATAGAAACATCTCACTTGTTATGGGTAATTAATTGGTGAGATGAATTGTTAGGTTGTGGAGCTAAAAGCTTCAACCTTTGCAAACTGAGGAACAGATGGTTGCTGAGTTCTACAGGAACCGGTGTCGGCAACATGACCGACGTCGGCAGAATCCAGTGCAGAAGGCCACCGGCGACGGCAGGAAGTCGGCCGACGTCGGCAGAACCAGACTAGCAGGGACCGACGTCGGTCGCCTGTGTGTTCCCGAAGTGTTCGTTTCACGGACAGTTAGTTAAGTGAACGATGAGTTTGCATGTCAAGACCAGCCAGAGTCTTGGGCTGCGAGGATAATTGTCTAAATTAAGAGTCTATGTTATTGTTTGAGTTAGGGATCTATTTATAGACCCATTGGCATGTATTGTTTAAGGCATGAGATAGAAAGGAAGAGTTCCTTCTAGTTGTAAGATCTATGAGTTGCAGGTTGTTGCAAGCTCATTGGTGATCTACATGTAAGTTTGGTCTTTGAATTGCAGGTTGCAGGTTCATGAGAGATCAGCTTGAAGTGCTATAGAGTGCTTGGTGTACTGGCAGGGTTATTACTGACTGGTTGGTGAGGTGAACACCAATTCTATGTGTGAGTTGGTTGTTGGGACCGTTTTTGTGTAGGAGAGTGTGTGTGAGAAGAATTACTGTACACTTGAGGTGTGGCGAATCTCTGTAAGGTGAAAGAGTGTGGCGGCTCTTTGATGTATTCTTTTCTGTATATTGTTAATACAAGATAGTGTATTGTCTCTCATATTCTGTGCTATTGGTGAATTCTAGTTACTTGTGTTTTTGGTTATTTCCGCATATTCAATTGCTTATATTTGGTAATCATACTGTGCTCTTTCTGAGGAGCAAGATCCTAACGAGTGGTATCAGAGCATGTTTGTTGTTCTAGATTCCTGACAAGTGGTATCAGAGCAAGGTTGTTAGCTCATAGCTTGATACCACTAACAAGTGGTATCAGAGCTTTTGGTTGGGATACTAACAGATTGGTGTAGATCTGGGTAGTGTGTTTTGATTACAGGTTACTCACAGGGTTTCTATTTGAGTGGGAGTTGAGCAATGACAGAAAGCAGTCAACTACGAATGGAAAAGTTTAATGGCAAGAACTACCAATTATGGAGGATGCAGATTGAAGACTATCTGTATCAGAAAGATTTGTACTTACCGTTGGGTGGGGTTGCTAGCAAACCCTTGGATATGAAAGATGAAGAATGGGAGGTTCTTGATCGGAAGGCTCTGGGATCTGTTAGATTGAGTCTTGATTCATCTGTGATTTCCAGCTTATCACAGTGTAAGACAACGGTGGAGTTGATGAAATCTTTGGCAAATTTATATGAAAAACCCTCGGCTTCAAACAAGGTATTTCTTATGAAGCGTTTATTTAATTTGCAAATGTTGGAAGGTGGATCTATTCATAGCCATCTTAGTGATTTCCATGGTTTGGTAAACCAGTTAAGTTCAGTGAATATTGTATTTGATGATGAACTTAGATCTCTCTTAATCTTGTGTTCATTACCTGAAAGTTGGGAAGGTTTGGTAATGGCAGTTTCTAATACTGTGTCTCCTTCAAAAGTCTTAAAAGTGGATGATGTTGTGAGTGTAATCTTGAATGAAGAGATACGCAGGAAAAGCACAGGTGAATTATCTGGAAATGCTTTGAGTGTTGAAGGAAGAGGAAGGCCAAGAGAGAGGACAGAGCGTGGGAGATCAAGGTCGAAGACAGGCAAAAGATCCAAGTCCAGGTATGGCAGAATAACCTGCTGGAAATGTGGAAAGCAAGGGCACTTAAAGAGAGATTGCAGATCGGGTGAAGATCATCATGAAGAACATGGAGAAGAAGCAGATGTTGCGGGTTACGTTGCACAGGATGCTCTGGTATGTTCTTTGGATAAAGTAGAATCTTGGGTATTAGATTCTAGTGCCTCTTTTCATGCATCTCCACATAGAGAATTTTTTCATGAGTATGTCCAGGGAGACTTTGGAGAAATTTGTGTAGGGGATGGTAAGTCTTGTCAGATTGTTGGCAAAGGCAAAGTGAAGCTGAAATTGCAAACAGGTGACACATGGGTGTTAAAGGAGGTCATGCATGTCCCAGTTCTGAAGCGGAATCTGATTTCGATTAGAAGTTTGGGTGAAGAGGGTTGCACAGTAACTCTCACAGCGGACTCTTGGAAGGTTACCAAGGGTACACTTGTTATAGCTAGAGGTAAGAAAGTAGGTACGCTTTATCTATCTACTTGTTTTACTGATTCTCTTTCTGGGTTATCTACTTCAGCTGTAGATTCAGAGATGTGGCTTGATAGGCTTGGTCACATAGATAAGAAGGAGATGCTGGTTCTTGAGTCAAAGAATATGCTTTCGGATTTGGAAGGCATGGATCGTGGTTTCTGTATGCAGAAGAAGAAGGTAAGGTTTCTTGAGGAATCCGATGTTAGTGACAAGAACGGGAAAGCCTTGGTTTTCAAGGAGAAAGTGACGGACAGAGTTCAGCATAAGGTGCAGAGGAATTCTGAGCAGAGCAAGGGTGATTTGGACAAGGTTTTGATCCAAAAAGAGCTCGCGGGAAAAAGTCAGGTCTCACAAGAAAAACACAGAGACCGACGTCGGCAGGAAAACCGGCGTCAGTGTCCAGACAGGGACCGACGTCGGCTATGTGCAGCCTGACGTCGGTGACTCAGGGCAGATAGAGACCGGCATTGGCCAGGGGAAATCGACGTCGGCAGGGAGGCAGTCGCAGGGAACCGACATCGGTCGGCTGTAGACTGAGATGTGACCGGCATCGGTTACTGAGACAAATTTTGGGTGGACAGCTAGTTGTCATGGAGTCTCAAGTGCCCATATGGAGAACTGAAGGTGTAAGTAAGTTCTTAAATTCATCATTTCCCTTCTTTACACTACTTGTTGCTCACTTATGGCATAGGACCAGGAAGTTATTGAAGAAGCAGAATAAGTAGATCCAGGAAACAGTGGGAGCTTGGCATGGATGAGGATGTGATTCCTTGGAGGAGAACCAAACAAGTGTTTTGGGTAGTGTTGCTAGCTGGAAGTAAGCACTGAGAGACGAATGGATGTTGAGGATGAAGAAGAGCGGAAATGGATACGTGAGATGGAAGATTAGGGTATATGATCTTGTATTAGCTGCAGGGTAATGGAGGTTTGATCATTGTGTTTCTCTTTACCAGGTTGGATAGTATTAGCTACACTATTCTATTTTCTGTATGATGTGCTTGTTGCAGGGTTACATATATAGGTATTGCTGAACTAAAGGTAAAGCTAGTTCAGGTGTATGTCATGGAGAATCTGGGAGCAGCAAGATTCTTTGGCATGAGTGTGATCTAGAGACATGGAGGTCTTGTTGACTTTGTTTCAGGATGATTGTGTGAAACCGGTTAGCACGCTGATGGTAAGACAGTTCATAGAACAGGTGTCTTAATTCACATAATGAGGTTGAGTGCATGGTATGTACTAAACCTGAGTTTTCCCAAGCAGTGGGAGTTGTCACAAGTTTGGAGTCAATCCGAGAGAGTAATACTGAAGGGCAGTTCAGTGGGACCAGCAGCAGGTGCACATGCTATGCAGGGTCAAGTTCTTTTTCTACATGGTTGTAGATGCGGATGTGGCAGGTAATTTGGATGACAGATTTTGCATCACGGATTTTGTGGTGGTTGGTCTTCAAGAGTGATCTTGAGGAGGGATACAAAGCCAAGGAAACAAACTAGACGGTGTACAGGTACAGGTACAGGTACAGGTTGCAGCGGTTTATCTCCAAGTGGGAGATTGTTAGGTTGTGGAGCTAAAAGCTTCAACCTTTGCAAACTGAGGAACAGATGGTTGCTGAGTTCTACAAGAACTGGCGTCGGCAGCATGACCGACGTCGGCAGAATCCAGTGCAGAAGGCCACCGGCGACGGCAGGAAGTCAGCTGACGTCGGCAGAACCAGACTAGCAGGGACCGACGTCGGTCACCTGTGTGTTCCCGAAGTGTTCGTTTCACGGATAGTTAGTTAAGTGAACGATGAGTTTGCATGTCAAGACCAGCCAGAGTCTTGGGCTACGAGGATAATTGTCTAAATTAAGAGTCTATGTTATTGTTTGAGTTAGGGATCTATTTATAGACCCATTGGCATGTATTGTTTAAGGCATGAGATAGAAAGGAAGAGTTCCTTCTAGTTGTAAGATCTATGAGTTACAGGTTGTTGCAAGCTCATTGGTGATCTACATGTAAGTTTGGTCTTTGAATTGCAGGTTGCAGGTTCATGAGAGATCAGCTTGAAGTGCTATAGAGTGCTTGGTGTACCGGCAGGGTTATTACTGACTGGTTGGTGAGGTGAACACCAATTCTGTGTGTGAGTTGGTTGTTGGGACCATTTTTGTGTAGGAGAGTGTGTGTGAGAAGAATTACTGTACACTTGAGGTGTGGCGAATCTCTGTAAGGTGAAAGAGTGTGGCGGCTCTTTGATGTATTCTTTTCTGTATATTGTTAATACGAGATAGTGTATTGTCTCTCATATTCTGTGCTATTGGTGAATTCTAGTTACTTGTGTTTCTGTTTATTTCCACATATTCAATTGCTTATATTTGGTAATCATACTGTGCTCTTTCTGAGGAGCAAGATCCTAACGAGTGGTATCAGAGCATGTTTGTTGTTCTAGATTCCTGACATGAATCTCTAGAAGGGCTAGTCCCCTTGATGCACTCTTTGAAGCACTCTCTCACTAATCAAATTTACATGAAAAGTGTTAAGAAGACAAAATTATAAATATAAAAGGTGATGCACCAATATTTAATTTCCTTTTATTGATTAAAATTATACTACTTAGAACAAATCAAAGATTCTTTCACACATAACTCATAACTCAGGATAAATTGTTACATCAATGTTTCATATGCTAGGTTCAAGAGGAATATTAATGTTTATGAGGGATAATGAATTATACTTTGGAGAAGACAATCATATACCACTTATAAAACTCTCATACACTAAGAAAGAACACTAACAAAGACCTGCAACAATTACTCTTTTGCATACTTGGTGGATAATCAAAGACAATATGCTAGAAAAGACCATCTTTTACTAGATAAGATCAATAAGATTTAGAACCAAACTCAATTATGCAACATATAAATATAAAAATTAAAAAATTTATTGCTTCAAGAGTCATTCAAATACAAAATTTGTTAGGGTTTCATGATTAACCAATGGAGGCTCCCAAAAATTCACTACTTATAGCATTTAGAGGGGTGAGACAAGGGAAGTCCAATGGTCACTTGGACACCTATAAAACTAAGAAAATAGGTTAAATATTCATGAGGATATGAGAAATGGACCATGTAAGGTCAAGCAGTACAAGTGTCCATGTAAAGCCTAAAACTCTTAGAAAGTGGCATGAAATTCCTTGTGTTATTTAAGAAAATTGCCTTCATAATTCACACATATTTTAATGTCTCAAAACTAACTATGTATAGGTTTGATGATTGGAATTAAAGGTAAGGATTTCATAAATGCCTCTTCATGCATTGGTTGTAGTACTACTCATTTGAAATCTCCTAGAAGTGAGCCATCACTGCGCTTTCAATCTAAAAAAATCCTCTTTCCCACACCTTACACACTTGGCCTCAAATTTGGCATTATTTTTCCATTAAATTACATAAAAGGTAGTGTATTAAAATTTTCAAGATCATCCATGGCACTAGAGGCATTAGTAACACCTTAAAAGGATCTCACTTGGAGTTTTCACACTTTTCACTATCTTGCTCACTATGCTAGTTTTGACTGGCTGAGATGAGAGCTCTAGTAGGCACACTTAAATTTTTTTTCAAGGAATGAGATGACCATATTAAGTTATAAAATTTACATATCTTCCTCCAAAATTTTATTTCATTCCTTGAAAGCCCTTAGACTTATACAATGCATAAAATAGTTAAAGAAAGTCATTCTATACCATGTTTGTACAGGTAGGGTAGCACAAAAATTGATGAGGAGGATCCCTAAAGATTTATTATCAACCTAAAATAACTTTCATGGTAATTTAATCCCAAATTTATATCTCTTCATGTTTATTTTCTCCATTGGGTCTCTTCTAAGGGTTTAGTAGGGTTTTAGGTCCATTTTGTCCTTAATCTTTAATCATAAAGCCCTGATGTTGGAGCTACAAAAAAATTCCACAAACATGATGTAAATTACCCATAATAACCTCTTAACAATCATTTTGCATCCATGCATATCATAAGAGAAGATATGATAATTCAAAACTAGCATATCAAGCATATTTCACATTTCCTATAGGTTTAATGTGTCTTAAAGTCTAAAATTTACTTTTTTATGGTTTTACATACATCATATTGGATCAAACATGTCTAAATTCATCCCATGAACATATTCCAACTATATATAAGACTGACCAAGATTTTTAAGTGTAGTTGGACCCCCAATTGGCTCTAGGCCTAATATGCTTAACATGCATCTAGTTTTGGCTATTTGGACTGATATCTCATGGATATGATGGTTTATAATTATATTAAATACCTCATTAAATATCTCATAGTCATCACACAACTTCCCAAACACTCCTCATTATTTCTTCTCATTCACCAACTAGGCCTAATTGTAGCTTGCTTTATTGAGCTATATGCACCAGTGTTTTGACCATTTTGAGAGTTATGATATTTAATTAGCTTTTTATATCACCTATTCACATTAAATTCAATTAAAAATATGTTCCTTAATATTCACAGATATTTATAGCAAGTTTTTCACCCTTTTTGCCTTTATTTGCTTTCTTTGTAAAAACCTTGATTTTCTTGACTGACTGACCTCTGAGACAAAATAGGGAGATATATCCCACTAATTAAAGGAAAAGTGAATGTTTATTTAGTTTTATTAGGTAATAATTAAAAATTTTACAAAATTTATAAGTCATACTTCTCCATTTAGGCACCTAACCAACTCAATTTGTCCAAAAAAGGCCTCCAAAAGGACTATTTTTTGCATTTTTCACTTCTATCTAAGAATGATCTCTCAAGTTATAAAACCAATGGCATTATTTTTATTCAAAATTTTATACACATTAAATTAATTATCAATAAACTTTTAATTCACCCAAAACATACATTATCTCTTAGATTCCTCATTCTTACCCATTGAGTAATATGGATGTCCTATTGCAACTATACGGACTGCTATCTTTGGGCTAGTAGGAAGAGTAGATGGTTAACTTTGAGGGAGTCTTATAGTATGTGTAAAAAATTTATTAGTATTTAATTAAACATTTTCAAGTTGTTTTCAAACCCTCTTCCTCTTCCTAAGCATATTCATCTCTTTACCTTCATCAGGACTAAACACTTAACTGTAGGTTCATATAGGGTATTAAGAGGTCTATGTAAGCTTATTTTGCACATCCAAAAGCTTATGGAGGTCACAATGGTATTAAATAAATTTTTAATAGGTTAATTTCATCATTTAAACTTTCCTTGTACCCTTTATATGCACTTTAAGCTCGCCAAACTGAGTTCTCCCTCTTGAATGTGATACCCTGCTTCCTTGATTCATGTAGGTGTGAATTTACCTAATTGGACTTTGGCCATGATGTGTGAATACCTTAATTTAACCTTGAGGTCACAAAGCATCTGATCATACCTTTATTCACCTTGTATGGTCTAAAACACCCTATTTAGGTCACTATCTCCATACTTAGTTGTAGGTGCACATTTCCTTGAGAAGGGACACATGTAAGTGTCCATGAAGCTTGAAACACTATACAATAATATCATACTAATGATCTTCATGCTTATTTTCACACCATTAAATCAATAAGACCATTCTAGTCATGAGATTATGCTTTGTTTTCTCTTGGGATGTCAATGGTCATTTAAACCTCAAATCTTATAGATGTTAACGTAGGGTTTTAGTGATTTTAAAGGTATCTTTGAGGTTTAAACTTATATATCACACTAAATTTATAACCTCCATATTTGAAATAGCTCTTCTCCATGGTAGAGGATACAATATTTGCCTATCTAGATTCTCCAAAACTCTTGTTGATCTTACTATAATATATTCACAAAATTCCTTGACCTATATTTTCATGTTTTGGGAAAAATCTCCCTGAACTCAAGCCATTCTTCTTGCAAGATGGTTTACCTTTCCATTTGTATACTATAAACCTTAAGAAATTTTGTAATGGTTAAATAATATGCTAGAAACCCAAAGAGGGTTTTTCCATGTCTCTAATTCCATATACAAGGATCTCTAAAGTTTTGTGGTACCACCTATAGGTGGTCATTATTACACATAGGTAGTAAAGTAGACTTGGGCAACATACAAGATAGTTATGTTTATTAAAACTTTATATGCCCTAACCAAGTATTAAAATGTACCTTTTTCACTCTAAGATATTGAAAAAACTATCAAACTCTTCATCTCACCATGACATCATCAAGGAGGTTCTCGTTGTAGAGAGGATTACAAATCATGAAAAATGCATAAAGAACTAACTAAATAAGCCTATCTATTCCTATGGAAATTACAAAGGATATCAAGAAATAAATTAAAGAAAGCAAACATCATATTACCTTCCCAAGTGGATTCACCATACCCATGTGGCTCAAAATCATGTTCTCCCTTGATCAAGCATCCTTATCTTTTCCAAAAAAGGTAGCAAATTCCTCCAATATCTCAAGAACACTCCATAAAACCTAGGTTCATGATTCCAAATCACTAAACTAGCCAATCATTGAATATTGTAACTAATTTTAGTGGTCTATTGCAAAGGATTGTAGAGACAATTATGAATAATAACTTTGCATAAATCAAGCTTAAAATTCATGTCCATGGCCTCTCTATTTATAGATTTTTGAGATTGGTCAGGATCAACCATGACCATCCATCTCAATATTGAGATATGTGGCCATGGATAATCCTAATATTTAGAAATAAACTCATAAATATCCTCAAGATAAATAATCATTAAAAAGGAATGGGAGGAACTAATTAGTCATGGGTGACCCATAATCTTGATATTTTTTGCACTTATGGCTTGATGGATGCCACCCCATAGATGATGTCACTAGATGAAAATAATCAAAATCAATTTATAATAATGATATATTTTAAAATATATATGGAATTATTTATTAGGCCTTGATTTAGGTTAGTTAGTTCTTAATCATGTTACTCAAATTGATCAGAATGCCTTGTTATTGGTCCAAAATTAAATTGGATTGGAATTGGAAGGCAATGTCAAATGTGTTGGATCCATTATTCCATTTATGATGTTACCAAAAGCAAATAACAAAGTTATGTGATGTGTACCAATGAATTAGAAGAAAAGAGTGATCAAGAGTACTAAATGGTGAAATTATGATTTTGACTTGAAATCATCTGATCAAAGTTAGCTAGCCCATAAATTGTATTTCCCTATTTAATGATACTTTAGCCAAAATCAGCACTTCTAAGTGATAATTTAGAACCATTTAGGAATTATATTTTGACCTAAAATTTTCATTTGAGTGAAATTCAAGTAAGATTGAAAATTTCAACACAAATGGTGTTAGGAATTAGATGTCTGCATTTTGCCCCTATTTGAGAGAGCATAGCGAGATATTTAGATGAAGCAACATATTTTCAAAGAAAATATTTGTCAATAATAAATTGGAATATATCTATTTAATTATTTATTAGGCCTTGATTATGGTTAATTATTTCTTAATACTTTTTAATCACTTTGTGCACAAATTACTTAAATTAATCAAAATGCCTTGTTATTGGTCCAAAATTTAACTGGATTAGAATTAGAAGGCAATGTCAGATGCATTAGATCTATCATCCCATTTATGATGTTACTAACACTAAATATCAAAGGTACATGATGTGTACCAATGCATTAGAATAAATGAGTGATCTAGAGCACTAAATGGCAAAATTTTCATTTTGACTTGAAATGATCTGATCAAAGTTAGCTGGCCCATAAATTGTATTACCCCATTTAATGATACTTTAGCCAAAATCAGCACTTGCAAGTGACAAGTTTAAAACATTTAGGTAATTTTATGGATTTTGACTTAAAATGCACATTTCATTACAATTTAAGTAAGATTGATAATTACAACACAAATGGTGTTAGGAATTGGATGTCTACATTTTGCCCCTATTTGAGAAAGTGTAGCAAGACATTTAGGTGAAGCATCATCTTTTCAAAGAAAAGAGTTGTTAAGAAGAAATTAGAATAGATATATAGAATTCTTGATTAGGCCTTGATTTTGGTTAATTAGTTCTTAAGCATGTTTAATCACTTTGTGCACAAATTACTCAAATTGATCATAATGCCTTGTAATTGGTCCAAAATTCAACTAGATTAGAATTGGAAGGAAATGTCAGATGTGTTGGATCCATTATCCCATTTAGGATGTTACTATAACCAAATAACAAAGGCACGTGATGTGTACCAATGAATTAGAAGAAAAGAGTGATCCAGAGCACTAAATGGCAAAATTTGACTTGAAATGATCTGATCAAAGTTAGCTGGCCCATAAATTGCATTACTCTTTTTAATGATACTTTAGCCAAAATCATCACTTGTAAGTGACAATTTTTGACCATTTAGTTCATTTTATGGATTTTGACCTAAAATGTGCATTTGAGTGCAATTCGAGTAAGATTGATAATTTCAACATAAATGGTGTTAGGAATTAGATGTCTAAATTTTGCCCCTATTTAAAAAGGCGTAGTGAGACATTTAGGTGAAGCAACATATTTTCAAAAAAAAGAGTTGTCAAGAATATATTGGAATATGCCCATGATGCCCCTTTGAGAGGACATATTAGGATGGAATAAAAGGATGGACTCTTGAAAAGAGAGAGGAAGTGAGAGATTAACCCATGGAATAGATCACATCCAAATGAGATAATACTTGCACATGTGACTACTATCAATGATCAAAATACAATTAAGAGTATAATAGGCCCCAAAATGTGGGGAATGGGAAAGATACAATCTATAAATGTAAGGGACACACTTTAAACATACCCAATTTGAGAGTATAAGCTACACACTTATGATATTAATCTATCCTGAGATAAGTTGCACACTAAAATATTACCATCATGGGCTTTAATGTGGAAGTTTGGAATTAGAGGAAAAAGGAGAACATTCTACTTTAGGAAGGGAAGCACCACTAAAATGGGGTCTCCAAAGGGAAGAGAATAAGAAGTGCCCCAGTAGAGTAGATTTGATCATGATAAAATAGTTTTGCCCCAGTAGGGTGAATATTGATCATTGATAAAGAATAAATAATGTTTTTTTTCCTATAGAGCTGATTTGATTTGGATGTTTTTTAAGTGTTTTACCCTAACATGGGTAATTGGAAATCAAAATATCTCAAGGATATAACTTAAAAGATAGGTTAAAGCAAGTGGGCGCAAATGTACATGCAATGTTATAATAGCTTAGAAAGCCATATTAAAATAAGAATATGAGAATGCACAAAGTGATGAGAGAGATGAAAAGAATAATGAAGATAGTTGATCTAACCTCAATAGAAATTGAGTGTTGCCTACATAGTTCTATGGACTCATGTTCCAACATGAAGTTTAGGCCAATGTAGTTCACCCAAGTTTAAGAGAGAATGGAATGAGAAATGATGAAAATGGACCAAGAATTGATTAAACTCACAATTTATGCGAAGGGATGCATGTCTAAGCATAGAGTTGAGTGCTAAAATGCATGTTACCTAGAAGCCTTATTCCATATCATGAGCTTAGGTTTTGCAAAGTGTTCTTAAGAATCATTCATTGAAGATGATGTTGACGTTAAGACTTTGAGACCTGAGCACAAAGTGCCTGTTATATCAAAATAAATTAGGCATCATAAGTATAAATAAATTAGAATGACATAAGATTCCAATTACACTGAGCTAATTCAAATGTGAATATATATAACTAAGGATAATGGTAAAATAATGACCAAAACTAGAGTTATAGTGATTTACATTTAAACATAAAAGCAAAGACAAAGAAAAAGATAAACATAAATGAACCTATCTTTAAATCAAGAATGATCTTAAGTAGGAACAAAATGTTTTAAAAAAAATCAAGAACGTCTTAATGACATGAGACCAAGATATGAATAATCAAGATCCATGTGGACCATCAAGGAATTCTTGAACACAAAAGAGAAAAAGCAAAATCAAATAGAAAAATAAGACACAAACAACAATCAAATAAACAAAATGGTCCAAGAACAATGTAATAACATAGGATCAAGATATAAATAATCAAGATCCATGTGAATCTTCAAGATGTTCTGAAACACAAAAGAGATAAGGAAACACAAGATCAAGATGAGATAAGAAGTAATAAAAAGAGAAAAGGAGAAAAAATAAAAGGAGAGGTGTGAAAGCACAAAAAAACACCAAGAAAACTCAAATAAACATAAACAAACAAAAACCAAGTTAGTGTGGTTTAAAGACAAATGTTCATGCATGTGCGATAGAGGCATTAATTTTTACCACATCATAACAAATAACAATGGCATGATAATTATTTTCTAATTAAAGAGGAATAATGATAGAATAAATAAGGGAAGAGAAGAAAAGGAAGGGGTTGGCCGAGTTGACTCCAAATGTATAAGAAAAGTGAATGTTGCCTACATAGTTCCATAGATGCATGTTCAACATGAACTTCAGGCTAAATGTAGTTCTCCCAAGAAATGGGATAAAATAAAAATGATGATCAGACTAGCATGATTAATGTTATAAAATAAATGGAAGAAATGACAAACAAATAAGAAGTTGATGAGATGAGAAAGAATAACCTTGAAAAATGGCAAGTGTGTAGGACAAGATGAAATGAGCTAGTGTTTTTATGCTTTCAAAATGGTAAGAGTGTATCATGGTGGAATGAGAATGTACAAATGTATAGAAGTGTGAGACTATGATTTTGTTATTTTGTGGATCATGTTTTGATGTTTTCAGTATTTTCAAAGTATTTCTAATGTTTTTGGTATTTTTGGGATAAAATATGCACAAGGTGGGAGCATTTAGTCAAGGAGATGCACATCTTAAGAGTAGAGGTTCCAATAAGATAGCTAAGATGGCTAAAATGGCCCATGCTCAAAAATTAGTGAGAGTGACCATTTTTATAAAACAATAAAGAGTAGAAAATGTGATATAGAATAATATGCAGCCTGAAGTGAAAAAGAAGTATTTGCATTCACCTATTTGTAACAATGTAGCAATGGTCTAAAACTGAGAAGATGTTTTTGTTCACTTGTTTGAAGCTACACAATACTATCTTGGTTGAACTACTTCTTAAAACTATTATTAAGGATGTTCATAATGTTTATGAGACATAATCAAGATCATAATTATTCAAGGGATAAAAAGTGTTCAAGATTATAACATGCCCTACACATAAAAAAGAATATTCTTCTTGAAGAGAGAAATCTAGAATGGGATGAAGAGTGTGTTCAGAGTGCCAAGGATTCAAAGCCTTTACTGTTGAGAATCATGAAAAGTGGACCAGGATAAATATAAAATGTGTTCAAGGTAAGATAAAAGGGTGGGATAAAATTACATCAGCACAAGTTGCCCCTAAGTCAAGGGTCTTGTAGATGATGGTTCAAATCTATCCATGCATAAAACCTCTTAAGGTGTATGATTTTCATGGGATCTAAAATTTCTTCACCATTAGGTTTAGGTAATTGATATACTCTTGATCCATAGTTTGTTATGACAATATATGGTCCTAACCAATTAGGCTAAAAATTGCCTTTCTTTTTGGGTTCAACATTTGTATTCTTTTGGTTCTATGTCAAAACTAAGTCACCAATTTCAAATTCTCAAGGGAGAATATGTTTTTTGTAGTTTCTCTGCAATTTATTCTAATAGGCCTACAAGTTTTCTAGTGTAGCCAAATGCTTACCATCAAGAAGATCTAGTTCTTGAAGTTGTGAGGCTTTATAGTCTTCATCATCTTCAATGTGCTCCAGTGATATTCTCAATGATGGGATCTCAATCTTGATCAGGATGATAGCTTTAGTACCAAAAACAAGGGAGTATGGAGTAGCTCTAGTTGGGGTACAATGATTGGTTATATAAGCCCAAAGGATAGAGTTGTAAGTGCCAATTATGGATAGCATCATTATTTAAGATGGCTAGAATGGTTTTATTTGATACCTCAACTTGTCTATTGCCTTGTGGATTATATGGACTGGATTTATTGTGCTTGATCTTGAATTTTTTACGAAGAGATTTCACATCTTGGTTCAAAAATGATCTGCCATTATCAAAAATAATATAGGCTAGGATGCCATATCGATAGATGATATAGTAATGAATGAGTTTGGCTATTTGTTTTTTGGTAACATAAGTGAGAGGAATGGCCTCAATCCATTTGGTAAAGTACTTGATTGCAGTCAAAATGTGCTTATGGCCATATGAATATGTTAGTTTAATTTTCTCAATTAGTTTGAGACCCCATGTTGAGAATGGCCATGGTGTTGTGATTGGTAGCAATGGTAAGGAAGGTGCATGTATCAATTTCTCATGTTGCTAACAAGGAACACACTTCTTTACATAATTACAAGTATCTGTCTCCATTTCGTACCAATAATAGCCTATTCTAAGGAGTTTTTTTGCTAGTACTACACCATTGGTATGGGCCCAACACATTCCTTCATGAACCTCCTTTAGTGCTAGCTTGGATTCTCCCAAAGATAAAAAAATGAAGAAGCATTCCATCATAGCCTTTATGATAAAGTGTGTTTCCAAGGAGGATATAATGTGTTAAGAAATGAAGGAATAGTTTTTTTTGGTTGTTGGAAAGGTCAGCAAGAAATACATGACTATGGAAATAGTTATAAAAATCTTGGTACTATGGTAGCTCAGGTGAGGGATTGGGATCAGCAATGGTGCATATCCTCTCTAAATCTAATAGAATATGTGCAAGCTTAAGAATATTTTCAATTAGGAACTAATACTCTTTAGAATTGTCATGCATTTGAATCATGGAACCAATTATTGCCATGGCATCAACAAATCTATTGTTGACTCGTAGAACTTGCTTAAGATTCAAATATTTATAATGTGTTTTGAGTTTAGTGACAATTTGCTTGTAAGGAACAAGCTTATCATGATTTTTTTGATACTGGCCAATTATCTAATTTATGATTAACTGTGAATCTCCATAGACCTTTAAGCTTTGAATATCCCACTATATAACAAGATGGGTCCCTACAACTAATGCCTCATATTCAGCCATATTATTTGTACAATGAAATTGTATATGGAAGGCTTTGGGGATTTGATCCCCCTATGGCATGATCAATAATATGCCAGCTCTAGACCCTCAAGATGTGAAGGATCCATCAAAATAGAGAATCCACTATTCAAGTTCTTGTGATACTTGTTCTATCATTGTGATATAATCATCTGGAAGGTCACAGTTGAGAGGTTGATTGGCCTTAATAGGAGCTTCTACAAGTTAGTTAGGAAGGAACTTGTCCTTTGATTACCTTTTGATTCTAGTACTCAATATCAAAATCACTGACGAGCTTAATCCATTTAACCATGCATATTTGAAGAGCTACTTTAGATAATAGGAACTTCAGAGGATCTACCTTAGCAATAACAATGGTTTTGTTATTTATCATATAATGTTAGAATTTCTAAGTGGAAAACACCATAGATAGACATGCCTTCTCAATAGGCATATAATTATGTTCATAGGCTATCAATGTGTGGCTTAAATAATAAGCAACATGTTCCTTACCACAATATTCATGCTGAGCTAAAAATGCCCCTAGTGTATGTTCTATGGCTGATATATAAAGAAGAAGTGGATTTCCTTGTGTTGGAGGTTGTAATACTGGTGGATTGGCCAAGTATGTTTTAAGCTTTGAAAATGCTATCTAAAAATCTTCATCCCACTAAAATGTTACCCATTTCTTTGAGAGATGGGTAAATGGGTGGCATTTATCTACTAATTGAGAAATGAACCTATGTATAGACTAGATCTTTCTTTGTAGACCTCATAGTTGTTTAAGATTATTTGGTGGAGGCATTTCCATAATAGCATTGACATTTTTAGGGTCGAATTTGATCCCTCTTTGTGATATAATGAACCCTAACAATTTCTAGATGTGACTCCAAAGACACATTTCTTAGGATTTAAGTAGACTTTATATTCATGAAGCCTCTCAAATATTCTTCATAGAATGTCAGGATGTCTAGCTCTTATTCTTGATTTTTCTAGTATATCTTCAACATAGTCCTTGATGATGTCATTCATCATGTCATGGAAAATGATAGTCATTACACATTGGTATATGGCTCTAGCATTCTTCAAACCAAATGGCATGATTTGGTAGTAGAATGTCCCCCATAGAGTGGTGAATGCAGTCTTATGTTGATCTTCAGGGGTTGTCTTGATCTTATTATAACTAGAAAATCCATCCATTAAGAATAACATCTCATACCTAGCAGTTGAGTTGATGATCATGTCAATGTTGGGTAGAGTAAAATCATCTTTAAGGCATGCTTTGTTGATATCATAGAAATTAGTACAAATAAGTATGCCTAGGGTCTTTTTAATTACTATTACTATGTGGAAACCCATTCAAAGTACTCTAGTGGTATGATAAAATTGGCTCCTAAAAACATTTATAACTTGGCCTTAACCAAAAGGGTGATGCATGGATGCATATTTATTAATCTTTGCTTGACTGGTTTATCACCAGGGTGAATAACAAGATGATGCACAACTAAATATCAGTCCAAGCCTGGCATGTCAGAGTATGCCCATGCAAAGATGTCTGTATAATCCTTAAGAATGGATATAATATGTTCATGTTCTATTTCAATAAGGGAAGCTCCAAGATAAACAATTTTGGGATCCTCATGGGTTCCCAAATTCACTTCTATTGTGTTCTCCACAAGGAGTGTGGATTTATCCTCTATAATCGTAGGTAATGTATGGTCATGTTCATTTTCCTCTACTATATTTGCGTGTTATTCCTCCCAAAGATCTAGCTGATATGAAGAATCAAAATATTCCTTCTCAGGTAAAGGCCAATTGGTAAAAAGCTCTAGAAAATCAAGAGCAAGATGCTCAAATATTTTATGTTGTTCTAAAGAGATGCTTGTACTAGCTATGTAAATTGGGCTAGATGGACTTTCAACATCCTGAGGGGATGAGAAAATTTTCCTACTTAGGAGAACTTAAAACAAGTTTTCACTCAAAGGCTTGTCTTTTTATTTACTTTTTCCCTAATCAATAAGTGCCTCAAAGAGGTTTTCACCTGAAGATTTCAATGTTTTTTCTTTATTATGACTAAGAAATTTCGCCTGCTCTCCAAAGTAGGTAGAAGGATCTAATGAAAGATCAAAAATCTACTCATGATCACCAATGGGGAATGTATCTCGTAGTCCCATGTATTTTTCAATCGATTCTTCATTTTTAAACTCATCAAGGTATATGACTAAATTTTGTTGATACCAATCTATGAGTTTAGGATGGCAAAGGCATAGGTTATAGTGAGGGATTGATTTAGGATGAGAAGTTTCAATGGTAAAGACATATTGTTTTTCTTCAAGAAGGGAAGCACCACTAGGATGAGTTTTTGCTTCAATATGGAAAGCTCTAATAGGCGTCATGGTCAATATGTCATTTGAAATAAACAAATCTAAATCAATAAGCTCATTAAAAAGGATATAATGGTATATTGTGTCACTGCTAGGAGTCTCCGTATTAGTCACTTCATAAGATTCACTATCAAATGTTTTAAGTTCATCCTCTGGTGGTTTAAATCTAAGACCATGATTCCAATTGACAACTCTAGCTTATAAGGGTTCTAAAATTCCTTGCATTTGTGGGCCAAGGCCTTTCCATGTATAGTCAAGATGATCCATTATCTTGTTATGGATATGATACTTTAGATTCTAAAAATAATTAGTGAGGCTTTCAGAACATAACTAATCTCCCTCGATTAAATCCTCTCGATCTTTCTTTGGTGAGATTGTAGGTACAAAAACCACATGAGGTTTTGGTTGTTTCTTCTTTGGTTATGAAATCTGATCAGGTCTGTTAGGAGTCTAGGAATTTTTAGGCTTAGAAAATGTTTTTTTTTTAATATGGATGACATCCTTCAGATGGTATGTGTAAATTCCTACGTCTTTAATAATAACTTGCTTGGCCAAAGTTGTAGGAAATGGATCGGCCAAAGTGGAGGCTAGATCACCAAGGTCTATATAATTAGATGGATATGGATGAGAAATGATGGCCTTGTCCTTCTTGATAATGAATTCATAACTTGAGTAATATTTTTAGTTATGAAACTCTACTTCAAGATGTTTGTAGTATTGTTATGGCTGTTGATCAGTAGGAATAGTAACCTTGATCCTATCATGGGGAAACTTAAGGCATTGGTGAAGAGTAGATGGAACTTATTATACTTCATGGATCCAAGGATGACCGAGAATTATGTTATAAGGAATCTCAATTTCCACAATATGGAATAATGTGTGATGATAAATAGACCTAGCCATGACTAGAAACTAAATTGTACCAAATGACTCCCTCTTGGCATTATTGTAAGCCTTGATTGTAATACTTTTTGGCTGAATGTCTTTATCCATGTAGCCCAATCATCTTACCAATTTAAGAGATATGATGTTCAACCCTAAACCATTATCTATAAGAACCCACTTGATCTTATGATCCACAATGATTATCTCAATGTATAGTGGGTTATTGTGGTTTGGGCTAAGGGTGGACATGTTTTTTTTATCAAATGTGATTTGACAAAATGAAGACAAGTTTTGAACCTATGTTCTAGAATTGATCAAGGTTTATATCATTAGGCACAATAGACTCTTGCAAAAAAAATTTGAATATGGTTTTATGGACTTCAAATGTTTGTAAGAGTTCTAGTATGGAAATTTGTGTAGGAGTTTTATCTAATTGATCTGTTAGACTATAAGGCCTTTAAATTATGGATTGAATTATTTTAGTCTTTGTTGGGATAGTTTTTGGCTTTAGAACCATTAGTATAATTTTCTCATTGTGTTTTATGGAAGAAGTGGGTAAAGTTCCCTGGATGGTAACTCATGGGCATCTAGTGGTGACTACACAACCTAGAGGTGGCAAGGAGTTATTATAATAAGAAGAGGAAGGCAAAGGGCCTTAGATGGTGACTCACAGGTGACTAACTATATTGCTAAAATTTTGGGTCTATAATGATCCTTTATAATTAAAATAAATGTGTTGTTGTTCAAAATTAGTAACCCATGTAAATGGACTTTTAACATGATGATGAAAACCTAACACAGTATTACTAGGGGGAGAGGGTGTTGACCCTATAATGATGGGTCTCTTATTGCAAGGAACATGAGATTGGCCACGTGGTTTCATAGTAACAGTTGCAATGTGGGATGTAAAAATGCATCCCAAAGTATTATTATAGTCATAAGGTATGTTATTATAAGCCAAATTGTTAGTATGGGATTTATGATCTTGATTATGATCATTATGATTCTAACCTTCTTGTTGGTTCTGATTTTGCCTCTATCCTTGATTTTGACCATTTTGATTATTTCTTTGTGGTGGTGGATCATGTTGAGGAAAGGGGTCTTTGTAAATTCCCATATCCTAATTTACGTCCTGATTAAGGGCCAATTTAATTTCTAGTTCACCGCTTTCAATAAATTCCTCAATAATATGTCATAATTAAACACAATGATATGCACTATGACTAACAACATGATTAAAGTTAAACCATTCATTCTCTTTGTACCAATATGGTTTTGGTTGATCTTGAGGAAATGGCCTTGATACTAGTCATATAATTAAATTAGCTATAATTAGCTTTTATAACACTATTTCAATCGATTCTCCTAACTTGATAAAGACTCTAAAATTGCTATGAAATGTCCTTCATGGAAGTTATCTCTAAAAAGTAGGTAGTGGATTTGGGGGAGTTAATTATACATTTGGAGGAGTCATAGCCTATACCATTTGTACATGTCTTGTTTTAGTCACCCCATTTCCATCCATGTTCTTATTTTTGCTAAAACCTTTAGGCTTATCCTGTATAACTATTTGAACTAATGATTTAGTTTGATTAGACACATGACCTTGCACAAAAATATTAACAAGGACATTATCAATAAGAGCCTTCTCAATCTACACTCCTTTGTTAATAATTTCTTCAAATGAGTTAACATAAGCCAACCATAGATTATGCACAACTTCAGGATGCAAATTCTATGCAAAGATATCATCCAACTATTTGTCTAGCAAGTTATGTTGAAAGTAGCCTGCCAATACATGGTGAAAATTTCACCATCACGTTGTTTGGATTTACATAAGTCAACAATAATTATTTCATGTTCTATGTTATATGATAAATGTCTAACAAATTTTTTTGATAAATCATTCTAATCTGCAATTGATCCATTGGGTAGTTTAAGTAGCCAATCAAGAGCTTGTCCTACTAAAATTCATAGAAATAGTCATAGTAAGTACTCATTACTATAAGCAACCTCTTGACATGAGATGAAGAATGCATGTATGTGCTTGCATGGATCTCCTTTTCTTTTGTACTTATCAAATTTGGGCACCTCAGAATGAGGTGGAAAGGGGTTTTGGATAATAGATAAATCAAATGGATATGGGCATATCTCATCGAATTTGTACTTTTTGACTCTATTATTCATCTCCAATCTTTGAACAATTTCTTTCATATAATTTCATTCTTGCATGTTTGGTGCATTTATGGATTGAATAAGATGTTGTTGGGGTGGAATGTGCCCCTAGTTTTATTATTATTGGGGTGGAATGTGCCCCTAGTTTTGTTGCTATTGGGGTGGAATGTGCCCCTAGTTTTGTGTGGATCTATAGGGAGTGTATACCTTTCAATCCATGACTTGGTTCTGATTTTCTCCTTGAGTTGAGAACATAGGTCATTGATTATTGGATTGTAAAACATTCCCTAAATTTATTTGTTTCGTACTTTGTTAATTTTGGAAATTTCTATGTTTATTTACCAATTTTTGTGTTGGTTGAAAAGAACTAGCCAAATTATCTTAAGGGATTTCCTCAATTTGAACTGAATGTTTGGGTTTTTGAGTTTGTAAAGTAACAAGAGGTTTTTGATGATTGAAGAATGTATGTTCCATGTCAAATATAACACTTTGTAAGGTCTCTTATGACATTAACTATTCATTTAGATTACCTTGATACACTATGGTAATGTCGTCATCCACTATTTGTTACATATTTTTAACCACATTTCCTTGTTCTTTCAAAGAATCATTGTGAATTGAAGTGGCAACTAGGGAGTTAGTTAAGTCTACAACAAGTTGATTTGCATATCATTGAATTATTACCTTGATCTTAGCTACAAGATCTAGATTTGTGGGTTGTGACTCTACTTGTATTTATTTTCCTTTGTTAGAGTAAGAAGTTATGTCTATTCGTGTAAAAGCTTGCTCTTGCCATCGTTGTTCTCCTTCTCTAACTAAGGTATGTAATTGTTTTGTAAGAAAGTCAAAAGGTAGTCTATCACCTGATTATATCAATCTAAAAAAGGATTCATCTTGATCTTCTTGGGGTTGATATTCATTGTAATCATCTTTAGATCCTACCGTTGTGGGGATGTCATAAAAAATAATGATGTTATCTTGACCATCATAAAATTGTTCACATTCATAACTAAGGCCATAAGAGGCCCCACTATGAGTGACCCTTTGAGTCTTATTTAAAAGATTTTTTATGTGTGTTTGACTAACTTTGGACCAATGCTTGGCAACCAAATAAAGTATTTTATATTTCTAAGCCAAGATTTCTAAGCCTTGGTCTAGGATTTTTGTAATAGGAATGGCACTTTTGATTCCAAGGGTTCCCTAAAGGGGACAAATGGAAGAGCATACACGTGGCATCCCTCTTTTTTCCAAACAAAATCTAACTTAAACAACTAAGTAAATAGAAAAAACTTGGAAATGTGAGTTCATTTTTAAGCCCAAATGGAAAATGAGGTGGTGTTCATTTGACCCCTTGGTCTAAGTTGTAACTTTGAAAACTAATGCTAAAAACTCACTTAAGCACCTAAATGTTACTTTAAGTACCAAAATAATGTTCTAAATTCATTTTTAAGCATGAAAAAGGTGATCTAAACATATTTTTAGCAGTCAAGTTTGGTCCTGCAACAAAAATGTTAGCACATCCTTTAGACTTGAAGCTATTTTGGGTTTGAAACAATGAACTTCAAAAAAGAGCTCTCAGGTTTGTATTTTTTTTTTAAAATAGTGACCGATGATGGTTACACTTACTAACTGATGACGGTTATTTAATTGACATCAGTTATACCAATAGTAACTAATTACAACTATCCAACTGATGATGATTTTACTAACGTCAGTTACTGTGTAACCCCATGACAAAGAAAAATGGCAAAATAAAGTTAAAAAATCAAATTTCAAGATTTTTAATGATCCAAATGAAGATTTTAAAGATATAAAATGATCTTTTTCATGTTTGGGATGTGTTTTGTCCCACCAAGCATGCCAAGATGTAGAGAGGATTAAAAATTAAGTTAGTTAAACATTTGTCCATAAATCATGAAAAATGCATAAAGAACTAACTAACTAAGCCTATATATTCCTATGGGAATTACAAAGGATATCAAGAAACAAATGAAAGAAAGCAAACATTATATTACCTTCCCAAATGGATTCACCATACCCATGTGGCTCAAAATCATGTTCTCCTTTGATCAAGCATCTTTGTCTTTACCAAAAAAGGTAGTAAACTCCTCCAATGTCTCAAGAACACTCCATAAAACCTAGGTTCATGATTCTAAATCACTAAACTAGCCTATCAATGAAGCTTATAATTAGTTTTAATGGTATATTACAAAGGATTGTAAAGATAATTCTACATAATAACTTTTCATAAATCAATCTTAAAATTCATGTCCATGGCCTCTCTATTTATAGATTTTTGAGATTGGTCAGGATCAACCATGACCGTCCATTTGAAGATTGAGATGTGTGGCCATCGATAATCCTAATATTTGGAATTAAACTCATAAATATCCTCAAGATAAATAAGCTTTAAATAGGCATGGGAGGCATTAATTAGGCATGGGTGACCCATAATCTTGATATTTTATGCACTTATGGCTTAATGGATGTCACCCCATAGATGATGTCACTAGGTGATGAAGATACTCAAAATCAATTTCAAATAATTAGATATTTAAAATATCTATGGAATTATTGATTAGGCCTTGATTTGGGTTAATTTTTTCTTAAGGATGTTTAAGCACTTTGTGCAGAAATTACTCAAATTGATCATAATGCCTTGTTATTGGTCTAAAATTCAACTAGATTGGAATTGGAAGGCAATGTTAGATGCATTGGATCTATTATCCCATTTAGGATATTACAAATACCAAATAATAAAGGTACATGATGTGTACCAATTAATTATAAGAAAAGAGTGATCCAGATCACTGAAAGGCAAAATTATCATTTTGACTCGAAATGATCTGATAAAAGTTAGCTGGCCCATAAATTACATTACCGCATTTAATGATACTTTAGCCAAAATAGACACTTTAAAGTGAAAATTTTGAACAATTTAGGGATTTTTATGGATTTGACCTAAAATTTTCATTTGAGTGCATTTCAAGTAAGATTGATAATTTCAACACAAATGGTGTTAGGAATTTGATGTCTATACTTGTAGGTGTGTATGAGATATATGCAAGTAGTAAGCATGGAATGGAGCAATATATATGGATGAATGGTCCCATCTACAAATAAAACTCAATTTCAATCTTTAAAATTCTAATTTTTATCAATCATATCTTAATACAATCTCCTTAACATCTATTTCAGTGTGAAAACCTCTAGCAAACATCTAGATTAGAGCATATAGGTATAGCTAGTTACTGGTTGGTGTGATGAATGAGCTTGTAACCAACCTTGAACTTTTTAATAAACATCCAAATTAAATTTATTCAACTCTTAATTACTTTTACAACTTATACACCTTCATTATAGTTCCATGAATAAGTTAGACAAGCTCTAAACATGTGACTACAAGTGGGATTGAGTAAATAGTTTACTATGAGGAATGATAAGAGTAAAATTTTCTCAAAGAATGGTGAGTTGAAAATAAACATATAAATAGGTAATAATATGTCCTAGAGACTTATGGAACATCATATTATATTCACATGAGACCTTTGTAGAAGACCAACATTCTATAATAAGGAAGAAAATGATTGAAACTTCACAATGGTGACACCTTCCTGAAACATGAGATATCTTGATCATAAAAACACTATGAAACATGAAAATAAGAATGAATAACATCTGAGAAGAGATCCAACATACTCTATATTCAACATCACCAAATAATTTGTATGGACCTATCCAAAATGGAATTAAACCTATAGGGTGCAGGAAACAATGAGCACAAAAACATAGCCAACTTGTTAGAGATGGTTCATAAAGAATGGTTGAACAATCCTTGTAATCATTTTATGGAATTTAAATTAATTTTATTAACACCTCCAAAAATAATTTGAACTAAAACCTCTTCAACTATCCATATCATGCATGAACCTGCTAACCACTTCTATGTGTCTAGAAAGGCAAGGAAGGAGAAAAATAGGTTTAGCTCAAAAATGGCACTTCTAGAGCATGTCAAGCATGTAAATGAACTTAAATAAGATGAAGAGACATTTCATGGCATTCTCACACATTTCACCTTACTTCATGGGTTGTACAAGTTCCAAACTATAAATTTTAAATGGGTTTGACTTTCTTGATAGGGAATATGACTTCTTGGATGTTTGGGAGGAAATTAGGCCACTTGGGCACCTTAAAAACCATTCCACTTGAATTTATGACCACTAAAATCATTATAAATGACTCAAAGTGATACATAGATTAATATGACTAATACCAAGGCTAATATAACATTAAATGACATCAAAAGACCTATAACATACCCCATTACAAATTATTAGACCCCTGAACATCTAAAAAACCAAGTTTTTACCTATAGGGGTCCAAATTTGACCCTAAAGTCAAATTTAGTCAACAACACCTATATAAATAATCATTGCTTACATATCCATATACTTTGACTATGGCATCATACTAATGTATTTATCCCCCTTATGTGTGCTTATGTGCTAACAAATGTGAAATATGATATATGTGAGTGAATGTAGTGATCTAGATTGTAACTTGAAAAATAATCCTCATGGGCTACTATTTAAATGATTTAGACCTGTAATAATATTTCTCATAAGAATAATTTTGAAATAGGGAAGAATAGGGTAGTATAGCTCAGTTTTGAAAATGTTTGTTAGTTGTGTAGTGTGAGCTTGAGTGGTACTTGCTATATATCACTTAGATTCATAATGAATGACCATTGAATTATATTTATACCACACTTTTTGAAAATATCTCACATTAGGGTTATATAAAACACATATTACAACCCATACATGTCAATATATTTAAAAGTTTAATCATTTATAAGGTAATGACACTAGCATCATAGTTGGGACACTAGTGTCCTAATATAGATGATAGTTTCTTACATGATGGAAAGTTTTTGAGGATATATAACTATTTGAGTAGGATATAAATTAGGTTTTATGTAAATTTTGGCCTACATGTTATCTATGTCATCAAATATTAGGTTTAGACTATATGATAAGAATTTGGGCATAGTGAAATGGTGAATGCGAGCATTGTAACAATAAAAAATGTCATAAACTAAAGGGTTGAGCCATAATTGATATTTTTCAATTGTAAAAGAATGTCATATCATGTAAGTCATTCTTATTATTTACATACCCCCCCCCACCCAATTTAATATAATAATGTATAAGGATGAAATTACTAGGTTTAAAGGAAAGGAAATACATACCTTGGTGTGTACAACATACTTTACTTTGAGTTGAGCCTTGTTTGAATTTATTATTTGTGTATTAATTGCAACCAAAAGCATGTTATAATGTAATTATTCAATATAATATGAAATTGAATAATTTAAATGCTTGAAATTAAATATAGAAAGGAAATAAGACATTTGTGTGTCAATACAACCATGTTACCCCTTGTTACTTTGTTATGGTGATGATGTTTCTTTATTGAAGAATTAGAGAGAGAGGTTCACAACTAAACCTTTGATATATGAAGATGGAATTAGAGTGTGATCATACCATCAATATATTTCAAGGTATATTTATGCCAAGCCTATTAGGAATATTGAATGTCAATCACACAATTCAAGTGTAAACATAATCTAGCCAATCTAGCCAAAGTTAAGTAGTGTTACTGTTGACCAATTTTGACACCAGGGTATTTCAACCCCTATAGGTAATTTTTTTTTTGTCATGTTTTATAAAACTTGTTCATATCCCAGTACATGACTTGATAGTCTCCAATTAGTTTTTATAAGGTCTTATTAGCATTGTTTCAGTTAAATCTGAAGAAATTAAGGTAATGGTTGTTCTTATCTTAGACTAGCCTAGTCATGTCATGATGAGAAAGAGGTGAGTTCAAGAAGTGTCATAGGTTATTAGGTGTCTTTAAAATTAAATTTAACCCTTCATCACCTTTTATAAACATTTCACTTATGTTTGGAGAGTTTAAGTTTTATTTGTTAACTTTAAGGTAAAGTTTTATGATTAGAAAGTGCATATAATTAATTCTCACATATGATAAAGTGAAATTTATATAATAATACCTTTACAAAGTTATTGGAGGAGTTACATAGTTAATATATATGTTAGGTAACTTAGAACAAGTTAGTTACTTTATAAATCACTCCAAATGGGCAATTTAAGGAACTTGTACAGACTTCAAGAACTCACTTTCAGGTGAAAATAGTTAAGAAGTGACCTTTTAGCTTCTACAAGTTAGAATCATGCAAGGAGTGAAGTTTTGGGTCAAAAAGTTGTAGATAAGTAGTCTGGAACTCCATCACTCTCTTCATAATTTTACAAAGTCATATTTTAAGTGGATAGTATGGCTAAGAGAGAGAGATTTAGGGTCTAATATTTTTACCATAGGAGGGGGTCTTAGTAAGCTTCAAAATTATGGTATTATTTTTAATATCCATTCTATATTCTTTATGAATAATTGATAATAATCTAAGGTGGTATAAAACTACTAATCAACCCCATAGGATTATTATTTCTCCTAAAAATTATAGTTTAAATATGATTGAATGCATGAGATCAACTTAAGAGGATATAGGCGACCTATCTATACATATTTGATGTTTTTCCAAGCTACATTTGGTATTTGTGGGCTCAGTTTGGAAAGAAAATCTCTTCTTTTACATAGTTCTCAAAGTGACTATAGTGGTATTTTTTTATTCTAGGGTTTTCAATGTTTTATGGGATGAATGAAGGTTTCATATCATGTTTTCACTCCTCCCAATGCTTTATAACTCCATCATCTCCCCATTGCTTCACTCAAAACATATCTTCTCTAAATAGTATGATATATTCTTCGTTTGAGACTTTGATAAGGCTACTTGCATAATAAAGTGAGTTAAGGACGTTTTGTATTGCATTTTCAAAAGAGAGTGAGAGTCCTAATCTCTTAAGCAATGTGAAAATCCAATGGAGAGATAATTATTCAAGAGCATCAAGTAAACATACATCATTTTAGTGTTACTGAAAGTCATATGCTATTTTTTGGTAAAAGGTGATCCATTTTAGAGTGCATATGATTTTTAAGAATCCTTTAGGATCCATTTTTGGTCTTTAGAATATCTTTGAGTCATCAATGTGTGTTTTTTAGGTGTTTGGAGTTTTCCATCCAAAAGTGCAAATTTTAAAATTCAAATATTAGAACTGAGTCTAGAAGGACCCTAAGCATGGTAGAAGGTGAATAGGTGATATAATGTTAGTTTAAGGTTATAAAGAGTCATTCAAAGAATATTTGAATACATTTCATGTTTAATTCATTAAGGTGGTGAACATAAAAATTCATGTTTATAAATATAACCACTACTCCATTGTTGAAGTTGGTCATGTAAGAGAGTTTTGTTTTGGTAACTATTGACCAATTTTGATCTACATACTAAAAATGTACCTAGTCCAAGAGTCCATTGGAAAAAGTAGGATCCTAATTGAAGAGTGACCCAATGTCACAAGGATCAAATAGACCTCAAGTGGAGATCATGTAGATTTTTTAAATCTTTTGAAACATTTTAAGTAACCTTAAAATGTAATCTAATTGATCTTCAAGGAATAGGCCTATAGTTGCAAGTGAAGGGTCCAAGTAATTTTCATGGTGTCTAGGAACATGAATTAAGTTGTAAAATATTTAGGATATCATCAAAACCTTAAAATAATGTTCAAAGGATCAATTTTATAAATTTGAGAAACTAGATCATCACTAGGATGTCATGTAGGAAAAAAATGAACTAGTTTTCTTGCACATTTTTTATCTCCACTTAGAAATATTCCAGAGCCAATGGATCAAGTGGGCATAATGATTTTGGTTTTAGGAAAATCTCCAAAAAAATTGGTCCCTCCATGATTTCTTTTATTAAAGATATAAATATTTAAAGTGGGTCAAATAATGGGAGACATTCATGCGAGAGTCAAATTAAATCTCGATAAAAAATCCATTAGATCTTAAATTTGATGATCTATAGGATGTCAAATAAGTCCATGGGGATGTCAAATGATGTTCATGAAAATTTCAAAATTAATCACCATAAATTAACATTAGGGTTTTAAATAGGTCCAAGATCAATGGCTCATATTTAATCATACATTAAGATCAATGGAGTGAGATGAGTCAAAAGGGTTAGAGGATCTTGATGAGGAATACAAAGAAGACAAGTGTCAAAATTTAATGGGTCCTAGTAAAAGATCAAAGAATCATGTGTATTCATACATCTAGATCCAATTATGTGATAAAAGTCAATAAGTCATCATATCTGTAGGACCAATAAGCATAAAGATAGTTGGGCACAATTTAAATAGACTAAGTTAGAAATCAATAACCAATAAACAAAAGTGAGCTCAGGACATTTTTAATGAAAGTCAAAGAAGTTATTTTGGGCTCAAGAAAATCAAATATGAAGGGGTCGATCTTGAAGGCAACCTAGGGTTGAACCAAGGTCATATTTTAGAGACCAAGAATTACCAACAGAGCTCCATATAAGTAAAATAGGTATTTCAGGCCTACTATGGAAGAGGAATATGGACCAGTGATTATGAAGCAAGGACAAGTAGTCTATATGTTTCTATAGATATTATGACTATGTGAAAACCAATAATTAGATTAATTTTCACCTATAATGGACTTGTGTTATATATTGAAGCAAATACAGATGTAAACATGATCATGGAGAGGTGTCTTGCCTATCATCATGGTCACATTTTCAATAAAAAAAGTATTGATGGCCATCTAAGGTAGAAGTGGCATAATTCTACCAATTCCAAGACATGGTCCTCATCAACTAATCAAATATATAATGACATAGAGTTCCAAGAAGGAGACATGGTAGTTGGATAATGGAAATGAGCATTTAATTCTTTTACAGAATTGGTTCCTTGTTGATAAGGTCATGAGTCAACATCCTCAATAATACTAATCCATCAAGATTATTTTGACCTCATTCAATGTTTTCTATCTACTCAATTATCTCTCTCCTTCTCTATTTTATAAATACAAGATTCTAAACCTTAAATTAGATCCCTTTTTTTGGTATGACCAGACTCTATGAAATTTTTTACTGTAACACCTTTTGATGCAATAAAGACTAAATTTCATCATTTTTTAGCGAGATTGAAGTGTGTTCCATGAATTCATGTACTATGGTTAAGATAATGTATGTTATTTTTCTATGTCTATGTTTTCCTCACCTTCAGGAAGTGTTTAGTAGTTCTCATAGGTCATAAGTGTAATTTATAATTTGTTGTCTAGTTTGAAAGTGGATATTTGCCATCTCATGCTAATTTGATAACTAATTAATGACTTATTCTAAAATATTTATGTGAGATTGATATTCTTTGGTTTTGAATATGTCTTAAAAAATTTTCTTATGCAATTTTGAGTGATCGAATTATTGGTGTATCACCCTTTTTTGCATGCTTTCATAAGTTATTATTAAAATATCTTCCTTTTCCAAGAAATTGCTAGTTTAGGTGTAGTTTAGTTGATAGATCCAAAAGGAAACCGGCCTTCTCCAGAGGTCTGGTCCATTATAAGGATACCCATAGCCTAAGATTAGTCCCATGTTATACTAGATTTGAGTAGGAAGATCTAAATAATCCCCTTCTCAGCTAAGGTACAAATATAAAACACCAATAGTTATTGGCACACCCAATGGGACACAACTTATTTGGCATAATCAAAATTTGAAGACTAATAATAAGAAATTGTAGCAACAAGAGGCATCTACCATCATCAAAATTTGAATACCCTTCAATTTTTAGGGCTCATAGCATCTTCTAAACATTGTTTCATGCCAAAGGTTACAATAAGATCATTAAGTAAAGGTATCCCTTTTGAACACATTGAATTTCCTTTTACTTCTTATAAAAGATCAAGATTCAATAGTACAAGACCTTATCCTCCAAATCATCATTCATCTTTGAGTGATTATATTATTGTAGTCCATTCTATTTTCCCCATAAGCCAAATCCCTTTTTACCAAATAATTATCAGGAATCAAGTGTTTGTTTAATTTAATAGAGGTAGTCCCCTAAATTTAGCCCAATATGATGACATACTTGTGTTTGCCCTAAAAATTATCCCTTTATTCTTAGGAGAATGGGATAAAACTATTGTTATTCAGCATATCCAAGATGTTTTCAATCTATGTTCTATTCATAATGTTACTCAAGATAATGTGGCTATCAGACTACTTATTGGTTCCTTCAAGGTAAAATTATTGTAATGGTATAGGAACCTCACTTTTACTTCTATTGCTACTTGGGATGATTTAGGTGCAGCCTTAGTTTGGAAATTTGAAGATAAATCTGATGATCTATCTTTGGTTAAATAATATACAAAGGTACCCCCATGAGTTCATGTCTGATTTTAACCTTAGATTCTAAAATACATGGATAGGATCACTACATTGGTTAAATCATCTCTAGAGTATGCATTTTTGTATTATCTTAAGTCCCTTAATTCTGATATAAGTGTTAAGATATAGTCTATGGGTGGTAATATCTTATCAAATGCCTATGAAATTATAATAAGAGAAAAAAATAGCTTAATACAAACTGGTAAACTTATTCTAAGGCCTATAATGCCCATAGTCCTAGAATTGTAACTTGTTCCTCCTCCTCAAGCTCCCCAAATTCCATTTGTAGCCCCTATTCCATCTCCAAAAGTCTAATTTGTAGCCCCTCCTAATCAAAATAATAACATTGGTGATATAAAAATCATGTTATATGATTTTAGAAATGATATTGTTCAACTTAAGAGACAACAGTACCAAGGTAGACCTTACTAGCATCAAAAATAGAACACTTATCATTCCTTCAATAATTAAAGACCTCCTTATCAAGGTTTCAAGGACAATAGGAAACCTTATCAAATCAAGGAGCCATAATCCAAACTAATACATATGCAACCCTTGATTCTAATGTACCCTTTAGTTCAAAATTTATCATTCTTAAAAATAACTTGATGCAAGATTCAGGTTGACAACCTTCCAATCCAAGTGACACTCAAAATCAATCCTTAGTATCACAAGATATTACTATGCTACAAATGAAATAGGAAGAATTCTCTCTTCAAGGTGGATAATATGAAGACATGAATATGGAATTCCAAGGAGAAGATCAAAAAAATCTAGGGCACCTTGATGCCATCAATGTTAATTGGTAATTGGATGATCATTTTGCATTCAACCAAGTAGGTGAAACTAGTAACACAAATGGTCAAGTTGTAGCTCTGACTAGAGATAAAAGAAGAATAGTTGAGAAAGCCCAAGATGTGATAAATACTTCTAATGTTCCTAAATTTTTTATTCCTATAGAATAATAGATTCAAAATGTAGAGACAGTAAAGGTTCCCCAAATGCCTCTAACTAGAGAACAACTAGTGGCTCAAAATTTGCAGCCAAAGGTTAGTGGAGGATATTTTAGCATATTATAACAAATGAAGAAATCAATTTTTTTTAATTATCATGTGGAATTCCCTTGCCATTATAGGACAAAAATACATGCTTATTCAAGAACTTTTAGATTTCAAGGTATCTAAAGAACCAATTGAGAAACTATATTGGCCAATTTAGACTAGCAAATCAAGTAACCTAATCAGAAGGTACATAACAAGGAAAAGGTGGACAAAACTAATTTAAAATCAAATAAAACCCCTCTATTTTATCTCTCTTTGATAGTAGGTGATTATTTATTGTATATACCCAAACAAATTGTAGAAAAGCTTGGTTTTGTCTATAAGTCAAATACCAAAAAAGTATTGTAATTAGATGGATCACCAACAAGGATAGTAGGCATAATCAAATATCTAAAACTAACATTACATGATTTTCCCAATGTTATTATTCAAAATTATGTAGTAGTGGACTCGCCTCCTTATTTTGCCACGTGTCTATCAAGAGACTTTACTTCAAATATTGGAGGATATTTATCATTTGATTGGACCTATTTAATGTTCAAGAGTATGTATGGTACTAAGGTAAAAATATGTTTTGAAACTATTATAATATTTCATTTGGAGTCATAAATTCCATGTATGGTGAACACTAATTGTGTTATCTTAGATAAGGTACTATAAAACAGTGAGGTGGAATTTGAATCACCTCTACATGGAGTGCTAGATATTTTTCTTGATGAATGTGCCTTTGATTTATAGGGACATGTTCCCTACAAGTTAATTGAATAAGAAGGACTTGGTGTCTATTGTCTTCATGAAAATGATGCACCAATTCCAAAATTTATGAAAGATGATCAACCTAGTGATGGCCTATGGCAACTATATTTTGATGGATCTAGAAACAAACATGGCACTAGAGCTAGAAGATGTTAATTTCTCTAGCAAATCAAAGGTATTTTTCTTCTCTCAAGTTTTAGTTTGGTTTTTCTAATAATGTTATTTAATATGAAGCACTAGTGCATGGTTTACAATGGGCAAGAAAGATGAAGGTTAGTAACTTACAATTTTTTAGAGATAGTGAAATAGTAGTTCACCAAGCAGATTTAATATATGCAAGAAACCACTACTTAGGTTATATAAAAGCATAAAGTATGGGACTTACTTGAATACTTTCAAGATTTCAATATTTAGGCCATATCAATAAATAAGAACAAGCATGAAAATAGGCTAGCTATTATTGGGTCACAATTTAGTATCCTAGATGATATAAAAAATGAAAAGATTCAATCACACATCAAGGTAATTTTGAGACCTTCTATCCTAGACAACCATGACAATTGGCAAGTATTTGAAGATGATAGTCAAATTGTTAGATTTTTACAAAAGGAAACTAAGTTCCCCTCAAGGAACCAAGACAAGCAATTTCATCAATATGGTGACCAAATTATGCAATTAAAGACAAACAAGTGTTGGGAAAAATTTGCACATCTTTAGAGAAAGAAACTTTTATTTAGTTATGTTCAATTTTTGTAGATATCTTTGCATGGTCATACAGTGATCTTAAAGGATTTGATCCAAGCCTAGATCAACATACCATTGAGTTAGAGGATGAGACTAGGTCAGTCAGATAGAGACAAAGGCCTATTAACCCAAATATTGAACATTTTATGAGAGTTCAACTGCATAAGCTCATTGAGTAAGCTATAATATTTACAATTAATCACTCAACTTGGGTGGAAAACCTTGTTCTAGTATGAAAAAATAATGGTGAAATAAGGCTATGTGTTGATTTCTATGACTTGAAAAAAGCCTTTCTTAAAGACCATTATCCATTGCCATTAATAGAAAAAAAATCTATAGCTAGTTGTAAGTTTAGAAAGGTTATCCTTATTGGATGGCTACAGTGGATATAATCATATTTTGGTAAAATAAGAAGACCAATTCAAAATATCCTTCACCACAAAGTGGGGGATGTTTGCATAGAGAAAAATGCTTTTGGTTTATCTAATGCTAGAGCCACTTTTAAGAAAGCCATGGACATGGCATTTTAGGGTCTCCTCAAAAAATTTATTCTTATTTATTTGGATGACATAAAAATATTATCTAATAGTGTAAATGAACATATTATTCACCTCAGACAAGTGTTTGAAAGGTATAAGGAAATTGAAGTGTCTTTGAATCCAAAAAAGTGTGTTTCATTTGTTCATGAAGGTAGGATTCTTGGACATGTAATTTCAAAACATGGTACAAGCATATATATTGATAAGATAGACTCAATTATTTCACTTTCCTTTACTAAACATAATAAATCCTTCCAAATATTTTTAGGCAAGATCAATATCATAAGAAGATAAATTTTAAATTTTGCTACTTTAGCTAGGCCACACACAGCCATGCTAAAGAAGGGTCAGAGTTTCAATTGGTCCAAAGAAGGAGTAAGAAGATTTGAAGAGATCAAGAAATCTATAGTCAATGCTCCTACACTCTTGAACCCTAAATTCACAAATGAATTGTTCTTATACACATATGTTAACATTGAGATAATTCTAGGTATTTTCATATATTAAAATAAAGATGCTTTAGAACAGCCAATAGCCTTCTATAGTCAAGGCTTAGAATATTATAAAACAAAGTATTATTTTTTTGAGAAGCATGTATTTTTGGTCATAAGGTCTCTTAAAAAATTTAGGTACTTGTTGTCTAATAATAAGATACATTTTATGGTTGCACATCCAAGTGCCAAAGATTTCCTCTTAAATAAATATATAAATGATAAAATATTTGGTTGGATAACCAAGGTCATAGAATATGATGTTGAGATCAAGGTCACAAAGTTGGCTAGAGGCAAAGGACTTTGTGAACATCTAACCCAAGACTTGCGATAGAATAATGGGGTGGTTATGGTGTCAAATGATGAAGAAGTTATAACTAACCAAACCTCATCTTCCAGCTGGTTCCAAGATATGGTAATATACTTAAAAAATGATGTTTATCCATCTCATTTGACCCCTTAAAAGAGGATATATTTTATATTGCATCAAATTCCTTTTCTTCTTGTTGATAGTGTATTGTTTAAAAAGGATATCAATGGCATACTTCTAAGATGCATAGAACCAAGTCAAACATAGAGGTTGTTTGAGTAATTCCATGATGGATATGGTGGAGGACATTATTCAGCAAGGATCATATCCCACAAGATAATGAGAGGTGGGTACTATTGGCCAAGTTTATTTGTTGATTGTCATACATGGGTCAAAAAATTTAGATAATATGCCATATTTGTTGGAAAGGTGAAGCTTGCATCCTTATCTCTCTAACCAATTTCAGTAAATCAACCCTTTTTCCAATGGGGATTGGAATTTATTGGTCATACTAATCCATCTTAACGCTTAGGACACAAGTGGATCCTAACTACCATAGATTATTTTACTAGATGGATAGAGGCAGTGGCATTAAAAGAAGCCAATGAAACTAATTTTTTAGACTTCTATAAATGTTTGATTACCATATTTAGGGTCCCTTAAACTATAATTTATGATAATAATATGGTTTTTATATGGTCTAATATTAGCTAGTCAGTAGTTTAAGATAGTGTTTTTATCAGTACCTCATCAAACTATTATCCACAAGGCAATGGCCTTACTAAGTCCACTAACAAGAATTTTTTAAAGATCATCAGGAGGACTATTGAAGACCATCAAAGATCATGAAATCTCAAATTGAATTCAACTTTGTGGGCTGATAGGATCACCTATAAAAGGTCCTTAGTCAATTCTCCATACAAGATAGTATATGGTAACAAAGAAAGAATGCCTATTTCTCTTGAATTCCTTACCTTGGAATTAATACATCAACTTGAGATTTTGGAGAATGATCCAATGGAAATAATATATGCATATCTCATTGAGATAGAAGAGATAAGGCATCATTCCATGATGGCAATGGAAGCCCATCAAGTAATGATAGAGATCATTTGACAAAGGAGATCCTTAAAGAGGTTTTCAAGAAGGAAGATTGGTCCTCAAGTGGGATGAGATAGAGTTAAGCCAAGAAAGCACACAATTTTTTATTTTTTCTATAGTGATCCATATATAGTCTCCAGTAGTGAATTCCACAATGATTTCCAACTCATGAGGATGAATGGTGAAAGTTTCCTATCCTAGTCAATGGGATATATCTAAAGCACTACTATTAAGGAATCTAAGTCCCCTATAAATAGTTAGTTTGGATTTTATCTAAGTTTTTTTCTAACACATTAGTTTTTTTTTTTGTTTTATCCCAAATAATTGATTTTATTTGCATAGTTGTTCATTAGATTAGTTGCCTTCACTTTATTACGTTAGTTTCCCTTTCAAGTCTTTTTTCCCTATATGTTGGAATTATTTATCTTTGTAAGTCAAAAGGCTATCTTGAAGTCTTGTAAATGGTCCATGTATCATGTAAATGATCCAAGAGTCATGTATTTGGTCTGAGTTGTCAAGCATAATAGGCATGCTACCTAGCCAAGTCACCAAAGATGTTGACCAATTTTGGTCTACATACTAAAAATGTACATAGTCTAAGAGTCTAGTAAAAGGAGAAGGATCTTGATTGAGGATTAACCCAATGTCATAAGGATTATATATACCTCAAGTCAAGATCATGTATCTTTTAAAAATATTTTGAAATACTTTAAGAAGCCGTAAAGTGTGATCTAATTGATCTTTAAGGGATACACCTACAGTTGCAAGTGAAAGGTCCAAATAGTTTTCATGGTGTCTAAGAAAATGAATCAGGTTACACAAGCTTTAATATATCATTATAACCTTGAAATAATTATCAAAAGATGAATTGTACAAATTTTAGGAACTATACTATCACCAGGATGTCATGTAGGAAACAAATGAACCAGTTTACTTGCACATTTTCTATCTCCACTTAGAAATCTCCCAGAGCCAGTGGATCAAGTGGGCATAATTTTTTTGGTCTCAAGAACATCTCTAGATAATTTGGTCCCTCCATGATTTTTTCACTTCAAGATATAAATCTTCAAAGTGGGTCAAATAATGGGAGACGATTGTATGAGAGTCAAATTAAAGATCAATCAAAAATACATTTGAGCTTAAATTTGATGTTCTGTGGGATGTCAAATACATCCATGAGGAAATCAAATGACATTATTAAAAACATCAAAATTAAGCACCATAAAGTATCTATTGGGGTTTCAAATAATTCCAAGATCAATGGCTTGTGTTTAATCTTACATCAATATCGATGAAGCGAGATGATTCAAAAGGGTCAAATGACCTTGATGAATAATACAAAGAAGACAAGTGTCAAAATTTAGTGGGTCTCATAAAAATATTGAGGACTCACGTTCATTTGTACATCTAGATCTAACAGTTTGAGGAGATTCAATAAGTTAGCGTATCTATAGGACCAATAATCATAAAGATAATTGGGCATAGTGTAAATAGTCTGAGTTAGAAATCAATATCTAATAAACAAAAGTGATGTCAAGACATTTTTGATGAAATTTGAAGAATTTATTTTGGGCCTAGGCAAAGCAAATATTAGGGATCCAAGATCAAAGAAAACCTAGGGTTGAACTACGGTCACATTTTAGACACCAAGCATTACCAATAGAGATCCATATAGGTAAAATATGTATTTTGGGCCTAATATATAAGATGAAGATAGACCAGAGATTATGAAGCAAGAAAAAACATTCTATAGGTTTTTATGGATATTATGACTATTTGAAAACTAATAATTAGATTTATTTTCACCTATAGTGGACTAGTGTTTGATATTAAAGTAAATATAGATGTAAATGTGATCATGAAGAGGCATCTTACCTATCATCAGGGTCACATTTTTAATAAACAAGTACTGATGGCCACCTAAGGTAGAAGTGGCATAATTTTACCAATTCCAAGACATGGTCCTCATCAGTAGATTAGATAGATAAGGACATAGAGTTCCAAGAAGGAGACCTGGCAATTAAATAAGGGAAATGAGTATTCCATTCTTTTATAGAATTGGTTCCTTGCTGATAAGTTCATGAGTCAACATCTTCTAGAATACTAATCTATCAAGAGTAGTTGGACCTCATTTAATGTTTTCTCTCTCTCTCTCTCTCTCTCTCTCTCTCTCTCTCTCTCTCTCTCTCTCTCTCTCTCTCTCTCTCTCTCTCTCTCTCTCTCTCTCTCTCTCTCTCTCTCTCTCTCTCTCTCTCTCTCTCTCTCTCTCTCTCTCTCTCTCTCTCTCTCCCTCTCTCTCTCTCTCTCTCTCCTTCTCTTTTCTATAAATATAGGCTTCTAAGCCTTAAATTAGATCCCTTTTTTTAATGACAAAACTCTATCAAAATTTATACTATAACACCTTTTGATGCAATAAAGACTGAATTCCATCATTTTTTAAATCTATATTAAAGTGTGTACTGTGAATTCATGTACTTTTTTTAAGAGAATGCATGTTCCTATGTCCAAGTTTTTCTCACCTTTAGTAAGTGTTAGTAGTTCTCACAGGTCATTATAAGTGTAATTTACAATTTGTTGTCTAGCTTGAAAGTGGATATTTCCCTCTCATGCTAATTTGTTAAATGATTAATGCCTTATTTGAAAATATTTATGTTAGTGTGTATTTTGTGAGTTTTAGTGATTAAATTATTAGTGCATCACCCCTTTTTACATGCTTTCAGTAGTTATTTTCAAAATCTCTCTCCCTTTTCCAAGCAAGTGCTAGTTTAGGTTTAGTTTAGGTGATAGATCAAAAATGAAGCTAGCATTATATGGAGGTCTAAAACATTATTATCATACCCACTACCTAGGATCAGTCCAATTTTTCCCTATATTTTATTAGGAAGATCTGAACAATCCCAGTCTCAGCTAGGGTGTAAACTAGAACACCAACAATAACTACCATAACCAACATTGAAGTTGGTTGTGAAATTAAGTTGTACATGAGTGGTATCATGTAAGTGAGATAAGAGATAAATATGGGAAAGAGGAGAGAGTTCTAAGGAGGAGAAACCAAAGTCAGGGAGAATGTACAAAATCCTTAAAAAAGTTGGCAAGTCCATAATTGGATTGTAGATGTAATAGAGAATGATTCAAATTAATAATAAAGGACTTATATATGTTTAATATTATCTTGAATTTTATATGTATTTCTCTTATTAATGTGATATTTTTATAATTTCTTGAGGCTCTATGAAAATCCTTATTATGTGATTATAGATTTGGTAAAGGGACTACAGGTTACAGTCAAGAAATAGAATAGTTGATGAAGTTGGTGAAATTTAGTAAAAATAGTAGGAATGTTCATTCATATATAGGTAAGATTAAAGTCATTTAAAGTTTTATGATTCAATTTGTGTATTCTCCAAAATGAATAACCTTAATAAATGTTTTTAGAAATGAGAAAACCCCGCAGACTCTTCTAACAATCAGGATTGAAGGTGAATTGAGAACGTGTCATGAATTCTAGAGTATGTTATCTATTGATAAGAGTTTGTAGTTAAAGTTAACTTGATTTTATAATAATATATAAATTCATAAATTAATTCTAATGTAAAATATATAATCCATAACCAATGTGTCTTAAAACCCTGTGCACACAGTGAGAAACCCCTACTTGCATAGTTAAATACCAAGGAAGAGTTAAAGAAATGAGTACTTATTAGTTTGATGAAGAATTGGAATGAGAAAATAAGAATACATATCAATAATAACCCCTAGGTTAGTCTTGGAACCTATTTAATGCAAACATACTCCTATTTGTACAAGTTAATACCTTGTTTGTACAGTCTAAGGCAAGAACAAGTGTATAGGGATGAGAAGTTGCATGGATATTGAGTTGATTAAGTCCTATCATGATTGTATAGGATACTAAGGTCCTGAGATTGACCATTGAGAAGTGTTTGTAACCTTATAATGTATACAGATCCATAAAACCCTTGCATAATCAACTAAAGGTACATAGTGCTTTGTGTTTTGTTACTTTTAATCATGATTAAATAAGGTCTCTAGACTATTTGCATAGGTGGATATTATAAAAAAATAATTGGGAAAGGTATTGGTCCCAATATAAAGGATTTAAAATAAAATAAAATGAATTTTGAATCCTCTCCACCTCTGTAGACAACCAACTAGCGTTTAGAAACCTAAAACCCAATATCTTGAGTTCTAATCGTAGGAATTTTGTGAAACTTTGTAAACTTGATTGTATTGACATGAATCAAAGGATTAATGTGGTTTTAGTTTGTTATATTAGCATATAGTATAGATTTGAGGTTTGATCAAGAGCATAGAGGGATAATAGGCCTAATTAGTAAGTTGCTTATGAAGGAAGTACTATCTATAGAGGGAGTTGTACCTTGAAACATCAGAGAAGGTTACAAGAAGATAGAGGTTATCAATATATGGAATTATATCCTAAAAGTAACCTATTTTTTAAAAATAAATTTAAAAGGTGAAAAAAATATAATAGGTAATGGTGGCTCAAAGGAGGTTGAAGAGTGAGAATGAAGGATGAAGAGTGAATGAGAGGTTAAGAGAGATCAAGACAAGTATGTTTAAACCAAGAGAATTCATCCAAGGTAGTAGATTGCATCCAAGAGACTAATGACAAGATTTGGAGTGTTAAATAAAGATAAGAGTGTCTATTATGAGCAATGTCAGTGAATTATTGATGAGGATATGAATAAAATGATGGAATGAGTGGAAGAATGAGTAATGAATCATCCCTTGCACAATCAACTAAAGTTACATAGTCCTCTATGTTTTGTTGTTTTTAAGCATTAATATGATTTAATAAGGTCTCTAGACTATTTAAATATGTGGATATTATCAAAATAGACTTGAGAAAGGTCTTGGTCTAGTTAGAAAGGATCTAAAAAAAATATAATGAATTTTGAATCATATCCACCTCTATAGACAACCAACTAGGGTTTAGAAACTTAAAACCAAATATCTTGAGTTCTAACCATAAGAATTTTGTAAAACTTTGTAATATTTTTTGTCTTGATATGAATCAAAGGATTTAAGTGGTTTTAGTTTTTTATAGTATCATACAGTATGGATTTGGGGTCTGAGAAAGAGCATAGAGGGCTAATAGGCCTAATTGGTAAGGTGCTTGTGAAGGAAGTACTATCTATAGAGGTATTTGAACCTTAAAAATTAAGGGAAGGTTTCAAGAATATAGGGTTTCAAAATATGGCATTATATCCTTAGGGAAACCTATATATTATTTAAATAAAGGGAAAAAGTGAAAAAAAGGGTTACAAGGGAATGGTGGATCTAAAGAGGTTGAAGAGTGACAATAAAGGATGAAGAGTCAATGAGAGGGTAAGAGGGATCAAGATAAGTATGTTTAAACCAAGATAATTCATCCAAGGTATAATATTAAATCCAATAGACTAATGACAAGATTTGGTGTGTTCACTAAAGAGAAGAGTGACTAATGTGAGCAAAGTAAATGAATCCTTGATGAGGAAATGAATCAAAGGATGGAATGAGTGAAAGAATGAGTAATAAGGGATTGTAAGGGTATAATTATAGATATAAGTGATTCCAAAGTGTTTATAAAATAAGGTTATAGAAAAGTATACTATATAGTCTAGTGAACAAGTTGTAAGACATCAATGAAAGTTAATCCTTATGAACAAAGCCAATTATTAGAAGTTGAAATCAAGATTCAAGATCCATGAAGATTAGAGGATAGTGATTATGATTTTTTTCCCATGTACCTCTACATAAGATAATACCAAGCTCAAGATACCAAGATTACACCATGAAAATGCTTAAAACCATGACAATGTAGACCTACAAGTTTGCATACCTATAGGTCTACATTTGGTGTGTAATTATTGAAATGTGTATTAAGATAAGTGGTTTTAAAAGTTTAAATGGTTATGGAAAATTAAAGGTTTCAACATTTGGAATGTTTAGGAATGCTATAAAAAGTGTGTCTTCAAACATAATGTCAAAGACACAAAGTCAAACCTATAGGCAGACAATCATCTCTTCAACCGTTTGAATCCTGATCTAACATAAAGGACATCTAAGAATGCATATGATAGACTTGGAAAATAGAGAATATATATTCAAATAGATATAAACTTCATGTTTCATGTAAATTTTCACTTAAGTTGTAGATAAAAAGAGAAAATAAACTCAATACAAGTGTGGTTGAAAAAACTATTTGTTTGCGCATGTGTGTTAAATCATAATATTGTGAATAGATCATCTTTGGCTTGGGAGGAAGACCTATAGATAAAAAATAACTAAAGAAAACTTATTTGTTATAAATATAGTTGGGTGTATTACCTAGCAATAGCTAGATCCCAAAATTGAAAGCTTTCTTAAGGGCTATTAATCCACACATTTTAAACAATCAAGTTGATAAACTAGAAACAAGGTACTTTCATCAGTAATTAAAAGGTATTGAGATTGAATACAAGAAGGCTTACTAGGAAAATAGACTAGAAATGACTTAATTAGTGATAAACCAATTAATATCATGTTAATGGGTCAGGGATGCTTCAGAAAATTAGAAGGGGTTATGTGAGTGGTCAGAAACATAGAAAAATGGATTTGGTTGGGTGTGGGTGGGTAAAATTAGCTTGTTATTTTTTTTGCCATAGGTAACCCTCGATGGTTGGGGTGACCATCAGAAGTTAGGACTGACCATCAGTGGTTGGGTCTAACCATTGATGATTTATTATGGAATTTTGGGTTTGATCAATAGAAGATGACGGGATTTCACAGATGAATTTTGGGAATTAGGAAAAGGCTAAATTAATTATGAAAGGGAATAAAAATAAATGGATAGTAATAAATAATTACTTGTCTTACCATAATTTGGTTGGGTAGGTAGTTGATGTAGTTAGCATATTGGTAAAATCTAGCTCAATTCTAGTAGAGTAATGGTACATAAAATCTTGGTTAAGAAATGATGACAAGTTAGCTCTCATTAAGATCATTGATAATGTTGATGATGTTAATTGAACTGATTGACATACAAAAGAAAAATCTTGAATGCTTGAGCTCTTGATAAGTATTGTAGATGGATTTGACCTCCCAAGCCTCTCTCTCTCTCTTATAGCCATAATCAAGAGGTGGAAGTGAAGGTGTAACTAGGTCATCTAAATATAATTTGTGCATGCAAAGGCTCACAACACAAATTAGAGAAGTTATATGTAGAAAATGGTCAACAGAGCTTGCATGATCTTGGTGAAAAAGTGGATCCTGACCATCAATGGTCAGGGGTTCCCAAGGCTGACTATCGATGGTCATCTTGACCATCGATAGTTAGGGTCCATAGGGAAAGGGTCCTAAAGTCCAAGGTTAGTTAGGTGCAATTGAGTGTAGATTGGTTGGTTTAGACTTGATAGGTGTAGGATGGTATTGAGAAGGTATAGGGGTATTTTTAGGGCTACTTTGACATTGAAAATCATAGGTGTATGGATTTTTTCTATCTACATTTTGCCCCTTTTTATTATCTAGCTTGCATGAATGAGCTGTAAAATGGAAATAGAGTATGGGTCACATTTATAGTTGCCCTAAGCATGGGAGGAGGTGTTCCCCCTCAAACCAAGATTTAGTGAGGTGAAGTTGAAGTTGGTATGGGTTTGATAAGTGGTAGATGGTGAGTCATTAGGTGGTGACATGATGTTGGGAATCTAAGATGTAAACATGGGCATAGAATGTAATATAAGGTGTGATAGCCAAGATCATGCATAGATGAAGTTACTAATGTTGGTAAAAATAAGGGTTGATGATAGGAAGGATAAGGGATGAGTGAACTATGTGACCACTTATAAGCATGGTGGTTGGGAACACTCATAAATTAAAGTTTCCTAAGTGATATTTGTGTACCTAGTGGATATCCAAGGTAGGAAGTACTCTCAGGGAAAACACAAATGAGTCAAGTGTTGTGGGTATCTGAGGTAGGATGTGCTCCCAATGAGACACAAGCAAGTTGGTATGCATGAGGTGGTGCAAAATTCAAAAGGGTCAACAAGGCAATGTTTTCATTATAGTCAAATGACCATGCAAAAAATATCACAAAATTATGTGATAGATGGACTAAAAGAGATCAAGGGTGAGGTGATGAGCTGGTCAGGTTGGTGAGAGAAAGGCATCTCCAAAGTAGGCAAAAGTCTAGTGTAAATTACATGAAAGGGGTAGATTATAGGTAGAAGTTAAAAATTTAGTTTGGAAGGTAACTTGATCATTGACTATCAGGGTTCCCATAAGGTGACTACCAATGGTCACCTTGACTATTTACAGTCAGGGGAAACCCTAGAAGTCTAGAGGGTAAAAGTGAATTTGTCATTTTACCATGCTATGTTATTTAATGAAGCTCTAGGAAATTTTAGTGCTTTGTGAGGGAGGTGTGTGTTGAAGTGGATGTTGTTCATTGGTTAGAGGTGTGTGAATGATTTTATGGGTCTAGGATGTAGGAAACATGAGGATGCAACTAGGCACCTATTTGAGGGCTCAAACCATGGAAGAGGTCATAAAATGAAGTAGGGAGTGTACTAAATTGATAGTTAGGTGTGATTTTACTATTGTTTGTGTTTGCTTAGGGTAGACATTTGCAAAATAGTTGTTTGGTCGTACATGCCCTAGGTAGGATTTTGGGGGTTTTACTCATATGGGGTGGGTAAAATGTCAAATTGACAAGGTGAGTTGGTGATTAGGTAGTAGGATAGTTTGGTAGAGTTTTACATTAGGTTTTTATTGAATTAGGTCCATATTTAGGTCTTGATATGTTTGCAAATTTTGGCCATCAGATGCCCATAGGTAACTATCAATGGTCAGGCCTGACTGTCGATGGTTGACACCCTAAGAATTAGGGGTCCCTAAACATTGGTGATTAGCATGACAATTGATGGTTAGTTATGATGAGGTAAGATTGTTTACAAAGGTGCTAAAGGTTTAAGCATGGTTTGAGGGTAAAGTGTAATAGTTAAGCCTAAAGTCTAGCCTGATAGGTTGGGTATAAGGGGTAAATGAGGTATGGATATGATTAGGTTAAATAGGTTATGGATAGGGGCATATTTTTTTTAAATATAGGGTAGATGAGACCAGTTTGGGTCTAAGCGAAGCATTTTGATTTGGTGAAGGCTTGAGAGTAGAAAAAATGCATGATTATGCTGTGGATATTCCCTACACTACTTTAAGGGGATTATTGTTGATGATTTATCCCATGTGGAGGTGGTAGGGCTAGGAGGGATGAGTTACTACCAACACATGCCTATGGATGCATCTATGATAGTAATTCTCATCAAGAGATGGGATCTCACTACTAACACCTTCCTTCTATCAATTGAGGATATGACTATTCTCCCAAAGGATGTCTATAGAATAACTTGGCTCCTACTACATGGTGAAGAAATTTATTAGACTAAGCAAGAGGAGTGGGATGAATATGTGGAGTACTTATATAGATATGATAGTGACCAAGTCCACTAGTATTCCATAGGGTTTAGTTATATAACATTATATGAGAGGGATCTTGAGGAGACGAGACTTATGATGATGCTAATTGTTGATGGCATAAAATTGTGCTAGATCCTAGCCAATCAACAATGGGAAGTTTCAAGTTGTGGGACAATGCGACTTGAAACAACCTCCAGGTTTTAAAGAAGCTGGTCTCTTCTATTTTATGGTGTTGGGGAAAAGGGATAGGAGACTAAATAGAAACGCAAAATGCAGGAATTAAAACCTAACTATGGCAATGCACTTGAGTGTAATCCTAATCCTAACCTGAGCACAGAGTGACTATTATAGGATTCTATTACATTTAAGAGTAGAAAAGTGCATGATCAATGTAAAAGATTGGAATAATAGAAACAGAGGCTCACAACAAGGGAGTCTTTTGCTGAGATACAGGAATTGTCAACAAAGGCATAGTGTTCTATCTTCTTAATAGAATCCTCCAATCACATAAGAGGTGCAGAAGTCATGCACAGTTATGCAAAACTTTAGACTCCAAAAAATAAGACAAAAGCAAATAACATTTCCAATCACAACACTAGAAAATCTACAACATAAACTACTTTGTAATTGACATAGATAACATCAACAAGGGCATAGTATTCAATTTTATTTTGAATATTATAGTCATACAAAAGAGGTAGAAACACACACAGTCATATAAACCTTTTGACTCAGGAAAATGGAACAAAACCAAATGATATTATTGGTCAAAACTCTGAAAAGTCTAAAGCTATAGAATTCCCCCTCCCACTTTTTTATGATTTTACAATCCTGCTTATATAGCCTCGAATGTCTCCTTAGATCACTTTCTTTCCCACTCAATTCCACTCCATCCTTCACTTGTAGGGGACAAAACATATGACTGGAGGTGACCGATGCCGGCCGATCTCCTACCGATGCCAGTTTCCCTTGGACTATCCCCTGACTGACATTGGTTGTTACCTGTCGATGTCAGTGATTGTCATGCTCCGAAAAACCTCCCGTTTGCCTTAGGTGAAGATTTTAGATCCACACCCTAACAATCCATGTCTAGTACCTCTCTTCACGCCAAAAATTCTTCATTCATCATCTGTTTGGCTGCTCAACTATCTACTCTACCTCTAGTGTTAGGGGACAAACAAACAAAATCTACCTGGTGCACTATTCTATCTACCTAGAGTAGCTCTCATCGAATTTCCCCCCATTTTCACTGTAATAGGTAGACAGGCACTTTGAAATGGAAGAGGACACTTAGTCAATTTATGAATTTTCCCTCCTATTGATCTAGAAGGCATTAAAGGATGACACTTGGTTGCTTCCACTTTCTTTATATTTTGTTGAGGAACACCCTACCTTTAACACCTATCATAAACCAATTCCTTGATACTTTGTAGCTTTATTGAAACAAAACTCAGTGCATTCTTCGCCTTGACAACCCTTAAGAAGGATGGGTGCACATGGCAGTCTTCACTTGTTGACACTCAACACTTCATCGATACTTTAAAATATCATCTGAGACCCACCAAAATATTCATTTGGTGATTAGGCTCGAAGGTGGTCTCTCGAAATTTGATACGTGGTGACCTTCGTTGCTCTTGGGAAGATACGTGGCATCTTTCGTTTCTCCTACTGGTGTGGTGCCTTCTGCTTTCTTTGGGGATGGAGTAGAGAGGGACCTAAAAGGTGACACTTGGCAGCCTCCACTGCACTTTGATACTTAGAAAAATGAATGATGCCTTTATGCATTAAATGGAAAGCATTAGACCTAGGCATTGAAACAAAGGCTCTTGGTAGTCGACATGTGGTGGCTTCCACTGCTTCTTCAAAAAGGTAATTCAGGGCCTCTGCTACTACCACCTAGCACCTTCTACTCTCTCTATTGCTTAGCTCATTAGAAGTGTTTGTCAAAATAAGAAACACAGGTGCCTCTTATGATACGTAGATGTTGACATGTGGTGCATTTCGTGGTTCTCCAAAAAGCTACAATGAGGTCCTCAAAAGTCACCAGTTATCCATCTTCATCTCTCAGAGGCTGACACATGGCCGCTTCCACTTGAATCCAATACTTAGGCCAAAATTAAAATGAAAGGAACAAAAAGGGGGAAAAAGGAACTGTGTTATGAGGACAACACTTGGTAGCTTCCATTGCACTTTGATACTTAGTAAAATGAATGCATCCTTTGCATTAAAACCCTGTGGCTTCATCCTCGATGCACAGGAACCAAAATTGCAATGCTCGAACCAAAAAAAAAATTAAAAATGATGTAGAGTAGGAAATTACTCTACAGTTATTAGCAACCTCCAAGACTTTTGAGCTTGCTAAAAAATAACTTGACTCCCACTTGATCAAAATTTCAAAATTTATAGCTTCAATAATGCTATTTGGAAGATAGACCACTCATGGTCAGATAATCCTTGCTTGCTCTGCAATTCATCAAAGGCCAGATCCAAGTTAATGAGATCCTTGTGCAAAAAGGTTTGTAGGACTTGAATCGTGGATTTTAGCTAGAAAATAAGAACCAGAATAGTTTCAACCTCTAGGGGTGAGGAATCATCCTATAGGTTTTGAAAAACTGTCTGATCCCTTTGTTTGGCAAGAAGCAATGGTTTAAGTTAATCCACCATCAGTACCATCCTTGTGTCTAGAAATGGGGAAGGGAGACCTATTTGTACTAGATCTTCAATGTGGCATCTCATCTCGCTGATGCATTATTTTACGACATCGAGACAACTTCTATAATTGTTGGCCACAACATTATGACTGAGTTCTTCATTAATCTGTCTCATGACGTCCATTTTGTCCAAGATTCTCGTGACTACCAATGATGTATCCATTGAGCTATAGAGCTTCTCCAGTAATGAATGAGAGTCTATGAATCTCTTGGAGATCATGGCCAGAGTGTTCTAGATTGGATTCTCTACCCTTTCACATAGCTACTATGCGTTGAGCAGGAAGGTGAAAATGGCCTGAGCTAGGGAATCTCTGAAGATATTCTCACCCACCCTAATTCGTAGAGCTCCTTCACCAGTTACACTACTCTGACACCTCTTGGCCTATTGGCTAGCTCAATTTCTAGTTGTGTTGTCCTCTGTTGCTCAGCTTAGAATTGGGCTTGAAAAGCCACAGCTTTGTTTTATTCTTCTAGTAGCCCTTGCTGTGATTAGGTAACCTACAGTTGGAGTCTTTTGACTCTTCCCTACAATGTTACATTTTCCCATCTTAGAGTTGTTGCTACATCCTTTGCAAGTATAAGCTCCATCTTTAATGAATCATTTTAGGCTTGAATTGCCCATTGAGTTTGGAGGGAAATAGTATCTTGCAACTATTTCTGTAGACTAGTTATCTCGTTGTCTTTCCTATTTATTTGTTTGGCCAAACTATTATAGTTTGCCTTCTCTTGGGCCAAATCAGCCTCCATCTTTTGTTGTCTCCTTGATTTCTTCAAGTAATATTCTATGACCACAAAAGTGGATTCAGTCAACAGCTCAACTCTGTCTTGAGGCTTGAACAGGGGCATGTCAATGGCCACTGCATTTATGGTGTAGTCTTTTGGCTACATTTGTTCACTCAGCCTGGCAACGTTGGGTGACAAATAGGTCACCGTCAGTTGCTATTGGATGGGGTCAAATTGTTACCTCAAATGTGGAATAGTCGACATTTTATTCTCATTAATCCTCTTCTTCTCCAATTGAGCTTTTCTTGCCTTCCTAGCGGCATCAGCCTACATCTGAAAGGTGGAAGGGGATGCAATATGTCCCCCTACGAAGGGGAATCCATGTGGCAGGCCATATTGGAGAGCCATTGGTTGGCTAGGGGTGAGTTGTAGGGGCATATTTATGGGAATGGAGGGGGATAAATATGGTAATGTTAAGGCTTGAGGCACCAACGATGGGGTGAATTGTGAAATGGGAATGGCAGTAGTGGCGGGAGGTGTCATCTGACTAGGTGGAGGCACCACATTGACAGGGTGAAGAATGGATTGAGAGGGAGGAGGGGGAGTAATTCCTACTTGAGGAGCAGTTGCAGTGCTCTACACTAGGTGCTATGAAGGCTCTTCTTCCTCTTCTGGGTCTAATTAGAATTGCACCCCTTTACTTTTTTTGGGTGTCTCAGTCTCTGGCTACGTTTGTCTCCCTTTTGCCTCTGTTGTTGCCAGTGGCACATGTGGGGAATTAGGGACTTCAATTACTTTTAACAATGTGGAGGTTTTTGGTGGTGAAGACACCACACTTCTTTGTTGTTCTATGGCAGCCGTAGCTTGCTCTAAAGTCTACAGTTATTAGCTTGGTCCCACTCCAGCTGCTTCCTAATATGCCCTGAGTGTCGGCATTTGTCTTATGTCTAGGCTAGAAATAGGGGATGGATGCCATTCATCCCAAAGTTATTCCCACCTTTCATCTAAGTCTATGCCCCTGAAGGTATGGGTGGTCTGGGAGATTTCTTGCCTATATTTCCAATAGGCTTGAATTTTCTCTATGTCCCAGCCATTGTTCTTCAATGTCCTTCTCAAGCTAGAGGTCATCCTGAACTTGGGATCATACTCCCTCTATTTATCATAGGTCTCCCATGGCCTATTCAGTGGGAGAGGCATGTTTGTTAGCTCAACATAGAGACTAGGGGTATGTTCAATAGGATTCTTCCTATTCTCCCAAAAAAGGTGGCCTTCATGTGCAATCCTGGCTCCAATTCCATTTGTCTTCACTACGAAGGCTATGTAATCAACTGGGTCATAAACCCACTTGTCCTTGACCAATAAGAACCCCAAGAAGGTCAGTTTCCTTAGTATCATGATCTCAGCTTCCTTGGCTTCTAGGCTTACATTGCCTACCATCCATGGGAGGTTGTACATTCTCCTCTTCTTCTTAGATCCATATTCATTATCAACCACCAACACCTACCTGGTGATTTCTAGGAATGCTAACCAAAGAATCAAAACTTTTGGTAGCAATACTAGCTCCCCACAGAATCCATGAACCCTTATGATCGTGTGGTGGGCCCCAAAATAAAAGTCACATGGAATTGGGTAGCTGACTAGGAGGTTCGTGACACTTGGGAATAACCTATTTATAACAGGCTTGGGGCTAAGGCAATGGAGGACAGGGGTGACAAATAATTCCCAGAAGTCATAGGTGTCACTGGTTTTTGATAAAATATGTGTCCATGCAGACACAGGGATGGTTCTTTGGGGATTGAAGGTTGGGTCATATAGGTTCAGGATCATAAATTGGGAGAAGAAGTTAGGCTTCTGGTGTAGAATGAGGTGGAACAAAAAGGAGGAATACCTGAATATTCCTTATGCCCTGAATTGGGTCAGTTACTCAACCATTGAGAAGGCAAGATGCTCAGATAAGTCCAGACAGTACTCTTACGTCTTGTCAACTATTTTTAGCCTAAAGAGGATGGCCATTTGCTCTGCGTATACCGCCATGTCATCCTTCATGCTGAAGATGAGAGCCATCATCGATAGTGTGTCTTAGCTGGCAGGCGTGAACTAAGTTCTTGAAGTGGGGAGAGTGGGAACCATTGCATCTCCATCAGCTATTTGTAACTCAGACCTCAAGAACCTGGCTTGAGTGTTGACGTTTGCCCACGTCCTCTACACCCTTTCAATAGTGGGGAAGGTGGTGGTGTCATTGTATCACAAGGCAAGCATGTCCTTGATTTCTTGAGGAGTGATCTACAGTATGAAGGGGCCTTGTTGGATGGAGCATGATTGCAGATGAAGCAAGTTTGCACACAACTCAATTATATCTGGGCATGGGTGCACAGCTGGGACAACGAATTGAGTGAGCTGGGAGGTCCATATCCTCATCTCAAATGCCTCATATTATCTTGCACTGGCTCTTTGTAGGCACCTTTGGTGTGCCCCTTCTCTGAGGATCTTGTCATTGGCTCTTTGTAGAATCGGGTTCATGATTCCATCAGCATAGTCTCTTACTTTGGATGGGTCACTGGTTTGGCCAACTCTCAGGGCTTTGGTTCTCAGGTAACTTCTTGGTGGCTACATAGGAGCTAAATTGTATGACTTGCTCACTAGTAACCTATCTAGATATCCTAGTGCCCCTACTCCTTGCTGAGAAGATGATGCTCCTGCCATCTCTATGTTCTTTGTATGATACTCTAGTATGAACTTTGCTTAGGATAAAATATGCTTGCTGAAACAATCTCACTAGGTGCTAATCAATCGTAATGAGCAAGATATTTTTTTAGGAATGCTTGAGAGTTGTAAACTTTAAAATTTGCTAAGGGGGTATTTATGGGCTGATCAAGTCCCAAATGGCATTAATTTTAGGCGACCGTTAGCAAATCCTACTTAATCTTCAGGAAACAGCGAGGTGGGCATGTTATGCAGTGCAAGGTACCTTGGAGATCTCAAATATTTGGGTAAGCATTTATTGTGGAAAGATTTAAAGAATTAAAGAATTCTTAAGACATCGACTCTGTGTTTAAATGCTTATTTTAAAAGAAAGTAGAAAAGCAAAAACAAAAACAAAGTGATGCAGGAATGGAAACTACCTAACTACATTTATGACAAATCCTTACTTCCCTCTAGGATCAAAAATGAACCTTCCCACGTCCTCTTTATGACATGTCAACTTGTGATGCCATACCGGTAATTGTAATGGATATGTTGTTGATGGAATGTTCACTGCACCAACCACATGGGTCTGCCTGCACTCGAACGAGTCTGAGCAAATTGTGTATTCGACATCTACGAACTCTTATTGTCTTTGAATGCCCATTGAATATTGGTTCATCATGATTTTAGGTGTCATCAAGAAATCATTTTCCATTGGTTCTTCACTCTGTGCCCTCTAATACCCATTCTCTTTTGGCTTATCTTCTTCAAATCCTAGCTTTACTTCATCATCCTGCTCCACGATGAATGCATCTTCTTGAAAGGATGAATCTGAAAGCTAGCATGCTTTTTGCATACTCAAATGAGTGTCACAGTCATCCTCTCCATATTTGGCCAATTCATAGCCTTCCTGAAGGATAGTGTCACCTGTCTTAATGGCTTGATCAAAGGAGTATCCATACTCCTCCATATCTTCTTGCAAAGTAAGGAAAAAGTCAAAAATGATCTCCTCCTCATCTGAGATGAAGGAAAAAGTTTGTGGCTTATCCTCTTGCCCATCAAAATGGGAATCTATGATGATTTCTTCCTCATTTGTTCTTATGAAATCCTCTTGACTAGCCATGAATTGAGCATATTCCACTGCATACTCAACTACTTCTTTCAAAATATACTCTTCTTCGAAAAAGGATGAAGAAGGAGGCTGTGATAAAGAACAAGAAGCCTCTTGAGGAAGGGTAGAAGGGTCTTGAGGGGAAAGTGAGAGTTTGGGGACCTCTTCCCTTACTGCCATCATAGACTCAACATTTTTGGGGAAATGATCCTAACAAGTCTAACCTTGTTCATGAACAAGGGTGTCATATGTTTGATATGGGGTTTGTGGTGGTGGATATGAAGTTTGGTAGGCTTGGTAAGGCTGGTTCTCATGAACACTTAGTCTCTCTTCTAGGAATGCAATCAATCCACACACTTCTAACATCTCATATGTAAGCTCTTACCAATTTTCCCTTTCAATGGGATCCCACTCACTTTTGATTAGGTATATTGCTTCCCTCACTTGATAGATGACATGATAAGGGATCTCTTGGCCATATTCCCTTTTGCTGTCAAGTTCTAACACATATTTTTTTAATCCCAACAATGCTTTATTGAAAGTGAAAATGAGATCAGGTTGAGTATAGAATGGGTATAGCTCATGATCATGTGCATCCTCGTCACTTGACATAACTCTGGGAGAAGTTTGTCCTTGATTAAATATATTTGAAGGATAAGAAGACTCATAGCTATGAGTAACAAAGCTATACATACCGAAAGGTAACTTCTTGATGATACTGCTTGATTGGATGATGACTCAAAGTCATTATTAGTGTTGATAAAAACCTCTAAAGGTTGATTGGCTGAAGAATACACCAAGAATTCTCCAACTTCCTTGAAAGATGTGTCCCATCAGGCGTGCCAAAAATTGTTGATGGCATAAAATTGCGTTAGATCCTATCCAATCAACAATGGGAAGTTTCAAGTTGTGGGATAATGAGACTTGAAACAACCTCTAGGTTTTAAAGAAGCTGGTCTCTTCTATTTTATGGTGTTGGGGAAAAGGGATAGGAGAGTAAACAAAAATGCAAAATGCAAGAATTAAAACCTAACTATGGTGATGTGCCTGAGTGTAATCCTAATCCTAACCTGAGCATAGAGTGACTATTATAGGATTCTATTACATTTAAGAGTAGACAAGTGCATGATCAATGTAAAAGATTGGAATAATATAAATAGAGGCTCACAATAGGGGAGTCTTTTGCTGAGATACAGGAACTGTCAACAAAAGCATAGTGTTCTATCTTCTTAATAGAATCCTCCAATCACCTAAGAGGCACATAAGTAACACATAGTTATGTATAACTTCAAACTCTAGAAAATGGGACAAAAGAAAATAACATTTTCAATCACAACACTAGAAAATCTATAGCATAAACTACTTTGTAATTGACATAGATAACATCAACAAGGGCATAGTATTCAAATTTCTTTTGAATCTTCTAGTCATACAAAAGATGCAAAAACACACAGAGTCACATAAACCTTTCAACTCAAGAAAATGGAATAAAACCAAATGATATTATTGGTCAAAACTCTGAAAAGTCTAAAACTATAGAATTCCCCCTCCCACTTTTTTTTGATTTTACAATCCCGCTAATATAGCTTTGGATGTCTCCTTCAATCACTTTCTTTCCCACGTAATTCCATTATGTCCTTTACTCATAGGGGATAAAATCAATGGTGCATTTAATGCCTTGGATGCATCCTAGTCTTATCAAGAACTACCCTAACTATGGCATGGCAATCCATGTCTAATACCTCTCTTCACGTCCAAAATTCTTCGTTCTATCATCTGTTTGGCTGCTCAATTGTCTACTCTGCCTCTACTATTAGGGGACAAATAAATAGTGTCTTCAATGCTTATAAGCCCCAAAAATCTACCCAGTACATTGTTCTATTTACTTGGAGTAACTCTCACTGAATTTCCCCCCATTTTTGCTATAACAGGTAGACGGGCACTTTGAAATGGAAAGGACACTTAGTCAATTTATGAATTTTCTCTCCTATTGATCTAGAAGGCACCAGAGGATGACACTTGGCCACTTTTGCTTTCTTTATATTTTTTTGAGGAATGCCCTACCTTTGACACCTATCACAGCCCACTTCCTTGATACTTTGTAGCTTTATTGAAACAAAACTTAGTGCATTCTTTACCTTGACAACCCTTAAGAAGGATGGGTGTACGTCTTCACTTGTTAACACTCGGCGCTTCATCGGTACTTTAAAATTTTCATCTAAGACCCACCACAATCTTCATTCAACAATTAGGCTCGAAGGTGGTCTCTCAGAAGTTGATATGTGGTGACCTCTGCTACTCTTGGGAAGATACATGGCATCTTCTGCTTCTCCTACCGGGGGTATGTGGTGCCTTCCACTTTCTTTGGGGATGGAGTAGAGAGGGACCTAAAAGATGACACTTGGCAGCCTCTGCTACACTTTGATACTTAGTAAAATGAATGATGCCTTTATGCATTGAATGGAAAGCATTGGACCCAGGCATTGAAATAAAGGCTCTTGGTAGTTGACACGTGGTGGCTTCTGCTGCTTCTTCAAAAAGGTAATTCAGGGCCTCTCCTAGTGCCACCTGGTGCCTTCTGCTCTCTCTATTGCTTAGCTCATTAGAAGTCTTTGTTAAAATAGGAAACATGGGTGCCTCTTATGATACGCAAATGCTGACACATGGTGCATTTTGTGGTTCTCTAGAAAGCTACAATGAGGTCCTCGAAAGTCGCCAGCTATCTATCTTCATCTCCCAGAGGCTGACAAGTGGCCGCTTCCACTTGAATCCAATACTTAGGCCAAAATTGAAATGAAAAGAAAAAAAAAGGGGAAAAAGGAACCATGTTCTAAGGATGACACTTGGCAGCTTCCACTGCACTTTGATACTTAGGAAAATGAATGCATCCTCTACATCAAAACCCTGCAGCTTCATCCTCGATGCGCAGGAACCAAAATTGTAATGCTCAAACCAAAAAAATAAATTAAAAATGACGTAGAGTAGGAAATTACTCTACACTAATAATCATGATTACTTTCTTTGGCTTTCTAAATTCTAGAAGCAAGAGATTACCCTATGTATTACTAGCTATTTAGGTTGAGTTATTTCTTGGGAGGATAATATTTGGTTGGTTCTTAGTGCTATTGGTCCAAATTTATAGAAATTTTTGGGGATTCAGACACCATAGGAGGTATGGCATCATCATGGGCATGGTTCTTCACTAATGGACCTATGATCACATTTGGATTTTAAGGTTGATTGTATTTTCATACATGGGGTATACATAGCTAGAGTTCCTTATGGGTTTTATGAGGTGGAAGGATGACTACGTTGCATCAAGGGTTGAAGGTGGAGCACATGACATTGAGTGGTTTATGGTTTCCCTAGGTGGATTGGTAGCTATGGACATTCTATGGAGATTATACCTACAGTCCCCTATCTGACTAGGTTATTAGAGGGAGACCCTCACTATACAGAGTTACAGGTGGATAGTGGGCCATCGAGAGGGTGAGGTTGAGTTGATTCCCTTCAATTGAGTGTGGTACCAATTTGTATTTTTATAAGGTGTATCAAGTCCACATCTATGATATAGGAGGTAGGACTCAGAGGTTCAATTATTAGTGCCTTAGCCTGTTTAGACAATTTTAGATGCTGGGTTTGAGGAGCTTCCTATCAAGGTTCCCAAAAATGATGTAAGGTATACACATGGCTACATAGCTTGGTACCAACCTATCTATATAGATATAGACATGGGTGGAGATGATAAAAGGGTGGCATCGATGGCTATAGATCTAGTCAGCTAGGGTGTATAGGTAAGGGTAGCATTGGTTGTGGCTCAAGCTCAAGTATAGGTTTTATAGGGATAGGTGGCCACATTATATAGCCATATTTAGGAATTATAGGAGTAGATCACCTCCATTATAGGTGAGAGATATCTACTTAGATAAAGGGCTAGGGTAGGTGTAGTAACAGTAGGGGAGCCACTAGATATAGTGCCCTAAGCATGATATCTAGCTACTATTATCGAGCTCATATATTATGTGGTGATGGTATTATACTAGCTTTCTTAGGCTATGAGGTATGTAGAGTACACAAAAATCTTGGCTAGTGGGCCATTGATAGCTACTCTAGGTTAGTGGGCTTCTATAGTGTGATAGATATGGGTCTCAAGGGGACCACCACCAAGTACAAGTTAAATTAGAAAAGTAGCTAGTGGTATAGGATCATGATTATGTTGAGATATGTTATTTTGATGTATTATTTTGATACTAGACTATGTGTTGATGTAGTGAGATGTATATTTTTTTGAGAGAGCCTAACACATTATGATATGTATTATTTTTTTATGATTCGATGTATATGATGTATACTTTTGATGTTTATGTATGATGGATGCTTATGGATTATGGTGTTTCACTTATTATCTTAGGCATGTGATGATAGGAAGTTAACTATGATGATCTGATTCTGCTCATGGTTATGATAGGATATGTTATGGATGAATACAAGTTATGGCTTTATTTATGGTTATATAAGTGAAATGGTAAATGGTATATGCCCTAATGTTTTTCTCATTGATTTAGTTTATGCTTGTGATGGTGTAATGACATGTTTATCGATGCATAAGATGTGATTGATGTTTTGTTGTGATATGTTTACATAAACTAATAAATGATAAGAAAAGGAACATGATGCATTTTCATTGGTAAAGACTGGCACAAAACCCAAAGTTAGATTAGCTTAGTGAAAACAAGCCTTTCCAATGCTTCACATTAGCATGTTTATGTTGATAGATATGGATCTTGATTACATTGTGTCAAGTAAGCTCATAGACCTGTGCATATGATATGTGGAGGGAGAATGGGTGAAACTAGAACCATTAGTGAGACTAGTATGCCTTTTTTGTAGGTGTCCAAATAGGGAGTATAAACAAGTTTATGTCTATATACAAAATGTATACTGATCAATGTGGGAAGTCTACTAATGATAGCCGATTATGGCTTTCTAAGATTATTGTTGTTATGAAAGTTGATTACAACTTTCAAAATTTGTTTGCTCTTGATTTTGATTTTACTATTCTTGTTTGCTTGAGGGTCGAGGAAGTTGATCGATGCCAGAAGCTTTCAATAAATTGATAGCTTTATCAAATGCTTTACTTAGCCATCCTTCAAGGGAAGGGTCTAATTTATGTGCTTAGTTTAATTTTTTTTTAATATTTGTCCTTTAAGGGAGCAATCCACCTTATGTTTGACAATTTCAATTGATTTTTAACAACTATCCTTCAAAGGAGTAGTCTGTGAATGCTAAGAATGACCCATGATTTATTTTTTTATTTGATATTTATTATTTATTTTATTTTGATTAACATAAACTTGCTCATACATAATCAATGGATTACTTTTATGAAGGTAAAACTAAGCAGGCATGAAGGTTTAGTAGGTGAAGTAGAGGTATAGGTGATAATGACCATACTGATCTTAAAGAGATGGGAATTACTATGAGAATCATGCCATGGATAGATCTATGGCATCCATAGTTCAATATTAGGCTATAATTATGATGGATAATCACAAGATTTAGTTTTAGTCAATTACCCCTAAAAAGAGGGAAATGAATGTGATTTGCAAGGGATGAGTTTAAGTTAGACAAATGATGATTATGATCCCTACCTAATAATAAAAAGGATGTTGGTACAAAGCATTGAGAGACTTAGGTTCTAGTTTGCCTTTGAGAGAGGATAAATGATAAGCTCTTAATCTGTACTTATGGGTAATGATGTAGGGTCTAAGCCAATTGAAAGAAAATTTACCCCTTTTGATTTTCTCCATATTAGTTACATGTTGGTTTTCTTTGAGGACAAGATCTCCAATGTTTAATTTTTATACTTTTAGATGCTTTTTATAGGCACATTTGGTTCATTCTTGATAGATACAAAGATAGGAAAGAGCAGCCAAATGACACTCATCAAGTAGCTCAAGTTGAGCTAAATGTTCTTGATGATAATCATTTTATGAAACAAGGTCATGAAAAGATATGAGAAAAGAATTTATTTTTACTTCAATAGGTAATACATCCTCAACTCCAAACATGAGAGAAAAAGGTGTAGCACCTGTGGGAGTTTAGATGCTAGTATGATATGCCCATAAGGTGAAAGGGATGTGAAAGTGCCAATCTCAACCTAAGGAACTAACCATTTTTGTAAGCATGTTGTTAAGGGTTTTATTAGAGGCTTTAACTTGTCCATTTACTTATGGGTGATAAGGTGATAAAAGCTAAGTTTAATATTACATACATCATAGATGCTTTGAACTTGTTTGTTTTTGAAATATTTGCCATTTTTGGTGATGATCTTATGGGGAACACTAAAATTGTAGATGATGTGATGGGTAATAAATTTGAAAATCCTTTTAGCTTTTGTCGAGATAAGGGGAATATCCTCCACCAATTTAGTGAAATATTCAATTATAGTACTAATAAAATGATGACATTGTGAAGAGTGGGGGTTGATTTTACTGATAAGGTCTAGGCCCCATTATGAAAAGGGCCAAAAGTTTGAAAAAATGTGAAGAATATTGGTAGGTACGTGATGTAAATTATCATGTTGTTGAAACTTAACACACAATTTCACATAATCATAATAATCTTGGTTTAGGGTGGGTCAGTAATAACCCAAGTGGAGGATGCATTTAGCCATAGTGAGTATACTAAAGTTGCCCCCATAGATACCCTCATGTGTCTCTCTGAAAGCATGAGAGGCTTATAGCTTATGAAGGCCATGGAATAGGAAGCTATCAAAACCACATTTGTAGATAATTCCACCTAGAATAACATAATAGGAGGTGATCTAGATAAATGTTTGATGGGCATTCCTAGAGAGGCTAGAGGGAATTATGCCAACGTGAAGGTAGTCAAAAGTTTGTTGATACCAAAGGTCATGTAGAATCTCTTCCACATTAAATATGGTTGTTACATCTAATTTGGTTTAGGAAGGTTCAATGAGGTGATGGACAATGACTGAAAGTTTGGAGTTTGAAGGTGTTGATGAGATCTGAGAGGCAAGAGAAGCCATGGTATCGATAAACTTGGTGGATCACGAGGTGGTTTGAATATGGTAGTTTTTGAATGAGGCTATGATATCTATGATTAGTTGTCTATATATTTTCATCATTTCATTGTTACACTAGTGAATGTTGTTGACTTGGTTGACCACTAGTTAGGAGTCACCAAAGATATTGATTGTTTGGACTCCTAAGGCTAAGGTAGTCTAGAGACCTATTACTATGGATTCATACTTGACCACATTATTGGTGCATTCAAATTTGAGTTTAAATGACAAAGGAAGTGGTTCACTAATAAGGGGGATAAGGATGATGTTGGACCTTCCACCATGCTGACATTTAGAACCATCAAAAAACATGGTTACGTGATTGGTAAAATCCATTTGAGATAGACTTGCAATTGACTCATCTAGAAATTCAAGAGAGGGAAGTTGGTTGCTTGTTAGGGTTTCCTCAACTAATTTTTCAATGATTACTTGACCCTTGATTTATTTCTATTGGAGGAAGTCAAGGTCAAACTTAGCTAAAAGCATGAGCCACTTATCCATACACTAGTTTTGGTATGGTTTAGAGTACATATATTTGAGGGGTCAGTATTGGTCATGATAAAAGTTTTATGGTTAAAAAGGTAGTGGTGAAGTTTGGTGGCCATGAATACTAGGGCCAAATATAGTTTCTTGATATGTGTGTATTGAGTCTTATATTTGATAAGTGTGTGGCTAATGTAATAGATAGCTTGCTCCTTGTGTTGTTCATCCTAATGGGCAAGCGTCTTTAGTAGAGATACAGAGGTAGAAAGGTTAACCATATTTAGGAGGTGTAAGGATAAGTGGAGATAATAGGTACTCTTTGAGTACATCAAAGGCCTTTTAAAAATTGACATTCCACTTAAAAGAGACATACTTTTTCAAGAGGTGGTGGAAGGGTTAACACCGATCAGAGAGCTGAGAGATGAAGTGATGAATGGATTGAAGTTTCCCTTACAAGCTTCAAAGTTATATAAGACTGGTTGGAGGTAACATCTCAAGGATGGATTTGATTTTGGATGGATCAACCTCAATTCCTTGAAAGGAAATGATGAAGCCAAGAAGTTTGCCTAATAAGACCCCAAAAATACATTTCTTGGGATTGAGGTAGACATAATAGTGGATAAGTTGCTCAAAGATAATCTTGAGGATGGCTAAATGGTATTTTCAAAGCTTGGACTTCCCAAGAAGGTCATCCACATAGTATTTGATGATTGTATGGATAATGTCATGGAAAATATAGGTCATAACATGTTGGTATGTTATGTCAGTGTTCTTAAGATTGAAGGGCATGACTCTATAACAAAAATTCCCCTTTGGGGTGATAAAGGTAGTTTTGTACTGATCTTTAGGGATAATCAAAATCTAATTATAAACTGAGAATCCATCCATGAGATATATCATCTCGTGGCTTGTTGTAAGATCAACAAGTTAGTCAATACTAGCTAGATGAAAGTCATATTTTGGGTAGGTGAGGTTGAGGTCACAAAAGTCCACTAGATATGTAGTTCCCCTTTGGCTTTAGTGATAAAAAATATGTTTGAAACCCATTGGGGATAATAAATAGGTTGAATAAATTTAATAGAAAGGAAGAATTGAAGCTCTTCTTTGACAAGGATGGATATGTGAGGGTGTATTTGATGAAGTTTCTATTTGACAGGTTTGGCATCATGATTGGTTATAATGTTGTGGTTGGAAATAGTTAGGTTAACACCAAGCATGTTGTCATATGACCAAGAGAATGCAATACTGTGGTCCTAGAAAAAGGTACAAAAGTACTATAATTCCTTAGAGATGAGAGTTTGGCCAAGATTGATGATATGGGGGTTGTCCAGAGTACCTATGTCAATGTCTATGGTAGATTCATTCAACATGGTTGAGGTTTCTAGAGGTAAATATTTGTGGATGGAGGAATCTAGTGCACCAAGGTAGGTGAGAATAGCATCATCATCCTGACTCTAATAAATGTTAATGGTAGGAGAGTATTCTCCCATGGGTTAAAGATGGATCAAAGGGATGGATATGGATGCCCCTTCTTTTTGATAAGTTACGGGGTTGAGGGTAATCATGTTGATAGAAAACAAATTAGGTGGGATGATGTCCTCATCCTCACCCATAGGTGGAGGGGGTGATGGTGAAGATTGGGTCTCTTATTCAATAATGATATGGGTAGTTTTTTTGGCTTTCTTCTTATTAGGTAGAATGAAACTAAGGACATGCTTCTCATGAGGCTTTCAGGTCTCAATCAAGGTCAATGTGTGTGGGCCATGCTCATATCATCCCAAACCAAACCCCCTCCAAGCACATCTGTGAAGGTATAGGTTGGTGAAGTTTGGGTTATCCAAATAAGAAAAGGTAGATGTGAATTTTTGAGGTGGAGAGGGGGTGATTATAGTGTTGAGTGGCTTGTCAATTTCCCCATAAATAAAGTAGGTTTGATAGTTTGGAGGCCCCAAGGGGGTAATGGCTCCAATGTTGGGGTCATAGCTTTGTTGGTGGTTGAGTTACCCATATTCTTGGGGAGCAAAGAGGGCATCAAGGGTGAGGAGATGGTATTCTCCAAGGGTAAGGCATTGGAATGTAGGTTCCAAAGGATTAGTGGTGGGTATCTGGTCCATGAGGATAGATAAACTGGTGGATGCCTCAGTGGAAGGGAAGGAAGTAATGGATTTGGCTTCCATGGGTGAGGGCTTGATGGTGGTTGTGTGTAGTGTTTTGGATGGAGGTAGGAGAACATCATTATGTTAGTAGGTCATATTACATGTTGCAAGAGGGTTAGGGTCAACTTGTATGGTAACAACTTGACTTTAATGTTCGAACTTGAAACAATAATGGAGGGTGGAAGGTACACAACCCATGGCATAGATCCAATGTCTCCCTAGAAAAACATTATACTAAAATTCACCTTCGACTACATAGAAGAGTTTGAGGAGCATGCAAGGTCCTAGTCAAGTATGAATAATGATGGTTCCTAAGGTAGTGATCATAGTGTCATTAAAAGATCTAAGGATGGATAACTCTTTAGACATGACATTATCTAGTAACTTCAGTTGCTCATAGGCATGGGAAGAGATGGTGTTGATATTAGCTCCCCCATCAATCATAACCCATTTGATGTAGGTTTGGTTGATGTGGGAAGAAATAAAGAGAGGGGGATCTAGGTATTTGGGGTAGATAGAAGGTATCTTTGAGTCTTTGCAGGTAATAAGGGTAGAGAGTTGGAGAGCACCAACAAAAGCCTCTATAGGTTAGGAATCACTCAGTATGACTTTAATGGCCTCCATAGCCTTGATCATGGCCTAAAAATGGTGAGGTAAGGTGTAAATGAGCTCATAAAGCTTCATTTTAGTAGGGTTCTAGTGAAGTTATTTAAAGATGACCCTCATAATGGATTCAAAGGGTCTAGCCTCTAAAGAGCCTAAGATGGTGACTTTAAGCTTAGCTGTAAATGTGGAGGTTTGGATCTAGTTTGGTTTAGGGTTAATTAGTGGGTATGTCCATGGAATGGACAATTTGGCCTTCTCTTTATCCTTTTTTTTATGATCATGTGACGACATTAATGGTATGGAGAGAGGGGGAAGGTGTGATGGGGGGTTGGGTAGATTCTCCATCACTCTGAGGTGAGAGTGGGGCATTAGGAATATGTTGGTGGCTAGTTTTATGGTTTAATGGTGCAAGAATGGGTGGAAGGTCATCTACCAAAAGATCATCCTCAACATAGAGTTGTTGGATAATGACTTGGAGAGCTATGAAATTCTCTATGTCATGCCCAGATGTTCTGTGATAAGAGAAAATTTGATGGTCATCATACTAGGTTAGCTCCAAACCAAGAGGATCGAAAGGTCTGATGGGAGGTAATGTAAGGTAGGAGGTCTACACTAATTTTTGAAGAATTGTTTCATAAGATTATGTTAGAGGTAAGGAAGGTTTTAGGCTTGCATTTTTAGTTGATAAGATGGGTGTGTGGGTGGTAATAGGTTGGGTGAGAGATGGCCTAGGTAAGGTGGTTCTAGTATATGGTCTTGGTGTAGGTCTATTGGTAGTTGGGGTGGCCAAGTTTGCTGGTTTGACTAGTTATGATCTAGGAAGGACTAATGCATCGAATAATAAATGTGATAGTGTAACCAATAGCATTGGGCAACATATGTTGCAAAGGGGTTGATTTTTAAGAAAATTGGAAGGGTTCGGCCTTATGATAGAGGGAAAGGTAGAGGGAGGTAAAGGATTAGTCATGTGTCCTTTCAATATTTTCATCCTCATGGTTGGTATGGGTCAAGACTTGGTTATAGGATTGGGTGAAGTTAAGTCTAATTTCAAGGATGGATGAACAAAACTCCAAGTAGGGAAGGAACCAAAAGTTTTGAAAGGTTTGGCTCGTGAGGTGGTAGTTATTTTGGTTGACTAAGAAGTTGAGGGGTTGTTAGAAGTTTGGATTGGTTTGAGAGGTGGTGGAGATATGATGGATTGGTTGGTTAGAGGTATGCTATAAGGTTCATGCTTGTTGATGGGGGGAAGCCCTAACTATTTATAAGGAGTGGTGTGATCCATGTCTATTTTTAAGGTAAATTCTGATTTGTTTACTAATGTGGAAAAAGGTTTGTCTACTAGTCCTGATCTATGGGTAGTGGATGCAACAAATAAATTCATAGGTTGGGGAGGATGGCTGGTAAGTTGGTTGATTTATTGAGGTGAGGAAGGTAGGGTTGGGATAGATATATCCTCCTTTAGAGGTGTTGGTGGAACCACTTCTCCTCTAGGTATGATGTCCATAGGTGTGGTAGTTTTTTTGGTAGTTGGTGGTGGTGGTGGATCAGGGATGTTTGTTTGTTTAAATGTACTAGTTGAGGTAATATGTGATGATTCCAATTCTTCTATGAGTGTAGATAAGGATAAAGGATCCTCCATGGTTTTAGTCTCTAAAGGAGGGTAAGGTGACCCCATTACCATATTAGGTGAGGTGGGGGAAGAGTAGGTAGATGGAATGATTGGGTCCTCATGGGTAGGTGTATTATGAACCATATTGACCATGTGGGCATCATGAGAGAATTTAGTCTGTATGTCCTCATTTTTTATAGGGGCATGGTTGGGAAAAGGGTTCTTGAAGATGTCAAGAGATTGATTTTGATAGACATTAGGATTATCCAACAAGAGTTCCCATTTGTTGATAAGACTTTGAACAACATACTTGAAAGTATTACATCAACTGATGTTGTGTCCAAGTACCTGATGAAAAGCCTCAAAGTCATTCTAATTGTACCAAGTAGGTATTGGATGAGAAGAATAAAATTATTGGGGAGATTTGATAGGTGAAATTTGTAAAAGGTTAGCTTTTATTAGATTCTCCAAAACCAAGGTGTAAGTTTCTCCAAGTGGAGTGAATTATTTTTGGTTTCTTTGATTGAGGTTCCTTGTATTTTGATTAGAGGTAATGGGAGAATTTTTTTGATTGACATTGGATGGAGGGGTGGTTTTAAAGATAACATTGGTGGTTCCCCTGGTCTTGGTTCTAGTATTGGCTTGGTTTCCTAGTTTGGAGGAAGAGGTTTCATTGGTCTTGAAGGTGCAATTCTTATTTTATAGCTTCAATTTACCCTCATATATGGCCCAATTTTCTAGCTTACATGCCATGGTAAAAGCCTCATCAAAGGTTTTGAAGCTTTGGACATGTAGTATAGAAAATATATATTTGGTGCAAGCTCAAGTTCAGGTTGAGGTATGGAAAATGAAAGCTAATTAATCAAGCTTATTTAATAATCGATAAAATTGACAATGGACTTATCATCGATTTCCTGCTAAAATAGAGCTATATGATAGAGAACTTCTTGGAAATGTTAATGAAAAAGTGATCCAAGAAGACTTGTGCTAGTTGGGTGAAATAAAAGATGAAATGATTAGTGAGGTCACTATACTAGTCGAGTGTTGGGCTGGATAAAGACACAGGGAAGGTTCAAAGGAGAAGGGAATCTTTGTAAGCAATCATATAACATGCATGATTGAAATCCCTAAGGTGTAGTTGGGGGTCCTCCTTGCTTTGAATTTTGAAATCTCTCGTTGAGTAGGGTAAGGTCTAATGGGGATAGAAGGGTGAATAGGTTCATTACAAATCTGATCATAGGATAAAATGTTATAAGCTACTAAAATGGATGACTCAAGGTTAGTCATCTTGTCCATGAGCACTTTTGTTAGGTCATTTTTAGGTGGTACACCAAAAGGATTGTAAGACTAGTATTGTGGTTGAGGGTGGGAAACATATTAGCAATTATTGGCAGTTAAGAGGCTACCACATATTGGAATGTGGATGCTAGAGGTTGGGTAGGGTAGGTAGATGATGGTGGTTGGGTAGTGGGTACATACCCTTATGGGTTAGGGATGTATCCTAGATAGGGTGAAATGGGTAACTATTAATAAGTGCCTATGGATTGGGCATGGATGGTATTTGGGTTGATGACAAGAGGGGATGTAGTGACCTTTGTGCTAGTGGGTGGTGAGGTAGAAGGAATAGATACCCCTAAGCTTGGTAAATGGGTATTAACTAATGGGGTAGCTTTGACAAAGGGGAGGTTAGTAATGCCAGTGGTGTGTGCTTTAGCTACAAGTGGGGTATGATGGGTTATTGGTTGGGTTGTCCCCAAGTTAGAAGAGTCATTAGGAGGTGTGAAAGGTGCAAGGGTAATGGTTGGTTGGATAGGATGGTTCTCAGACATAGCATCAAAGGGGTTAGTAGAAAAAGATTCCTATGTGGTCAAAGGCTGAGTGGTGATCATGGTAATAGGGATACCATTCATATGGTGGGATGGCATGACATAAGGAGGATCTTGAGTTGTGGTTAAAACTAGGATATGGTGAAGAGAGGTGTTAAGATAATGTTAAAGGGCAACTGGGTTGTTGTCTAGAAAAGTAGTAAACTCTATGTATCCTTAGGGAAATACCCAAGGGAAAGTATGGATTCTAAATGGATGAGGTGAATCTTTTACTTTAGAGATGTACTCTATAGATGAGGAGGTATAAGAGGTTGATTTAAATGATGGGTTTTGTTCCACTAGGTCTCTTATCTACTAATGAGTGAGAACCATACAAGAAAAAAATGGAGAGGAAACAAGAACAAACTCACTATTCAAAAAATAAGAAGACAATAAAATTATCAAAGCAATCTAGATACACACTATGAACCACATTAAGCTTAGATGCTAGTTTTAATCTCACTTTTGGCTTATGCCTTAGTTTATGAGAATGTGTGACAAAAGTTAGCTTATAGATCAAGTACTATAGAATAAATTGATGGTTGGTATTGGGTTGTTTAGGTGCTCAAAAATAATCTATATTGGAATAAATATGTGGCTTGGTATTATGGCCTACCCTTTCACTTCACTATCCTACATCAATAAGAGTGTTAGGTGCTTAGCCAATATGTATTGATATCTATAGTTTATACTCAACCAAAGATCTAAGTTATTTCTCCCCTTGGTAATGATCTCCATGTAGGATCATTGGGAATGGGTAAGGTGACCACTAGGTGATGAAATCCCAGTTGAGCCTCATCTCAAATTGTTTTGATGTTTAATTGATGAAAGTGGTTTGGCTAGTGTGTACAAAAAAGGTGATGGTATGATAATATTACTATGCTTTAATTCAAAGTGAAATAATGTTAAAAGCAAGAAATGGATGCAATTTATTTTAAGCCCAAAATAAATTATAGTTTTAATTATGAACATAGATAGAGAGGAGAGCATACAAATGCAAAGAAAATGTGAGTAAAGACTCTAGGTCTCATTGGGTGTGCCAAAATGTTTCATGTAAATTTTTACATAAGTTGTAGAGAAAGAGAGAAAAAAAACTCAATATGGGTATGGTTGAAAAAACTATTTATTTGTGCATGCACGTTGAATTAGAAGATTATAAAGAGCTCTTTTTTGGCTTGGAAAGAAGCCTGTAGATAAGAAATCACTAAATAAATTTTTTTTGTTAGAAAGATAGTTAGGTGGATTGCCTGGTGATAGCTAGATCCCAAAAGAGATAACTTCCTTAGGGGATATCAATCCACATGTTTTAAACAATCAAGTTGATAAACTGGAAAGAAGGTACTTTCATCAATAATCAAAAGGTACTAAGATCAAATACAAGAAGGCTTGTTAGGAAAATAGACTATAAATGACTTAATTATTGATAAACAAATTAATATTAGTGTTAATGGGTCATTTTATGCTTCAAAAAATTAGAAGGGGTTGTATGAGTGGTCAAAAACATAGAAAGTGGATTCGGTTGGGTGTGGGTCGGTAAAATCAGCTTGTTGGTTTTTCAAGCCATAGGTGACCATTGGTGGTTGGGGTAACCATTGATGGTTAGGCTTGACTATTGATGGTTGACTATAGAATTTTAGGTTTTATTAATAGAAGATGATATTTCATAGATGAATTTTTGGAATTATGAAAGGGCTAGATTGATTACAAAAGAAAATAAAAGTATGTGGATAGTAATAAATAAGTATTTGTCTTACCAAAGTCAATAGGGTATGTAGTTGACATAGTTAGCCTATTGGTGGAATATGGATCAATTCCAGTAGATTAACAGTACCTAAAATCTTGCTTGAGAGATGATGGTAAGTTACCTCTTAATAAGATGGTTGATAATGCTTGATAATGTTGATGATGTTAATTGACCTTATTGACCTAAAAAAGCAAATTATTGAATGCCTGAGCTATTGATAATTATTGCAAATGTATTTGACCTCCAAAGCCTCTCTCTCTTATAGGCATAAGTAATAGGTGGAAGTGAATATGTAACTAGGTCATCTAAATATAATGTATGCATGCAAAGGCTCACAAGAGAAATTAGACAAGTTATATTTAAAAATTGTCAGTAGACCTTACATGCTCTTGATGAGAAAGTGGATCCTGACCATAAATAGTTAGGGGTTCCCAATAATAACCATCGATGGTCACCTTGACCATTGATGGTCAGGGTCCATAGGGATAAGGTCCTAAAGGCTAGGATTACTCAGCTAGGTGCAACTAAGTGTAGATTGGTTGGTTTAGGCCTGATAAGTGTAGGTTGGCCTTGAGAGGGTACAAGGGTAATTCAAGGGCTACTTATACATTTATAATCATAGGTGTGTGTATTTTTTAGGTATACACTTAATATTACACACATATGGTGATCAAACATAGTGAATAAATTATCCCAAATAGACATACGAGTAAGCTAGGTTTGTTTGTCGTGAATAATCCAATAATGGGATTGTCAATAAACTTACAGAGGTTTAGGTTTGAATGTGGAGATATCATGAAGTTCAAATTTATATCAAAATGACAATAATCTAGTTGAAGAGTGATAAACCTCAAATCACAATGCTTAAAACACTCTCAATGATCACTTACATCCATGTCTAAAAGATATAAGTAATAGGTCTATGAAAGTAAATATCCATGGTTTTTGGAAAGTTGAAAAGTTTTAGAGAAATAAAATAAACTCAAAATTTGTGATTTAAAAACACTAAGATGCTCAGAGACATGTGATGGAAGTCCTAAATCCCAAAAATACAGTCAAAACCTTAGAAGTAATCACCTACAAGATTGCAATAGAAACATAGGTTGATTTCAAACTTGAGCAAGAGAAAATTGTAACGTGGAATATTGGCTTAGAGCTTAGATAGATTGATAAAGTGGTAAAGTTTATTTGAGGTAAAATAGACTAAAAATAAGAATAGAGAAGGAGATGACCAAATAGGAATCCTTGAACATTATACACACAGACAACATTCCATCTATAGGCCTACTTTCCTAATCAAGTGGAGGTGATTGTTTAGTCTGAGAGAGGAGGTATGAGAGGAATAAAACATATTTATATTTATTTTATAGTGATATATTGACCCTATAATATCATCATAATTAATAACAAAAGGTGGTAATGTAGATAGGTTTGTTTAGAACTATTGAGTTTAAACAAAACACATAGCCCTGTGTGTGAAATTGTTTGATGAAATTTAGTTTATATGGATGATATGATAATATTAATACTATTATAATGTGTTAAGGACTTTATTAAATAATTACATGAAGAATTTAACCCTTATATAGAGAGGTGATAGTCTAAACATAGACCTTACGGTCACTAGCTTTGATTTGCTATAGAACCCTAGGTATGGACTAATTAAGTTGAAGAAGACCTAATGAATAAGAAATATGAAAATGAAAATTTTAATAGGTTATAATAGGTGTTATATACCTATCTAAATCATCTAAAACTCAATTCAAACTCAAGATATCTATCTCAAATATGTTTTCCTTTTAGACCTCACAAATGCACAGTCTGCTATCTTAAAGGTCTCCTAATCTTGATCACATATTTCATGAGAATTTGAATGGTTTATAGTGATATTATGGGAATATATAGGGGTATATGTACTAAAAATTCATGTCATTAATTTTTCCATCTAAGGCTCATATTGCATGAATCATCCTTATGACTCTTGAGCACTCATAAGCTACTTAGAGGACTAGTTTTGACCTGATGGAAGAAAAGACCTCTCCAATGCATTAAAATGAATTGGTTTTACCATATAATGACATTTATTAAATTTAACACTCTCCTAAACACCATTTTAAGTCACTTATTGGCATGTGAAAGTATAAAACTATATGGATTGCTTAGAAATACAGGGTTGTAGGCGTATGTATGAAGTAGTGTATGGGATGGTGTCCAAACTAGGAAAAAAGGTATAAAAATACTTTTAAAAGGTTTAAAAACCATTTACACACAATTTAGGTCTCCTAAGAAGGTTCATAAGATCTTCAAGTCAATAATTTGTCCAAGAACATGAGAATGTAATGTTTTGCAAGTCAAGAATCCTATATACAGGACTAAAAAACTTCAAGAGACTTCTCCTCAGTGGATTGAGTTTCCTAATGATGTTTCATGAATAAAAAAACTAATTATAATATTAATATTCTAAAAAATTCATTATAGACACTCTAAATTCCTCTTAAGCCTATACAAGCACCTAGACTAAGTTTTTTGACCATTTCATGGTTTACCCATTTGTACAGGGTCTCGAGAGATGAAAAATGACATGGATCATAATATTACACCGGGAAAATTGAATCAAAAAATTCCTAGAGTTTTCACATATGTGGTAGGCCTATGGATCCAAAACTTAGTTTCTAGGCATGGATTCCTAATTGAATCCTAATTAATGAGAGAGAATAGCATAAAAAGTGTACTACTTGGTTTAAGTTCATAAAATTTGGAAAGGATATTTAACGGGATACTGGGTCCTCAAAAATGCCTTTAGTTTTTCAATACTATATGTACATTCTTATACACAAGGAGGTTTGTATGATTTTAGGGTTATAAGGAAGTGAGGCCTAATAAGAGCTTTTGGTGGAAAATGAAGTCTTGGAGAGAGTTTGATGACTCTAAATGAATTTTTATAGGTATTATATGATGTGAATATTCCATCCATGTATAAATATTTCCATGGTGAAGATGAATTCAAGTTTTGAGCTATTTGGGTAAGAAATGCCTAGTGAGATAGAGGTTTTAAGTCACCTAAGGAGTTACTTGATGATTTCCATTGAGACATCATTTTAGACAACTCCTAGGTAGATAAAATGTGTCAATATCAAATAAAGAATTTAAATCAATGTGATTTGATGATGAATGAGGCCACTTGTCATCTCACAAGCTAAGACAAAGGATAGTTTTGAAGAACAGAATAATGTGTTAATCAAAGTTACAAACTCTTATGCCATGTGGAAAAGGAAGACATATTTAGAAGAGATACACATTTATGGGAGTGTTTGATCCAACTATTTCATAATTCTTATTTATTTATGATAACTTGATCCATAAAAAGTAACACTTTTCACCTCTTCTCATATGCCCTTCTCTCCTTCTCTCTCATTTTTTCTATATTTTTATCCTAGATAGGCTATGTTTTTATCCTCCAATTGGGTGTGGATAAGCCCTACCCATTTTTAATCCTTTGATGAATGATAAAATTTTAATTTTACCTCCTCCTTTGACTAGTTGCAATGTGTGTGCATCACTAGTTTTATCTTATCAAGTGATTAGCTTTGATGCCTTGGTATGTTGTCCTTATCTTGCATTCATAATCAATTTGAAAGTATTTTTTCAGGTCTTGTGAAGTGCCAAAGTGAATTATGAAATTTTTATTGAGTTATCTTTTCATTAGTGTCATTTCATGACCTCTTGACTAGTCCTCCTAACCCAAGCATATTCCACCACCTCCATGGGAAATGATGATGTAGAGAGGTAGATTAGGAGTAGTGTTTGTTATAGGTTAGTCTTATGGTTGAAGTGCATGTGTAGCTGGTTGGTAGTTGTCAATTATTTCTTGTGAATCACATCCCTTAGAATATTTTTTCTCTATCTTTTATAAGAAATTTGGTAGATTAGTTTATGCACCTAAGTTATTCATCAAGGGGAGATAGCCCTTTAGCCTAGAGATTCAATCCAAAATTAGTCCACCCACAACCTAGGATTGTCTCCATGTTATTCCAAATTTGGAAGGCTTAAACTACCTTCTAAAGGGTATAAATTTGGTTGATATAGTTTGGAACACTAAGTGGGACTAAGGTCCAAAGTAGTATAAGGATTTTTGGTCTTGTTATTCTACATATCATCCTTTGGAGGCATTTAAAACATCAATGGTAACTCTATGTTCAATCATATGGTTCTATCATCCCAATCACTTGTTCAAATTAAGTTGTGATTTCAATTCATTAACTTAATGAGGTTGTTATGTTTAACTTTGAATTAAATTTTAGTTTCATGTAAGTTGGTGAGGCATATAAAGCCTATAGTATGCCTTATCATCCTCAACATTAACCTTATCAGTCATATAATAAACCTTACCATCAATATGATGGTTTATATCAGCCCTATGGTACTCCTATCAGTCTTCATATGACCCAGAATTTATACTGTAGTAGTATTATGAATATTATTACCCTCCTTATTACCAATACATCATCCTTGTCCTCATTGTGAGCCATATCAGTATTGTGATTAGTCTACACCTCCCCCATATGGCTATGATAATGTATATTAACAACCTTGTCTTCAACCATGCCATCCTCCTTATTCTCATCCATTATCTTCCCAAGATTTTTAAGATGAAATGGATGAGATAGAGAGTAAGGTACTAGAATGTGCAAGAAGAGTTTGTTAAACTTACCAATATAAAGAAGTGATTGGGTTGTTTGTAGCTATATCTAATTATCCATTTGGGACGAATGAATTATGTGATTTGGTATTAGAGAGGATGGAGATTTGGTAAAGACAAAAAATGAGTTTGATCAAATATTTCAAGAATACCCTTGTATTCCATACCAAATTTCTTGTGCTCCTTATTCTCATGAAGTTACTAACCACCTTCAATAAAATCTATTCCAAGAGAGTATAGACAAGAAAATTGAATATTTGGAGTTGAAAACGAAGATACTTAAATCAAACCAATATTTATAATTTGAAACCAAATAAATATTTTTTCCTATTCAAGCTCCATTTCCTTCTCCTTAATAACTTAAATATTTTCCATCTTGAAGGTCTACCCAGAAGGATTTCAAGATAAGAAAGAAGTCCTAGTTGATAAGTTTGAAAATAAAAAGAAGTTTGTTGAAGAACCTCAATAAGGATATGAGAAAGATGAAATAGTTATTGAGGAGAATGGGGAACTCATAGAAAAAATAATTTTGCTATCTCTCCAAGAATTCTTAAAAGAGTTTTCCATTACCAAGACCTCAATTTACCAAAAAACTCCCTCCATTCCCAATATTATTCATGATTAAACTACCATGCCTAAGACTCCCTCTCAACATCATGAACATATCCATCACCCTCCCACTATCTCCCTTCTTGAGGAAGAACCTATCCTCTGGGAGGTGAGTGAAGAAAATCAAGTTGTATTTGCAGTTGATGAAGATTCTTCAAGTGATATTGAGGAAGATATTTTAATTAGTACTCTAATTGGGGAAGAAAGAATCAATTCAATTTTCATAAATGGAGTAAAATAGGATATTCAAGTAGACGATATATCACTGAAACAAGATGAGTTCTTGAATGAATGTGATTTGACTTAAAATGAGTAATAATGTGAATTTGAGGTAAGATTGCAAACTGATCAAACTAAAACATCATAAGAAGAAGTATCTAAAGATGTACTTTAGAGTGTATATCTTTAAGAGGAATGTCTAGAGAAGGATGAGAATATGGGGTAGGCCTATTTGTACATGTTCAAATAATATGAAGTTTTTAAGAATTTTACACCTCTAAGAGAATAAGATCAAGTGGATGATGAGGAATTCAAGGTTCTTAGTGAGCCAATATGGCTTCAAGATCATCACCAAGACTTTTAAGTTCATGATAGAGAAATATATGATGAAAACATTCTTCAAGACAATCAAGAGATTAGATTGGAAAATCTAATAGAGTTTAAGGTTGTTATTGTCTTCATAGACCAAAAGGACTTATGACAGAAGTATTAGGAAGTTTGAAATGAATCTGAGACTCTTCAAGGGTCTATATCTCTTATTGGATAGATTGAAGATGTTCTTGAGGATGCCTTCCTTCTTAAAGGATAATGTGAGAATCTAATTTAATAGTTTTGGGAATATTGGTATATTATTCCTAATTTAGTTAAAGGGTCTAAGTAGTAAAATAAATAAATAAATACAAAATAATTAAGCTACTGATCTATGTAATTTAATTATATTTTTTAACTTTCTAAAATATTAATAAAGGAGAAAAAATAAGACTTAACTAGAAATTGACTGGGATGATTGTTGCAGGGTCTAGGATTCACTATGCAGGACTAGGATAGTGTCACAAATTAGGAACTAGAGTTCATTTTATGGTTGGATAGGAGCACCAAGATAGGACACTAGAGGCACTAACACTGTATTCTACCTCTTTCATTATTTTCCAAGAGACCTAATCTTTTTGGGTTTTTTTCATTGCATCTATATGACCCTGCTTATGAAGTTTTGACTATTGAATGTCTATGGAAATCCCTATAGAACAAGTTTTGTCTTCAAACCCTAGAATCCTTTGTAATTTATCAAAATTTAAGAAAGAGTGGGGTTAGTGTGTGTAAGATGAATTGAAAATTAATCCACACCCTTTGCATGGGAAAACTACCTACATACTAATACTCTAAAGAGGGATCAAGCCATATGTAGTTCTACCACTTGATGTGCTTTATGCAATAGTGGATATGAAGATACAAGATGCTAAATTAGATGTGCTTGATGTGGTTAGGGACTAGTGTAAGGATTTAGATAAGCTTGTAAGTGTATTAGTTGGTTATATGTAGAGAATAGGGAAGATTGCCTGAGTAGTCTTAGTTGTATTCTTTCTTTCTTAGTGATAATTACTAACCCTTTTCCAAATGATCTTTGAATTGGATTTTATAGGGATCTATTGGTCATGGTTTGAATGTGCTCAAATTAGGCCAATAAGGAGAAGGATACGGAACCAAAAATAACTGACTGTTGGGGACAAAAATGTACTTGGATAAGAGTGTCAAAAGTGGATTGTAGTGGCACTAATGTTATAGTCTAATTTGGGCACTATTGTCCTTATCTGACAAGGCCTAGGGGGATATATTTGTCATGGAAAGAGTAGTCTAGCTCAGTTGAGATAAGGTATGGAAGGTTACAGATGACTATAAATTAGTGAAAATATGCCTATGAGGGTCATGAAAGTAAGCAGAAGGGACCTATGGGTTACATGTGATTAGCCACACTCAAGTTACCAATTTTCACATTTTATATGACTACATTTTCCCCCCTTTTATTTTAGTGATGAAACAAAGTGAAATACTAGGATAAAGGAAAAATAGGAAATGTACTTGAACTTACCTACAAGGGTGAAGCTCATGGAGCTATGTCATATTGGGTGTGCATAGAGAGCATGCTATGAAGTGTGAATCTATAAGAGAAAATAAAGAGTAGATCAGTTCTTACTAGGTACACTATATCTAAAATAAGAACATATAAAGTTGAGTAAGAAAGAGAGGAAGAGAAAGGAACAAATATACCTCATCAGGTATATGGTCCATTACAAAACCTATTATGATGTTGAGTGATGTTGGATGATGTTTTACCAATATTAATATCATGAATAGATCTAAGTGCTCAATTCCACATGAGTGGCTCAAGAATGCAAAGGTTGTCCCTTTGTCTCCATCATCACCTACTAAGTAAAACTAGGAGGTCATACATGTGTTGATCGATGTTTCAACTATGTGTCCAATCCCTTTGAATAGGTGGCTCAAATAATACAAAGGCTACTTAGTCTTTTAGCTCCATTTTTTTCCCATGAAGTGAAGTTATGAACTAATACTAGTATGTATGTGTGTTGTATGGGATGGCTCCTAGATCCCATGAATGTATTGTGATCTAACAATGTTGGCATGGATAGCTAAAATGTATACTAAAAACTAGGCTACTCTTGGTCACTCTGAAAGGTGGAAATTAGGCTTATACAAAAGCCACTCTGAGACTGGTGTACTAGGATTATATGAAAACCACTATAAAATGATGCCAACCACTTTTAGATGGAATAAGGCATGTAACTACTAAGAATACTTGGGTAATGTACTAAACATAGAAAGAAAAGAAAATAAATATACCATGCATATTAACCCCAATCATTGGTGTCTAGAACATGGATTCTGATTTGGAAGTTATACCAACTATTGTATATAAAACTAGAAGTGAGAACCATCATTTCGTGCATGATGCCCCTATATCTGGTTTCTCTAAGCAAAAGTGTACTGAAAATTGGTAATTTTGAACTAGCCTAAATTTTCAAAATTTCAAATAAACACACTTTTTTACCTACTTCTAGAAAGTCTAGTTTTTATACTATTTGGATAGGAGCACTAAAAGTGGACACTAGTGGCACCATTGTTTTAGTCCAAGTTGGGTGTTATTATCTTAGGCTAAATTTAGTAACTATTTTGACTTTATCACTATCTACCTAGTCTGTTTTACCTTGTTTGATGTTTGGTTGATGTTTTAGGTATTCTAAGAATTGATTTTTTGAATATTAGGAGATCTAATCTTTATGACAAAACCCATATTTATTACCCCCTTTTATAAGGGTAAGAATGAAGACCCTATAATGATTACCCTTAGAAGAAAGAGCCCTGCAAGTGTGTTATGCTACAAAGATACATGATATAGCAATGATAATTTATAAGATATATCAAGATATAGTATGGTTTGTAATGAGAGATTATTAAATCAATAGGGGTATGCCTAGATAGGTATAACAATTTAATATCATGTGCAATGTACTAAACTAGAACTGGAAGTCTAGTTAGTTGTTAGTTGGAGGTATGGAGTATGATATCCATCATGGCATCTAAGAAAGTAAGATAATGCATGATGTAGATCATCTCATTGCAAATAACCAAAAAGTAATCAATCAACAAGCACACAAGGCAAGATGCAAGAAGCATACAAGAGTGGCCAAGGGGCCAAGTAAACAAGGGACATGGGCATATGTCACTCAAACTAGAAATAAAGCATATAAGGCATGTTCAAATGCCACATGAACATATAATTAGAAAACTCAAGGTTGGCATGAAATCCACAATCACATATAATAGTAAAAGTAAAGGACATGGGCAAATGTCCTAAGGCACACACTATAGTGGAAGTAAAGGACATTAGCAAATGTCATAAGGCACACACAGGAGACAAATAGGAATTGAGAAATGTAAATAATATATCTATGCTAAGAAAGAAATAAAATCATGTAAAAACTAGAAGTATAATCATATCTAACTAATCATAGCAAGGAGTGAATGTATGCAAGACATGCTAGAATAAGACTAGGTATATGTTAATAAATACACAAGTGATATATACTACTGAGTGTTGATAGAGTAATTTGTGTAAGTGAGTAAATAATGTACATCAACATGATAACTAGAATGTATGGTGTAGGAATGAAATAACCAGGATGGTGTGGTCATGTAGAAAATGTCCCTAGTGGAAAGATATATCGATGTGTGTCTCAAATGTAGTGTGATGCCCCCTCAATGGGTAGAGTGAAGCAATAAAGAAGCTTGATGTGACTACACACACTCATATAAGATCAAGTGAAGCATGGTAATGTAGATTAATTGACAAACAATAGAATAAAATAGAAAATGTAAGTCTAACATAGTAGTAGAAATGTAAAGCATGGATTATGCATACAATTGAAATGTTTTTGTGTTTTTGAATTATTTGCATGTTTTTATATTTTGAGTTTTTTGAATGTTTTTGGATTTTTGATATATTTTAATGTTTTTGAATTTTTTAGATTTTAGCTATATACAATCAATCACAGGAACGCTAGGTATAATAATTTGAAAAGAAGTTCTGTAAAATCAACTGAGGATAAATGACACTAACCAATAAGTCTCATGGGAGACTCCCTATCGTGGTGTCTTCTATCGTTGAGAGGGATCGTGCATGATCATGAAGCATGGTAGAAATGTTGAGACTATGGCTCTAAAAGTTATATATGTTGTAAGTGACCTAAAATCTTTGAAGTATAAACTAAATATAGGGTCATCTTAACTCTGATAAGTGTATGAAATTATAGGCCTCTTAAGGACCCATCTAATAGTAGGAGAATCTCTCTAAACATGTTTTCTTTGAGTAGATGCATGAGATCTAAATAATACTACCCTGGGTGTAAACACTATAGTTGGAAGTTATCTAGAATCATGAAGCTATGGATATCTATGAACTCTTTTTGCTAAGGATGGATGCCTCAACTATGTCTAAAATGGAACTAGATGAGAAATATAACTGGTGTAAAAACTAAAACTAGTGGCAAAATTGAAATTGGTGATTACACTATAGAAGATGGATTTCAAGTAGGGAGTGGTAACTCATATGGAACTCCACCAACTATAACAACCTAATTATCATGAATAAATTTCATGCATCTATGAATTATAGAAGGTAATACTTAAATTTTATGAATCCATGCTCGACCAAGTAACATATCAAAAACTCTTACACTAGGAACAATAGTGAATGGTGTGGCCATGAGTGTTGGACTATAGAGGAAGTGTAATCTCATTCAATGAAATCTATATGTGCTTATTGAATCTACTAATAACTATGTCAATTAGGGTAATATCTTGCTTTGAATATCCTAAATGTTATAATAATGTCATAGTGCACATGTTCACACTATATCCATTATATATGAGAACACTATTAATAAGATGATAATGATTGTAAGCTCTGATAAAGAGTGCATGATAATTTAAATCATCTTCGATGATCTCCTACTCTGAGAAGGAGATGGAAGGTCTAGATAAAACTCTAGAATTGTATACACCAATCATGTTTCTCAATGGATGTAACTCAACTGAAGGTGCCCTATATGTATCAGGTGGTGGATGTGCATGATATACATTGCGAACCCCTAATGTGTCCCCTATCTCTTGTTTATAAATGCTGCAAAAAAGGATCTAATAATATTTTCAAAGCTTCGTCCTATGTTTTCTTTGCCTAAGGAGGCTCAACTAAAATGCCAAGATCAATATGATTTTTTTCTATCAAATCCTATATCTTGTGTCTTAAACTGATGCATCTATTTGTTGTATGGCTTGGTGCCCTATGAAACTCACAAAATGCATGATGATCATATCCCCATGGAAGAGGATTTATTGGGTCAACTTCCAAAATAGGAAGGAGAGATATGATGTTACATTCTAATAGCCACTATAAAACTCTAGCTGGATAAAGTAGTAGATTGGTAAACGTTCACCAAGGAGGTGTTGATAAAACCACATGTTGAGGGGTGTTAGAAGCCGCATTAACTATCAGTTGATTTTGACTCTTGCTATCATTGAACTTGAATTTGTATGGGAATTTTTGTTACTCTTATTTGTTATTTCTATGATACTTTTGTACTTGAGTTTACTGATTGAAATTAGTTTGACTTCTCTTTCCTTTAGTGTGTGACATAATTATGTGAAGGAATAGAATATTTTGAACATAATTGATTCATGTAAAGCTAGTAGAAGACCATGTTTAAATAGATCTTGTAACTCTTGATCGGCCATGGGGCTATTCATCTTAGCCAAAATAGTCTTATATCAAAGAACATAATCTGTGAGATGCTCATGCGACCTTTTTTTTTTTTTGTGCAACTCGGGCATATCAAACCTTATCACCAATGTTAATGCTAAAACGAGCTAGGAACATGTTTGCTAAAGGATTGAATGCATTGATTGATTGATTAGGTAGACTGTAAAACCATTGTAAAGGATAATCCTTTAGGATCCATGGAAATAGCTTGGTAAATATCCAATCATTTCGTACATATTCAAAGCATTCTACATGAAAATCTCTCAAATGTGTCTCTAGATCATGCTTGCCATCATATAGGGTAAGTTTGGGTTGAACAAAACCTCATGACAAGGGTGTATAAGTAATGTAATGTGCCAATGGTGTATGTATTAGAGGAAAAGAATATAAATCTTGTATAGGTCTAGAGGCACCTCGCATAAGATGTATCACCTTGTGTTGGGAGAATAAACCGGAAGCACACAATTTGATTACCAAACCAAGCAACTTAATATTCGGAAATTAACCAGATTCACCAAGTAACTAGAATTCAGAATAACACAGCATATGAGAGACAATACACAAATTGTATTAACACTTTATACAGAAAAGAATACAATAAAGAAGATGCCACTTCTTCTCCACCACCTTACAGAGGTTTCCCACACCTCAAGTGAACAGTAATTCTTCTCCCCAAAGCTCTCCCTCTCACAGGTCCCAACACCCAACTCAAATACAAAGTTGGTGTTCACCTCCCGTGCTCCATGCACAACACAAGTGCTCCACGCACTCCACAAGCACTCCACGTGCTCCACAAGTACTCAAGGTACTTCAAGTAGATCTCCCATGAATCTGCAACAACCTGCAATTCAACAGACCATACTTATGGAAGGAACTCCCTTGCCTTCCTCTTTCTCTATCCGAGTACACACCTGTACTCCAAGTAGATCCTGCCTGATACTGCTCCCTGTTGTGTTGCTGTCTATATGACCTTGCACACCTGCAAATCAAACAATGGTTCTGCTCACCTGTGAACCTCGACCTTGCACACACATACACCTGCAGATCAACGATCTTACTTACCATGTAGATCTCCTATATAGGCCATGCAACTGTGACCAAGATCCTACACTCTTGAAGAACCCAGCTGGCTCTCCAATCCAGCACTAACACACCTGGTACTGAGGCACTAGGAGGAACGCACCATTGCTCTACCTCATACACAGAAGGAGCTTATAATTATGCTCTCTTACTCCCTAGCACACTTTTCCAATACAACCATGAGTCTATTATATAGATCTCATCCAAACAATGATTAGACATCTAATTACCATAATTAGATCCACAGCTCTCAGTCTAAAAATAGCACTCATCATGCAAACACTTGGTTCGTTAGCTCACTGCCCGTAATTAGCTCGTAGTCGAACCACACAGGAGACCGACGTTGGTCCCTGTCCACCTGGGGGTCGCCGACGCCGGCCGATATATGACCGACGTCGGTTGCCTTCCTGTCTTACCCTGCCAACGCCGGTTGGCCAGACCAATGCCAAACACTTCTGACACTTCGGCAACTCTCCTGCAACCTCCTCCATGCCTACATCAGTGAAGCTTTTAGCTCCACAATCCTAACAATCTCCCACTTGGAGATAAACAGTTGCACTGTACCTGTACCTGTACTCCGTCTAATCTGTTTCCTGGTTTGTATCCCTCTTCAAGCTCCCACCTGAAGACAACCCACCACACATCCCGTGGTGTACCACCTGTCATCCGAGTACCCTGCCACATCCGAACCTACAACACCTATAGTGAAGTCCTGACCCTGCATAGCAACACCTGCTGCCGGTCCCTCTCAAAAAACCTGAGAATCCACTTCCCCGAATTGGCTCCTAACTCTCTGACAGCTCCCACTGCATGGGAATACTCAGGTCTATACCAGACCTCATGTGATTTTGGACACTGTACCTGTCCAGCCCTTAGTGTGCTCCAGCTCTGCAACCTGAACCTCACCAACACCTGATTCACATCAGCTCCCACTCGAGACAAAATCAACCTGTGATCTCCATGCCTCCCATGTCAAAGAATTCTGCTGCTCCAAACTCCTCATGACATGCCACTGAACTAATCTTACCCTTAGCTCAGCAAAACCCTATATGTACACACCTGCTAGCTAGCATACTATCCACATACAGCAACAGAATGATGTTGCAATCACCATCCCCCTGGTAAGTCAAATCACAGTAGTTACCCTGACATTGACTGAAGCCATGCTCCGTCCTCCACCTGTCAAAACCTGTACCACTGTCCTGCAGCTCCTCAAGACCATATACCTGATCTTCCGTCTCACGTATCCGTTCTCTCTATTCTTCTACTAAGGTATCCATTCGTCTCTGTGCTTTCATACCTGCTGGCATCCCTACCAAAACACACCTGTTTGGTTCTCCTCCAAGGAATCACATCCTCATCCATGCCAAGCTCACACCTGTTTCCTGGATCCTTCCTACTCTACAATCAGCAACAAGTATGAAGAAGAGGAACACGAATTTGAGGGCCTACTTACGCCTTCAGTCCTCCGTATGGGTGTTTGAGACTCCTTGACAACATGCTGTCCACCCAAAATCCATTTACAGTGACCGACCTCGGTCACTCCACAGTCTGCATCCGATCGACGTCGGTTCCATGCGTCTGTACCTGACTACCAACCTGCCAACGCTGGTGTCCCTGATGCCGACGTCGGTCCTCTGACCGACATCAGTCTTACATAATGCCGACGTCGGTCTCCTGACTGACATCGGTCTTACCCTGCCCGACATCGTCGGCTTCGGTCTGCACATGACCGACATCGGCACCTGTCTATTCGACGCCGGTTCCTCCTGACTGACATCGGTACCTGTGTTCACCTGTGAGTGATGACTTTTTACCCGCGAGCTCCTTTGAATCAAAGCCCATGTCCAAATTGCCCTGCTCAGAAGTATCCAGCCACATCCACTGGGTTCTGTCTGCCATCTCCTCCATAAACACCAAGGCTTTCCAGTTCTTAAGCCTGTCAAATATATCTGTCTTTCGCTTAATAACATGCATCTCCTTCCTGCTCATGTGACCAAGCCTACGAAGCCACGTCTCCGCAACAAAAGAAGAATCAGTAATATAAACAAGTAGATAAAGGATACCTGTTTTCTTACCACCAGCTAATTCAAGTGCATCCGCTGTGAGAGTTCTTGTGCATCTCTCATCACCCAATCTTTCTGAAGAAATTAGCCATATCTCCAAACCTGGGACCTGCATGACCTTCATCAACACCTGTGTGTTGGCCGCCTGCAATTTCAGCTTCACTTCCCCTTTGCCAATTCTTTGGCAAGGCTCACCAGCTCCTCTACCTGGAACTGCATGGAAAGAGGCAACCGAATCTTTTATCCAAGATTCAACTTTATCCAAGAAACCTCCAAGAACATCCTGTGCAATAACACCTGCAACATCTGCTTCTTCAGTTTCTTCATGCTGATCTGCTACCAACCAGCAATAATCTTTTACCTGCTCTTTCTTTCCATAGGACCGTGAGTGACCATCTATGCTTTTCAACTCCTCCATTCTTAGCTTACTTTGATCTGTTGTTGCTCTACTCCCACTCGATCAGAAACCCCTGAGAGTGCCCTGTAACCAAACACAAAACCTGCTTCCTCCAACCTTAGCTCTGATACCACTTGTTGGTATCAAGCTATGAGCCAACAACCTTGCTCTGATACCACTTGTTGGGAGAATAAACCGAAAGCACACAATTTGATTACCAAACCAAGCAACTTAATATGCGGAAATTAACCAGATTCACCAAGTAACTAGAATTCAGAATAACACAGCATATGAGAGATAATACACAAATTGTATTAACACTTTATACAGAAAAGAATACAATAAAGAAGATGCCACTTCTTCTCCACCACCTTACAGAGGTTTCCCACACCTCAAGTGAATAGTAATTCTTCTCCCCAAAGCTCTCCCTCTCACAGGTCCCAACACCCAACTCAAATACAGAGTTGGTGTTCACCTCCCGTGCTCCACGCACAACACAAGTGCTCCACGCACTCCACAAGCACTCCACGTGCTCCACAAGTACTCAAGGTACTTCAAGTAGATCTCCCATGAATCTGCAACAACCTGCAATTCAACAGACCATACTTATGGAAGGAACTCCCTTGCCTTCCTCTTGCTCTATCCGAGTACACACCTGTACTCCAAGTAGATCCTGCCTGATACTGCTCCCTGTTGTGTTGCTGTCTATATGACCTTGCACACCTACAAATCAAACAACAGTTCTGCTCACCTGTGAACCTCGACCTTGCACACACATACACCTGCAGATCAACGATCTTACTTACCATGTAGATCTCCTATATAGGCCATGCAACTGTGACCAAGATCCTACACTCTTGAAGAACCCAGCTGGCTCTCCAATCCAGCACCAACACACCTGGTACTGAGGCACTAGGAGGAACGCACCATTGCTCTACCTCACACACAGAAGGAGCTTATAATTATGCTCTCTTACTCCCTAGAACACTTTTCCAATACAACCATGAGTCTATTATATAGATCTCATCCAAACAATGATTAGACATCTAATTACCATAATTAGATCCGCAGCTCTCAGTCTAAAAATAGCACTCATCATGCAAACACTTGGTTCGTTAGCTCACTGCCCGTAATTAGCTCGCATTCGAACCACACAGGAGACCGACGTCGGTCCCTGTCCGCCTGGGGGTCGCCGACGCCGGCCGATATATGACCGACGTCGGTTGCCTTCCTGTCTTACCCTGCCGACGCCGGTTGGCCAGACCAACGCCAAACACTTCTGACACTTCGGCAACTCTCCTGCAACCTCCTCCATGCCTGCATCAGTGAAGCTTTTAGCTCCACAATCCTAACACCTTGGATTGAAGAGATCTTATATCTTACATAAGGGTTGTCACATCAAGAGACAAATATGTACTAGTTGTAGCTGGTGGCATAGAGGCAGGTTGGGTTACAATAGGGAGTTGTTGAGACATAGTTTCCCCCATAGTGTCATTTTCAATTGGTTACTCTGAAGGAATGGAGGACTCAACTTGTTCAACCTTTTTGATTTCCATGATAGATTTTAAAATAAGATTAATATCTTAGTGTTGGTCCCTGAGTCTTTCTTGAAAACTTTGGAAGATCAAATATTTATTTAAGATAACTTCATTATTAATAATTAGTGGAAGTTGATAAAGAGCCTGATGTAGTGGATCATGAACATCAATTTTTTTATCATCATTAATATTCTCATACTATTTATTATTGAAATTATCCTCATTGAAATTAGTGTAATTTGGATGTGTGGAGCTATAGCAAGAGTATGAGTTAGTTATTTATCCATGGTATATGGTCAAGTTGAAGGAATATAGGTGAATTAAAAAGGGTTACAACTATCTCTTACACTTCATCTTGAAGGAAGAGATGTAAGGAGCTTAGGTGGCATAAGGAAAACAACTTGGATAATAGTAGAAAAGATTAAATAGATATAATCTAGATAAGGAATGGGAATATGCATAAAGAGGATATGAAGCTCATAAACATGTAAGGTGATACCTCAAGAAGCAATGGGACATAGTTTAGGTAGCTAGGGTTTGAAATATGATTAATTTGAAAATTAGTATCAAATTTTGAAATTTAAAGTGAATTTTTGAGTTAGATATGCAAGTAAAAAATCAAAAATTTGTGATTTAATGGGACCTAGGATGTGCCTCTAGGGTTTTGAAAAATAATTATTTTTGAAAATTACTATTTAATTTTAAAATTTGAGGTGAATTTATAATTTTAATATGATATAAAAAAATAAAAAAAATATTAGAAAATTACTGGGAAAATACGGGGACCTAGTATGGGCAATTAGGGTTTGAAAAGAAATTATTTTAAAATTACTATGAAATTTAAAATTTAATGTTAATTTTTTATTTTATTATGCAAGAAAAAAATCAAAAAAATATTTGAAAAATTAGTAATAAATTTACCCTAGGTTTTTTAGGGTTTTTATGCACGAATGAAGTAAGTCAGGTTCACCAATTGATTTAACAGTTTTGGGAATATTGGTGTATTATTCTTAATTTAGTTAAAGGGTCTGAGTAGTAAAATTGGTAAATAAATATGCAATAATAAATCTACCAAATTGTGTAATTTAATTATATTTTTGACCTTTCTAAAAATAGTAGTAAAGGAGAGAAAATAAGACTTAGCTGGAAACTGACTAAGACAGCTATTACAAGGTTTGGGATTCATTGTGCAAGACTAAGATAGTGCCACAAATCAAGATCTAGAGTTTATTTTATGATTGGATAAGAGCACCAAAATAGTACATTAGTGGCATCAATGTTATATTTTACCTCTACCATTGTTACCTAGGAGACCTGACCTTTCTAGGTTTGTTCACTGCATCTGTGTGACCTTGCCTATGAAGTTTTAACTACCAGATGTATGTGAAACTCCCTATAGATTAGATTTTGTCTTCAAACCCTAGACTCCTTTTTAATTTGGCCAAATTAGAGAAAGAGGGGGGGTTAGTGTGTGTAATATACACTAAACTTGAATCCACACCCCTTATATAAGCATGCTACCTACATACTAATACTCCAAAGAGAGATCAAGCCATATGTAGTTCTCCTACTTGATGTGATTTGTGAAATAGTACGTATGAATATGCAAGATGCTAAAATGTATGTGTTTGAGGTGGATAGGGACTAGTGTTAGTATTTGGATAAGATTTTAAGTGTATTGGTTGGTTGTATGTAGAGAATAAGGAAGATTGTATGAGTAGTCTTGTTTGTATTCTTGTTTACTTAGTGATAATTGCTAACCCTTTTTCAAATGATATTTGAATGGGATTTTGTAGGGATCTATTGGTAATGGGTTAAATTTGATCACATTAGGTTGATAAGGAGAAGGATTGGGAATTGAAAGAAACTAACTATTGGGGAAAAAAATACACTTAGACAAGAGCATCACAAATAGACAGTAGTGGCACTGGTGTTATAGTCCAAGTTAGGTGTTATTGTCCTTAGCTGATAGTGCCTAGGGGATAGATTTATCATAGAAAGAGTAGTCTAGATGAGCTAGGATTAGATCTAGAAGGCTACATATGACTAAGAATCAGTGAAAAGATGGCTATGAAGTTCATGAAAGAAAGCAGGAGGGACTTATGGGTTGCATGTGATAAGCCACACTCAAGTTACCAATATTCACATTTTATATGACTATAAAATCTTTAAGATACCAAGTCTGAGGCTACCCCTATGAATAAATAAGTAGCCATTCTTGAGATAAAATATAAAATCAAGAGGTATAGAAAGAAGGTTATTGAATCACAAGATGAGTTCATCTTCATAGGTGACTAGTTTATTGTTGTTGCTTCATTTGAGAGTATGCCAAGAGGATTGGCATTCAAGAGGAGAGTGAAGAAAATAACAAAAATGTCCAAGAGGAATCTTGCCTTATGTTATTATTAATCTCATGGAGTAAAAGATATCACAAACTTCCCCTTTGACCTAAGAAGAAGTTGTTTTTAAGTCAGTTATAGATACTAGTTTATTTCTTGTTTGTTGTGTTCCCTAAGTGCTTGTTAGTACATGTGTGTGTCTTATTTCCCTTATTTTATGTGTGTTGTCCTTGTTTCATGTGTTTGGAGGTCAAATAAATTTGTTTTTTCAAGTGTTAAGGTTTGAATTTTAGTGCAAGTGACACCATTTCCCAATAGAAGGATAAGGATACTAGTCTAATTAGCATAGCAAGCATGCTACCCCTATAAATCACTAGTTTTTTTGACCAATTTTGACCCCCAAGGTCAAAATGTCAACCCTTATAGCTAAAATATTTATTTTTATGTTTTATCAAACTTTTTCATAGCCCATTACATGCCATGATAGTCTCAAATTGGTTTTTAAAAGGTCTTATTAACATTATCTAAGGTAAATTTGGAGAAATTAAGGTAATGGTTGTTATTGTCTTAGACTAGGATAGTCATGTCATGGTGAGAAAGAGGTGAGTCCAATTATTATGTATCTCTCAAAGTTATTTTAACCCTTCATCACCTTTTATAAACATTTCACTTATTTTTGGAGAGTTTAAGGTTTACTTGTTATCTTTAAGGTAAAGTTTTATGCTTGGAAAGTACATATAACTAATTATCACATATGTCAAAGTGAAATTTCCATTATAATACCTTTACATAGTTATTGGAGGAGTAAAATAATTGATATATATGTCAAGGAAGTCAGAATAAGTAATTTAATTCAAAAATCACTCCAAAGGGGTAGTTTAAGGCACTTGAATAGACTTCAAGAACTCACTTTCAGGTTAAAATAGTGTCGGAGTGTCCTTTAAGATTATATAGTCAAAATAATGCATGGAATGAAGTTTAAAGTCCAAAATTTATAGATAAGTAGTCAAGAACTCCATCACTCTCTTTATAAGCTTAAAAATTCCTATTTTAAATGGATGGTATGGCCACGAGAGAGAGAGAGAGAGAGAGAGAGAGAGAGAGAGAGAGAGAGAGAGAGAGAGAGAGAGAGAGAGAGAGAGAGAGAGAGAGAGAGAGAGAGAGAGAGAGAGAGAGAGAGAGAGTCATGGTCTAATATTTTCCCTGAGGAGGGGGTCTTAGTAAGATTCAAAATAATTTCATTGGTTTGAAAATACATCCCCTCTCATTTATGAAAAATTGCTAAGACTCCAAGGTTGTCTAAAAATAGTAGTCAACCCCATAGGCTTATAATTTATCCTCAGAATGGTAGTTTGAAGATGTTTTAATGCATTATATCAACATAAAAGGATTTAGGGACTTGTTTAGACATATTATATTCTTTTTGAATCTCTATTTGGCATGTGTGGGCTCATTTTGGTAAGAAAATCTCTTCTTTTGCACAATTTGGAAAGTGATTGTCATGGTCTTTTGTTATTCCATGGTTTTAAATGTTTGATAGGATTAATTAAGGTTGAATATTTTTTTTAACTCCTCAAAATTCTCTATAACTCCAGCATGTCCCCATTACTTCACTCCAACCATATCTTCTCCAAGTAGTATGTCATGTCCTGGTTTAAGATTGTGAGAAGGCTTCCTACATAAAAAATTGAGTTGAGGAGGTTTTTTATTATATTTTAAAAATAAAGTGAGAATATTGATATCATAAGGAATTTAAAAATATAATGGATAGATAATTAAAAGTTTAATAAACCAATCTTATAGCATGAGAATGCTTGAAACCATGACCACGCAGGCCTATAGGTCTACATTTGGTGTGTAATTATTGAAATGTGCATTAAGATAAGTGGTTTTAAAAGTATAAATGGTAATTTAAAATAAAATATTTCAAAAAATTTAATGTTTATGACTATTATAAAAAGTGTCTCTTTAAACCCAATGTCCAAGACACTAAGTCAGACTTACAAGCAGACAATCAACTCTTCAACTATTTCAAGATTGAGCTAACATAAATGACATCTAAGAATGCATGTGATATAAATATAAAATAGATAAAATATATTCAATTATATATAAAATTCATATTCCACTCATATGGTGATCAAACACATTGAAGAAGTGAACCCAAATAGACCTACAAGTAGGCTAAGGTTATTTGTCATGAATAGTCCAATAATAGGAATGCCAATAAATTTGCAGAGGGTTATGTTTGAATGTGGAGAGATAATGAAGTTAAATATATTATAAAAGTTCTAATAATATTTTTTAATAGTGATAAACCTCAAATATCAATGTTTAAAACACTCTCAATGATCATTTACATCCACACCTTGAAAGATATAAGTAATAGATGTATGCAAGTAAAGATGTGGGGTTTTAGGAAAGTTACAAAGTTTTATATAAAGACACCAAAATCCAAATTTGTGATGAAAAAACAATAATATACTCAAATAATTTTTATGGGTCTTAAATCCAAAAAATATAGTCAAAACCTCAAAATAATCACCCACGGGATTACATGAGCAACTTAGGTTGATTTCAAACTTGAGCAAGAGAAACTTGCAATGTGGAATAGTAGTTTAAAGCTATAATAGATGGAAAAAGTGATCCAGGTAATTTGAGGTAAAATGTACTTAAAAAAATAACAAATAAGTAGATGACTAAATAGGACTCCTTGAACTTGTACACACAATCAATATGCCATTGATAGGCCTACCTACCTAATCAAGTGAAGGTGTTTGTTTATTCTAAGAATATGTTCGAGAGGAATAAAATCATTTTAAATTGATTTCATAGTGATATCCTAACCCTATAAAATAATAAAAATAAATAACAAAAGGTGGTAACGTAGATAGGCCTATTTAGAATTGTTGAGCTTAGACCAAAGACACAGCCTTGTGTGTCATTTTTTGTGATGGAAGTTGGTTTTTATGGATGATATGATAATATTAAGACTTTGATAATGTCATAAGTACTTTATAAAATCATTCCATTAAGATTTTTACCTATCTACAGAGAAGGGATGATCTAAACACAAATGCTAGGGTCACTAGATTTGATTTACTAGAGAACCCTGGGTATGGACTACTGAAGTTGCAAGAGAGACAATGAATAATAAAGATGAAAATTACTATTGGAATAGGTCATAATATGTGTTATAGACCTAGAAAAATCATCTTCAACTCAATAAAAACTCGAGATATCTCTATTAGACTTGTTTTCTTTCTAAACCTCACAAATGCATAGTTTGTTAGCCTGTGTGATCTAGGAATTTGACTCAAGAGAGGATGGTTAGTATGGTGTTAGTTTTAAAATGAAAACAAAATGAATAAACACACTAATATAATAACATCTCTAGGTATAGACACGAAGGAGATCTTATTTAAAAAAATCAAAATACAATCACAAAAAAAAAAGCAAAGAATCAAACACAAGAGTTCCTTCACCTTCCTTGGATACTCCAAATGCTTTTGTAGTAGTGGCTTACTCAGTTTTGTGCTCATAAAGTCTTTGGAAATGAAAAATTGGCTATCTCCATATCTCCTTGGCACCTTTGGCTTATAGCTTGGCTTGGCTTAGAATCATTTGGCATGGTAACACTAGTTACTTGAAGCTTTTGGAACCAATCCCGCATTATAACTTTGCAAAAATTAAGCTTTTGAAATGATGTTGTAAGGATAATTACAAACTTAATTCCAAAAATTGAATTAATCCTCAACCATCCATCTCAAGATTGAGATGTGTGTTTGAGGATTAATTCAATTTTTGGAATTAAGTTTGTAATTATCCTCATCATGAAATTAGAAGAAGGGGCAATTAAGAGGCATAGAGGGCATCATGGAAGGCATTGATGAAGCATGGAGGGAATGAATACTGATATTTGTGACATTTATGGCCTAGGGATGTCTTCCCAAGCAATGAGGTTACTTGCTGATGAATATATTCAATATTCATTTCCAAAATAAAGTATTCAACATGTTTCCATGGAATTCTTGATTAATACTTGATTTAGGTTAATTAGCTCTTAAGCATGATTAAGCACTTTGTGCACAATTTACTCAAATTGGTTTAGTTGCCTTGTTATTGGTCCTAAATTTGAATGGATTATCAGATGCATTGGATGCATATTCCCATTTAGGATATTGCTAACAAAAAATAACAAAGGCATAATTTTTGTGTAGAAGATTTGATAGGAAAGAGCAATTCAGAGCATGTGGGTGCAAAATTAGTATTTTGACTCAAAATGAATTGATCAAAGTTAGCTAGCCCACAAATTGCCTTTCCCCATTTAGGGATACCCTAGCCAAAATCAGCACTTGAATATGTTAGTTTCACATCATTTAGCATGTTTTAGTGTTTTTAGGCCAAACTATGCATTTTGAGTGGAAATTGGTCAAAATCTTGGTTGGAGGTTATTGGTGGCTAGTTTTAGGTGTCTACAATTTACCCCTATTTGGGAAGATGTTGCAAACTATAGGCAAAGCAATATCTTCTCAAAGAATAAGAAATTGCCTATATTCCAAAAATAAGATGATGGTTGAAGAACAAAGATCTAAATGGTTTTGGGAAGCCTATGATGATGTCTCCTCAAGGGAGTGGCCATCACATTTGTTGATGGATGGTCCCTCAAAAAAAAACAAGAAGAAAGGTAGAATTAACCAATGGTTGAGATTAATCCAAATGAGAAAATGCTTGCATGCATTGATGTAAAAAGGATTTTGGTTTGCCTAAAGGTAGTTATAATCAATAATAAAAGTCAAAATAATGATTTACCCATAAGCGGTTATAATCATTAAGAGGACCTAGATTGGCTAAAGATGATTGTGCCCTAGTTAGGGCTGATTAGTAAGCATAACTCAGGGATATAACCTAGAATACAGATTAAAGATGAGTGGGTACAAAGTGATGAAAGAGATGAATAGAATAATAATATTGATCATTATGACTAATTTAGTTATACCTACTAATGAGGAGATGCTTGTCCTGATTAACAATGACACAACTAGAATGGCAAATGGGTAAATTTGATTAAGGGTTGGATGGGAGGATCTGTCAAGGTGCCAAGGAGAAACTTCTATGGCTCCATTTATTGTATACCTTTTTGAAGCTGATTTTTTTTAACCATGTGATGGTAATAATTTATAATAGAACACCATAAAGACTATCCAAAAATATGCATAAGGATTGACTCCTGATATCCAATAAACACTCAAAAAACAATACACCAATGATAAAAACCATGATGACAATGTTAATATATGAAATATGGATGGACTCAAGAATAATGTGCTCAAGGAATCACTCACAAATGCACATAGACTAAGGCAAGGCAATAGTGACAAAATCAAACAAACAGGTAAGAGAATAAACAAATAAATAAATAGAAATCTTGGAAATAAAAGCAAAAGAAAGCATCCTAACAATGACAATGCCCCAGTAAGGTGGATTGAGGAAAACTGACTAGGATTAGATAGGACAAAAAATTTTGTATTTTTGAAATTTATGAATGTTTTTGGAATTTTGAGGTATCTTAACTCATTAGAGAATGACAAGGTACCTGCTCACAAAAATGGTGAAAGTGTTTGGCTTAGGTTGCTCACAAAATGGCAAGAGCATATGGAAAGGGCAACTAAGGTGACCTCAACATTAATTGAGCATGACCCACATAGTCTTAAAATGACCTCAATTAATATTAATTCCATCCACATAAAAGGTGGGGGAAAACCAACTAGGTCTCAATAAGTTCTCAAATCTGTTAAATGGCCAGTCAAATGAAAATAGTAATGGCAAGGTGATGCGGTAATATATGATAAACAAGTTTTTCCCCTAGTTTTCCCATAGGTGGTTATAACTAGGATAAAATGACATAGGTAAATGATACTAATTTTCCCATAGGTGGTTATAATTAGTAGCAAGACTAGTGTAACACTAATTTGTCCATAGGCAGTTATAATCAAGCTCACATAAACAAACTTGATAGGATGAAAGATATCTTATCATATCAACTATCACACTACTTTCATAAACTATCATTGAAACATGAATTGGATTGATTATTAAAACTTGATCAGAATCCTCTCACAAAAAGTGCAGGAAGAACCAAAGTAGCTAAGATCAAAATAGGATTGGGTAGGATGACTAAAAATAAGATTTGGTCTAGATGGGAATGGAATGATAATATGGTATGGTCTTGCTAAGGATAATGATGGTTTTTGATAGATTGGATAAAATGGTAAGAGGATTTCCCCCAAGTGATGGGGTAAATGGTTGGGTACTTCGACAATGGCAAATGGATATGTAACAATGGCAATGGTATGATACATGTTTTTGGCCTGGGTGTGGTTTTTTATTCTATTGATCCTATTGATGGGGAGATGTGTGTCCTAATAAACAAATGGTACAAATACAACACTTGATCATGTTAATTTATATCCCACACCTCATCAAAATAACTTCTCTACCAAAAATGGCCTATAGATTTGGATGCTAAGAATGTTGTTGTGTTCTTCCTTGGTCATTGATTCTAATTCTTTCAAACATCAAGATAAGATATCTTTGTAGCCACTACAAAGGAAAGTACAACCATGGATGGTAAAAAAGGACAAATAATGGATGGTAGGATTGATTTTAAATGGAATGGTAGATGATGATGGAATGTATAATGGTGGGGAAACAAATGAAGATCAAGACTTGCAATCACACATAATGTTGTTGATACCAGATTTGACATAATTTTGGTTGTGGTAGGGCCAAAGACCTTTTCTCTCAATAAGACCACCATATTTTTATATTATTTGATCTTGAGAGTAGATGCCATATGATTAAGCTATAAATAGGAATTTATTTTGACTTGATCTTTGATTTTGTCTTCATCAACTAGTGAAGAACTTTTGTGCTCAGCTAGTGGTGCCTCAAAAAGGTTTTCACAAATGAATTTATCTTGATTGTCCTGTAACACCTTTGAGAAGGTTTCACTAAGGAATGTTGAATTCTGACTTTGATTATCTTCAAGCACTTTGGAAAAAGTCTCACTAGGAGAGTGTTATTTTGCTACATGAATGTTGTCTTGGCCTCCTTGCTCTTATTCAACTGCTATGTCACCATGGATGTAGTTCAATAAAGTGTGATTCTATTAGTCCCAATCAACACTTGTGAGAGATGGAATGTCAATAATATGGCTATTTTGGTTGATGTTAATGGTTTTTGGAATGGTAATGGAATGGGGAGAGGTTGTACAATCCTTGTAGAAGATACTAGGATAACTTTTGTTAAATCTAAAGTATTCATCTTCAAAAAATGTAGAAGGATCACAAATGTATTCAAACTTATTTTCAAGGCATGCATAACCAATGTTGTAATAGTCATGAACATATTTTGTATCTGAATATGATTTTGATGCTAAATTCGATGTTGGTCCAAGAGTAAAACTTAACTCTAACTTTAATTATTCATCTGATGGGTACTCTATTACAATGATGTCTTATTGAATATTTGTTTTTGGACAAGTAATGGCCTATGATGGCATAATGGGATCCACAAAGATTGGTTTATCAAAGTGAGTCTCCTCTACAATGGGAAAAAGTTTAAGAGATAACTCCTCAAAGACTAGCTTTTCAACAGGAGGCTTTTGAAAAATAGGCATATGGTCAAGGTAATGATTTGCCTAAAGGTAGTTATAATCATTACAAAGTGACTCAGCAAATACTAGATCATTAGAGTGAGACTCCTTGACAAATGTTATAGGATCAATAGGCAATTTATCATAGGTTAACTTATCACAAATGGTTAATTCAACAAAAACATCTTGGATTGGTTAGTTCTCTTGGCCTTAGTTTCTAATGAGTTGAAAAATACTAGTTGTGAACACATCTTCAAATTTAAATGATTAGATGGGTTGAGCTTTGGATGGGATAACTTGTGGTTGGATAATGGTAAGGCCTTGGTGAGAATTATTACTTTCATGATCCAAAGGATGAAGTCTTGAGATGGTAACGATAGGGCATTATGGAAATGTATTGCCTACACAAGCCAAAGGAGTAGGTCCTAGAATGATGAAAGGGTGTTGTATAACTTGATTGCTCACACAAGCCAAAGGATAAGGTCCTGGTATAGGAATGGTTTGGCATTGTAGAACCTGATTGCTTCCACAAACCAAAGAATGAGGTCTTGGTATGGGAATGGTGTGATATTGTGGTCCTATAATATAAATGGTATGATGTGGTGGATCATGATTACTTGCACAAGCTAAAGAATCTAAGTCTTCCTCATAAACCATATCATCCCAATCATGAGTTGGTTCATAAGATGGTTCTTGACTGTGTTCCATATACTAATTTTTGTAAAGAGGGTATGGATTTATAGCCTAAACAACATTATCTATAGTTGGGTCTTGAAATTCCTCTTCATAATCCTTTTCATACCAATCAAGGTCTCGAGTTGGGTCATTAGTTATTTCATGACTTTGTTCCCATGAATGATTAATATGAAATAGATAAAAATCTATCTCACAAACCATATTAGCATCATAGGGGTCTTGAAAAAATCCATAAAAGTCATTATATATAGCCATTCTATCATAAGTCAAATTTTAAGTGACTCCATCATAAGCGTAAATGATGAAAACTCTAAAAATAAAAAAGTTCAAAAAACTCTAAAAAACTATGTCAAAAGGACAAAAGGTTCAAACTTGGTCTAACTTGGGTGAAGGGGTGAAGCTATATCTCCAATGTGGTCTAAAAGTGGAGTTGTATCTCTAAAATGGTTTGTGTTATGACTTGGTATAAAATAGCCTAACATCAAATGTCAAATGCACAAAAGGTCAAACATCTGAATGAAAACTGATATGTCAAAGGTCTAGGTTAAAGTGTTCCAAATAAGGTCTAAACTAGGAAAGGAAAAAGTTGAGTAGCTAGGTCTTTTGTCCAAACATGGATTCAAAAGATAGGCTCAAAAAAATAGGCATGTACTAGGACTTTTGGCCAAATGGAATCAAAATTTATACTTAAAACAAAGGTTAATGTGATTTGATTTAATCTAACGAGTTTGGAAACAATTTTGACATAAACTCGACACATGAAATCAGACATAAACATGATCAATTGGCATAAGGTAGAAAACAAAAGGATCTTTGAAGAAAGACTATGTTTTCCCAAATAAATGTACAAATAATGATGAGGATAAGCTTTAAATAAATGAACCATCAATAGTATTCAAATTTAGGTAATAAATTAACTAAAGTTATGAAACCTAAAAGAGAAATATTAGTGTAATAGACCCATGAATTGAGGCCTAAATAGAAATAAATCAATGTTTGGATCCAAACTTGACAAGGCTAATTGAAAAATCAATGATGAAAACCAAGATTTGACCAAATAAGCTAGACAAGATTGGACAACATGGCAGCACAAGACAACGGTCCAAATGGTATACATGACATGGTTTGAAAAAAATGGTTTTTGGCACAAGGGGAAACAAGTCTTGAAACAAATTGAGAAACCTAATGGTTTAATCATACTTGACTGATGTGATCAACGTTATACTTCAAAGACTTGAAAGGCTCAAAATGTTTTGACATGATTTGGGTAGCATAACACTAACCTACACAACTCAAATGCATTATTTTGACATGGCTTATGAGCAAACAAATAAGTTTTAGTCTCAAAACATACCAAATGAGAAAATGATCCAAGAATATAGTAAGTATAATCATCTAAATCCTAGCAAGGGTATGGCAAAATGGAGCTGACTAAAACTAGCAAGGTTTTGATCGTTCTAGGGGAATCCATTGCATAATGACTTTCATATCAAACAATAAAAAATAAAAGCATGGAGTTTGGGTCTATATCACTTAGATTTTTTCAAAAAGGTCTAGTCCTTTTTACAACCACTACATCCTATTGTTCACATAGTGTAGTGCGATGTCCAAAGTGTCACTACATCCCGTGTGTAACTCCAAAGGAGCCAAATGAAGTCAATGTTGGGAGATGAAACCTCAAGTCAAAGTTTTCCTAAAGAACTTGTGGGAGGTGATGAAGTCCCCCACACAAGCCAAGATACATAAAAATAAATAAATCATGAAAATAGAAAGACTTTAGGGTCATTTTCAAGATCACCCAAACTTTGACCAGTTTTTGGGGAGTGCTTTAGATGACTTTCTTTCTAAGCCTTGGACTAGGTTACTTGCAATAGTAATGGCACTTTTGATTCCAAGGGTTCCCTATAGGGGACAAATGGAAGAGTATACATGCAATATTTCTCTTTTTTCCAAACAAAAATTTTATTAAACAAATATTTCAAGAAAGAATTGACAAGTATGTTCAACTGTAAACCCAAATAAAATGTTTGGTGGTGTTCATTTGACCCCTTGGTCTTAGTTGTTAAATTTGAAAAATATTCACCAAAAGCACCTAAATTCTTTATTAAACATCCAAAATAAAGTTCCCAATCAAATTTTAAGCATGAAAAGGTGATTTAAACATTTTTTGAGCAAATTATAGACTTGGTCCTATAGCAAAATTGTTAGCATGTCCTTTAGTTTTGAAGCACCTTTGAGTTTGAAACAACAATCTTTGGAAAAATATCTCTCAAATCTTTTTTTTTTTAAAAACACAGTGATCAACATCATTTATTACCACTAACATCATTTTTATCCAACCAAGATCTAATCGATGTCAATTCTATTAACCAAAATTAGTTAAGCTAGGTAACTGATGTCTATATTTCTATCGATGTCAGTTACTGTGTAAAAATTGTGGCAACCAAATATGGCAAAATAAAGTTAGAAAATCAATTTGAAAGAGTTTTAAGGCACAAATAAATATTTTAGATTTTTAAAAGTATATCTTTCATGTGTGGGATGCGTTTAGTCCCACTAGGCATGTCATTATGTGATCTAGGAATTTGACTCAAGAGAGGATGGTTAGTATTGTGCTAGTTCTAAAATAAAAACAAAATGAAATAAACACACTAATAGCATAACATCTCTAGGCCTAGAAAATATGGAGATCTTAGTTAACAAAATAAAATGACAAGCACAACAAAAAATCAAGGAATCAAACACAAGAGTTACTTCACCTTCCTTGGATGCTCCAAATGCCTTTGTAGTAGTGGCTTTCTTGGTTTTGTGCTCATGAAGTCCTTAGCAACGGAAGCTTGGCTACCTCCATCTCTCCTTGGCACCTTTGGCTTGTAACTTGGCTTGGCTTGGAATCAATTTCGCATGGTAACACTAGTTGCTTGAAGCTTTTGGAACCAATCCTGCATTATAACTTTGCACAAATTAAGCTTTTGAAATGATATTGTGAGGCCTCCTATTTATAGATTTTTGGATTTGATAAGAATCAACCTTAACCATCCATCTCAAGATTGAGATGGGTGGTTGAGGATTAATTAAATTTTTTTAATTAAGTTTGTAATTATCCTTATCATGACATTGGAAGAAGGGTCAATTAAGAGGCATGGAGGGCATCATGGAAGGCATTGATGAGGCATGGCAGGTATGAATCTTGATATTTGTGGCATTTATGGCCTGGATATGTCTTCCCATGAAATGAGGTCACTTGATGATGTAGATATTCAATATTCATTTCAAAAACAAAATATTTAACAATTTTCCATGGAATTCTTGATTAACCCTTGATTTGGGTTAATTAACTCTCAATCATGATTAAGCACTTTGTGCATAATTTACTCAAATTGGTTAGAATGCCTTGTTATTGGTCTTAAATTTGACTAGATTGGAATTGGAAGTCATTGTCAAATGCATTGGATGAATATTCCCATTTAGGATGTTTCCAAAAACCAATAAAAAAGGCAAAATTATTGTGCATAATATTTGATAGGAAGGAGCAATTCAGAGCATGTGGGTGCAAAATTGGCATTTTGACTTGAAATAAACTGATCAAAGTTAGTTGGCCCACAAATTGCCTTGCCCCATTTAGGGATACCCTAGCCAAAATTGGCACTTTAATATGTTAGTTTCACATCATTTAGTGTGTTTTATTTTTTTTAGGCCAAATTGCATGTTTTGAGTGAAAATTGGTCAAAAGCCTAGTTGGAGGTTATCGGTGACCAGTTTTAAGTATCTATAGCCTGAAGGTATCCCAGTCTTGCTCACATATTTAAGGATAAGTTTCATGGTTTCTAGTGATATTAGGGGAATATATATTGGTATATATACTGAAAATTCATGGAATTAAGTTTTCCATCCATGGCCTATAATGTATGAATCATCCTTAAAACTCTAGAGCACTCACAATTTACCTAGAGGACCAGTTTTGACCTAATGGAAGAAAAGACCTCTAAAATGAATTAAAATTAATTGGTTTGACCATACAATTACCATAATGACATTCACAAATATCTTGATCACCATTTCAAGGTACCGGTTGGCATGTGTAGGTACAGAACTATACAGATTACTCAAAAATATAGGGTTGTAGGCTTGTGTGTGAAGAAGCAAGATATGGGCTAGTCTCTAAACCAATAAAATAGGTCTAAAAATAATTTTAAAATGTTATAAAACCATATACAATCCATTTAAGGTCTCCTAAGAAGTTTCATAAGATCTTCAAGTCAACAGATTGGCCAAGAAGGTGAGAATGTACTATTTTACAAGTCAAGAAGCCTATATGTAGGTCCATAAAACACTTCAACAGACCTATACTTAGTGGATTAAGTTTCATAATTATTTTTTAGGAATAAAAAAAATTAATTCCTAGCTTTAGAGTCTAATTTTTTTTCCAGACACTCCAAATGCCTCTCAAGCCTATACAAACACCTAGACTAGGATGTTTGACCATTTCATGGTTTACCCATCTGTACAAGGTCTCAAGAGAAAAAAATTGAATTTGTCATGGTATTAGGATGGTCAAATTTAATCAAACACTTACTATAAATTTCACACGTGTGGAGGCTTGTGGATCTAAAACTCGGTTTTTAGGTATGGAGGCCTAATTGAGGAGACAAAATAGCATAAAAAGTGTACTTCCACTTGGTTTTAGGTCCTAAAATTTTGCATTGAGATATAATTTTATACTGAGTCCTCAAAAATACATTTATTTTCCCTTTAACATCAATAAATTATTATACACAAAGAGGTTTTCATGATTTTAGGGCTATAAGGAAGAGAGGCTTAGTAAGAGCTTTTGGTGAAAAATGAGGTCTTGGAGAGAGTTTGATGACTCCAAATGAATTGTTATAGGTATAATATGATATTAATATGACATTAATTAATAAATATTTCCTTGGTGAAGATGAATTCAATTTTTGATATTTTTGGGAAAGAAAGGACTAGTGAGACAAAGAGGTTTCAAGACACCTAAGGAGTTAGTTAATGATTGCCATTAAGATTTAGTTTAGAGAACTCCTAAATAGAGGAAAGGTGTCAAAATTAGATCAATAATATAACTCAACATGATTTTAATATGAATTAGGCCACTTAGCATCTCATATTCTATGACAAAATGTAGCTTTAAAGAATAAGACAAGGTATCAATCAAAGTTACAAACTCCTTTGACATGTGTAAGAGGACGACATATTAAGTAGAGCTGCACATGCCTTGAAGGGTCTGATGTAACTATAGACAAAAAAAATTCATACACCATGATTCTAAATTTCACAATCCCCCTAGACCCCCTTGGGATAATTTGACCCCATCACACTTCCCTGAACCTAACCCATAGTTAGTTTGGCTAAACTAGCTTAATCTAGCCTTTTACCCATTTTTTATCTTTCACCCTTAACCACTGATAGTCACCTTGATATTCAATGGTCAATGTCCATCTCCTCATTAATTAACATGTAAGTCACCCACCTTGTTTTTTCTAAAAATAGCCCATCTAATTCCTATTGTGGATCATTGCATGTATGAGTTAAATTTGGAAGGCCTAGTTCACGTGTTGTTGTAACTCTCTCACTTGCCTATAAGAGAGAGGAGCAAAGAGGTGAAAATATATCTAAAATTTTTATCATGAGCTTGTGTATTTAGGATTTTATTTTCTTAGGTCAATCACTATTAATAATCTAGTGAACCAACTATCATGTTAGAGAGATGACTTGCCATTGCCTCTCTACCAATTTCTCAGGTACTGTTACTTTGTCAAAATCAAGCTAGATTTCACAAATGGGTCAACAACCCCAACCACCCACCTAATCAAGTTATGGAAAGATAATTACTTATTTCTTATTACTCATTTACTTTATTTCCATTTCATAATCAACCCAGGCCTTACCCATCTCTTTAAATCCATCTATTAGATTACATTAACTAGCCCTTTTACTAACCTAGATCCAAACACAATAACCACTGATGGTTGACTCAATCACCAATGGTCAGTCCAACCATAGATGATCACCTTGATTATTGATGGTCACCTTAATCACTGACGATTATCCCAACCACCAATTGTCATTGTGGTAGTTAAAACTAACAAGCTAATGTCACCTACCTACACCTAACTAGACCTAGTTTTTTATGTTCTTGCTTATTCATAGACCCCTTTCTACTTTTTTAAAGAAAACCCCAACCCTCTAGCATTAGTATTAGTTATTTTATCACTAATTTAATAATTTCTAGTCTTTTTTCTAAGTAAGCATCTTGTGTTCAATTTTAGTACCTTTGATTTATTGATGTAAGTACTTTACTTTCTCTTTTTTAAACTTAATTATTTAAAATGTGTGGATTGATAGCCCTTGAAGAAGCTCTTGTTTCTAGGATCTAGCTATCACTAGGTAATCCACTTAACTATCTTGTCTAACAAACAAGTTTACTTTAGTTTTTTCTTATCTTCAATTCATTGTCCCAAGCCAAAGAGGGGCTATTCACAATCTTTTGATATAATACACACACAATCAAACAAGTTTTTCAACCATACTTGTACTTAGTTTCTTCTTTTCCCCTTTCCAATAATAAGCAATAAATTCATTGAAACATTTTGGCATGCTCGGTGGGACCCTTGTGTCCTTACTTGGGTTCTTGTTTTATTGCATTCTCTCTTTATTGTGTGCTCATTAACAAAATTAAAAGTTTTTTTTTGGCTTAAAATTAAGTGCATACATCAATTTACTGAAATTTTAATTCACATAGCTCAACTTAAAAGCAAAGTAATCTATCATAGCTTCACTCTTTTTTGCACACACTAAACCAAACAAATTTCACCAATTAAATATGAAACAAACTTAAGACAAGGCATGACTAGGATTTCATCACCTAGCATTAACTTTACCCTTTCCCGGTGATCCTACTTTGAGGTCATTACTAAGGGGAGGACCAACTCAGCTTTCTAGTTGAGTATATAATCTCTGGATATCAATATATTTTAGCTAAGCACCCAACACCCTTATCACTACAATGTTTAAAGTGAGGGGGTAGGCCCCAATACCAAACCACATATTGATTCCAATATAGATTCCTTTTGACAACCTAAACATAACTTGAAACTAACCATAGATTTCATTTTTAGTACTTGCTCTACAAACCAACTTCAATCACATAACTTTTTAAGGCTTAACGTGTTTTCTAGAGTGTGATTTAATTTCTTTGATCTTTTCTTATCTTTTCTTTGTTTGAGTAGTAAGGTTATTTGTGCTTTTTATCTCCCCTATCTCATATGATTCTCACTTACCAATAGTGAAGAGACCTTACGGAGCAAAACCCCTCACCAAGCCAATCTACCTCTTCTACTTCTTCATCCATGGATTACATTTCCAAATTAGTAGACTCTAATCACTCCTCAAGAAGTTATACTTTCCCTTGGGATGTTTCTCAAAGAGATACAAACTTTGTCACTTTCCTAGACAATAATCATGTAGCCTTGAAACATTAGCTTATAACCACATCTTATCATATCCCATATTCAACCCCTCCCATAGATATGACTTATGACATGCCTCTCCACCTCATGGGGAGTATCTCTATTTCCATGGTTACTACACAACCACTAACTACCCAAGCTTCCTCATCAACCAACAACCCCTTCAAAACTACCATAGAGAACCAACCAACCTAGACCACCATGGCCCTTATATCTTCTACTCCTAACAACCACTCCTCCAATACCAACCTTATTTTAGCTATCTTCAACCCATCAACCACCACTCAACCTGAAATCCTTGTGGTGTCCATACCCTCTACCTTACCATGGATCAATATAAGGGTCATCACCCTTCCATCAATCACCAACCCAACTACCACTCCTATCCAACAAGCACCCTTTGGACCAACCTTTGGTTACATACCTAATCTATAAGGTTATGTACCCACTACCCAACCACCTACCTCTACCTACCCTTATATATCTTCCATCCAACCATTGACATCCACTTACCCATATGTGGCAGCCTTTTATCTTTCTACTCACTATATGTATGTCTCCCAACCACTGTAGCAATATGCATCTTATAACCTTCTAGGTGTACAACCCAAAGTGGAACTAATTAAGATGATTATGGATAATATGACTACCTTAGATTCATATATTTTTGATGTTCACAACATCTTCTCATATAACCAAATTTGTAATGAGCCTATCCACCCATTCGTACATACCAGGCCATATCTTCCCCAATGGAAACTTCCCAAGTTCTCTAAATTTTAGAGGATCCTCAACAACACCTTAGGGCATTCAATCATGTTTTCTATCTCATCACTTATGATGATTCCCTTCTTCTCTACACCTTCCCCATGTCCCTAGCTAGTCTGACATTGGATTGGTATAGTGCCATACCTAATTAGCCCCTTTTCTCTTTCACCCAACTGGCTCAAACCTTCTTGGACCATTTTTTGATCAATATCTCCAAGAAAGTCTCTATCACAAACCTCTACTTTATTTGAAAGTTTGAAGATGAATCTATTTCTGATTTTGTAGCTCATTGGAGGAGCCTAATTAACCAAATTTCCTTTTCCTTTCCTCAACCTAAACTCATAGAGATCTTTTCATAGGTATGTGCCAAGCATATCTCCTCCACACTATGTGTCTAAAGCTTCCAAACCTTTGATGAATATTTTATCATGGCATATAAATTAGAGAACTGATCTATTCATGAAGGAAAGCTTAAGCTCAAGAACAAGAATTCAACTTATAAAACCAATGAGGTTTTTTCTTTCAAGATAAGTAACTAGTCCAATACCAATACCAAGAGCAAGGGAACCACAAATGTGGTTGTCTTAAAATCCATTCTTCCACCTTTCATCAATCAATCTAATTACTCTAGTTCCTCAAAACAAAACTTGAGGAACTAAAACTAGAACAACCAAAATTAATTCACTCCACTTAGAGAATCCTATGCATCCATCTTGGAGAAGTTATTTAAAGATAACATCATTCAATTTTCCCCTATAAAACTACATAAATGATTTGACTCTTCTCATCTTGTACCTATTTGGTACTATGAGAATGATCTATGTGCCTTCCATCTAGTGATAAGACATGATGTTAGTAGGTATAACACCTTCAAGAGCCTCATCCAATCCCTTATTGGTAAGGGGGAGCTTGCATTAGATAACCCAAATGCACCTCAAAACCAAGCCCTTGATATATTCAGGTAGCCTTTCCAAAGCCCTACTCCTACCAAGAATGACAGAAACAACATTGAGTGTTCTCATGATACCCATATAGTTAACATGGTCTTTGATGTGTTCATTACCAAACAACCTAATCCCTAATATTTCAGTCCTCCTATACCTATTAGATAGTGGACTTACCTTCCCTTCCTTAAGATACTCAAGCCAAGAAAGTACCATCTTCTATCCCTCCACTTATTGAGGTAGTGGATCCCCTAGCATCCATTTCAACTGATATACCAGAATAACCAACCATCGTCACCTTGCCTTCACCTTTAACTACCAAGTGAACCACCCCCCCCTCAAAAATCATTCCAAAGGAGGAAAACCCCATGTCTACTCCTTCCATAGGGGATCCACCCATCCAATCCTCACATCCTTTGATTTAGGAAGAGGATAAGGTTATTATCCATGTGTCTCTACTTAGGGGCTTATCTTTCAAATCTACCATATAAGGGATTAAACCAACCCATAAACCATTCTTTAGGCTAGTGTAGAAATTAGAATTTATCTCCAACCCTGACATGGATCGATTCACCTTTTGGAAGTAATTAAGGATACCTTATATCACCAAGCAAGAACCTCTAACCATACATTTAGTAAACCAACCCACCACTTCCATTATTTGAGTTCCTACCCTATTAACGAAACCCATAGATACATTTATCAATCCAATAATCACTCCACCATCTAAAGAACCTAAACCTCAAGCAACCAAACCACCTTCTCAAACCAAGCCAACTAAAGTAACCAATAACTTTGGTACCTTCCCCAAATAGAGCCTTAACCACCCATTTATGAAGCTGAAACTTGCCACACCAAAAATAATTACCAAACACCAAACCAAAGCAACCAAAAAGGAAAAACCACCCAAAGGACCAAATTTTACCTCCCTTAACCTTTCCCTCTATTTTGGGACCTCATTCCTCTACCTTGAGTAGGAAGTCCATTTTATCTACCAAATCCCCAACACCTCTTTTGGTTACACCTTCACAGTTACTCTTTGATGCACCTCTTTTTACCATGCCAACTATACCTAAGATACCTACCATGCAATATTCCACCTATATCTCATCAACCTCCTTGCCTAAACTAAGGCCATCAACCAATCTCACCACCCTACCCAAAATACTTACCACCAAACCTATCTCTAAACAAACTCCTACTTTAACCATCAAATCAAAAATTGCTAAATCTTTACCATCTTTAGTTGAATCCTACTCAACTATTTTGATAGGTTATTGCAGACTTCTTTTTTAGCCTTACCACCTATCAAACCCTTTGACCCTCTCAATTTTAAACCTCTCTAGTATAATGACCATCAAGTGTGTTTTTATCATAGGATACTCGGCCATGATACAAAGAAATTTAAAGCTCTCCAAACCATTATCCATTAGCTCTATGATGAAGATGATCTATTAACATATGAACCACTTATTGGCCCCATACTGATCCAACCAACTACCATACCTACCCAGCACTTGCCTACTCCTCCACTCTCACCTAAAAGTGAATATGAGTCAGACCAGTCTATTACCCCAACCTATCCTTCTATCCATACTATTAATTTGGTCACAAGATCATAGCAAAATGATAAATGGAAGGTTAAGGCATCCATTTCATGGATGTATCCCTCTTCAACCTCCTAATTAACCCACACCCAACCATATTCATCCTTAACTAGACCCAAGGTGTCTATTTTAGGTGCCTCCCAATCTAACCCATCATAATCCATCAATAGAGTTATCCTCAAGATATTCCACTAGAAATCAGTTATGAGGCCACCAATTGCTTACTTTTATAGCCTCATCCATGCTTAATCTATGTCTTTTTCTATGTAAATCCCATAACTATCCATCACTAATGAAAATGAATTAATGAAGTTATGAGATTTTGTATGTTTATTGATGTGTGTGTGTGTGTGTGTGTGTGTGTGTGTGTGTGTGTGTGTGTGTGTGTGTGTGTGTGTGTGTGTGTGTGTGTGTGTGTGTGTGTGTGTGTGTGTGTGTGTGTGTGTGCATGCGCGCGCGCGCACTATGAATTATTAATGCTTTTCTTTGATTGAATTATATTAGTGTCACTTTATATAACAAACATTTGAAGGGTCATGAAAGGTTGTAAGATTGTGCTAAGCCATAGCTACTGAAAGATACCTGTAATAATTGTAGGCCTCACCTAAAGGTTGCTCGTAGCCACTATAGAGTGCCTAAAGTAATTTTAAGCTTCACCTACAAGTTATTTTTAGCCACTATAAAATACCTACAATAACTATAGGCTTCACTTACAGGTTTCTTGTAGCCACTATAGAGTTCTTATAGCAACTGAAGGTTTCACATACATTTTATTTGTAGCTATTGTAGAGTGCTTATAACCACTATGAAAAATAGAGTCATTATTGAGATCTTATAGACACATTTATTTGTCTTGGGGAACCAAATGAATGATTGAGAACAATCATAGTTATCGTATGGATTCCCTACATGTAAGGAGGCATTGGATGTCCTGCCAAAGATGGGAAAGACAAGGATAATAAGAAAATACAAAAGGAAATAAAATAGAAAAATAGTATGCCTTATCTCTAACCTAGTCAAACCTAAAACAAGTAACTTTGGTTACTAACCACTTGAAGGTTGATTGGGGTAGTTTCTAAGTATTTGTATTTTTTCCTAGTTTGGTGATTTTGGTTATGAGACAATAAAATACCATCTGTATTTAAAGGTAGAACCTAGATCAGACAAAGAGTTAGATAATTTTGAGAAGGTCATAGCAGAAGTTTTTTAACTATAGCATTTTATTCAAAATTGAGTAATGAGAAAGTTGAATTTGTAAGAAGTTTGTGAATTCTCTTAGAGAGGGATTGCAGCTCAGTTCTAAATGAGGAAGGGCCCCCTCAAAATGAGCTATTGTTAAGATCCTAACCCTCTTTAATTATTAGTGTGTTGTGTAAGTTTATTTTACTATTAAGTTTGATTATATAAGTGTGATGCATGTATGGTACATAAGTGTAGAATAGTTCTATAATTCTATCATAGAAGTTTCATAATATATCTATTTCATAAATTTGGCATAAATTCATTATACTAAAACTAGAAAAGAAAGTTGATTTTTGAATCAATAATGCATATATAATGCTAACACTCTTGAAAATCTTGTGCACGCTATGTTAATAATTAATGTTTATTTAGACTAGTGAATCTGGTAATCAGTGGGTAATTAGTCTACACAATATTTTGGGGCCATTTCCAGAGAAGGTGTCAATTATTATTTATAAAATCAATCATTTAATTTTTTGGTTAATGCACTGTTCTACTTAGTCATGAAAGTTGAGTGAGGATACTATGGTGTCTTATGCCATATGTCTAAGTTCTTGGACACATAGTTCCAGCTAGGAAATTCAAATGAGGGCACTATGGTGTCTTATACTAGATGTCTAAATTTATGGAAGTAAATAGTGCATAAGTTACTTCATTCATGTTTCTAAAATTAATTTCCTACAAAAGTGATTTATTTTTAGCAAAGTGTGATTTTAAATTTTCCTAATTTTTAGAATAAATTTTTATACTTTCATTTCTTGCTTTCTAGAATAAATTTTCCTACTCTCATTTCCTTCTTTCTAGAACAATTTTTTCTACTTTCATTTCCTACTTTCTATAATAATTTTTCTTGCATTCAGTAGATAATCTTTACTGCTTTCTAGAAGTAGAATTGTAATTCCTGTTATTTTGATTTTAGCACTACTTTATTTATGCATTTTTAAAAAAAAAAATTGTCTAAAACAACCCCCTTGAACACTCAAAAATGAAAAAAAATCAAATCTATGTAGGAAGGGACACAGCTAAAAGAGTGGCATAACATTTATGCAGAGAGAAAGAGATTCTCAAAGAAGATTCCTACCAAACAAGTCACAAGTTGCTACTAGGAAAGAACCAAAAATACCTGTAGAAACTAAGAGTACTATTGAAGAATATACCATAATCCAAAATTATCTTGAATAAGAGAACACTACAAACTAAAGGAGGTAGCTTGCAAAAGAAGCATTATTGGCTTTGAGAAAGAAAATAGAAGTAGAAGAAGCATTAGCTGAGCTGATAAGAAGAAATGAAGGATAAGAACTACACAAACCAGACACTCTAGAGTGTAACACATTTAGAACATTTTATCAAATATTTCTTGATCAAATCAAAGGAAGCTCAGGATAATCTTTAGACCCTTCATCTAGTAAAAAGACTAAGGATCAATACATAAACATTTATTATCATGATGATTAAGAGATTGACATAGAATTTGAGAACAAGATCCTGAGTACCTTTGGTATCCATATCATAAGAAGAGACTTCATGAGTAGATAAATATAATTTTTGGATAATAATGGGACTCTAAACATAGTTACTTTTGAATTTGTTATTCTATATGCAATAGGCATAACACAAATGAAAAACATTCTACCCTCAGCCTTGTCCAATTTTATAGTTACATTATCAAAAGACCTAAACATATTCTTGTTTAAATTTGATATACTCTGGAAAAGCTATAACTATAGGTATGATGCACAAAAATTAAAACTTTTTCAAGTTACTATCAAAGACTCATTACTTCACTGGTTTATGGGACTAGGTAGTAATTCGGTACACACTTGGGAGGACATGAAAAAGTAATTTTTGACCAAGTATCAAGAATATGGAAGAGGAAGAAGTTATACAATAAATGACATCTTCAAGATGACTCAATATGGGGATTAATCCTTGGAGGAATATGTTGAATGATTCATGTTCAGTGTATAAAAATTCAAGCAAAGTACACTTGGAGAAGAACCTTTGAAACTCATCTTCCTGAAAGGAGTCAGAGAAGATTATTTGGAAGCCTTAAACCTAATGAGTGAAGGGGATATTTCTCACATACCCTTCTTATATATCAAATATATGAACAATAATTATTCTAGATCTTCCATAAATAAATTTAGGGGCAAAAAGCTTCCATTGGTAGCTAAAAATGGCCTATCATAAATTGAGGTTAATACCCTGTTATAGGACATGAAATAAGATATCATTAGCCATTTATCAACCCAACTAGATAGTTTTTACTCAAGACAAAAGCAAGTAGATTTGGATCAAGCTTTGACCATTTACTATATAGACTATAAGAAAAAAAAAGGTTGATTGTAGATGTCATGAGGTTTGGGCTAAAGTATCTCACATCACAACTGAAGAACCAAAAACAATAAAGCTACATATTGTAGGAGGAGATAGTGACTAGGGTTTTTATGTTACAAAACGAAGGCCATGGGTTCAATGATCACCTTATCAAGGTATGGGATAAAATCCACCTTTTGTAAATTCTACCTCATTTAATGCATAATTTTCAAATGCTACTCCCAATTGGACTAGTCTTTGGATGAACATTTCACCTCTTAATTCTAGCTGGCAGCCACCTCAAGCAAACTACCCCACCACCTCTTGATATCCTCCATAAAATGTATCCCCATCTTGGATGAAATCTTGGCAACCACCCCAAGGCCTACCCTTCATAAACTAGTGGCAACAACCATGTAGACCTAACCAGCCATGGGGAAGCTCTCCACGAGATTTTCTCCACAATAGAAATAATAACCTCCTATTCCTATTCCTAATACACAAGCTATACCCAAGCCTAAATAAATACCTAACCAAGTGTTAAGAATCCTATAAATAAGCTATTGTAATCCACATTTAGTACTAATCTTGTTCACTACTTGGCATACATAGTGAACATCAATGAAGTTCACCTCTATTCAGGGAAAGTTCTACCACCCCCAGCACCACCCATAATAAGGGAGTCAAATGATGAAACCCTAGAATAACAGGCTAGCCCACATCCATCACCTCAAGAAATATTTTAAATATAAAATAAATTTTTTGATGAAACATCCCCCCCATTTCTAGAACATCTAAGCCTTCAACATCATATAATTGAACCTAAGTTTGATTTCATGGGATAGCTTAAGAACCTTTGTGTTAAAATCCCTCTAATATAGGCCATCAAGGATGTACCCATATATTCCAAAGCTATTAGATACATCTATCTATGAAAACTAGGAAAGAAGATAAAAGATCCCAATATTTTTCATGTGATTGGCCAGCTAGCAAACATCATGTTGGGGAACACCCTACCAAGGAAATATTTAGATCTAGGATACCCAGTAGTAATAGTCCAAATCCATGACTAGTAGTTATCCAACACATTTATAGACTTGGGGATATAATAAATGTAATGACAATTGAAACTATGCATAAACTAAAGCTAAATAATATTCATCTCACATCTACACTGCTACAAATGGCTGACAGGGCTATAGTCAGACCAGAGGGAACCATTAAAGATCTCATTATCACTATAGATTATTGGGAGTATCCTATAGATTTCATTGTGTTATAACCTAAGTCTAATTTTTATGGATACCCCCTTATCTTAGGAGGACCTTGGTTTACCACATCTAATGCCATCATCAATTGTAGAATAGGTAAAATGATGATATCCAATAGCTACCACACTAAGCAATTGGTTCTTTTTCCTCCAGTACAGTTGGTTTTTACACCTAAGCATTCATTATAGGATAAAGAACATGAGGTAGAGAAGCCTTAATTTATTCCTATATCTACCATAAACCATGCATGCACATTGGCTAATCAAGAGGAAAATTCCATTCTCTTAAATGTTCATCAGCATAATTACCAAACTCCTTCTATAGATCTCAACCAATTGCAATGTGTTGAGTGCCCATTTTCTATCTTCTAATAATTGGATAATTTTGATTCATCTATATAAGAAAATATTACACCATTTTTTGCCTCAAAGCTAAAACTAAACTAGATCTATTAGTAATATGTAAATAATGAAATCACTCTCACAACAAATTAAAATCTCTCCAAGGAAAACATTACTTATTAATAGCAAGTTGGAGTTAAATGAGGAAAAGCACCTAGTCAGCATGTTGCATGCAAACCAACATGGTTTTATATGGGATTATGAGGATATGCAAGGAATCAACATAGAAACATGAAAACATCATATCTACATCAAAGAAGAGTGCTAACCAATTAGATAGCTACAATATAGGATGAATCTAGCTCTTTGAGAAATAGTCAAAAGGGAATTACAAAAACAATTGACTATTGGATTTATATATCTTATCTCAAACAATGAATGGGTATCACCTTTAGTGATTTAACCAAATAAAAATGCGTAATGGTGTGTATTCATCGATTAGGGGGACTCAACATAGCAACCAAGAAGGATCACTTTCCCCTACCCTTCATTGACCAAGTGTTGGACACACTAGCAAGGAAGAAATATTTTGTCTTTCTGGATGGCTTCAGTGGTTACAACCAGATTATAATTGATTTTGAGGACTAGGAAAAGACCACCTTTACTTGTACCTATGGTATTTATTCTTATTTTTTATTACTCTTTGGGTTATATAATGCTCCAGTAACATTCTAGAGGGCTATCTTGAGTATTTTGTAGATATGGCTAATGAATGTGTAGAAATCTATATCAATGACTTCACTGTCTATGGAAAGATATTTGATAAATGCCTCAAAGACTTGGAAAAAGTACTACAATGCTTTCAAGAGCACCATATATCTCTCAACCACAATAAATGCTACATTATTATGACATAAAAAATTGTCTTAGGCCACCACGTATCTGCTGAAGAAATTAATGTTGACCTTGCAAAAATCAGCATCATCAAAAACCTACTTGTTCCTTAAAAATAGAAATATGTTAGGAGTTTTTTAAGACATGTTGGTTACTATAGGAGATTCATCAACAATTTTAGTAAAGTATCAGCACCATTATTCACCCTTCTAACTAGAGATGCTAAATTTCTCTAGACTTCTGCTTGTGATATAGCTTTCAAACAATTGAAGAAATTATTGACCACCACCCCTATTCTATGTGCTCTGGGTTAGAATCCTCCCTTCCACATTCACATAGATGCTTTAGATACTACCCTAAAAGTTGTGCCTGGCCAAAAATAGGAAGAACTCAATTATACCATCTATTTTGTAAGTAAAAACTATAGGCGGTAGAATTAAATTACATAGTTACTAAAAAAGAGTTATTGGTGGTAGTTTATGCTATTAACAAGCTCTATCACTACATCACAAGGTATTAGGTATTTTTTGATACAAACCATGCATCCATTCAATACCTTATGAATAAACTAGTTGTTTTAGCTAGAGATAAAATGGTTGCTCTTATTATAGGAATTTGATATCACCATTGTAGATAAGCCTAGTAAGGATAATGTAATGGATAAATTATTATCACACCTAAAAACCCTTGAAGAGGATACCATAGTGGATGACTCATTTATAGATAATCACCTATTCTCTCTCACCCTTACCACACCCTAGTATGTTGATATTGTTAACTACCTCAAAACAAGGTTACTTCCATATCACTTTCTCCCCAAACAAAGGCATTTATTTATTCACAAAAGTACTAGATATTCATGGTTGTTTGGGTTCCTTTTCTATACTAGGCCTAATTATATCATTAGAAGATGTCTCAAAGAAGATGAAGTTTTAGACATCCTCAAAGCCTACCATGATGAACCCTATGGAGGACACTTTGTAGCCAAGTGTACAACAATCAAAATTTTGAATATAGGATACTATTATCCCTCACTCCATAAAGATGTAATAAGATATACTACTCATTATGACAAATATCAAAGTATGGGGAGACACATACATTCAGATGAAATGCCTTTGTAGCCCAATATGGTGCTTGAACCATTTGATCTAAAATACAACAATGAAGAGTACATCCTTGTCTGTATTAACTTTGTCACTAAATAGGTGAAAGTAAAGGATCTTACACATGTTAGGGATAAGAAGGTGGTAGCTTTCCTCTATGAAGAAATAACTACTAGATATGGTGTACCACTTGAAATAGTCATTGATTAGGGACCCCAATTCATTGCTAATTTAATTACTACCTTAGTCTAGCAATATGAGATTAGGAATAAGAAATCAACTCCATATCATGTTGGGGATCAACCAACAATATGATTACACTTATGAAAGCAATAAACCACGGAATTAAATCAGATAGATAAGTAACTAGAATGATAAATAGCAAAGAATAAGAGATACAAGAAACCACCCTGAAAACTTGTATTCAACTCTTTACAGAAGGAATACAATTGAAGAAACTTTTTTCTTCCACACCTCTCACAGATGTATAGATCTCTCTCTAGATCTCTTTCCCTCAAGAGCTCTCTCTCTCAAGTACAATCAACTCCAACAACCTGGAATGATTCACCTATACAATTCTGTATTGTTCTTCAACATTCACAATGAACTACTACAATAAGCTAAGAAGATCTTTCCTACATATAGAATTAGGAAACTTGAGCATGCACTTACAACCAATAGTTAAGCCTCTTGAACAAAGGGCTCTAAAAATAGTCTTGCTAATAATAGAGACACAGACTTAAGACTACAACTTAATCTCATCATGCAAACACTCGGTTTTGTCCTTGAAAATAGCTTTTTGGACGCACAGGTAACCGACGCCGGTTCCTGCCTGCTTGCCTATGACCGACATCAGCCGATATCTGCCGATGCTGGCATCTCTTCAACTACTCCTGACCAACGTCGGTCGCTCCTGACCGACACCGATGACTGTGTAAACCTGAAACTATTAAAATGTGCTCCTTGGCGAAGCTTTTAGGCTCCACACCTTAACAATCTCCCACTTGGAGATAAACAGTTGCACCATTACCTATATAGCAACATCTTCTAGCTCCTCCATCTTCAACACAATTATGAAGACCAACAGAAGTTGAATGAAGATTCAACTTCTCCTTTGTAACCAGCTTGGTTAACATATCAGTAGGATTCCTATCTGTATGAATCTTCTCTAGCGTCAACTCACCATCTTCCAATACCTATCTTATGAAATGGTACCAAAGCTGTATATGCTTTGTTCTTGAATGAAAGGCTAAATTCTTAGCCAAATGAATGGCACTCTGACTATCATTGTATAGTATGCAACTCTCTTACTCCTTTCCAAACTCTTCCATGAACCGTGTCATCCATATCATCTCTTTGCTAGCCTCCGTGGCTGCAATATACTCTGCTTTTGTAGTTGACAAGGGAACAACCTTCTACAACTTTGATATCCAGCTAACCGCCATTCCACCAACAGTGAAAACATACCCTGTGGTGCTCCTCCTGCCATCCAAATCACCTGCCATATCTGAATCTACATAACCATGTAGAGAAGTATCTGAACCTCCATAGCACAAATGCCTATTGCTGGTTCCTCTCAGATATCTAAGGATCCAATGAATTGCTTTCTAGTGTTCCTTTCCTGAATTGGCCATATACTTAGAACTCCCATTGCTTGGGCAATATCCAGTCTAGTACAAACCATTTCATACATTAAACTCCCTACTACGAAAGAATATGTAACTTTACTCATGTACTCTACCTGATCATGTGAATTAGGACAGTATTCTTTACTCAACTTAAAATGTCCAGCCAAAGGTGTGCTTACCGGTTTTACATCCTGCATATTGAACTGTTTCAACACCTTGTCCACATAATCCTCTTGAGACAAAATCAACCTGTAATTTTTCCTGTCTCTCTTAATGCTCATGCCAAGGATTTTCTTTGCTACTCCCAAATCCTTCATGGCAAATGTTTGAGCTAATTTCACCTTAAGCTCAGAGATATCCTGCATGTGTGATCCTGCAACTAGCATATCATCTACATACAACAATAAGATAATATATCTACCATTATCCAATCTCTTAAAATACACACAATGGTCAGATTGACACCTACTATAGCCATGCTCAGTCATAAACCTGTCAAATCTCAAATACCACTGTCTAGGAGCTTGCTTGAGGCCATACAATCTTTTCTTCAATCTGCACACTAACTTCTCCTTACCTTTGACCTCAAATCCTTCTGGCTATTCCATATATATTTCCTCATCCAAATCTCCATGAAGAAACGCTATCTTAACATCAAGCTGCTTAAGATGCAAATCCTCAATAGCAACTAAAGACAATATAACCCGTATAGAAGTCATTTTAACAACAGGAGAAAAAATCTCACCAAAATCAATACCTAGCTTTTGTGCAAATCCTTTCACTACCAACCTGGCCTTATATCTCATCTGTCCATTCTCACCTTCTTTCAACCTGTAGGTCCATCTGTTCTTTAGTGTCCTCTTACCAGCTGGTAACTCAACCAAATCCCATGTTTGGTTCTCTCTTAAGGACTCCATCTCCTCAACCATGCCACGCTCCCACTGACTCTTGGACTCCACCTGTAATGCTTCTTCAAAACTCTCTGGTTCTCCACCATCAATTAGCAATAAAAAGAATAATGAAGGGGAATATCTAATTGGAGGCTTACTTACCCTTTCTGACCTCCTGATGGGCGTCTGAGACTCGTTCACAACACGCTGTCCACCTAAATTCTCTGACAGTGACCGACCTTGATCACCTGTAGACCTGTTACTGGCCGATGCTGGTTCTTCCTAACCGACGTCAGTGCATGTCCTATCGACGTCGATCTCTGTATGACCGACATTGGTTTTTGTCCTGCCAATATCAGTTTTTGACCTGTCGATGTCAGTCTCTGTGTTTTCCTGCAAGTGATTATTTCTTTTTTTTGTGAGCTCATTTTGGACCATCACCTCATCTAATTCACCATTGTTCTGCCCAGATTGATTCAGCTTCTTCAGCTGATCACTATACATCACTTTTTCATTGAAAACAACATCACGGCTCCTAATTACCTTGTTAGTTCCTAGATTCAAAAATCTGAAACCAAAATCATCTAAGCCATAGCCAATAAATGTGCACCTCATAGACTTCACATCCAACTTCTTTCTATTTTCCTTATCAACGTGCACAAAGGCTTCACAACCAAAAACTTTGAGATATGAGAGATCTACCTTTTTAACTGTCCATGCCTCTTCTGGAATTTCACCATCCAGAGCTATAGAGGGTCCTCTATTAATTAGGTACACTGCAGTGTCAATAACTTCTGCCCAAAACTCTAAGGGCAAACCAACATGCAATCTCATACACCTTGCATGCTCCATTATTGTTCTGTTCATCCTTTCAGCAATTCCATTCTACTGAGGTGTCCTTGGAACCATCCTTTGCCTATGAATTCCATGCATATAACAATAATCTCTAAACTTATAGCTACAGAACTCACCACCATTGTCAGATCTCAGGCACTTCAATCTTCTGCCTGTTTCATTCTCAACCATAGCTTTCCAAATCTTAAAAGTCTCAAATACATCAGATTTCTTCTTAATACAATAGATCCATACCTTTCTTGTAGCATCATCTATGAACAAAACATAGTACTGTGATCCTCCAATAGAAGCAACTTGAGCCGGTCCCCACACGTATGTGTGAACAAGCTGCAACTTATGCCTCTTCTTTGTTGACCCAGTCTTAAGAAAACTCACCCTCTTCTATTTTCCAAACACACAATGCTCACAAAATTCCAGATCTATGCTTTTCAAATCTGAAAGCTTACCTTTAGACTTAAGAATTGACATCTCCTTCTCACTCATGTGGCCAAGCCTTGAGTGCCACAATTTAGCATCCCCATCTGAAGTAAATAATACAAAAGGAGAATTGTTAGTAACACAATTACATAAATAGAAAGTACCTACTCTCTTACCTCTGGCCATAACAAGTGCACCCTTGGTCACCTTCCAAGATTCTGCTGTGAGAGTTACTGTACAACCCTCAACCCCTAACTTTCCTGCAGAAATCAAATTTCTCTTCAAGCTAGGAACATGCATTACATCTCTCAACACCCATGTGTTGCCATTCTACATTTTCAGCTGCACTTTACCTTTTCCAATAATTTTACAAGGCTCATCATCCCCTAAATACACTATTCCAAAATCTCCATGGATATAGTCACTAAAATATTCTCTATTAGGTGTATCATGGAAAGATGCACCAGAATCTAACACCCAAGATTCTATATTATTATGCAAAGAGAATATTAAAGCATCTTGTGCAATACCTACAACCTTTGCTTCTTCCTTTCCTTCATGCTGATGGTCCTCTTTAGGCTTTGACCAGCAATCTCTGCTTATGTGCCCCATCTTTCCACAATTCCAGTATTGTGGCTTCCTGCCATTTCTGGATTTGGATCTACCTCTCACCTTAGACTTAGATCTTGATCTCCTCTTGCTCCTCTCTTTTTGCCTTCCCTTGATCTCAAAACTTAAAGCATTTCCTGATGTTTCCTCTATGCTTTTCCTACGAATTTCCTCATTCAAGATAACACTAACAACATCCTCTACTTTTAAAATATTCGAAGCAGATGCAGTATTAGAAACTGCCATTACCAAGCTATGCCAGCTTTCAGACAAAGAACATAATATTAAAAGAGCTTTTATTTCATCATCAAACACAATATTGACTGAACTTAATTGATTAACAATTCCATGGAAATCATTCAGGTGATTAGATACAGATCCACCTTCTTGCATATGCAAATTAAATAACTGCTTCATAAGATATACCTTATTAGAAGCTGAGGGTTTTTCATACAAATTTGATAAAGTAGTCATCAACTCTACCGTTGTCTTTGCCTATGATAAATTAGATATCACAGTGGATGCCAGACTCAGTCTTATAGACCCCAGAGCCTTTCTATCAAGAACTTCCCATTCTTCATCATCCATGTCTTTGGGCTTCTTTGTAATCCCACCTAACGATAAGTATAGATCTTTCTGATACAAATAATCCTCTATCTACATTCTCCAATATTGATAGTTCTTGCCATTAAACTTCTCCATTCTCAATTTACTTTCTTCTACCATTGATTCTCCCACTCAAACAGAAATCCCTGCAGAAACCCCTGTGAGCAACCTGTAATCAATACACACTACACAGATCTGAACCACCTGTTAGTGAACCTAAGCTCTGATACCACTTGTTGGGGATCAACCAACAATATGATTACACTTATGAAAGCAATAAACCACGGAATTAAATTAGATAGATAAGTAACTAGAATGATAAATAGCAAAGAACAAGAGATACAAGAAACCACCCTGAAAACTTGTATTAAACTCTTTACAAAAGGAATACAATTGAATAAAATTCTTTCTTCCACACCTCTCACATATGTACAGATCTCTCTCTAGATCTCTTTCCCTCAAGAGCTTTCTCTCTCAAGTACAATCAACTCCAACAACCTATAATGATTCACCTATACAATTCTGTACTGTTCTTCAACATTCACAATGAACTACTATAATAAGCTAAGAAGATCTTTCCTACATATAGAATTAGGAAACTTGAGCATGCACTTACAACCAATAGTTAAGCCTCTTGACCAAAGGGCTCTAAAAATAGTCTTGCTAATAATAGAGATGTAGACTTAAGACTACAACTTAATCTCATCATGCAAACACTCAGTTCTGTCCTCGAAAATAGCTAACCGATGCCGGTTCCTACCTGCTTGCCTATGACCGACGTCAGCCAATATCTGCCGATGCCGGCATCTCTTCAACTGCTCCTGACCGACGTCGGTCGCTCTAGACTGACGCCAGTGACTATGTAAACCTGTAACTATTAAAATGTGCTCCTTGGTGAAGCTTTTAGGCTCCACACCTTAACATATCATCCATAGTCTAATGGATAGGTGGAAGTCACCAACAAGGAGTTAGAAAATATTTTAACAAAGATTGTTAGTCTATTTCATAAGGATTGGGAGGCTAGGCTTCCTAAAGCTATGTGGGCTTACTAAATCACATGGAAGACCACTATAGGATTCACTCAATATGAGTTGGTCTATGGAAAGAAACCTATCTTGCCAATTGAATTTAAACACAAGACCTTATAGACAACACTAAAACTTGGGATGGATATATCTGAAGCCCAAAAAGAAAGGCTTATGTAGTTGAATGCCTTAGATGAATATATAAAACATGCATTATAGAACATAGAGCTTATACAATAGCAATGGATTGGATGGCATGACAGGTACATTAAGACCAAGTAATCTTATACAAGAGATTGGGCCCTTCTTTTTGACTTCAATTATAAGGACCACAAGCGTAAACTCCAAACTAGATGGCTTGGTCCTTTTGAGATTGAGCATGTTTTTGACAATGGAGTAGTCTAACTCCAAGCCATTGATCTAGTGACATTCTATCTATTGGTCAATGGCAACAGACTCAAGTTATACAAAAATCCACTTACTCAAGAAGAATTTACTAGTCACATATGCTAGTAGTTACAATATGGATATAATGATGTCTTGGATAGGCATGTTGCCTCACCAAATAATGAGAGCACTAATCCACACTTAGATGAAGGAGAGGAGGACATCCTTGTCCTCCTCTAGTATGATGAATGAGACCTTCACCTAGTCCTTGGCAAGTCAAATGTCTAGGTGACTTAGCCAGGACCCTGAATAAACATTCTACTACAAATAGTAGTTAGAGTAAAAAAAAACCAATAATGAAAACCCATTTCTAGGCATTGTTGGTAGCTTCTAGGTAGAAAACAAGCCTATTGGCTACCTAGATTTGTAAAAAGGGACTAATTAGAAAACTAGCTTATTGGCTATTTAGGGGTAAGAACAAAAATAAATAAAAAAGGGAAAGTGAGAAAGGATATAAAGAGAGGGCAATCCCTCCAATCCCAACTATTCATGTCAACACAAGTTTTCTCTAGTTATTATAGGAATTTTTGTAGTTGTTATGGGCACCTTCTACATAATTAGCCACCACTTTGTATCTTGATAAAAGCACTTTTGTAGTCTGTTATAGATACCCTCTCATGCCTATTCTCACCTTTATACAGAGCATGCAAGATAGATCCTCCTATAGCTCTCACCTATGGCTTGGCTATTGGCTTTTAGGCATTACATGAAAGTCATTAGACAACCTCATGAAATAATGAAGGAGGATTAGGGTAGTAAATTTCATATCTATTGCTTAAAACTACCCCTAAATACCAAGTTATAGAGCCAGAATAAAGTATACAACTTCCCTTTCCATTTAGAAGTGTTGTAGACTAGAATTTATGCCTATAGGGACACTCATGATTCATTTTTAGTTCTAGTCATTTTATGAAGATCATTTCACTATGTTGACTAGTGAGATCTTAGATTTATTTGGCACATAGGTTCCATGTTTGAAGATTTGAATGATTACTACAGCTAAGCCCCCCAAGCACAAAACCTCTAAGGCGTAAGCAGCATCAAGACACTTATTAAATGGTTCATATAGATGAAGGTCACTAGGTAGTATAGCCCTTAGCTACCTCCTCAATATATTCTAGACCATCACTTAGATCTCTTAGCTTTTTAATTTCCACCTTATGGTATGATAGCAATCCTTTATCAGCCAAGTCTTAAACCCTTGTTCCATGTAAACTATCCTCCATCACATGTATATGAGTTATAGGCATTATCAATGCCTAACCATTGATGATCTCCCAATCACTTCAAAAAGGGTCTACTTCACTCTATTTCTAACTACCAACCCAATCATTACACCCATTAATCATTCACATGCAAATATTTTCATTCCAACAGATGTGCAACTCCTTAGGCGTCACATCTAAAACATTGTTATTAAAATCTACATCATATTTTTCATCATTGAAACTATATTAATTATTCTAATATAGCACGTATGGTATTAATAAAGCATATTTAATTATGAATTTAGTCAGTCATTCAAAAAGTCTATCACATCACCTCTAAACTTGCACTTATATTCCTCATGATGACCCATCTTATCTTGTACTTTCTACTCATTCCACATCACATGAGGACATATGACAACTTAAGTGGGGAGAGACTGCTACAAGTTAGAACCTCATGTGACATGGAAACCCTTGAGATGCCATAATTTGTATCCTGCAACCTCACATCCATCATTATTGAGCCAAACCTTACAACTTATAAACCCCACATTTGCCATTATAAAATAGACTTATTGTAGGTATATTTTCATAGGTCCAAAGAGTGTGTAGCTGAATATTGGTGAAGGGACTGATAGAGAAGTTAAAATGGGAGGGTCAATCATTTAGAGAGAGCCCTCAGACCATAGGCACTTATAAGGAGACCAAGCCAGTTGGGATGTCTTCCACAGAGCAGGATGGACCACTTATTTTGAATGGTTGCAACATTTTTTAGAGCCTCTTTCTAGGGCATTTGTATTTTATTTTCATAGAAACCAAGCCACTGTATGTGGCATCACAATTTTAGTTACCAAGATCTTAGTTATCCAAGCAACTAGGCTACCAAACATGGAAGAAAATTGGCAAGATAGACCCAATGACCAAGAAGCTAGGCAGTAGTTTTGCTAAGCAAATGAAAGATTGGTATTAAAAAAGAGAGGTGTGGAAAGAATTAGCCTACTTGAATAATGGAGAGAGATAACATCATATATTATCAGGTACATGTCCTATGACGGAAGATAGTCCCTCATTTACACTCTCTAGTTCAAATTTTTAAATCATTTAAGGCATAATAGAGTCATTAATGTTCTAAATTTCTTATGGAATATTTTGAAAATAATGTCCAAAGAATATCAGAAGGGAACTGGACTAGTGATATCTTACCACTACCTAATATGGCTCATAATTAAACAAGGATTATCTTTTGTCAGACCTAACCTCACATTGGATCAATTTTTGGCCCTAGAAAATATTACACCCCATCAAGAAGAGGGCACTGATGAGAGGAAATCCCCTAAGGAGTAACCCCAATAAACTATTCAGGAAGATGTTGAGGGCACTAGTGTTGATGGTTAGCCAATAGCCACTGAGGGTCCATTTGAGACTGCTATGAGAAATAAAAAGAGGAAAAGATTGGTATTATTCCCTTCTAACACAGAGGAGGAAATCCCATAATATCATATCCCTTCTTCCATTATGTCTTCACCTCAAATTGATTCCTCCACACTATCTCTTATTAGACAAGAATAAGCTCCCTTGTAAATTGATGCATAAGAAAAACAAACTCCATCAATAACCCCTCCTAAAAGGAAAATGAAATCCAAGGGGAAGAAATCCATGGTGTCAAAAAGGAGACCTCCTCTTAGGAGATCTCAAAGGATGAAGAAACAAAATACCACTATAGCCTCCTTAACCATAGCTATCAATGATGATGAAGAACCAAGAAAAGATCTTAGGCTTAAGAAAACCCCTGATGGATTTGATAAATAGGAATAGTCTATTAATGAAATATTTGCTAAGGTAGAAGAATAAGAAGAATGATCACCTCTCCCATCTAGATTCACTGAGGAGGACATTGATCTCCTCAAAAACATTAGATAAATAGAGGAAGAATTGAGAGAGTTAGATCATCATGCAAGAGAAGAAGAATTGGTTAAAGAAGAGGTTATGAAAAAAAGAAGAGAACAAAAAAAATTCTCATGATCAAGAGTTTAAAACATTAGAATAAGCTATGGAGGAAATATACAGACTCAAAAATGAGATAATAAAATTGAAAGGAAAACAAGGCATTGAAACACATCTGGGAGCAACAGAGTTTTTAGAACCCTCTATGAAAAAAGAGAAGATAGTGGAGGAACCTACAGCATCCTCATCCACCTTGGCCACAGAATCCCTTACAATAGAGTATGCATCAACTTTGGTACCTTTCTATTAGGTATTTCCTCCTCCATTTCTTGCTACACCAACACCTACTATAGAAGAAGTTATTGATGTGGATTTCTTAGCCACCACTCTAATAGAGACTGATGATCTTTTGGTTTTTCTGAAGGAAAAAATTTAGTAATAATGAATCCTACCACAAAGAATTGGTGTAGATATTTAAGGGATATGTTGAATCAAAATAAAAAGATGATGAATTATAAGAAAAATTGGAATTTGATGAAATTAGGATTAGATATCTGAAGGAAAAGATTAACAAATTGATGGAGTGCAAACCTCTTTCTAGGGTGTATGTTTTATATTTGGAAGAAAAATGGTAAAAAATTCATGTATGATAAGATTTATAATGATCAATATTATATGGTATATGACCCAAGATTTTTCTTTAATGAGTATAGACATGTTGATCCTAATCTTCAAGCCCAGCTAAATGAATTCTAAATTCACCAATCTGTTGTTCCCAGAGATACAAAATGGAATCCGAACATCTATTTGGGGGATGTCCTATTAAATGTATTTTATTCATATGTTTTTAATGAAATTGAAGGAAGAAAACAAATTAAAGAATATCAAGAAAAGGAGAAAGAATCCACCCTGATGATCAGGGGTGAATCCAAAGATTCAAATGTTGTAGTGGAAGAATGGATCTCATTTATGAACACAAATGTTCCACAAGAATGGGTTGTTATAAAGTAGGTGGAAGTCTATAACCACTATTTTAGTCTCATGGAAGGAGATTGAAGGTAAATTTTTATTGTTTACTCTCATAGATGGGAAAAACTCTCAGATGCCTTGAAAAAGAAGGAACCATACTTCCCTTAAACCCTTAGGGAAGCCATCCACAGAGTATAATTGTATTTTGAACTTGTCAAGAAGTGGAGAATATAATGGTTGGGATTGATGTTTCAACCTCTATATTTTGGTTCCCAATTCTTGACTGGGAAGGAAATGTTCCAGTTGACAGAGAGGTAGAGAAGAAAAGATGGGAACACATTGAGAATGCTAAAGGTTCTTACATCTTGGAAGGGTCAGGTTATCCTGAACCCCTAGACTTTAGAAAAAAAATTAGTTCTATAATGAAACCAAAGATTACTCGAGTTTGAGCAAGAGACTAAGTAGGGGGGAGTATGAGGCCACCAATTTCTTAATTTTATAGCCTCATCCATGCTTAGTCTATGTCTTTTTATATGTAAATCCCATAACTATCCATCATTAATGCAAATCAATGAATGAAGTTATGGTTTTGTATGTTCATTGATATGTGTATGTGTGTGTTATGTTATGAATTATTGATGATTTTCCTTGATTAAATTATATTGGTGACTTTATCTAAAAAATATTTAAAGGGTCATGAAAGGCTATAGGATCTTGCTAAGCCATAGCTAATTCAGGATGCCCATAGCATTTGTAGGGTTCACCTACAAGTTACCTCTATCCACTATAGAGTGCCTATAACAACTGTAGGCTTCACCTATAGGTTACTTGTAGCCACTACAGAATACCTACAACAACTATAGGCTTCACCTAAATATTTACTATAGCCACTATAAAATACCCACAAAAACTATAGGCTTCACCTATAGGTTGCCTACAGCTACTACAGAGTGCCCATAGCAACTGAAGGTTACACCTATAGGTTGCATGTAGTTACTGAAGAGTGCCTGTAGCCACTATGTAAAATAGAGTCATTATTGAGGATAGCTTGTAGTTACATCCATCTATCTTGGGGAACCAAATAGATAATTGGGAAGAATCATAGTTTTATAGATTCCCTACATGCAAGAAGACATTGGATGTGTTGCTAAAGATGGGAAAAATAAGGATAATGAGAAAAGACAAAATCAAATAAAACAAAAAAATCATATGCCTTGTCTCTAACCTAGTCAAACATAAAATAAGTAACTTTGATTACTAACCACTTAAAGGTTGACTGGGGTAGTTTCTAGTTATTTTTATTTTTTCCTAGTTTCATGATTTTGACTATGAGTCAATAAACTACCTTCTATATCTAAAGGTAGAACCTAGATCAGACTAGGAGTTAGATAATTTTGAGAAGGTAATAATAGAAGTTTTTGAACTATAGAAATTTTATTTAGAATTGAGTAATGAGAAAGTTGAATTTGTAAGAATTTTGTGAATTCTCTCATAGGGGGGATTGGAGCTTAGCTCTGAATGAGGAAGGGCCCCCTTAGAATGAGTTGCTATGAAGATCCTAACCCTCTTGAATTATTAGTTGTTGTGTAAGTTGATTTTACTATTAAGTTTGATTATATAAGTGTGATGCATATATGGTACATAAGTGTGGAATAGTTCTGTAATTCTGTCATAATAATTTCATAATATATCTATTTGGAAAATTCAACATAAATTCATTACAATGAAACAAGAAAATCAAGTTGATTTCTAAATTAGTAATACATATATAGTGTTGACACTCTTAAAAATATTTTTCACCTTGGGTTGATAATTAATGTTTAATTAGACTGGTGAATCTAATAATCACTAGGTAATTAGTCTACACAACACTTAATGAATAAGAGCTTGTATGAATTGATCTCTACCTCTCTTTATCATCACCAAGAACTAATAGAGGCTTTACAGTATATTGAGGTCTAACCCAAGGACCCTCAACCTCTAGCAACCTTTATTGGTGCCCTTCAAATTTCCAACCTTGTTACCTTCAAGGATTTAGAAATACCTTCCATCCACCCTGAGGACCCAGATCCCCCTCTCTTTATTACTACTTAAATCAACCAAACTTATATCAAATGGGTCATGATTGATGGGGGGATAATATTAACATCATCTCCACTCATGCCTACAACTAACTCAACTTGCTAGATAATGTCATTTTTGAATCTTTAGTTATCCTTCATTCCTTTAATGATACCATGTCCATTACCTTGGGAACTATCATCCATCATGTCTATATAGGACCTCTCATGCTACCTAAACTTTTCTATGTTGTAGAAGATTAATTCCAATACATTTTCTTGTTGGTATGACCTTGGATTCACTCCATGGGTTGTGTTCCCTCTACCCTCCATTGTTGCATTAAGTTTGAGCATGAGGACCAATTCATCACCATCCAAGCAGAACCAAGTCCTTTTTCAACATGCAACATGACCTATTTCCCCAATGATGTCCTTATACCTCCATCTCGTACACCCTTAGCAGCCAAAACTGAAACTTTAACCCCCAAGTTGGATATCATATCCCATTTTACTGAAAAGGCATCAACTAGTTCCTTTATCCCTTCAGACTAAATTCTCACCATCAACCCTTTATAATTCATGTTCCATTTCCTTTCATTGGGGGAGTATCACCTCTTATCCCTTAATGCTTTCCTACTCCTTATAGATATGGGAAACTCACCAACCAACCAAGATATGATCCCAATGTCATAATTATCATTCCCTTTAGACCTCCTCATCATCAAACCCATTTTGTATATGGAAGACTAGATGATCCCCTCAATGCTTCTCCCACCTCTCTATTACCTAAACTATTTACCGTCCATTTCTCCTACCTAGATAAACCAAGCTTCACCAAGACATACCTTCATCGGTGCACTTGGAAAAGATTTGGTCTTGGGTGGTATGAACATAGCCCACATGATTTGGCCTCCATTGAGACTAGGAAACCTTATGAGAAGCATGGCCTTGGTTTCATCCTACTTAACAAGAAGCAACCCAAACCACCTACCACCACCATTTTTAAGTAAAATACCCCTTCCTCACTGATCTCTCCCTTGTTTGTGTGTAAAGATGATGATATCATCCCACCAAACTTTTTTTTCATCAACATGATCAACCTAGGACCCTTGACTTGGTAGAAGGAGGGGGTGATTGTAACCATCCCTTTTATTGATCCTAAGAGGATAGGAGAAGATTATCCTACCATTAATATTGTCTAGTGTCAGGATGATGATTCTATCCTTAACTACCTTGGTGCCCCAAATTCTTCAATCCACAAATCACTTCCTCTTGAGACCTTGACCATGTTAAACAAGTCCACCATGGATATCAATTTGGTAACTCTAGATAACCCCTGTATTATCAAGATTGGCTAGTTGTTAAATGTTGAGGAACTTTAGGACTTCCCTTATTTCCTCCAAGACCATAGCATATTCTTTTCTTGGTCTTAAAGTTACATGCTTGAGATTGACCCTATCATTGTTACTCATAACATAATCACTCACTGTAATGCCAGACCTATCATGCAAAAACTCTAGTGCATGCATCCCTGCATAGCCCTTATCATCAAATAATAGCTTCATCATCCTCTTTCTGTCACCTTTATTCATACCATTAACTACCCTTAATGGATCTCAAATGTTTTACTCATCACTAAAGCCATAGGGAAACTATGCATTTGTGTGGACATTCATGACCTCAACCTTGCTTACCCCAAAGATGAATTTCCTCTACCAAGCATTAACTAGCTTATTGATCTTACAAACAACCATGAGAAGTTATCTCACATGGATGAGTTCTTGGGTTATAATCAAATCTTAATTACTCCCAAATATCAACATAAAACCACCTTTACCACCCTTTGGGGAACCTTTTGCTATAGATTCATACCCTTTGGGTTAAAAAATACTAGTGCAACTTACCAACATGTAATGACCTACATCTTCCATGACCTTATCCATAATATTATAGAGGACTATGTGGATGACCTTCTTAAAAAATCCAAACTTTGAGAGGATCACTTGGTCATTTTTAAGATCATCTTCAACTGACTTATCCACTATCATGTCTGCCTTAACCCCAATAAGTCTATTTTTGGGGTTTTATCAAGAAAACTTCTTGGTTTTATCATCTCCCTTCATGGAATCGAAGTTGATCCTACCAAAATTAAAACTATCCTAGACATGTTTCCTCCAACTAACCTTAATCAACTCTATAACTTGTAAGGGAAGCTTCAATCCATTCATCACTTTATTTTGTAGCTTTCTAACTGATGCCAACCTTTCTACCACCTTATAAATAAGGATGTCTCTTTTAAGTGGAATAGTGATTGGGAAAAGGCCTTTGATTTACTCAAAGAGTACCTTTTATCTACACCAATCCTTACCCCTCACAAATACAACCAACCTTTCAACCTCTATATCTATACCACTAACCATTCCTTGAGGGCGATGTTGGCTCACTAAGATAAATAACATAGAGAGCAATCCATATATTACATTAGTCACATGCTTGTAGAATACAAGATTCAGTACACCCATATTAAAAAACTTTACTTAGCTTTAATCTTTGTCACCACCAAACTTTAACACTACCTTTGTAACCAAAAAACCTATGTCATAACCAACACCAACCTGCTCAAGTACATGCACTTCAAGCAATACCAAAACAAACATATGGCCAAGTGGATTATGCTCTTAGTAGAGTTTGACTTTGAGTTCCTCTAAAAAAATCAACTAAAGGGTAAGTCATTGCCAACCAATTGGCTGAAGCACCATTATAAAATAACTAACCTCCTCTTGAGTTCCTAATGAGTCTATCATGACCCTCTCTCAAGCAAATTTTACCTATCATGTCACCATGTTCTTTGATGGATCAAAATGCAAACATGGTGGGGGAGTTGGTATCATCCTTATCCCTTTTTTATGTTAACCCCCTTCCTTTGTCCTTCAAGCTTGATTTTGAATGTACCAACAATATGGTTGAGTATAAAGCCCTAGTGATAGGTGTAGACACCTAAATATGGCCACCACTAACCTCCAACTAGGCTTTTAACTAATTTCCACCAAAATGTACAATTTGGCCTAAAAAAACTAAAACATGATAAATGAGTTGAAACTGACATATTCAAGTGCTAATTTTGGTAAGGGTATCATTAAATGGGGTAGTACAATTTATGGGCTAGCTAACTTTGATCAGTTCATTTCGAGTCAAAATGCCAATTTTGCACATGAGTGCTCTGGATTGCTCTTTCCTATCAAATCTCTTGCACAAGATGCATTCCTTTGATATTTTTTTCTAGTAATATCCTAAATGGGAATATGGTTCTAATGCATCTAACATTGACTTCCAATTCTAATCTAGTCAAATTTTGGACCAATAACAAGGCATTTTGATCAATTTAAGTAATTTGTGCACAAAGTGCTCAAACATGATTAAGATCTAATTAAACCAAATTAGAGCCTAATCAATAATTCCATGGGAACTTGTTGAATAATTTGTTTTGGAAATGCATATTGAATATTTGCATCATTAGGTGACCTCATTTCTTAGAAAAACAACCCTAGGCCATAAATAACACAAATATCAAGATTCATGCCTCCCATGCCTCATCAAACCCCTTCATGCATCTTAATTACTCCTCTATCCCAAATATTGATGAGCCTATTTATCAATTTTAATTGCATAATTGGATTAATCTTTAGCCACACATCTCAATCCTGAGATGGATGGTTTAGGTTGATTCTAGTCATTTTTAAAAATATATAAATAGAGAGGCCATGAACATCATTTTTAAGCTATTTTGGTGCAAATTTATTATGTTTAAATATCTTCAAAAACACATGATTATGTAAAGTTATAATACATAATTGATTACAAAGCCTCATGAAACTAGTGTTACCATGCCAAATTGATTCCAAGACAAGCTAAGCCATAAGCCAAAGGTGCTAAGGAGAGATGGAGGTAAGCAATCTTTCATTGCCAAGGACTTCATGAGCACAAAGTTGAGCAAGCCACTACTACAAAGGCATTTGGAGCATCAAAGGAAGGTGAAAGAATTCTTGTTGTTTTTACTTAATTTTTAGTTGTGTTTGTCATTTGTTTTTGTTACTAAGTTCACCCTAGTAACTAGGCATGAAGATGTTAGCTTAATGTGTTTTTGATTTGGTTTCATTCACTAACACCATACTAATCTCCTCTTCTTAGTCAAATTCCTAGTTCACATAATGACACACCCAGTGGAACCAAATGCATCTCACACATGAAGAAGATCATTTTTCAACTTCAAAATCTTCATTTGGATCATTAAAACTCTTTCAATTTGATTTTATAACTTTATTTTTCCATTTTTCTTTGTCACGGGTTTACACAGTAACCATCATCATTTAGTAAAACCATCATCGGTTGGTATAGCCATCATCAGTCACTATTGGTATAGCTATTTTTGGTTAGATAACCATCTTTGGTTAGTAAGTGTAACCATCATCGATTATAGAACTGATGTTAGTCACTATGTTTTTCTTAAAAACACAAATCTGAGAGCTAATATGCCATTTTAAAATTCTTGGTTTGGGGTCATATGAACTCTGTTTTGGATGATTTTTTTTAAAACCACATGTTTTATCCTAAATTTTCAAAATTTGACATTAGTTTAGCTTCAAGTTTCATAGATTTTTTACAAAATTTTGAAAATCTATTTAAAATGTTTCTAATTTAACATATTTTCTTTTGGGGTGATGCCTTAAGGGTAGACAAGGAATCAACAAACTTGGAACTTGTTAAAACATGCTATTCAGACATCTTTGGCATGATTATAAAATGAATTAGGAATCTTCTTTTTCATGCTTAATGAAACATTTAGGTGCTTAAGTGAATGTTTTCATAAGTTAGGCTTTCAAAGTCACAATATTAAGACCAAGGGGTCAAAGGAACACCACCCAATCTTTCAAATTTGGTGTTTAAAAATGAACTCGCTTTTCTAAGCCTTTTATATTTCACTTAGTTGTTTAAATTAGATTTTTTTTGGCAAAGAGAGGAATGTTGCATGTATGCTCTTCCATTTATCCCCTTTAGGGAACCCTTGGAATCAAAAGTGCCATTCCTATTAATATTAGCCTAGTCCAAGGCTTATAAAGAACGTCATCTAAAGTGCTCCCTCAAAAACTCATCATAGTTTGGGTGACCTTTTAAATGACCTTAAGTTCTTTATATTTCATGCTTTTTTATTTTATGCAAACTTGGCTTGCGAGGGGGATGTCATTACCTCCCGTGAGTTCTTTAGGGAAGATTTAACCCAGGTTTTCATCTCTTGGCATTGACTTCACTTATTTCTTATAACTTACACATAGGACATATCTACATTTGGACATCGTACTACACTGAGTGAACATCAGGATTTAGTGGTTGTAAAAAGGACTAGACCTTTTTACAACTAGCCAATATCATGTTCACCTAATTTCCATGCTTTTATTTTACATCATTTGACATGAAATTCATTATGCAATTGATTTACCTAGAAACATTTAAAATCTTACTAGTTTAGTCAACCCCACATTGATATACCCTTGTTAGGATTTGGATGGTTATACTTAGTGTATTTTGGTCGTTATCTTACTTGGTGTTTTTGAGACTAGAACTCATTTGTTTGTTTATAATACATGTCAAAACCAATGTTTTTATACGTCACTCTTTTGTCTAAAAAGGTGTATGTTGGCCATTTTATACCACACTTGTGCCTTGAAATTTTTTCTAAACTTGTTTGTGTGTGTCATTTGAGTTACGAAGGGTAGTGTTATGTTGCCTAAAAAGTGTCAAAACATTTTGAGACTTTTTGAGTCTTTAAAACATAACATAGATGACATCATTCAAGTATGCTTATGTCATTAGGCTACTCAATTTGATTAAATACTTGTTTCACCTTATATCAAAAACCATTTTTTTTAAACCATGTCATGTATACCATTTAGACCTTTGTCTTGTGTCGTCATGTTATCCAACTTATCTAGCTTGTTTGGTCAAAACCTAGTTTTCAACATTGAGCTTTCAATTAACCCTATTAAGTTTGAATCTAAACATTGATTGATTTTTGTTTAAGCCTCAATTTATGGGGCTGATATATAGATATTTCTCTTTTGGGTTGCATAACTTCAGTTAATCAATTACCCAAATTTGAAAACTATTGATGGTTTGTTTGTTCAAATGCCTATTCTTATCATTATTTGTGCCTTTATTTGGGAAAACACAATCTTTCTTCACAGAGCCTTTTCTCTTATGCCTTATTCCAACTGATCATTTTTATGTTTGATTCCATGTGCTAGGTCTATGTCAAATTTGTTTCAAAATTTGTTAGATTAAATTCCCATCAATCTTTTATTTCAAGTCTAGCTTTTGATGCCATTTGGCCAAAATTCATAGCACATGCTTGTTTGTTTGAGCCTATATTTTGAATCCATGTTTAGACAAAAGAACTAGAAACTTAGCTTTTCCCTTTTCTATTTTAGGCATTGTTTGGAACACTTTGACCTAGACCTTTGACATGTCAATTTTTATTAAGACACTTGACCTTTTATGCATATGATATTTGACATTAGACATTTGATTTTAGGATATTTTATGCCAACTCCTAGCACAAATTATTTTGGAGATAAAGATCTAATTTTAGACCACATTAGAGATATAGCTCAATATTTTGACCAAGTTAGACCAAACTTGAACCATTTGTCCTTTGGACATAGTTTTTCAAAGTTTGTAGAACTCTAAGCCTTTTTGTTTCAAAGCTTTCATCATTTACATGGATATGTCTTGCTACACTTATATTGGATTCAAGTAAAATCCAAATTATGATATAATGGCCACAAAAAATCCCACCAGGAACCCCTATAAAGAAAGATTTTATGAGTTTTATTATTCTCCCTACAATACTCCATATAGGGAACATAGTCAAAATCCAAAAAATCCAAATCAAAACCTTGATTGGCATGAAGAAGCTTGTGAGGAGGACTTCGAAGACTCAACTACATATAATTTTTCTTGGGATATATCTCCATACCCTCTTTACAATAATTAGTGCATGGAACACAGTCAAGAACTAGCTTATGAGCCAACTCACAACTAGGATGATATGGTTTATGAGGAAGACTTGGATGCTTTGGCTTATATGAGTAATTATGCTCCACAAAATCATTCCATTTCCATTTTAGGACCACATTATCATACCATTCCCATACCAATACTTCATCCTTTGGCTTGTACAATTAATCAAGCTCCACAACACCCCTTCATCATTCCAAGAACTAGTCCTTTGGCTTGTGCAGGCAATCAATCCACATGACACCCTATCATTACCATCTCAAGAATTTATCCTATAACTCATGTGATCAATCATGTTCCCCAAGTCCCTATCATTATCTATTCATAGACCATTCTTCATCTAGTGCCAATCCTATCAAAACTATAACTAATATAATCCTTCAAAGACAAAGCTATGTTTAAAAATGGTATCTTTCAACTCATTAAAAACCAAGGCTAAAATAACCAATCAATATGAGATATTTTTGTTGAACCAACCATTTGTGATAAGTCATCTGATGATGAATTTCTTATTGATCCTATACTAGTTTTCAAAGAGTCTCACATTGATGAGCCAGTCTTTGTTGAGTCACTTCTTAATGATTACAACTGCCTTTGGGTAAATCATTACCTCGACCATGTACTTGTTCTTAAAAAGCCTCCTATTGATAATCCAGTCTCTGAGGAGTTGTCTCTTGAACTTTTTCCCATCTTAGAGAAGTCCCACTTTGACAAACTATTTTTTGTGGAGCCTATCATTCAATTATAGGTTGTTACTTATATAATACCAAGAATTCAACAAGACATCATTATAATAGATTACCCATTAGATGATGAATCCGAGTTAGAGTCAGGTTCTATTCTTGAATTGCCTTCAAATTTACCATCAAAATCTAAATCAACATTCATCTTGACATCAGCTTTAGAGTTTATTGAATCAAAATTAGATTTAGATACATAATATGTTCATGACTGTTATAACATTGGTTATGCATGTGTCACAGATCAGTTTGAATATATTTTTGATCCTTATATAGTTCTTGAGAATGATTATTTTAGCTTCAACACAAGTTTTCTTAGTATCTTCTATGAGGATTGTGTAGCCTCTCCCCATTCCATTACCATTCCATAGGCCATTACCATCAACCAAAATAGCCATATCATTAACATTCCATCTCCCATAAGTGTCAATTAGGATTGATAGAATCACACTTTGTGTTAGGTGTGTGGAGCTAAAAGCTTCACCAAGGAGCACACAAACAGGTTCGGGTCTACACAGACGCCGGCGTCGGTCAGGAGCGACCGACGTCGGTCAGTTGTAGTTACAGAGGCACCAACGTCGACAGTAGAGTCGACCGGCGACGGTCACGGGCGAACAGGCAGGAACCGACGTCGGTTACCTGTGTGTCCAGAAAGCGATTTTCGAGGACAGAAGCGAGTGTTTGCATGATGAGTTTGAGTTGTAGACTCAAGCTCACGTCTCTATTGTTAGCAATATTATTTTTAGAGCCCTTGTTGAAGAGGCTTAACTGTTTGTTGTAAGAGCATGCTCAAGTTTCCTATTTCTATATGTAGGAGAGATCTTCTAAGCTATTGTGTGTGTAATAGAGTATGAGTAGAACATTGTGAATGTTTGAAGGACAGTACTTGAGAGAGAGCTCTTGAGGAATAGAGATCTAGTGAGAGATCTTGTGTGCATCTGAGAGAGGTGTGGAAGAACGAAGTTCTTCATTTGTATTCCTATTGTAAAGAGTTTTTAATACAAGTTTTCAGGGTGTTTTCTTGTATATATTGTTCTGTGCTATTTATCATTTCAGTTACTTATCTATCTGATTTATTTCCGTATTCATTGCTTTCACAAGTGTAATCCATTGTTGGTTGATCCCCAACAAGTGGTATCAGAGCTCAGGTTCACTAACAGGTGGTTCAGATCTGTGTAGTGTGTTTGGATTACAGGTTGCTCACAGGGATTTCTGTTTGAGTGGGAGAAGCAATGGCAGAAGAAAGTAAGTTGAGAATGGAAAAGTTTAATGGCAAGAACTATCAACACTGGAGAATGCAGATAGAGGACTATCTATATCAGAAGGATCTTTACTTACCGTTAGGTGGGATAGCAAAGAAGCCCAAGGACATGGAGGATGAAGAATGGGAAGTTCTTGACAGAAAGGCTCTTGGGTCTATAAGACTGAGTCTGGCCTCCACTATGATATCTAATTTGTCACAGGCAAAAACTACGGTAGAGTTAATGACCACGTTAGCAAATTTGTATGAAAAACCCTCCGCTTCAAATAAGGTATATTTGATGAAGCAATTATTTAATTTGCATATGCAAGAAGGTGGATCTGTTTCTAATCACCTGAATGATTTCCATGGTATTGTTAATCAGTTAAGTTCTGTCAATATTGTATTTGAAGATGAAATAAAGGCTCTTTTAATATTATGTTCTTTGCCTGAAAGCTGGCATGGCTTGGTAATGGCAGTTTCTAATACTGCTTCTGCTTCGAATATTTTAAAAGTAGAGGATGTGGTTAGTGTTATTTTGAATGAGGAAATTCGCAGGAAAAGCACAGAAGAGACATCTGGGACATCCGGGAACGCTTTAAATCTCGAGAGCGGAGGAAGGCAAAAAGAAAAGAGCAAGAGGAGATCAAGATCTAAGTCTAAGGGAAGAGGCAGATCCAAATCCAGGAATGGCAGAAGGCCACAATGCTGGAGCTGTAGAAAGTTGGGGCACATAAGCAGAGATTGCTGGTCAAAGCCTAAGGAGGACAATCAGCACGAAGGAAAGGAAGAGACAAAGGTTGCAGGTATTGCACAGGATGCTCTTATTTTCTCTTTGCATAATAATATAGAATCTTGGGTATTAGATTCTGGTGCATCTTTCCATGCTACCCCTAACAGAGAATATTTCAGTGACTATGTCCATGGAGATTTTGGAATAGTGTACTTAGGGGATGATGAGCCTTGTAAGATTATTGGCAAAGGTAAAGTGCAGCTAAAGATGCAGAATGGCAACACATGGGTGTTGAGAGATGTGATGCATGTTCCTAGTTTGAAGAGAAATTTGATTTCTGCAGGTAAGCTAGGTGATGAGGGTTGTACAGTAACTCTCACAGCAGATTCTTGGAAGGTGACCAAGGGTGCACTTGTTATGGCCAGAGGTAAGAGAGAAGGTACTCTCTATTTGTGTAATTGTGTTACTAACAAATCTCCTTCAGTTTTATCTACTTCAGATGTGGATGCTAAATTGTGGCACTCAAGGCTTGGCCACATGAGTGAGAAGGGGATGTCAATCCTTAAGTCTAAAGGTATGCTTTCAGATTTGAAAAGTATGGATCTAGAATTTTGTGAGCATTGTGTATTTGGAAAACAGAAAAGGGTTAGTTTTCTAAAGACTGGGTCTACTAAAAAAAGTCAGAAGTTGCAGCTTGTTCACACAGACGTGTGGGGACCGGCTTAGGTAGCCTCTATTGGCGGATCACAATACTATGTTACATTCATAGATGACGCCACAAGAAAGGTATGGATCTACTGTATTAAAAAGAAATCTGATGTTTTTGAGACTTTTAAGATTTGGAAAGCCATGGTTGAGAATGAAACAGGCAGAAGATTAAAGTGCTTGAGATCTGATAATGGCGGTGAGTTCTGCAGTCTTAAGTTTAACTGGTATTGTTACACTCATGGAATTCGAAGACAAAGGACGGTTCCAAGGACACCTCAGCAGAATGGTATTGCTGAAAGAATGAACAGAACTATTATGGAGCGTGCAAGATGTATGAGATTGCATGCAGGGTTGCCCTTAGAGTTTTAGGCAGAAGCAGTTGACACCGCAGTGTACCTGATCAACAGAGGACCCTCTACAGCTCTGGATGGTGGAATTCCAGAAGAGGCATGGACAGGTAAAAAGGTAGATCTCTCATATCTCAAAGTTTTTGGTTTTGAAGCCTTTGTGCACATAGATAAGGAAAATAGAAAGAAGCTTGATGCTAAGTCTATGAGGTGCACGTTTATAGGCTATGGCTCAGATGATTTTGGTTTCAGATTTTGGAATCTAGGAACTAACAAGGTAATTAGGAGCCGTGACATTGTTTTCAATGAAAGAGTGATGTACAGTGATCAGATAAGGAAGCTAGATCAAGCTGGGTAGAGCAATAATGAGTTGGATGAAGTTATGGTCCAAAATGAGCTCGCGGAAAAAAGAAATAATCACTTACAGGAAAACACAGAGACCGACGTCAGCAGGTTAGGAACCGGCATCAGCAGTACAAAAACTGATGTCGGTCATACAGAGACCGACGTCGACAGACCAGGCACCGGCGTCGGCCATGAAGAACCGGCGTCGGCCAGTAACAGGTCTACAGGTGGCTGAGGTCGGTCACTGACAGAAAATTTGGGTGGACAGATTGTGGAAAACAAGTCCAAGACACCAATCAGGAGGTCTGAAAGGGTAAGTAAGCCTCCAATTAGATATTCTCCTTCTTTATATTATTTATTGCTAATCGATGGTGGAGAACTAGAGATTTTTGAAGAAGCTTTACAGGTGGAGTCCAGGAGTAAGTGGGAGCGTGGCATGGTTGAGGAGATGGAGTCCTTAAGGGAGAACCAAACATGGGATTTGGTTGAATTGCCAGCTGGTAAGAGAACACTGAAGAACAGATGGACTTACAGGTTGAAGGAAGGTGAGGATGGACAGATGAGGTATAAGGCCAGATTGGTTGTGAAAGGATTTGCACAAAAGCCAGGTATTGACTTTGGTGAGATTTTTTCTCCGGTTGTTAAGATGACTTCTATAAGGGTTGTATTGTCTTTGGTTGCTTTTGAGGATTTGCATCTTGAGCAGCTAGATGTTAAGACAGCATTTCTTCATGGAGATTTGGATGAAGAAATTTACATGGAACAGCTAGAAGGTTTTGAGGTCAAGGGTAAGGAGAAACTAGTGTGCAGGTTGAAGAAAAGCTTGTATGGCCTCAAGCAAGCTCATAGGCAATGGTACTTGAAATTTGACAGGTTTATGACTGAGCATGGCTACAGTAGGTGTCAATCCGACCATTGTGTATATTTTAAGAGATTTGATAACGGTAGATACATTATTCTATTGTTGTATGTAGATGATATGCTGGTTGCAGGATCTCACATGCAGGATATCTCTGAGCTTAAGGTAAAATTAGCTCAAACGTTTGCTATGAAGGATTTGGGAGCAGCTAAGAAAATCCTTGGCATGAGCATTAAGAGAGACAGGAAAAATCACAGGTTGATATTGTCTTAAGAAGATTATGTGGACAAGGTGTTGAAACGGTTCAATATGCAAGATGCGAAACCGGTAAGCACACCTTTGGCTGGACATTTTAAGTTAAGTAAAGAACAATGTCCCAATTCACATGATGAGGTAGAGTACATGAGTAAGGTTCCATATTCTTCCGCGGTAGGAAGTTTGATGTATGCAATGGTGTGTACTAGACCGGATATTGCCCAAGCAGTGGGAGTTGTAAGCAGGTATATGGCCAATCCAGGAAAGGAACATTGGAAAGCAGTACAATGGATCCTTAGATATCTGAGAGGAACCAGCAGTAGACACTTATGCTATGGAGGTTCAGATACTTCTCTACATGGCTATGTAGATTCAGATATGGCAGGAGACTTGGATGGCAGGAGGAGCACCACAGGTTATGTTTTTACTGTAGGTGGAATGGCAGTTAGTTGGATATCTAAGTTGCAGAAGGTTGTAGCCTTGTCAACTACAGAAGCAGAGTACATTGCAGCTACAGAAGCTAGCAAGGAGATGATATGGATGACACGGTTCATGGAAGAGCTTGGAAGGGAGCATGGGAGTTGCAGATTGCATAGTGACAGTCAGAGTGCAATCCATTTGGCTAAGAACTCAGCTTTTCATTCTAGAACCAAGCACATACAGCTAAGGTACCACTTCATACGGCAGGTATTGGAAGATGGTGAGTTGAAGCTGGAGAAGATCCATACAGACAAGAATCCTGCTGATATGCTAACAAAGCCGGTTACTAAGGAGAAGTTGAATCTTCATTCAACTTCTGTTGGTCTTCATGATTGAGTTGAAGATGGAGGAGCTAGAAGATGTTGCTGTACAGGTACTGGTGCAGTTGGTTTATCTCCAAGTGGGAGATTGTTAGGTGTGTGGAGCTAAAAGCTTCACCAAGGAGCACACAAACAGGTTCGAGTCTACATAGACGCTGGCGTCGGTCAGGAGCGACCGACGTCGGTCAGTTGCAGTTACAGAAGCGCCGACGTCGGTAGTAGAGTCGGCCGGCGACGGTCACGGGCGAACAGGCAGGAACCGACGTCGGTTACCTGTGTGTCCAAAAAGCGATTTTCGAGGACAGAAGCGAGTGTTTGCATGATGAGTTTGAGTTGTAGACTCAAGCTCGCGTCTCTATTGTTAGCAATATTATTTTTAGAGCCCTTGTTGAAGAGGCTTAACTGTTTGTTGTAAGAGCATGCTCAAGTTTCCTATTTCTATATGTAGGAGAGATCTTCTAAGCAATTGTGTGTGTAATAGAGTATGAGTAGAACATTGTGAATGTTTGAAGGACAGTACTTGAGAGAGAGATCTTGAGGAATAGAGATCTAGTGAGAGATCTTGTGTGCATCTGAGAGAGGTGTGGAAGAACGAAGTTCTTCATTTGTATTCCTATTATAAAGAGTTTTTAATACAAGTTTTCAGGGTGTTTTCTTGTATATCTTGTTCTGTGCTATTTATCATTTCAGTTACTTATCTATCTAATTTATTTCCGCATTCATTGCTTTCACAAGTGTAATCCATTGTTGGTTGATCCCCAACACTTTGTTGAACTACATCCATGGTGGCATATTAGTTGAAGAAGAGCAAGGAGGCCAAGACTACATTCATATAGCAAAATATTCTCCTTGTGAAACCTTTTTAGAGGCGCTAGGGGATAATCAAAGTCAAAACTCAACATCTTCTAGTGAAAATTTTTTGGAAGTGCTAAAATAAAATCAAAGCTAAAATTCCACATTCCTTAGTGAAACCTTCTCGAAGGCACTATGGGACAATCAAGACAATTTCATTGGTAAAAACCCCTTTGAGGCACCAATAGCTAAGCACAAAAGTTTTTCACTACTTGATGAAGACAAAATCAAAGATCAAATCAAAATAGCTTTCAATCTATAACCTAATCAGATGATAGCTACTCTCAAGATCAAACAACAAAAAAATCTAGTGGTCCTATTGAGAGAACAAGTCTTCAGCCCCACCACAATGAAAATTATGTCAAATCCAGTATCAACAACATTATGTGTGATTGAAAGTCATGATCTTCAATTTTTTCCCCACCATTATGCATTCTATTATCATCAACCACTCTATTTCACAATCAAACCTACCATCAATTATTTGTCCTTGTTTACCATATATGGTCTCACTTTCCTTTGTAGAGGCTACAAAGATACCTTGTCTCAACATTTGAAGGAATCAAAATCAATTACCAATGAAGATCATAATAACATTTTCAACATCCAAATTTGTAGGTATTTCTTGATGAAGTAGTTATTTAGATGAGGTGTGGGATATCAATTAACATGATCGAGTATTCTATTTGTATCAATTATTGATTAGGATGTGCATCTCCCCATCAGTAGGAACAACATAATCAAAAACCACACCTATGCCAAAAACATGTACCATACCATTTCATTGCCATGCCATTGTCATTGTTACATATATTTTTACCATTATTTCATATCCCAACCAATCACCTTCTCACTTTGGGGAAACCCTCTTACCATTTTATCCAATGTATCAAAAACCATCATTATCCTTAGTAAGACCATTCCATTCCTATCTAGACCAAAGCCTATTTTTAGTCATCCTACCCAATCCTATTTTGATCTTGGTTCATTTGGTTCTTCCCACACTTTCTGTGATTGGATTATAATCAAGTTTTAACTCTTATAAAATATATGTTTAAATGATAATCTATGAAAGTAGTGTGATAGTTGATCTGGCAAGATATCTTTCATTTTCCATCCTGTATCAAACTTGCTTATGTGAGCCTGATTATAACCGCATAAGGGTGTATCAGTGTCTTACCAATCTTGTTAGTAATTATATCCACCTATGGTAAAATTAGTATCATTGACCTATGCCATTGTATCTTAGTTATAACCACCTATGGTCAAACTAGAGGCAACACTTGTTTAACAGGCATTACCGCATCACCTTACCATTATTGTTTTCATTTGACTGGCCATTTTCCCAAATTTGTGTGGATAAAATTACTATGACTTGAGGTCATTTTATAACTATGTGGGTCATGATCAGTTCATGTTGAGGTCACCTCAATCCCCCTTTCTATACACTCTCACCATTTTGTGAGCAACCTAAGCCAAATGCTCTCACCATTTTTACGAGTAGGTATCTTGTCATTCTCTAACAAGTTAAGATACCTCAAAATGCCAAAAACATTTGTCCTATCTAAGCCTAGTTAACTATCCTTGATCCACCCTACTAGGGCAAGGTCATTATTATGATGCTTTCTTTTGATTTTATTTTCAAGCTTTCTATTTATTTATTTATTTTTAGGTTGTTTGTTTGTTTGTTTTTCTATTTGTTTGTTTATTTATTTGCTTGCCTATTTGTTTTTTTTAGCATTATTACCTTGACTCAATAAATGTGTGTAAATTTGGTGATTCTTCAAGTACATTATTCTTGATTCCATCCATATTCATCCATTAACATTTCTATCATGGTTGTTATCATTAGTGTATTGTTTTTTAGTGTTTATTGGATCGACAGTCAATCCTTATGAATATTTCGGGATAGTCTATATGGTGTTGTATCATGAATCCTACCATCACATCCTATAGCAAATATTAGCTTCAAAAAGGTATAAATCAATGGAGCCATAAAATTCTCTTTGGTACCTTGGAAAATCTTTCCATCCCACCCTATAGATCAAATTAACCCATTGGCCATTCTAGTTGTATCATTAGTAATAAGGACGAGCATCTCATTATTAGGTAAAATTGAATCATTTCTAAAGAGAAATATTATTCCTCTATCCATCTCTTTCATCACTTTGCATCCACTCATCTTTAATTTGTATTCCAAGTTATATATTTGAGTTATGCTTGCTAATCATCCCTAACTAGGGCACCATTGTTTTAGCCAATATAGGTCTGCTTAATGATTATAATAGCCTATGGGCAAATCATTATTTTGACTTTTATTCTTTATTATAACCACCTTTGGACAAATCATAATCCTTTTTACATCAATGCATATAAGCATTTTCTTATTTGGATTAATCTCAACCACGAATTCATTCCAACTTTCTTCTTCTTTCTTTTTGAGGGACCATCAATCAACAAATGTGATAGCCACTCCCTCGAGGGGGCATCATAATAGGCTTCCAAAAACCATTTGGAGCTTTGTTCTTCAACCATCATCTTCTTTTTGGCATACAATCCATTTCTCATTCTTTGAGAAGATATTACTTTAACTACAATTTGCAACATCTTCCCAAATAGGGGCAAACTATAGACACCTAAATCTGACCACCAATAACCTTTAACCAGGATTTCAACCAATTTCCACCAAAATACACAATTTGGCCTAAAAACACTAAAACACACTAAACGAGTTGAAACTGACATATTCAAGTGCAAATTTTGGTTAGGGTATTATTAAATGGGGTAGTGAAATTTATGGGCCAACTATCTTAGATCAATTCATTTTGAGTCAAAATGCCAATTTTTCACATGGGTGTTATGGATTGCTCTTTCCTATCAAATCTCTTACACAATATGAATGTGTTTATTATTTTTTGTTGGTAACATCATAAATGGGAATACGGTTCTAATTCATCTAACATTGACTTATAATTCTAATCCAGTCTAATTTTTGACCAATAACAAGGCATTCTGATCAATTTGAGTAATTTGTGCACAAAGTCCTTAAACATGTTTAAAAGCTAATTAAACCAAATTAGATCCTAATCAAGAATTTCATGGAAACTTGTTGAATAATTTTCTTTGGAAATACATATTGAATATCTGCATCATCAAATGACCTAATTTCTAGGGAAGACATCCCTAGGCTATAAATACCACAAATATCAGGGTTCATGCCTCCCATGCCTCATCAAGTCCCTCCATGCCTCTTAATTGATCCTCTATCTCAAATATTGATGAGCCTATTTATCAATTTGAATTAAATAATTAGATTAATCCTTAGACACACAACTCAATCCTGAGATGGACATTTCAGGTTGATTCTATTCATTTTCAAAAATATGTAAATAGAGAGGTTATAAATATTATTTATAAGTTATTTTGGTGCAAAGTTATTCTGTTCAAATATATTTAAAAACACATGATTATACAAATTTATAATGTAAAATTGACTACAAAGCTTCATGAAACTAGTGTTACCATTCCAAATTGATTCAAAGCCAAGCCAAGCCACAAGCCAAGGGTTCCAGGGAGATATGGAGGTAGCCAAGATTCCATTGCCAAGGACTTCATGAGCACAAAGTCAAGTAAGCCACTACTACAAAGGCATTTGGAGAATCTAAGGAAGGTGAATGAATTCTTATTGCTTTTCCTTACTTTTTAGTTGTGTTTGTCATTTGTTTTTGCTACTAAGCTCACCCTAGTAACTAGGCATGAAGATGTTAGCTTAGTGTGTTTTTGATTTGGTTTCATTCACTAACATCATACTAATCTCCTCTTCTTAGTCAAATTTATAGTTCACATAATGGTACACCTGGTGGGACAAAATGCATCCCACACAATGAAAAAGATCATTTTTCAACTTTAAAATATTCATTTGGATCATTAAAACTCTTTTAATTTGATATTTTAACTTTATTTTGTCATGTTTATTTGTCATGGGTTTACACAGTAACCATCATTGGTTAGTAAAACCACCATCGATTAGCATAGCTATCATCGGTAATTATTGTTATAACCATTTTCGATTAGATAACCATCATTAGTTAATAATTGTAACCATCACTAGTTATAGAAGGGACGTCAGTCACTGTGTTTTTCTTAAAAACACAAAATTGAGAGCTAATAGGCCATTTTAAAATGTTTGGTTTGGGATCATATGGACTCCGTTTTGGATGTTTTTTTTAAACCACATGTTTTCTCCTAAATTTTTATAATTTGACATTAGTTTAGCTTCAAGTTTCATATATTTTTCAAAAAAATTGAAAATATATTTAAAATGTTTCTAATCTAACATATTTGCTTTTGGGGTGATGCCTTAAGGTTAGACAGGTAATCAGTAGACTTGGAACTTGTTAAAACATGTTATTAAGACATCTTTGGCATGATTTTAAAATGAATTAGGAATCTTGTTTTTAGTGCTTAATGAAACATTTAGGTTCTTAAGTGAATATTTTAATAAGTTAGGCTTTCAAAGTTCATAATCTGAAGACCAAGGGGTCAAATGAACACCACCCAATCTTTTGAATTTGGTGTTTAAAAATGAACTCACTTTTCTAAGATTTTTGTATTTCACATAGTTTTTTAAATTAGATTTTTGTTTAGAAAAGAGAGGAATGTTGCATGTATGCTCTTCCCTCTTCCCCTTTTAGGGAACCCTTGGAATCAAAAGTGTCATTCCTATTGTAAGTAGCCTAGTCCAAGGCTTAGAAAGAACATCATCTAGAGTGCTCCCTCAAAAACTCATCATAGTTTGGGTGACCTTGAAAATGACCCTAAAGTATTTCTATTCCATGCTTTCTTTATTTTATACAAACTTGGCTTGTGAGGGGAATGTCATTACCTCCAGTAAGTTCTTTAGGGAAGTTTTGACATGGGGTTTCATCTCCCAGCATTGACTTCACTTATTCTTTTTGAGTTGCACATGAGATGTATCCAAATTTGGACATCGTACTACACTAAGCGAATAGTAAGATGTATTGGTTGTAAAAAAGACTAAACCTTTTTAAAATTAGCTAATGTCATGGTCACCCAATTTCCATGTTTTTCTTTTGCATCATTTGAAATGAAAGTCATTGTGCAATTGATTCCCCTAGAAGTGTTCAAAATCTTGCTAGTTTAGTCAATCCCACATTTCCATACCCTTTCTAGGATTTAGATGATTAAACTTAGTGTATTTTGGTCATTATCTTACTTGGTGTTTTTTAGACTAAAACTTGTTTGTTTATTTATAATCCATTTCAAAAACATTTTTCTATATGTCACTCTTTTATCTGAAGAGGTGTTATGCTGGCCATTTTACACCACACTTGTGCCTTGAAATTTTTGCTAAACTTGTTTTTGTGGTGTCATTTGAGTTGTGAAGGGTAGTGTTATGGTACCTAAATAATTTCAAAACATTTTAAGACTTTTTGAGTTTTTAAAACATAACATAGATCACATCATTCGAGTATGCTTATGTTGTTAGGTTTCTCAATTTGATTAAAGACTTATTTCACCCTGTATCAAAAACAATTTATTTTAAACCATGTCATGTATACCATTTAGACCTTTGTCTTATGTCGTCATGATGTCCAATCTTGTCTAGCTTGTTTGGTCAAAACCTATTTTTCAACATCAAGGTTTTAATTAACCTTGTTAAGTTTAGATCCAAACATTGATTGATTTCTATTTAAGCGTCAATTTATTGGGTTGATACATAGATATTTATATTTTGGGTTACATAACTTTGGTTAATCAATTACCCAAATTTGAAAACTATTGATGGTTTGTTTGTTCAAATGCCTATCCTTATAGTTGTTTGTGCCTTTATTTGGGAAAACATAGTCTTTCTTTAAAGAGCCTTTTTTATTATGCCTTATGCTAACTGATCATGTTTATGTTTGATTCCATGTGTTGAGTCTATGTCAAAGTTGTTTCCAAACTTGTTATATTAAATTCCCATCAATCTTTTGTTTCAAGTCTAGCTTTTGATGCCGTTTGGTTGAAAGACCTAGCACATGCCTATTTTTTAGAGCCTAGATTTTGACTTTGAATTTGGACAAAAGAAATAGAAACTCAACTTTTCCCTTTCCTAGTTTAGACCTTATTTGGAACACTTTGACCTAGATCTTTGACATGTCAATTTTTATTCAGATACTTGACCTTTTATGCATATGACATTTGACATTAGACATTTGATGTTAGGTTTTTTATGCCAAGTCTTAGCAAAAATCATTTTGGAGATACAGCTGCACTTTCATACCAAAATGGATATATAGCTCCACATTTTGACCAATTTAGACCAAGCTTGGACTATTTGTCCTTTGGATATAGTTTTTTAGAGTTTGTAGAACTCTAAGCCTTTTTGTTTTGGAGATTTCATCATTTACATAGATATTTCTTGCTACACTTATGATGAAGTCATGTACAATCCAAATTATGATAGAATGGCCACACAAAATCCCACTAAGAACCCCTATAAATAAATATTTTTTAATGATTTTTATTAATCTCCCTACAATACTCCATATGGGGAACATAGTCAAAATCCACAAAATCCAAATCAAAACCTTGATTGGCATGAAGAGGCTTATGAGTAGGAATTTAAATACCCAATGATAGATAATGTGTCTTGGGATATGAATCCATACCCTCTTTGCAATAATTAATACATGGAACATAGTCAAGAACCAGCTTATGAGCCAACTCAAAACTAGGATGATATGGTTTATGAGGAAAACTTCGATGCTTTGGCTTATGTAAGTAATCAAGTTCCACCACATCATACCATTTCTATTCCAAGACATAAATGTCACACCATTCCCATACCAAGACCTCATCCTTTGTCTTGTGTAACCAATCAAGATCCACAATGCCCTTCATCATTCTAAGACCTATTCCTTTGGCTTGTGTGGGCAATCAAGCCCCACAATGCCCTATTGTTACCATATCAGGGCTTTTTCCTTTAGCTTTTACGATTAATCATGCTCCATAAGGCCCTATCATTATCCAATCATAGACCATTCCTCATCTAGTGCCAATCTCATACAAACCTCAATCGATCCAATCCTTCGAAGATCAATTTATTTTCAAAACTAGTATCTTCTAACTCATTGGAAACCAGGGAAAAAATAACCATTCAATCTAAGATATTTTTGTTTAACTAGCCATTTATGATAAGTCATCCTATGATGAATTTCTTATTGATCTTATACTAGTTATCGAGGAGTCTCACACTAATGAGCTAGTCTTTGTCAAGTCACTTTTTAATGATTATAATTGCCTTTGGGAAAATCATTACCTTGACCATGTGACTATTTTTCAAGATCCTCCTATTGACAAGTTATTCTCTGAAGAGTTCTCTCTTGACCTTTTTCCCATCCTAGAGAAGTCCCACTCTGACAAACCAATTTTTTTGTAGCCTATCATTATATTATAGGTTATTAATTATCTAATACCAAGAATTCAATAAGACATCATTATAATAGAGTACCCATCAAATGAAAAATTAGAGTTAGAGTTAGGTTCTATTCTTACATCAACATCAAATTTACCATCAAAATCTGAATCAACATTAGTCTCAACATCGGCTTCAGATTTTATTGAGTCAAAATCAGATTTAGATACAGAATATGTTCATGACTATTACAACATTGGTTATCATGCCTCACAGATCAGTTTGAATACATTTGTGATCCTTTTATAGTTTTTGAGGATGAGTATTTTAGCTTCAACATAATTTTTCTTAGTATCTTCTATGAGGATTGTGTAGCCTCTCCCAATTCCATTATCATTCCACATGCCATTACCATCAACCAAAATAGGCATATCATTGACATTCTATCTCCCATAAGTGTCGATTGGGATTGATAGAATCACACTTTGTTGAACTACATCTATGGTGACATAGTAGTTGAAGAAGAGTAAGGAGGCCAAGACTACATTCTTATAACAGAAGAACATTCTCATAGTGAAATATTTTTAGAGGCACTAGGGGATAATCAAAGTTAGAACTCAACATCTTCTAGTGAATCTATTTTGGAAGCGCTAAAATAAAATCAAAGTCAAAAGTATACATTCTTTAGTAAAACCTTCTCAAGGTGCTACGAAACAATCAACACAACTTCATTGGTGAAAACTTCCTTGAGGCACCAATAGCTGAGCACAAAATTTCTTCACTACTTGATGAAGACAAAATCAAAGATTAAATCAAAATAGCTTCCAATATATAGCCTAATCAGATGGTAGTTACTTTCAAGATCAAACAAAAAAAAAATATAGTGGTCTTATCAAGAGAACAAGTCCTCAACCTTGCCACAACCAAAATTATGTCGAATCCAACATCAACAACATTGTGTGTGACTGAAAGTCATGATCTTCATTTATTTCCCCACCATTATACATTCCATTATCATCAACCACTCCAATTCATAATCAAACTTACCATCCATTATTTGTCCTTATTTACCATCCATGGTCACATTTTCCTTTGTAGAGGCTACAAAGATACCTTGTCTTGACATTTGAAGGAATCAAAATCAATGACCAATGAAGATCACAACATTTTTGACATCCAAATTTGTAGGTAGTTCTTGACAGAGTAGTTATTCAGATGAAGTGTGGGTTATCAATTAACATGATCAAGTATTTTGTTTATATCATTTGTTGATTAATGTGTGCATCTCCCCATTAGAAAGAATAATAGAATCAAAAACCACACCTAATCCAAAACCATGTACCATACCATTTAATTTTCATGCCATTGCCATTGTTACATATAATTATAGCATTATTGCATATCCCAACTAATCACCTTCACATGTGGGGGCAACCCTCTTACCATTTTATCCAATATATCAAAAGCCATCATTATCCTTAGCAAGACCATTCCATTCCTATCTAGACCAAAGCCTATTTTTTGTCATCTTACCCAATCCTATTTTGATCTTGGTTCATTTAGTTCTTCCCACATATTTTGTGATGGGATTATGATCAAGTTTCAACTCTTATCAAATATGTATTTAAATGACAGTCTATGAAAGTAGTGTGACAGTTGATCTAGCAAAATATCTTTCATTTTCCATCCTATATCAAGCTTATTTATATGAGCTTGATAATAATTGCCTATGGGAAAATTAATGTCTCACCAGTCTTGCTACTAATTATAACCACCTATGGGTAAATTAGTATCATTGACCTATGTCATTGTATCTTAGTTATAATTACCTTTAGGAAAACTAAGGGAAACACTTGTTTATCATACATTGCCACATCACCTTACCATTACTATTTTTATTTGACTGGCCATTTGCCAAATTTGAGAACTTGTTGAGACCTAGTTGGTTTTTCCCTACCTTTTATGTGGATATAATTACTATGACTTGAGGTCATTTTAGAACTATGTGGGTCATCCTTAATTCATGTTGAGGTCATCTCAATCCCCCTTTCCGTACACTCTTATCATTTTTTGAGCAACCTAAGCCAAATGCTCTCACCATTTTTGTGAGCAAGTATCTTGTCATTCTCTAACAAATTAAGATACCTTAAAATGCCAAAAAAAATTATCATATTTAAGCCTAGTAAGTTATCCTTGATCCACCCTACTAGGGTATGGTCATTATTAGGATGTTTTTTTTTTGCTTTTATTTTCAAGCTTTCTGTTTATTTTTTATTTTTAGGTTATTTTTTAATTTGTTTATTTGCTTGCCTATTTATTTGTATTTAGCACTATTGCCTTGACTCAGTCTATATGTGTTCATTGGGTGATTCCTTAAGCAAATTATTCTTGAGTCCTTCCATATTCATCCATTAACATTGGCATCATGGTTTTTATCATTAGTGCATTGTTTTTGAGTGTTTATTGGATTGAGAGTCAGTCCTTATGCATATTTTGGGATAGTCTTCATGGTATTCTATCATAAACCTACCATCATATTCTATAGAAAAAAATTTCTTCAGAAAGGTCTACAATCAATGGAGCCACAAAAGTTTCTCCTTGGCACCTTGTTAAATCCTTTCATCCCACCCTAGATCAAATTAACCCATTGGCCATTCTAGTTGTATCATTAATAATAAGGATGAACATATCCTCATTGGTAGGTACCATTGAATCATTTCTAATGATCAATCTTATTTATCTATCCATTTATTTCATCACTTTGCACCCACTCATCTTTAATCTATATTCTAGGTTATATCTTTGAGTTATGCTTGCTAATCATCCCCAATTATGGCACCATCATTTTTACCCAATCCAGGTCTACTTAATGACTATAATAACCTATGGGAAAATCATTATTTTGAATTTTATTCCTAATTATAAGTGCCTTTGGGAAAATGAGCATTCTTTTTACATCAATGCATGCAAGTATTTTCTTATTTGGATTAATCTCAACCATGGATTAATTCCACCCTTTTTCTTATTTATTTTTGAGGGACTATCCATCAATAAATGTGATGGCCACTCCCTCAAGGGGGAATCATCATAGGCCTCCCAAAACCATTTGGAGCTTTGTTCTTCAACCATCATCCTCTTTTTGGCATATAGGCCACTTCTCATTCTTTGAGAAGACATTACTTTGCCTATGGTTTGCAACATCTTCCCAAATAAAGGAAAATTGTAGACACCTAAATCTCGCCATCAATAACCTTCAACCAAGATTTTGACCAATTTCCACCAAAATACACAATTTGGCCTAAAAACATTAAAACACACTAAATGAGTTGAAATTGACACATTCAAGTGCCAATTTTGGTTAGGGTATCATTAAATGGGGTAGTATAATTTATGGACCAGCTAACTTTGATCAGGTTATTTTGAGTCAAAATGCCAATTTTGCAAATGGGTACTCTGGATTACTCTTTCCTATCAAATCTCTTGCACAAGATGTGTGCCTTTGTTATTTTATGTTGGTAACATCTTAAATGGGAATACAGTTCCAATACATCTGCCATTAACTTCCAATTCAAATCCAATCAAAATTTGGACCAATAACAAGGCATTCTAATCAATTTGAGTAATTTGTGCACAAAGTGATTAAACATGCTTAAGAGCTAATTAAACCAAATTAGAGCCTAATCATGAATTCCATGGAAACTTTTTGAATAATTTGTTTTGAAAATGCATATTGAATATCTGCATCATCAGGTGACCTCATTTCTTGGGAAAACATTCCTAGGGCATAAATGCCACAAATATCAGGATTCATGCCTCCCATGCCTCATCAAATCCCTTCATGCCTCTTAATTACTCCTCTATTCCAAATATTGATGAGCCTATTTATCAATTTTAATTGCATGATTTGATTAATCCTTAGCCACACATCTTAATCCTGAGATGGATGATTCAGGTTGATTCTAGTCATTTTCAAAAATTTATAAATAGAGAGGCCATGAACATCATTTCTAAGTTATTTTGGTGCAAATTATTTATGTTCAAATATCTTTAAAAACACATGATTATGCAAAGTTATAATATAGAATTGATTACAAAGCTTCATGTAACTAGTGTTAGCATGCCAAATTTATTCCAAGCCACAAGCCAAAGGTGTCAAGGAGATATGGAGGTATCCAAGCTTCCATTTCCAAGGACTTTATGAGCACAAAGATGAGTAAGCCACTACTACAAAGGTATTTGGAGCATTTAAGGAAGGTGAAGGAATTCTTGTTGTTTTTCCTTAATTTTTAATTGTGTTAGTCATTTTTTTTATTGCTAAGCTCACCCTAGTAACTAGGCATGAAGATGTTAGCTTAGTGTGTTTTTTATTTGGTTTGATTCACTAACACCATACTAATCTCATCTTCTTATTCAAATTCCTAGTTCGCAATAGGCCTTCAAATTACCTTAGCTCTAGGATTCAAAATGATCTATATCTTTAGTGACTCTCAACTTGTGGTTAATCAAATAAATGGCTCTTATAAGTGTAAGAATGGTGTTATAAATAGTAAAATTAACTAGTTGATGAACTCTTATAATCTTTTAGACACTACTGCATCCAGTCCACCCCATGATCTACTAACAAGTTCTCTAACACCATAACTTCCCTTGCTTCACAAATCTCATCTGCACCTTTAGGCTCTAAGTTATCTATAGTTATCCATAGGCCTACCCAACCTTCCTATGTCAAACCATATTTTCCTATCATTTTCAATGTGGAAGAGACCCAACCTAACCTTTGGTATCAATAAACCTCTAACTACCTTAACCTTGGCATAGTTCTTTCTAGCCTCTCTAGAAATTCTCAAAGAGCATTTATCGATATTACCTCTCTCTATACCATTATGGGAGGAATCATTTATAAGCATGGCTTTTATGGCATCCTCTTTTGTTGCCTACATGGTCATGAATCCTCTCATGCTATCAAGGAAATGCACGATGGTATCTATGGTGATCACTTTAGTGGCCTCACTGTAGCTAAGAACATCCTTTGTCTCAACTATTATTGAACTACCCTTAACCAAGACTATTATGATTATGTGAAAAAGTGTGTTAACTATCAACAACGTGCTAATTTACATCATGCACCTAGTCATAACCTTCACATTTCTATTAATTTTTTGTCTTTTTCATAATGGGATCTAGATCTTATTGGTGAAATTAACCCCCATTCCTCATAATGGCACCTTTCTATCATGACCATGACTGAGTATTCTACTAATTGGGTAGAGGCCATTCCTATAGTCTCAATTAAAGTAAAAACTATCACCAACTTTATCAACCATCATATCATCTACCACTTCAGTGTTCCTCATAAGATTATCACTGATAATGATAAATCCTTTAAAAATAAACAATTCCAAGGTCTTTGTGATGCATTCAACATTAACTTAATCTTAGTCTTTCCCTATCTCTCCCAAGTGAATGGATAGGCTAAGGCCTCTAACAAAAATCTTAATAACATGATAGCTAAGATGGTTAATGAATCAAGTCAAGATTGGCATTTGCACATCCCCTCCACTTTATGGGAATATCATACTAGCATGAGAACCCCTACATGTGATGCCCTATTTTTCTTTATGTTTGGAGTGGAGGCCATCTTGCCTCTCGACATCCAAATACCATATCTCCACATATATTTGCAAGACCTCATTTTTTAGAGTGATTATTTTCATTACCATTTAGCCTAGCTAGAGATACTCAATGAGCATCATTTATCATCCCTTACCCATCTTTATGTCTATAAGGAGTGCATCAAGCATGCCTATAAAAAACACCTCAAAGTGTGAGAAATTAATATCGAAGATCTCATCCTAAAGGAAAATCAACATGTCACCAATATGGAAAAAAGCAAACAAGGAAATTTTGCTTTAAATTGGCTTGAAACTTTTATCATAACCCACAAGTATGGATCAAGAGATTACTAGTTATCTTCTCTTGAAGGCCACCTAAAACCTAATACCCTCAACACTTTTCATCTGTATCCATTATTTTTTTAAGAAAGATCAAGATTCCCTCTTGTCTAACTTAATATGATCCCTTGCTATCTACCCACATTCCATCTCCCTATTTTAGGGAAAATCAATTAAAATTAAATCATGTGATTAGATATCACCACCATATCCCTATCTTAAATAATGGGTATAATAAATCTACCCATGGCATGGAACTCATGGTGCTTTCCACACCTTCACAGGATGGTTTCCTGTGATTATTGTCACCTAAACCAATTCACACCGAATTTATCTTCTTGTGCTTCTAGTTTTACCTTTATAAAGTTAAACCCTTAAGCCTATATAAGTAGGTCTATGTCAAGAAAAATCAAAGAAAAATAACAAAATTCATGTCACTAGCAATCATGGGTCATTACTAGCATTCATAGATTACTTCCTTGAAGGACAACTATTGAAAATTTATTTGAAATTACCAAAACGTAAGGTGGACTACTCCCTTGAAGGATAACTATCAAAAGAGAATTAAACAACACACATAAACAAAGACCACTCCCTTAAAGGATGGTTGAGTAAAACATTTGTCAAAAACATAGAATTTCCTAGAAGCTTCCTACATCAATCAACTTTACATATACAGTAATAGACCCACTATCAGAATCAACACAAAATCAAAAAAAATCTCAAAGTTGCAATTGGATTTCAAGCAACATAATAAGGTGATAGTTGCAATCATCTCTCACAAGTATACTTCTCACATCAATTAGTCTATACAATTTGACATAGACTTTTTTATCTTACTTCTTTAAACACCTATAGAAGAGGTATGATAGTCTCACAATAGGGTTCTATTTTCACCCATCTCCCTTTCACACTATATACAAGGGATTTTTAAGCTTACTTGACATTATGTGGTCAAGACACCTTCTAACCAACAAATAAATGCTCTTGTGAAGTATTCAAAGGGCTTATATTCACTAAGACAATCTAACTTTGGTTCTATTTTTAGTCCTTATCAATGAAGAAGCATCATTCCCTCTTCTTATATTATCGTGTCTAGTTGATATTTTCATGATGATGTTTATCTCTTGATTATATTCTTTATTCTCCTACCAAGTGTTATTAATTACACTACCTTAAATATTTTATCCTAAAAACATTAATGACATACATAACCATATTAAGCATAATCATAATCCATAAGCAATATAAACTTCACATCATAATCAAGAGAATAATTATAACCACAATAACATCCATAAGCAATCCAAGTAACCAACCATTTTCCATCACATGCCTAAATCTAAATAATGAAATGTATACTCATTAAATTTTAGTATATCCATAAATGAAAGCCATCTCATAAGCAAGTCTACGTCAACATCTAATCAACCATAATATAACCATAATCCATGATCACATATACAAATTGCATTATAAGCATTAACCATCAAAATCAAACCATGAAACCATGAAAATTAGTATAAATAACATATATAAACTTGTTAGTCAAATGATCATAGTAAAATGTACAAAGTAAAAATGCATGGCTCTCTCTCAAAATGTACATCTCACCACATCAACTCACAGGCCAGAATCAAAATGATATACAAAAGGCAAATGTCTAGCTATATCTATGCCCCATGGGCACCACTACCTCTTGGAGCACCACTAGACCCTAGTTCTTTCCCACCTATTGTACCTACCGATCCACCCCCTATCCCTATTTGTCTCGATACAGACCCTACCCACTGATTTGGGGTCACTAACACTGCCCCACATGCTAAGTTAGTTCTATACTCACCCCATTAGGGCTTCTCTAGACACTATGTAAGTATAATAGCCTCATAATACTATATAAACTCTATCATAGATAGGTATCATGTCATGGGGGTAAATCCTAGTGGCATTGTTTATATCATTGCTCCTCCTCCTCTCTACCTTAGAGAGTCCCTCTCTTATGTAACCAAGCCTAGGGAGGTCTTAGCCTGATCCCTCTCCCTTGTGATAGTATCAAGTTGACCTTGTAATGTTACAACCTAACCCTATAGTATGACAATCTATCCCTAAAATGTGGCCATCTACCCCATTAGTACATGTACCTATCCCTATGCAGTAGTTAAAGCCACCCTTGCCTATCCATTATGGCTAGTTAAATCCATGGCCATAGGCCTCACACCTCCATCATCTCTACCAATATTTGAATCTATGTATATGGACTAATACCATGACATGTACCCATATACAAACTTGACATCATCTATTGGTGCCCTAACAAGAAACTCTTTAAACTCTAGCACAATAGGCATGTGATGTGAATCTGGCAGAAAAATCTTGGAGTCCTCCCTCCTATACCTAGGGAATGGGCATGGGATACTTTATACTAGGATAAAATATTGACATAGCCTATCAAAAGGAATCAGCTCCACTTCCCCATCCCACCTATCAAGTATCCATCTTTAGCTCTAGAGGGAGAGTGTTTACTTCCTATACTTTGTTCATATCAGGAACTGGACGTATGGCCTCCATGTGATATCTCCTATCACTAGTGTACCCAGTAAAATCCTGAAGCACTCCACATTATGATTACCACCTCCTACACTTGATATAGCAAAATCACCCCTCCATCACATAAATCTAATGGGAAAGTCAATCTATGTAAACCTTGCACCTAGTAATCCAACTAGCCTCAGCACCTAAATGTGCTCATAGGCCCAGCAATGCAAAACCATATCAACACTAATGTTATATCTCCTATGGGCCCTAAACTCCCATATCTCTCTATATATTTGTATAATTAAAATAGGAACCCAACTAAATACTATCTACCCTAGCAATAGATCAACTAAAACCCAAAATTTCAAGTAAAGAAATCTCTCATTAATCAAGTCGAGAAACCCAAAACATGTCACAACAATAATGATCATGGTGATGAGTCTCCTCTTATCTAGAACCATTTAATACAATATCATATACCTAAACCCCCTGGCATGCCATTTGACCTGATCACTATCATCTTTATACAAGAACTTGACATGATTATCTCACTCCTCACACTCGATATGGTAAATCATATTGCCACATAGTAGAAGTCATGTAATCCTATGAACATCATTGGGTAGAATAGTCATCTCCCTAATCAATAGCAAAAAGTTGTTCATAGTATGATCCCATCTCTTGATGAGCATTATGACCATGGATGCATCTTAAAGCATGTGTTGATAGTACCTCATCACTCCTAACCCTACCTCATCCATGTGGGCTCAGTCGACTAGAGTCATCCACTATTGTATCTCAATGAAGATACATGGTGTGAATCTAGTAATTTGACTCAAGATAGGATGGTTAGTATGGTGTTAGTTTCAAAATGAAAAACAAAATGAAATAAACACTCTAACTAGCATAACATCTCTAGGCCTAAAAACTAGGGAGAGCTTAGTTAACAAACATTAATAAAACACACAACTATAATGCAAAATAAACCCTATTTTAGCTTCCTTGGATGCTCCAAAATGTTTGTTGTAGTGGTTTGCTCAGCTTGAGCTCATGAAGTCTTCATCACAGGAATCTTGGCTATCTCATCTTCTGCTTGGCACCTTGTGGCTTTGGCTTGGCTTAGCTTGGAATAAATTTGGCATGGTAACACTAATTGTAATTGATTTTTAAATCATTTGTGAAATATAAATTTGCATTATCAAGACTTATAAATGATGTTAATGGCCTCTCTATTTATAGATTTTTGAGAATGTTTAGAATCAACTTGAACCATCCATCTCGAGATTGAGATGTGTGGTTGAGGATTAATTCAATTTTTGTAATTAATTTTATAATTATCCTCATCATGGCATTAGAATAAGGGGAAATTGAGAGGCATGGAGGTCATCATGGAAGGCATTGATGAGGCATGGGGGGCATGAATCCTGATATTTGTGGCATTTACGGCCTAGGGATGTCTTTCCAAGAAATGAGGTCACCTGATGAAGTAGATATTCAATATTCATTTATAAAAACAATTTTTCAACAAGTTTCCATGGATTTATTGATTAGGCTCTAATTTGGTTTAATTAACTCTTAAACATGATTAAGCACTTTGTGCACAAATTACCCAAATTAATCAGAATGCCTTGTTATTGGTCCAAAATTTGACTAGATTGGAATTGGAAGGGGATGTCAAATGCATTAGATCCACTATCCCATTTAGGATGATACCAATAGGAAATAATAAAGGCATGCTGTAATGTCCCCAAATTTTTGTTAAAATGGTTTAATTAATTTAATTAATTTAAGTTGTCCAAAAAAAAATAAGATTGCTTCAAAAGGATAACTTTCATTAATTAATTTAATTATTATGGAAATAAATAAAATAGCATAATAAAATAAAGTTGACTTCTTCTAGAAGTTTCTTGGGAGCCTTTAAAATAAGTTGAGGGAAAAGCATTTGGAATATCTTTTGTTGCTAAAATATTATGAGTATTGTGAAGCTTGAATCTGTGATTCAGCTAAAATATCCGAGGACACAAACCTTCAACAGATTGGAGAAGAGTTGGATGAAAACCCAGCACTTTTCAGGGGTAGATTCGTGATGGAATTCAGGTTGTACATATTGATCAGATATAGAGCTTCAGAGGACATTCACTGGGTAAATCAAGGGTTCAGCATATGCAGAGGTTTCCAGGTACTTATTCATTAGATTTGATTTAAGATTTATATATTTATATCTTTTGATCAGGTTTGGTATGGAATCCGTACATATTGGTACCAAGCCGTACCAACAGATTCAAAAAAGGGAAGGGCACAGTTCACAGTTGTAGGCCGTAGGATATTATAGAGGCTGACATTGGCAGATAAGTGATCGGCATCGACAGATAGACTGACATCGACTGATCAGAAACCGACATCGACAGTCAGGCAGTCACAAGCAGAGTCACCAGCAAGCAGAGATCACCACCAGACAACTGACGGCGGCAGTGTATCGATCGACGTCGGCAGAAGAACCAATGTCGGCGACTGTGTTTTCACACAGCATCCAGATCTGTGCATACTTTTAGGTTCTTTCTTATTTGGGCTTCATTATACCCTCTATAATATAGCTGTGTACTGTAATTTTTTATTATTCACTGTTGAAGCAAATTTGGGCAATATATTTTTGTATCAACATTCTCTAAAGGCAAATAATTAGATTTATATCTTTGTCTTGTAAGAACCTATATATTTTGTGTCTCCAAATTTAGTTTGGGATCTTTCACATGCATCTTGTGTAAGAGATTTGATAGGAAAGAGTAATCCAGAGCATCCAGGTGCAAATTGGCATTTTGACCCAAAATGATTTGATCAAAATTAGTTGTCCCATAAATTGCATTGCCCCATTTAGGGATATCCTAGCCAAAATTGGCACTTGAATATGTTAGTTTCACACCATTTAATGCATTTTAGAGTTTTTAGGCCAAATAGTGCATTTTAGGTGGAAATTGGTCAAAATCCTAGTTAGAGGTTATCGATGGCTAGATTTAGGTGTCTACACATGGAACACAATCATGCATCTAAATCTACTCTCTAGATTTTAATAATTCATTAGCACAACTTACTCACCCAACCCTTTTTTGCCTAAAATACCATTCTATTTTCCACAAGTGACCTATCTTGACACTCTAAACCTCCCAGCCAAGCCCACACTTAGTAAATACCTTATTATCTACCCTATATTTTTCACACCCAACCTATTCCCTTACCAAACCTACCTATTTAACTGGTATTTGTCAAGTTAGACTTACCTTAACATACAACCATTCCCTTTACCTTACCTTTTTTTACACTTATCAAAAACAACCTCTTTACCCTTACCTGACCATTGATGGTCATGGTGATCATCGATGGTCATGGTGATCATCGATGGTCACGCACCCATATTTTATAGGGTACGATTGTCAATAGTTAAACTTGACCATCAATGGTCACTATGGGCATTTCATGGCTAGAAAACCCAAACCCTAATCACATTTAAACATACCCAAACACTAATTAAACTAACCTAATTCACTAGCCCAAATCTTTAAACACCCTAAGCTAACAACCCACCCTAAAAATTCCTCTTTTTACCCATAATTTTACCCAAGCCCACCAACAACCATACCTAGGGCACACCAGATCAAAACCACCAATTTTAACCTAACCTACCCTCCCAACCTAAATCAAATGCATCTAAATAAATCTAAGTTATCAAAAGTAAGACAAACCCCTACCTCATTTCTTGACCTCTATCGTGAACAGAGCTCATGTCCTATTACTCAACCATATTCATATGCTCCCTACATCCTTATTGGTCCTCTCGATCTACCCTTCACCTCAATAGTCAATCTCACCCAGTAAACAACCTCAACAAACACCTCAACTACTAAGCACCAAATTTACCCAGAGATCCAAGTCAACACATGCAAAAGTTAAATGAGCCAAATGACTTTCACTTTTACTTTTACGTACTAGGTTTTTAGGGTTTTACCCTAACCATCGATGATTAAGGTGACCATCGATGGTTTCCCTTGGGTCACCTAACTATCGATGGTTAGGTTACCCCTCTTTTTTGACCCAACCTTCTATAAGCCATCCTCTTACAAACCTTATTTTAGTAATAACTCAACCATTTCCTGCCCACCCATGAAGTCTACCTTATTCACCCACCCTAACCACCTAATCACCTTATCATTGGTCTATTTTATCCCAACTAGTGCATCTTTTATGACACTTTTTACTTGGTCCTTTGATCATAGTGATAGTATTGCCATGTTGACCCATTTATAATCTACACCACCTCACACTTACCTAACCCACTTGTGTCTTTTTAGGAGCACTTTTTACCTCAAATACCCATGACACTTGACTGTTTATGTTTTCCACATTAGCACTTCCTACCTTGGATACCCACTAAAATATTGACCTTGTTTAGGATACTAATAGGTGTACCCAACTACCATGCCTAACTATGATCATGCGTTACACTGGTCACTTATCTTTCTATAATTTACCTTTATTGTTATCAACTATGGAGACCTTGTCTTAGTGTGATCTTTTCTATCACATCTTTTGTTGCACTTTTCATACTTGTTTATACTTTATTGCCCAACCTATCATTTACCCTTATTGATTTTCCATCCACCTGGTCAAACCCATACCTAATTTGGTTTCACCTCATCACCTCTTAGTTTGAAGGGGAACACCTCCTCTCGTACTCAAGGAAAGTAGCTAAACCTTTTGACCTAATAACCAATTTTTATTTTACAACTCATTCATTTAAGTTGCATAACAAAAAGGGGCAAAATGTAGACACTAGAAATCTACACACCATGATTTAAAATGTCATAATCCCTCTAGACCCCCTTGGGACCATTCAACCCCCTCACACTTACCTAAGCCTAACCCACAGTTAGTTTGGCTAAATTAACTTAACCTATCCTTTTACCCCTTTTTTACCTTTCAACCTTGACCACCAATGGTCAAACTAAACATCAATGGTCACTTTGACTATCAATGATCAAGGTCCACCTCCTCATCAATTAACATGAAAGTCACCCACCTTGATTTTCTTAAAATATCCCTTCTAATTCCTATTTTGGATCATTATATGCATGAGTTAAATTTGGAAGGCCTAGTTCACATGTTATTTCAATTGTCTCACCTTACCTATAAAAGAGAGGAGAAAAGAGGTGAAAATCCATCTACAATTATTATCAAGAGCTTGTATATCCAAGATTTTCTTTTTAAAGGTCAATCATTATCAGTAATCTAATGAACCAACTACCACTTCAAATATCCAACTTGCCTTCACCTCTCTACCAAGTTCTCAGGTACCATTACTCTATCAGAATCAATTTAGATTCCACTAATGGGTCAACTATCCCAACTGCCCACCTAATCAACTTCTGGTAAGATAAGTTCTTATTTCCTACTAATTTTTTTTATTTCCATTTCATAATCAACCCAAGCCTTACCCATCTCTCAAAATTCATTTGTTGGATCTCATCAACTAGCCCTTTTACTAACCCAAATCTAGACATAGTAACCATTGATGGTTGACTCAACCATTGATAGTTACTCTAACCACTAATGATCACTTTAACTACCGATGGTCACTTTGACCACTGGTGGTCACCTTAACCCTGATGGTCAGCCCAATTATTGATGGTCACTATGGAAGTGAAAACCATCAAGCTAATTTCACCCACCTACACCCAACTAAAACTAATTTTCTATGTTCTTTCTTGTTCATAGACCCCTTTCTGATTTTCTAAAGTAGACTCCAACCCTCTAGCATTAGTATAAATTAGTTTATCACTAATTTAATCATTTCTAGTCTATTTTCTAAGCAAGCATCCTTTTTTTCAATTTTAGTACCTTTGATTTATTGATGCAAGTACTTTACTTTTTATTCTATAAACTTAATTTTTTAAAATGTGTGGATTGACATCCCCTGAGGAAGATCTTGCTTCCAAGATCTAGCTATCACTAGGCAATCCACTGAACTATCTTTGTAACAAACAAGTTTGCTTTAGTGCTTTCTTATCTACAGGTCATCCTCCCAAGACAAAGAGTAGCTCTTCACAATCTTCTGATACAATGCATGCATAGTCAAATAAGTTTTTTAACCATACCCATACTTAGTTTTTTCTTTTCCCCTTTCCAATATCAAGTAAGAAATTCATTAAAACAACTATTTTATAACTCCTCTTTCTTGATTGTAACTTAATCCATCAAGAGTGACACTTGTCACCTCTCTCTTCTATGCTCTTTTCTCCTTATTCTCTCACTTTCTCTATATATTAAACCTTGATAGGCTATGTTTTTATCCTCCACCTAGTTATGGTGAAGCCCTATCCATTTTCAAGTCTTTAATCAATGGAAAAATTATGGTTTTTCATCCTCCTTTGACAAGTTTTAATGTGTGTGCATGACTAGTTTTACCGTATCAAGTGATTAGCTTTATTTCCTTGGTATGTTTTCCTTCTCTTGCATTTATATTCAGTTTAAAATTATTTAAAAGTGTCAAAGTGAAGTGTGAAAGGTTTAGTGAGTCTTATTTTCATTAGTGTCATTTCATGACCTCTTCACTAGCCCTTCTAGCCTAAGCATCTTTCATAACCTCCATAGGAAATCTTGTTGCAAAGAAGCAAACTAGGAGTAGTGTTTGTTGTAGGTTAGTTATATGGTTGAAGTGAATTTTCATATGTTTGGTAGTGTTCAAGTATATTTGGTGCATCACCTCCATTATAATATTTTTTCTCTCTTTCCTAACAAGTTGGTAGAATAATTTGTGAGTCAAAGTGATTTATCTAACATTAGGACACCCATAGTGTATGATTGTCTCCATGTTATTCCAAATTTTTAAGGCTTAAACTACATTCCAAAGGGTGCAAATTTGGTTGATAATAGTAACCATGTAAACTTGAAAATAGGAATAGTGTCAAGGTCATTGAATGTGTTGAATCTCAGCCACACTACTCAAGGGATATAATTGGTGTAGAGAGATAAAGGTTCAATCGGTGCATCTTGGAAATTTCAGTGCATTAGTGTGTGGTGAGAAAGGACATGTTCAAATTTCTACACATAAAAGAGACAACACTCAAGGCACTTTATCCAAAAAAAAAAAGAACATGCTAAAATTTTACATAATCAAAACAAGGTAAAAAATAAGTACACTCAAGTAAGCCATGTGATAAGAGGAATAATTTAAATATAAGCAACTAACAAAATCTTATCATATTAGTCCCTACATACATTTGTTAGAAAAAATGTCATGCAGTATAGCATATCTAAAAAATTATGTAATATGTAAACATGAGTATATACATGTGGAAGTGTTAGTATATAATATCAACATGTTAATGTAAAGTTACCATAAAATAATTTAACCTGTATCAATTGTGAGAAATGAAGCAAATGTCCCCAATGTAGTGTATCATGTGGGTGGAGGAAATATTCAAAATTTGTATACACATGTATCATGTATCTATTATATTCATGTATCAAACTAAAGTACCCTTGAAACACAAGTGTGTATATAAGGTAAATTATATACTATCTGCTAACATAAAGTAAACAACATATATTATAAAAATAGTAAACATATGTATGTTGAATATATTTTTATTTTTATTTATTTGAATGTTTTTGTATTTTCTTGATTTTTGGAATATTTAGATTTTAGGAAATATAAGGATAGATAATGATACCGTCTAATGTATGTTCATAGGGTGTTATAGGCTTAGGATGGGATACAAAAATTCATCATGCTAATAAGGATCATGTATATGTGTCAAATTTGGAACTATAAAATTTATAATACTCTAATTATGACTCATAGGAATATGTACTCATGAATAAATTGTATAAGTTGTGATGGTTCATGGAACCCATTAATTATTTCTTTGTGACTTATTTAGTGTAACTATAATTATGGGTATTTTTACCCTCTCTAAAACATGTTGATATGTTCTTAACAACTAGCTGGACCATGTAGGTGTAAATGAGGACTCTATGGATTTGACTATATATCTCTAATGTAATGGCTTATCAAGTATTGATCACCTATGAAATGGGATATAATTTTTCTTACCATTTTACTCATGATTAACCTTAATAGGTTGTAAAATTATTTTCCTTGCAACAAACTTCTCGTGTTGTAGTGGATGTTCATATTGAACCCCTGAAACTATGATTACCATATTGGCATGAATATACTTGAGACATTTATGGACTATTAAGGGTATTACATGGAGCTTATAAATCCAAGGTCATCCTAGTAACATATCAAATATTCTTGTATCTGGTATAACTAAGAATATTTTGGTCACATGTGCCATATCAATCTCACCAAAAACCTATTGTGTTTTTCCATCAAATGCTTAGACTGTCTTGATTAAAAGGTATAAATCATCATGTTTATATCCCAAATGTGTGATTAATGTAATGGTACATAGATTATAACTAGAACCATTATCAACCATAACATTATGTATAGGATAGTGATAAATATGTGATCTAATAAATAATGAGTGAAGATATGAGTCATCATCCACAATTTCATTATCATCAAATGTTATAGAAAACCTTTAAACCATAGGAGGTAATGTGCATGTAAGTGTGAAAATAATCCCATATAAATGATTCCTATAATGTGGTGGATAAGTATGTGCATTATATTCCATTTACACTTCTTGTGTTTCATTAGAATGATATTGTAATGGATTGTTGAATATCTTCTAGTTTTGATGATCATCAAGTTATGACCTTGAATCTTTTGGAAGATCATCAAAAGTGATATTTTTGATATCAATGAGTTATTTTATCTTGTACTTCAACTTGTAACATTTTTTTTATAATTCCTATCACATTTTTGATAGTCACAATAAGAATTTATATCATATCCTTTTGGTAGAGATCATCTTGTTTTAACTTCTAAGGGAGGAGAGAGAGATATGAGGTGACTCTCCATGAATGCTTAAGGAGTGAAGCTGAATAACCAAGTGATCATGTAAATTGTTTATTATGTGAATTAGATAATATGAGTTTATTATTTTGCTATGACATTATGTTAACCACTATGTTTGTTTCCTTTTTAGCTTATGTAGTTTTAATCATATAGCTTGCTTTGATAGGAATCTTGGTTGTAGATGTCATCATTTTGTTTGCTACATCCTTAATAATGTTTGATGCAATAAGTTTCATTTATAGATCTTGAAAAATATGGTATAAGTCATCAAAATATTTAAACTTATTGAAAATAATACACTCATGTATTGGGGAAAGAAAACTTTGATTAAAAATATCTTGAAGCTCTTCATTTTCCATTGGATTTGTCATCTTGGCCAATATTGTCTTGTACCTCAAAACATATTCATTGATAGGATTATTGATTCCTTGATTGATCTTGACAATTTTTACATATGACATCGTTGTAGTGATGTTGATTTATAATTTTGATAAGAATTGATCTGCTAGAGGTTTGAATGCTTTCATTGATCATAACGGTAGATCATAAGCCATCTCAAGGCATAGTATTTTTGGCTTTGTGGAAATAATTTTTTCAAAATTTTATCATTAGAAGAATAATAAAGGAATGTTGCATATAAATATTGGATATTTTACTTAGGATCACCCTTGACATCATAAATTGAGAGCTTGGGTGCTTCAAAACAATTGGTAAAGGTTGCAAAAATATCTTAGGTGTAAGAGCATTATGTTATACATATTATGATTTTACTATATGAGTTGAATTTAAAGCATTTTGCTAAATATTTGTAACCTTAGCTTCTAAAGTCTGAATAACTTAGAGAAGAGTTTACATAGTAAACCCATTGGGATTAGGATTTGATATTTGAGAAGTTACCAAAAGGGTTTAAAACATTTTTTATGTTGATGTAGGCATTCAAATTGGTAATTTAGTTAAAGTATTGATTGTTCCCAAGGAGGATATAGCAATATTTATTTTATCCTTAGGTAATAATGGCTTGAAAACATATATCAAGCCCCCACTAGATGTATCAATCAATGGTGTGCTTAAGGGGAGGGATAATACTATTGAATATGTAGAAGTACCACCTAAAGATTCACCATTACTATATGTGCATGCATTTTCCTTAACATGTATACTAAATTCATCTCTTGTAACAAACAAAAATTCATCAATTAATTCATGATTTTTATTTAGATGATTAATTAATTCCTATTTATCTTTAGTTAAAACCATATTTTTTGTTAGCATTTCCATTTTTTATAAATGAAAACAAAGATGCCTATAATAATGGAAAATTTAGAGCTGAAAATTAATCACATCAATCTGAAACTCTATAAGGCAAGCTAGGGTTGCATAAGAAGGCTCAAAGATCAAGTTCACCAAATGTTTAACCCTTTTTTTATGGATCATTGGGTAATATCTAAATCAAATTGTAATAAGATATTCTAAAATCATGCCAATTAAATGAATTAAGATTTACAATATTCTGATAAACATGTTGAATCTGAGATTATGTTAAATATATACAAGTACAATACCAAAATATATTCTAAAAGTTTCAATATTAAGGATAAATAATAATTTACTTCTTCAATGATGTGAAAGAAAATTTGACATGTAGAGTTTTATATTAAGATAACTAATGTTTTACCTTGATTTTTTAGATTCTAAAAATTAGCTTTTTATCAATATAGAGACTACCCTTGGAATCTAGACACTATTGTCGATGATTTTATCCTAGTGTTGATGCTTATTTCTATTTCAAGATATAAAATATTTTCTATAATATCCACCTAGGCTTATTATGGTTCACTATCACCTTACAAATTATCAACTCAGATTGTGTACATAGATTCCCAAAATCATTCTTTTACTCAAAACCCTAGGTCCTTAAACTTGTCATATCACCTTGAAAAATAGGGTTTAGTAAGCTCAAGTGAGGTAGAGAAAAACCTCAAAGACCCTTTTGTTAATGGGCATTGACTACATATCCATATACTCCAAAGAGGGCCTCAAATTGATGTATTCCTCTCCCTTATGTGGGTTTGTGTGTGAACAAATGTGCAATCTAATATATGTCAGTGCACATAGTGATCTATATTATATATTGAAACATATTATCATGGAATACTCTTTGAATGTTGTAAACTTGAAATAATATTTCTTCTATGACTAATCTCAAAATAAATAATAATAGAGTAGTATAACTTAGTTGTGGAAATGATTTTCAGTAGTGTAGAGTGAGCTTGAGAGGTACTTGCTAAATATTGCTTGGATTCACAATGAATGGCCTTTGATTTATATATATACCACATATTTTTAAATTATCTCATGGGAGGGTTAAATAAAACACATAGGCTGACCCATACATGTCAAAATATTTGAAAATTTGATTGTTTAGAAGGTAGGGACACTAGCATTATATTTGGGACTCTAGCATTGACACTAGTGTCTTAATCTAGATGGTAGTGTCCTATAGGATATAAATTTTCTAAGGATATTTAATTGTATAAGCAGGATATAAATCAGGTTTTATGAAAATTATGGGATATAAATTATCTAGGTCATCATAATATCAAGGTCAGACTATAGGTTAAACATTTAGGCATAGTGAGATAATAAATTGTTGGAACCCAACTATCTATTTAGAGGGAGGTGACTTAGTAGATCAACTAAAACTAGTCCTTTAATATTTTTAAATCAAATTCAAAATCATATGCGTATTAAAAGATAAATTCAGAGATCACATACACACAAATACACATGACACCAGATTTATGTGTAAAACCCAAAGGGAAAAACCATGGTGAGAATAGTTGCTAAAATCTATTATTCTAATCTAGCTTCATATTCAACACCTCACTTGGAAAAACCTCATAGGTTATAATCCTCACTAGCAAAACCTCATTGGATACATTTAAGGACACCAATCCTAAGGAGACACCAATCCCCTAACTGAGCACCAACTCAGCTAATCTGATGGCACTAACCAATCAGATATATGGAGCTATAGCTATAGATTACAATGTTGATTCATAAATGAATCAAACTCTATCCTATGTTACAAGTCCAATCTATAATATGCTCACACTATGCATATTCTCTTTGTGCCTTCTTCCTCTTTGCCCCTTTCTCTCTATGTCTGGATATATATTTATTCGACACACTTCATCTCACTTTGTCACTCTATCTATGTGTGTGTGTGTGTGTGTGTAATATACATACATGCATGCATTCATACATGCATACATACATAAATATGTGTGTGTGTGTGTGTGTGTGTGTGTGTGTGTGTGTGTGTGTGTGTGTGTGTGTGTGTGTGTGTGTGTATGTATATGTGTGTGTATGTATTTATGTATGTTTGAAACTTTTCAATAGCAGATCATTTTCTCTGCACTTCTGCCTCTATGCCTATATATTTTCATTTGACACAATTATAAATCATAGAAACTATATCCTAGATGTTGTATATATAAGTATTTGATCTAGGGTTGGGTTCTTCTTTGTGTCCACACTTGGACTGTAACACATCACACCAATTCTAGACTTTAGTTCAATATCACTTGGACTATAAGTTTCCCATGTCTCAACTCCATGCATCATGTTATAATTGTAAGTCTCTTTACTATTTATAGCATCTGTTAGACTCAAGTTTTGATGTATAGGATCTTTAATGTAGATTTGATCAGTTAGATCGATCAATCTCATTATCTATGTCGAGATATAGATCTTATATGCAAGTTCCTACATGTTCTTATAACTAACCATTTGTCTAGACATGAATTTAAATGTCAGTCATTGATCTTGCCTTTGGTGCCATGATCTGATGGTCTCTTTTAAATTGGCTCAACTTTAAAACACATCCATTCGATCACAGTCTGATAGGATCAAACTATTTGTTTGATCTTTATACACTTCTAAACTTTAGCTTTGTCATCTTTAAAATGCACAAGTTGATCTTCATGATTTGAGCTTTTGAATGTCCTAGGATCTCCAAAGATGCACATTATTTATCTCTATCAAGATGTTAAATGTTGAGCTCTTTATCCCATCTCATTGCTTCCTATATTTTTGGATCACTTTTGCTCTATCGATCATCTCAAACTTGCTCTATATTTAACTCATCATTATGTCAATAAACCTTGATTACTTTAAAACATTTGAGTCTATTCACTCTATTAGATCTCCTTTGCACAATCACCCACTAACCATCAAATCTTTTGAAAAGCTTGATCTTTATATCTATCTAACCCTTGAGGATATGACACTTGGTGTAAGTGAGTACCTTCTATACATAGTTATTAGTTCCTATTATTGAGACATTTATCATCTTCACATTATTTGTTGACCTTTTGAATTTAAACCATACCATTATTTAATATTTAGATTCTATGATTATGACACTTGTTACTTACGTGTTAACTCAGAGGTCCTTTTGAAAATTTCACTTCATCTCACTCTGTTGGATCTCCAATATCTGATTAAGTGATAAATGTTGATCTTCCAACTATCTCAAACTTTACCTTATGTATATTTGACTAAGTATGGGGACCATCTCAATTATTCCTAGAAGGTTAACTTTGCAACTTCATATCTTTGGCTTCTCTTATCTACCTATTCTAAAATTTGGACCACATAAACTAGGCATGACAATGAACAAACCCATATGCTCATTTCTTCCTAAAGTTTTCATGCATGTAATATATAATGTCATTAATCTAATCACATAGATTATTCTTCCACAGAGCTAGTTATGCCTAGAACTTGCCTGAAAGGCCAACTTTGTTCTTGCATAACTCTTGTTGCAATGAGTTGCATGACCTATAATTTAACACATAAGATCCTCTTACATATGTGATTCCATCCATATATCCATTTGCTCCTAAAACCTTCATACATGTAAGATATGACATCATAAAAAATCCTTTGAGATTTTTCTTGCAAATTACAAATTTGACAAAGTATTGGAAAACACTATCAAAATACCTTAGAGCCCTATTTTGCTCAAGTATATCTTTTATCATGCTACATCAAGTGACCTAAGATTTAGCATATATAAACTAAGCAAAAAAATGAATAGACCCATGTGATCATTTTTTCTTAAAACCTCCATGTGTACAAACATTAACCTCATCAATATTCTTACTTGGCTCTATTTAGCCTTTTTGAAGATTAGGCTAAGTGTTGGAACTTAGTGAATTATGTCCAAGTATCCAACTATGAATCCCCATATCTTCAACCACGCTTTATCTCATAGCTTCAAATCTAACACATAGAAACTAGGGACTAATGTGATCAAAACCATATGACCAACTCCCCCAGAATCATCCACACGTGGAAATGGTGATGTAAGTTTATTACCTACTCAGATTTTCTTTTATAGACCCAAAATGTCTACATGAACAATATGAGGAACCAAATGAATTTCACTCATGCACATAAGCACTCCAATCATCCTTAACCTTTAATAGGATGCCTTACACATCCTAAAATCACCATACTCATCCTTAAGCATCAATGACATGCATAATATCCCTTTTGACATCAATGGCATGCTCATAATGCCTCTTTTGACATCAATAACAATCAAATTTCCAACAATCTCCCCCTTTGTCATTGATGGCAAACTAAATGCTTTGATCTTCTAATATTTTATTCCTTATTTGGCATTGCTTGCATTCACTTCTGATGAGTATAAACTAAAGCTATTCATACCAAACTTGTTCCCCCTTCTGCAATGGCACATTTACCTAATACTCAACTTGGAAACTTGCTCTACTTCTTCTTTAACATTTGCACTTTTTGCTCCAAACTTTTGCAGAGAGTATTTTTCTCTCCTTCTCCCATAAAGAGCATTTGCACTTTTTCTCCCCCTTTTACATCAATGGCAAAGGGACTCTTTCTTATATTTGTCCAAATTTTCTCCCCCTTTATCATATAAATGAGTTTATCCAAGAATCTGCAACCATCAACTCATTATAAATTTTCAAAACATACATACCTGAGTTACCTTTTCTCTTCTTCTTTCAAGAATTAATAAAGCTTTTAAGGTCCTCACCCTAGAATTAGAATCTATCACTAGTGTCTAGTGATGTGATGTAGTAGCTTCTATATAGGCTTAATAGCCTTATCTCTTAGTCTCTTATTATCTTCTGATTCTAGGACCTAACCAATTGCAAATCTCTTCTACTATGAGCTTTCTTGATCCTAACAAATTGAACAATCTATCTTCCCCTTGATCCATGCTCCATATTTGCATCAAGGTCCTACCTATATCACATGCTAACTTTATTTAACACATGTATATCATCATTTTACACATGTTATCCGAATTTGGTGACCCAACTTCTTTTCAAAACCCAAGATACATAATGTCAAGGTTTTTTTTCATTATAACCCTTATGCCAAATGAATATATAGACCATATATATATGAGATGTACTCCAAAAATCTCATTATATCATATTGAAACACTCATTTTATCCCTATAGACACTACATACACAACACTTGACGTGGTTTGATCAAGTCATCATCAAAACCTACTTAAGTTCATATCTGTAGTAGACATCACTTGCTTCTCCACTAACAAGGGTCTTTTAAGAAGCATAGATAGAGACACCTTACTTCATAATGTTCTAGAACAATGTGAAACTAGGAGTTGCCCATAACTCCTCCTATTCCTTCTCCTCATTGGTCATCTTGTGTTTTTGGTTCTTCTTCTTCTTAGGCTTAAGAGAAGTAACATGCTCGTCCACTATTATTTTCTCCTTTGGATTAACAATACATGGAGACAACATAGATTCATGACATACATTTTCATCTGATGGATCTTCCTTCTAGATCAGAATCTCATCACTAGGCATAGAAAATTGATGTTCTATGCATGAAAGTTTCTCACTAATAGTAGGATGTTCACTTTAATTTGTACTCACTTTAGAACCAACCTCAACAAACACCTTGGTCTTCTCCTTAAGCTTGGTCTTTTCATCTTCAACATGAGCAAACATTGAGAGATCTTAACATTCTCTAACCTCTGTAACATTCTCCATCATGTCTTGATCTTTCATTTTTCATACATGCTTAGGTTTTTTATATGTTTTATTTTTCTCTTTATCAAAGACTTGTGAAACTTTGTTCACACTAGGAGGCATACCTTTCTTCTTACTCTATACTTTTGATCTTGTAAATCTTGTTCTACAATGTTTATTTGTGTGACCAAAATTATTACAATTATATCACATTACATTTGTATCCAACAAATATGAAAATAAATTTTTTCTTACAAAATTGGTTCTCCTTGTAGGTACAACTCTACATTTACTATCCTTATGACCAAACCCATTACAGATATAATAATAACCATAAAAAGATGAGGAATACCTGGTCATAGCATTGGGTTGTCTTACTAGTCTTCTCACCTTTATTTAACCATATGCATCATTTACCTTTGTCTTCTGCATCTTCCTTGAATTTGTAGAGATGAACTTACTATTCTTGTTCTTTTCTTGAGTCTTCTTTTCTCCTTTAACCTTAATCACATTAGCAGTGTTTGTATCTATAATTGTATCCCAAAAAGATTTGTCTTTCTTTTCTCATGATCCTCCTTCTACTTTGAAGTTGTCATATAACTTAGTAGATGTTCTGGCTATGGGACTTTTCCTTTTTTCATAACCAAGACCATATTTTCATTTTTATGGATTTTGAGAGTTGATCAATTCATCAAGAATGTTTGATCCTCCTTTCAACTTTAGACCTTTGTCTATTTGTACTTTAGCCATTTCAAGCTCTTTTCTCAAAGCCACTCTCTTATTCTAGCCTCATACACTCAATATACTAAAGTTGTAGTTCAATTTTGACTACATCTTCTATTCTTTTGACCTCTTCAACTTGAGTCTTTAGACTCAGCCCTATCTAATCATATCTTTCAAGAATTTTGGATAGTTATTCAATTTCATTATATCCAAGCTTATTCTATCTTGATTTCTCTTTTCTCAACATGTCAATCTCACCTAGAGAATAGATGAGTTCACTTTCTAGGTCCACTTCTCCTTCCTCTTCTTCATTAGAGTTTGTTTCTTATTTTTATTGATTTATAGAATTTGATCCTGATGCCATGAATAGAACTTCATTTTCTTCAGCCATAAAGGCACAATCATCATCATCATCTGAGCTATCACTCTCATCCACTATGTCACTATCTTCTCTTGTCTATAGACCTTTCTTATTCTTGAATAATTTATTTTTCTTGAAATAGTGAGTTTTCACTTTTTCACTATCCTTTTCTTGCTCAGAATCATCATTTTTTTTATAAGGACATTTAGTAGCTAAATGTCCTACCTTACCATAATTAAATCATTTAAAGGGTAACTTACCTTTGTATTTTCTAGACCGTCTTCTTAATCTTCTGATAAAGTTAGCTTCTTCTTCATCAATCTCCTTAGATCCAGATGTAGATGATTTTGCTTTAACTTTCTTAGATGTTTTGAATGCACCTTCTCTCTTAGAAGTATCTGCTTCTCACATTCTCATCTCATAGGTAGTGAAGGTTATATGCAACTCATCAATATTGATTTTATCTATATCTCTTGTTTCCTCTATAGCAGAGATTTTAGAATCATATCTTTTTTTCAAAGATCTTATGACCTTTTTGATAATGACTTATTATTTCATTTCTTCTCTAAGGCCTTTGATTGCATTGACTATTTATCTACTCTGAGAATGTAGTCTACAATTTTTTCCTCTTCATCCATTTTGAGACTTTCAAACTAGCCTATATATGTTTGTATCTCAGCCTGCTTTACCTTGTCATCACCTTCATAAATGCTCTTCAATTTGTTTCAAATGTCTTGTGCATTTTGATAATGCATCACTTTGACAAACTCTAATTTGGACATTCCATAGAGAATAGCATTCCTTTCCTTGGCATTACACTCATATGCCTTATTTGAAGACTGATTATTAATATTTATAGTAGGGGCTATATATCTATTTACCATAGACATCCATACATCAAATCCTAATGAAGATAAATAATCTTCCATTTTTATGCTCTAGAATTCATATTTAGATCCATCAAAGAGAGGTTGTTTATTTGATGAAGATCTTTCTTGACTAGCCATTGTATTCATTATTCCAAGATCTACCTGAGCTAATTAAGCTTATTTCAAAGGAACCCTAGGCTTTGATACCAATTATTAGAACACAACTATCTACTGAGAAGGGGGGTGAATTAGTAGATCAAATAAAACCACTCCTTTAATATTTTTAAATAAAATTCCAAAGCATATGCATATTAAAAGATAAATACAGAGATCACATATACATAAATACACATGACACCAAATTTACAAATGAAAAACCCAAAGGGAAAAACCATGATGAGAATAGCTATTAGAATCTATTGTTCTAATCCATCATCATAGTCAATGTCTCACTTGGCAAAACCTCATTGGTTATAAGCCTCATTCGTAAAACATAACTAGTTACATTTAAGGACACCAATCCCCTAATTGAGTACCAACTCAGCTAATCTAATGGTACCAACCAATCATATCTATGGAGCTACAACTCTAGATTACAGCATTGATTTATAAATGAATCAATCTCTATTCTCTATTATAAGTCCAATCTGTAACATGCTCACACTATGCACATTATATTTTTGCCTTATTCCTCTTTGCCCCATTCTCTCTATGTTTAGATATATCTTTATTTGAAATATTTCATCTCACTTTATCACTCTATCTCTGTGTCTATATATCTATGTTTGACACTCTTTAACAATAGTTCATCTTCTCTACACTTGTGCCTCTATGTCTATATTTTTTTTTGACACAATTCCAAATCATAGCAACTATATCCTAGTTGTTATATATATAAGCATTTTATCTAGGGTTTGCTTCTTCTTTGTGTTCACACTTAGACTGTAACACATCATGCCAATTTTGGACATTAGTTTAATATCACTTAGACTATAAGTTTCCTACATCTTGATTCCATGAATTAGCCATAATTGTATATCTATTTACTATATATATCATCTGTTAGACTCCAATTTTGATGCATATGCTCTTTAATGTAGATTTGATCAATTAAATCAATAAATCTTGTTGTCTATGTTGAGATATAGAGCTTATATGTAAGTTCATGAATGTTCTTATAACTAACCATTTGTTTGGACATGACTTTAAATGTGGATCATTGATCTTGCCTTTGGCACCATGATCTGATGGTCTTTATTAAATTGGCTTAGCTTTAAAATGTGTCTATTTGATCACATTCTGGTAGGATCACAATATTCATCTAATCTTTTTATGCTTCCAAACTTTAGCTTTGTTATCTTTAAAACATGCCCATTGGTCCTCCTGATCCAAGCTTCTACATGTTATTGGATATCCAAAGATACATGTTCTTTATATTTATTGAGATGTTAAACATTGAGCTCTTTATCCATCTCATTACTTCCTTTATCTTTGGATCACTTTCACTCTATTGATCTTCTCAGACCTACTCAGTCTTTAATTCATCATTGTGTCAATAAACCTCAAACACTTTATAGCATCTAAGTCCATTCACTCCATTAAATCTCTTTTGCATGATCACCCACTAACTTTCAGATCTTCTAATAAGCTTGATCTTTATATCTATCTAACCTTCAAGGATATGGCACTTAGTGTAAGTACATACCTTCTATACATAGTTATTAGTTGTCGTTATTGAGACATTTGGTATCTATGCATTGTTTGTTAACCTTTTGACTTTAAACTCGACCATATATTAACTATCTAGGCTCCGTGATTATGACACTTGTCACTTGTTCATTAACCTAGAGGTCCTTTTGACAATTTGACTTCATTGTGCTATGTTGGATCTCCAATATCCAATTAAGAACTAACTATTGATCTTCCAACTAGCTCAAACTTTACCTTATGTAGATTTGACTAAGTATGGGGACCATCTCAATTATGCCTAGAAGGATAACTTTGCAACTTTATATCTTTTGCTTCTCTCATCCACCTATTCTAAAATTTGGACCATATAAACTAGGTATGATAATGAACAAACCCATATGCTCATTTCTTCCTGAAGCTTTTGTACATGTGAGATATAATGTCATTAATCTATTCACTCAAATTATTCTACCACAGAGCTAACTATGCCTAAAACTTGTCTGGAAGGCCAACTTTGTTCTTACATAACTCTTGTCATACTTAGTTGCATGACCTACAATATAGTGAATAAGATCTTCTTACATAGGGGATTCCATCCATATATCCATTTTCTCCTAAATCCTTCATATGTGCAAACTATGACATCATAAAAATGCCTTTGAGATTTTTCTTGCAAACTACAAATTTGAATAAGTGTTGGAAAACACTATTAAAATGCCTTGGATCCCTACTTTGTTCAAGTATATCTTTTATCTCACTATGTCGCATGACCTAAGATTTAGCACATATAAACTAGGCAAAAAAATGAATAGACCCATGTGATCATGTTTTCATAACACCTCCATGTGTGAAAACATTAACCTAATCAATATATTTACTTGGCTCTATTTAGCCTTTTTGTAGATTTGGCTAAGTGTTAGAACTTAGTGAATTATATCCAAGTAGCCAAAATTATGCATCCCCATAACTTCAACTGAACTTCATCTCATGGCTTCAAATCTATCACATAACAACTAGGGACTAATGTTATCATAACCATATGACCAACTCCCCCAGACTAATCCACACATGGCAATGGTGATGTAAGTAAACTGCCTACTCAAATTTTCCTCTATAGACCCAAAATGTCTAGATGAACAATATGAGGAACTAGATGAATTCCACTCATGCACATAAGTAGTCCAATCTTCTTTGACCTCTGATAGGATGTCTTTCACATATTCAAATCACCATACTCAGCCCTGAGCATCAATGACATAGATAATCTCCCTTTTGACATCAATGGCATGTTCATAATATCCCTTTTGACATTAATGACAATCAAATTTCCAACATAAATGTGAGCCTTACAGTATTGGAAAGGTCATGAACTAAAGGGTTTAGCCATGATTGGTATTTTTCAAGGGTACAAGGCTAGCATATCATGTAAAATCATATTTTAGTGTATAAATGTGGTAATTCATCTTGAGAGTCAATATTATCTTTGATTATATTATTTATGCTAAGAATTATTATTAGGTACTTCTACATATTAATATTGTGTATTAGTATCAAAAGGTCCTAATATATCCTTGTTTTTTATCCATCTTATATTCCTTATCAAAATAAATTTGTGTGTGTTCAAATTGATTACTACTTAATCTTGCACTTATTGTAAGAGAGTTCGAAATTACTTTCTTAAATATTTCATAAAATATGAAATAGAAACCTAGAATATTTATTCTAATAAATAATTTACTAAATTTGAAAACCCAAAAACAACAATTGGAAACAACAAAAAGAAGGAAATAAACCCTAGGAACATCTATGGTTAGGGTTTTTAATGTTTGAAAATAGATGGCTTCACCAATATTTTTTATCAAAAAATTAGAAATAAGATATGTTAGATCCTAATTAGATAAAATAAATTGAGCTAAATCAGGATATAAAATATATTCATATATTAAGCATTCATCAATTTATAATTTACTATATTTGCAAAGATGCTAAAAAGGGTAAATTCAAGAAGGAAATAACTTATCTATAAAATTGGAATGTAGAACTAAGGCTAAGGATGAAAATAATAGTGCAATTGTGTGATGATGTTATGAATCAAGAATGAGATTTCATTTGGATTTGGGACAAGGCCATTAGAATCAGATAAGTGTATGATGTATTGGTGTCCTTAGGGAGCATCAACAACTGTTAAGGGCTTATTCTTTGTGACTGATGTAGAAGTTTTACCTTTGTGTGTGTGACATGTGTTAATGTGTAAGAGCTCTCATTATGTAGGGAAAACCACTATATACCTCATTCTTCACAAAAAAACTAGCTCAATGACACAAGAAAGTGAATAAAATCATGGGGTAAAAGGGGTTAGTGGTTGAAGTTTTGTTTGACCTCAACTCCCCCTATATTAAGCACCAATTACATACCAATACTCTAAAGAGGGATCAAACTCCATGAAGTTATCCCATGTTAAGATGGTGTGTAAAAGACTAATGCAAAACTACTAAAAATTGGTATAATATTGGTGTGATTGGATACTTTAACAATGACCTATGACATTGGAGGTGTATACAGAGTTAGTTCAGGGCTACTAGGGCTATGTGGACTCTGAATTGGGGGGGAAATAGGTGTTTTTTTATCAATGTGTAGTTCAATGTTTGGTTGTATTTCAATTATTTGAGCCTTTAGTGGATAGTGTCTTGAAAATGTGGATTTCTATTAAACATTTTATAATTCATTTGGATAGGGATGTGTGGGATGACCCATTTTTAAAATTTGAATTTATGTAAGCAGCCATTTTTTTGTGGGAGGACATAGTTGATGGAATTGGATAGTACCGAGGAGTGGGATATTCAAAATATGGTGGCCTTATCTAGAGAGCACATACAACTAAAATAAAAGTATGGGTCAATTTAAAAGTGAGCTTAGGCTACTTAGGATGTTGATTAGGTAAATTTAGAATCTATTTTTTATTGAGAAGTAAGGATCATCTACATAAGAATTAAAGGAAGAGTTTTTGAGGACCATGGAAATAGGCATGAGCTAAGTATATATAAAGAGTGGTCATAAGTGTATTATTTAGAGAAATAAATGTTTATTGATGTGTCTACAAATTGCTTCATTGTCCAATTTTTATTTGAATACAGTGTTGTTTATGCCTGGTATGAGATAATATTAAAAGTATTATGTGAATTTAGGATATTCTCATGATTTATCATCATTGTCTTTCCTTTACCCTTGGAAGATTATGTTTGAATAGGGTTTTCTAATTTTTCCATATTTGTTATATATGAATCATCTAGATGTGTTCCAACTACAATAGGTGTGAATAGAGTGTGATAAAATTATTATTTTAAAGGATTTAATTTTAACTTGTGTATTTAATCATCTGTAATATCTACCATGTTTGTATCTTTGTCATCACTATCATCATAATCTATAACTATGCCATCTTGATATTCTAAATTCACTAGTAAAGGAAGATCAAGAATAGGTTGTGGTAGTTGTTGACTATTTTGACCACAAGTCAAAATAGGTCAACCCCCTATAGTAAAAAAACTTGATATATGGGTCTTATAGGATGTTATAAGGTGTGTCATGGTCATATTTTATGTCATTTAATATGCTATTAACCTTGGTCATAGTCAAAATTAGTCTTAAGTCTTTATGTCACTTAAAGTCACTATTTTGAGTCATTAATGAAGGTTGTATGCTTTTCCTTAGTATATAAGTGTTATAAATTATTCCTCAATGTCAAATATGTTATAATACTATCATTCATGTTACTACTAATTGAAAAACTTACAGGTATTAATTAAGATCAGGAAAATAGTTAGAAAAGAGGAGGTTTTAGTAATTGTACGACTTATAAAGGAGTGTGGAACATGTGGCAAGATCATGAAAGGACCCTTCATCTTCCTTTATTTAACTTATACATTTAATATACTTTATAAGTCTCAAAAATTAATAAAAACTATTTCAACTCTCCATCACTTTACTAGGCATGTAGAAATGGTCATTAGGTTTTCTCATGGTACAGATAATAAGAGTTATTTCAAGGAAAATGCCTTTGAGGAATGTTAACACACTTGGTATAATTCAAATTAATGGAATGATTTCAAATATTGGTTTCCTATGCCTTATGAACCATTCTTTATAAGTTGAATTCTCTTTTTGGTATACTAATCCCCATACCCTACAGGTTTTCTCCTTGTTTGAGCCAGTCCATATAAACAAATGGATGAAATTGATTCCAAGAGATGTGGGCATACTTATTTCATGGTTTAAATATTTAATTTCATGTTGTGAGGTGATTTTATGGGCCAAACATCTCAAGTTGTAATTTGAGATCACCATTGCTAAGTTGCAGGCATATTTCACCAAGTGCAGAGGTCCTTGTTATTATATTGGTTTCAAATGAATGTGACATGTTTTATTTTATGATTTTTTTGTAATTTAAATCACCCTCTCCTTCCAATTTCAATCTCAAAGGCTGATACTAATGAATTCACAATCAAGAATACAATCATGTTTAACACAATCAGTTATTTGCATGCATTCACCTACAGTCAGGTATATGAAGTTTTGCATAACATTTATCGACATGTAATGAGGAGTTTAAATATGTGTTGAACATAATATTAAATAATTATAAATTAAATTTAGCTTTCAAAAGACACATATTTGAATGTGATAACTAGTTCTCTTATATACACAGTCCTGCACCATTGATGGACACTTAGCCCCACAGTTTGCCCAAACACACTAAAATGAAATGTTTGAATTTTTTGAAGTAATTCATGGTGGAGAGGATCCATTTGAATACTTTGAGATGGTATATAACTAGTTATAGAACCATACACTATGTGCATTATTTATATCTTTGTTCACTTCCCTATACCCTGCATATGCACCTATAGGTGGCTCTCACAAAGGCTTGAAGGTGTTGTATGAAGGAGTTTAAGCATGTTGGAGACCTTCATAGAGTTTAAGGAGTTGAAAATTTTCATAAGAATCATGTTGAAACCATATAAGGGAAAGCATACTTGAAGTGTCATGTTCAAGTTAAGAAGGTAAGTTTAGATATCCTTTACCTCAAAAACTCTGAAACAAGGCCTTGTTCACATTTGATGCTATCATATAATGAGGTGAAATATAGTATAAATGAATTTGAATGATCCTATCATGTAAACTTCATTTAAGGGTAATATCTTACAAAATAATAATGGCTTTTTGGTCCCAAAAAGTGATGTAAAGGAGGCCTTCATTCTAAAAATTCTTACATTGTAGAAGTTCAGTGTTCTTTATAGTGCTTTGAATCCCAAATGACCTCATAGTCTAAGGTGGAAAAATAGGATCATGAGCTCATGGTAAAGGTCATTATTGAAGTAAAAATGGTACTAATTTGATTTAGAGGATTTTTCACCCTTCATATTTCTAAAGATCTCTTGAAACTAGTATAGAATGGAAGAGCATTTTGAGAGCTTTCCAATGCATATTGTAATGCATAAAATGGGCATCATATGCTCTAGATACCACTGGTCAAATTTTGGATCAAAAATGATCAATAGTCAAATGGTGACATGGATACGTGTATGGATACCAAATGGACCGATTGGCATGTGACACATGGTAATATAATGGTAAAAGGATGTTTGGTTTTTACCCCCAATCTTTGACATCATGTTTAAACAAATGGGCCCCACTATTTGTTGGCTAGGGGCCCTCAGCCAGGGTCAACACACTCTTTTTTTAGAGGAGTGCCTTTTCCTATACTATTTCATATTACCATTATAACACTTTTGTTTATATATGCCTCTATGTTGTTTACATGTTGCATATGGGACTAATAATCCTAAATTATTAAACCAAATACCACATAATATTTTGGTGCATCTCATTTTGACAGGTGGTAGGATGATGTGCCTCATTGTGGCATTTTTGGAGAGGTCCACATAGTGGGTCCTTAGGAAACCACATGGTCTACCACCACATCACTTTATATTATTTGAGTTTGAGATATACCAGCTTGAAGAATTTAATTGACTTGTAGGTTGTTCCAATAGTTCAACTCCAACCTTACCTATTTTAGTCGATATCTTATTAACCAACTGGATCAATATTGCCTTATTATCCACATGGGATATTTTAAATCAATCTTGATGGTTATAAAACTAACTAATTTTTGCATAGAGGGATAAGCCTAAAATAAAATGCAAGAGATGTGGCCATAGCCATGAAACAAAGGAGAGGCTTTGAGATATTAAACCCTCAAAATGTTTCATTCTAGTAGATGTGGGATAATTATACCCAATAAGAATGCAAAGGTGTTAGTTAATAAATCAAACCCTCAACCTCAAGTTCTAGAATATAAGCCTTAATCATTTTACCACATGGAATCTACATGCATATAGGCAGTCAACATCTTATTGATGGATTCATGTCATGATTGTAAAGGATATGCAAGATTTTAACCCTATCCTTCATGTTTGCTAAAAGGATTAGTTACGACTATGTCATGGAAATAATGTGAAAATATATGTATGTGACTAGGTATTGATAAACACAAAGCCTGAATGTAATATTGTAGTGCTCTTATTTTGTAAGGTTTTTGGCCATGGAGCTCATTATATTTTTTATTTTGTATGGTTATTTTTAAGGAGTTGTAGGTTTGAACAAAGTAGAGACAATTATTATTATGATTCCCACATTATAAGAGTTATATATAGAATCTTAATGGAGAAACCATGCTCAAATGCACAGAGAAGATGAACTGATACTATGGACTTTGACAAGATGAATTGTTGGTTAGTTTCAGAGTCTTCACACAATTAGATTTTAATATTATTTGTATATTCCAAAATCCATTTTGATGTAAGTTTGTGAATTTTTATATTTACATAATTTATAATGTAATATTTCATTGTCTCATGAACCTGGAGATATAGCCCCTAAAAGGGTGAACTCTATTATCAAGCTTTGTGCCACTTTCCTTTCAGTTTATTTTGTGTTTCAATTTTATAATTTAGTTTGGGAAAGAATGAATGAAACATTAAACTTATTATGGGAAAGTTATAAAAAAATGAAAAATAAGAAGTTTGAATGTATAATCATGTTTCTTGAGTTATTATTCACTCAAATTTTATTCTATAACACTAAATCCAATTTCTATTTAATAAATGGAAATTGAGAATTTCGCATCCAATTCTATGTACATAAGGGAATTGATATTTTTTAGTATCCAATTTTTAAAATGGTTTGATTTATCTAAGGGGGTATATATTATTTTTGTATCATAAGTTCTTAGGGAAAATGAGGTAATTGAGATTCAAGGTTTGAATTCAAACTACCACCTACAGTTGCTTGTTTGCCTTCAAGATGGACATCTATAGTTGACTATAGAATGAGACATGTGAGAGTTTGGTAGTCTAACTGTTGATTGAATCAAATGCATAGTATGGATGTGAGTAAATAAGAATAGAGATTTGATAAATTTAAAATAGTATAATGAATGGTATACCATTACTAAATCATAAAAATTCACCTATAAGTGTACATTTGCCTCAAAAAGGTCATCTATAATCAATTATAGGATGACAGTGCATTAGCATATGGCATTTTGGTCTTATCACAGGTATTTAAGGATAAAATTGAGTTAAAATTAGTTTTGAGTGATCATAAAATACTTTAATAATGCCTTAAATCAATATATAATACCTAACACTACAATATACACCTACATGTAGGTCTCCCTCTTGAGAAAAAAACACAATACATAGTTGACTACCAACTAGGCTTGTTCAATTGGAAGGCCTACATTGAAAGATTTAGAAAATTTTGATATGATATACATGTTTAAAAGGACCCAATAGTAGTATTAATCATCTTATGATATTCTCATATCAATTAAATAGATCTTGGAGGGGTTTCACATAACACCTACAGTCAACACACTAACCCTGCACACAATGAGTATACATAAAACTCTGGTTTGGGTTTTGTGAGTTTTGAAGGTACTAGAGGTATGGTTCAAACCTAAAATTATATACATAGTGTTTAAATAACCTACCCAATCCAATATCCTTTTTTTTTCTTGAGATAATAGGGTTAGTGCCCTTTGTTATGTCTCAGATAGAGGGTAGTCATAAGAAGTGCAAATATGTAGATTGAGTGACTAAAGGGGAATGAGATAATTTTATGAGTGTTTAAACATTTTATGATTAGTTTATTTAGACATTAAAAAACATATTTAATCCCTCACATTCATGACCAACCACTCAGAGGTGGTGGTGAGGATATAAACATAGTCAAAGCACACTAAGCTTAAACTAGGCCTAATGCCTAAAAGGGGTCTTATCTCACTTATAAAACTATAATAACCTTATAAATCATTGTAAAATATTAATTGGGATATATAAGGTGTTTTTTAACCTTTATTTTTTATATAAGGTCATATAAAATCCATTCTTTGGCTTAGAAACATGATAGGGTGTACAGAATGCCTTGAAGAGCTCAAGAAGTCATCTTAAGAAGTCATATATGTATAGATTCTTAGCATGGGAGATTGAGGAGTTAGGATATGTTGGAGAGGGTCCTAAAATTACCTTTTGTTTAATTTTTTCATAGGTTTAATGTCAAACATTTATGAACAATCCTTAAGGGGTAAAACTACCTAAAACCCTCCAAAACCCTTGTTAATGACATAATGAGGAAGAAGTTGATAGAAAGGCATCTAGATGAGCTAGTTTTGTCAGGGGAATGATTTTAACTTGAATATGCCTCCCCAAGGCTCTTTCCCATCAAGTTGGATTCTACCCTATTTGTATGGATAGGGTACATAATGGATTATCTTGATAGTTTTTGATATTTTTTAGGTTCAAAACAGAGTCAAAAGATGGGAAATACTTTAGCAAATAGAATGAGACTTAATATAACCCCTCATATACATTTCATACTTTATAAGAGTGTTGTAAATATTTTCATTGATGTCAAAGGTCTAGCATTGGTGATAAATGCCCCATCACATTTAATGGTGTTTTTAATATTCATATCTTGGCTAATGTGCATTAATATTTATTTAATTTTAATTAATATATTTTTGGTTACATATAAGTCAAAAGAGGGCCCATGGAGAAGTAAAAGAGTCATGGGATAAAGACAAAAGAAGAATGGGATGCATTTTCTCATGAAGAGTCATCTTGAGGAATTCCAAGAGTTAGCATGTGAAGACAAAAGAGGGTATGAAACATTTTTCATGAAGGGGCACTTTGAGGAATACAAAAAGTCATCAAGATAAAGACAAAGGAGGAAAGGATGCATTTGCTTATGAAGGGTCACTATGTGACTTTTCAAATGCAAGGATACAAAGGATCATGCAAGTTTGGCACCACTTTTCATGAGGATTGAAGGGTCACAAAGGGTGAATGCCAAAGGTCATTTGGAAAGATATAAATAAAGGCTTAAGAAGCCATTTTCAACATGCAAGAGAGTGCATGGTTTGTATTTTTTTTTAAAGGAGAGAAAATTAGGAGATATTGTAGAGTTATATCATTTGTTAAGTAAGCAACATTGAGAGATATTTGTGTTTTATACACAAGAGTGGTTGGTGCTCCTATGGTTTGGTGCTCACAAATCTTTGCAAGGGGTTGGTGCTCCTATGGGTTGGTGCTCACAAATAGGTGTTGTGTTGGTACTCAAAAAAGGGGTTGTTTCTCCCATAATTTGGTGCTTAAAAACTTTGTAATTTGAGTTGGTGTTCATCCATATACTTGAGATTGTTCTCTGTAGTTTTTCCCACTTTGGGTTTCCACGTAAAAATATTCTCTCTCTCTCTCTCTCTCTCTCTCTCTCTCTCTCTCTCTCTCTCTCTCTCTCTCTCTCTCTCTCTCTCTCTCTCTCTCTCTCTCTCTCTCTCTCTCTCTCTCTCTCTCTCTCTCTCTCTCTCTCTCGTGTGGTGTATGTTATTGTTTCATTTTTATGGCATATTTTAAATGTATGATTAAGTGATTAAAGAAAAGAAATCAGATTAAGTAAAAAATATATAATATATTGATTCACCCCCCCCCTCTCATTATATTTCATGCTTAAAAAAAAGAACACAATTACCTCTGTAAGCACCTTTACTTCAGCGAGTCCAAATTGGCTTAGTGAATAAAGAGTGATCATCAAGTGAGAAGGTGATAACTCCAATTAGGAGGCATTTTAAGGTCTAATTGATAGATCTCAGGACAAGAGGACTCTTTATAAGTGTCACGTCACCCCATGTATGGATTGGTTTGAGAAACTAAAGGGTAAATTGATGCTAAATATGAAGACAAGTCTAAAGAAGGATGATAGTGACTACAAGTAGTGAGATCACTTGTCTAGAAGAATATTGGTGACTAGGGACACATATAATGCATGTTTGAGCCTATTTATAACCCTCCCCCCTTCATATTGAAATTATGTGTTTTATTCTTAGTCTATTGAGGAGCACTTAAAAGAAACCAATGATGAGGGTAGTTTCAAGAAGCTAGCTGAGAGACCTCTATGCCAAAATTGAAGAGTTTCATACCTTGGAGGGACATTTGTCTAAAGATACCTTTCATGGTCTATTACATAATCTATTCTCCTATGAACATAACTCCTCTTCTCAGCTTGACACTTGTTCTTATGACTCTTGAGCTTCATTCTTCTCTATTCTCTCTCACATTCTATAAGTACTAGCCATTTTGGCTCTTGTTTCATAATTCTATACCATGTATGGTGAAGCCTTGATGGTTTGATGTTGTAATTTGCCTTTGAATAATACATGAAATCTATTTTTGAGTTCATATATCATATTTTCAAAGTGTGTGAAGAGATGTATAGTGAATAATCAATTGATTTTCATCTATCCTTGCTTTCTCTCAATCCTTCCATGTTTAATGCAAGTTATTCCACTCTAGAAATTAATATGAAGTGTTATCAAGTGTATGTGTCTATTTTCAAGTGTACAAGTAGACTTAGTGTTTGGAACTGATCTATGGTTCACTTACCTTGGATAATATTCATCCATATCACCTTCATATTGAAATACTAATGTTAGAGCATTCTAGGATTTTAAAGTTAGTGTTGTATGTCTTGTTGCTTAGTGCAGGAAGTATGATGATCTTGTGGAAATCCTTATGGTGTATCACCCCATTATAATATTTTAATTTCATGCATATGTTTATTCCTTTTCTCATAAAAAATTAGTTAGTATAGGTGATAATCATTTAAAGGTCAATCTAAGGAGCTCACCCTTAAACCTAGAGGTCTAAGTCTACCATAGGCAACCCACAGGCCTAGAGTTATTCCAATGTTTCCTAAATCTTAGATTAGGCTTGAACAACTTCTTGTAGGGTAAAATACTTGGTGAAAATATTTATAGCATGCCTAGTAGGACCTATTATACTAAAGACAACTTGTTAAGGTGAATGTTAGTCTTGACAACATCAATTGCATATTGGTGTGCTACTCACCATTTAACGACTCCATTCAAGTTAAAATATAGTTTTAGACCTTTATTTTTCATGTATTTGTGCTCATTATTCATGGTCCTTACTAGGACATATTATAGTAGATTTTTCAACCCCATCAATCCACCTCTTCAACATGAACTTCCTCTTGAAGTTCAATACCCTCAGCTTATTCTACCCTTTAAAGACCAAGAGGACTTTTCTAGCCAAGAATACCAAGAGAGTGAAGAATAAATTGAAGAAAACATGGCTAGGCAACATGCCTTCCCAACCTTTAACACTAAAAACCTAATCCATTTTGATGCATATGATGACATTCCCCCTAATGCAACAAAGAGTGTTCTTACATTCGATGTTGAAGGCCATGTCAATCCTAGTGAACAAATCAAGGATATCTCCAATTTTGTAGTTTTCACAATGTCACTAAGGTCTAAATTACCATTATATTCCTTGTCATGTCCCTTAGAGTGAAAACACTTGATTGATATAGGACTTTACCTAGTGGTTACATCACAACACGGGATGATTTTGGAGTGTTATTAACATCAATATTTGAGGATAAAAGTGACCACACTTCACTCATATATCATCTCACTATGATCCAAAGAGCCCTCAAGGAGAAAATTCATTAGTTTAATGAGAGGCTCCAAAATACTTGGCATAGGTTACTTCCTCCCATGAGAATGCATACTAGTTTTGTGTTTCCTACATACTTGAGATCCATTGGTACTGATATTTACATCTTGATTTAGTCTATGGGTGGTTTCACTTTACCCAAGGCATATGACCTTGTCATTAGAGTTGAGAATGACCTCATTCAAGAAAGAAAGTTTTATCCAAAAGTTTCTATGCCTTTACTTCCTAATGTTTCTGATGATTGTCCAAACATTGCCCAATATCCAAGTGTAAACACTAAGCCTAGAATTTCTCCTGAGAAGGCATAATATGATATCGATTAGAGGGAAAGATAACAGGACTTAGAGGCTGAAACTAGGCAATCAAATATGCAACAAGGTCCATATAAAAAACCCTATCCCTATCATTAAGAATATGGTCAAAAATATGGGTGAGAGAGAGGTCAAGGGAAGCCTATTTTCAATAGGCCTTCCAATGCAAACAAATCCTAATTCTACTTCCAACATAAGAGAAATGGTACTGGTGATTAGCAATTTGATCCAAGGAAAAGAGTGGAAACAAGTTCAATTCATGGATGCTAATTAAGGTAGAGATTAATCTCTAGTTTTACAAGGAGGATTTACTCCTCTACTATTAACAAAAGATTAAATGTTAATTCAATCAAGTGAAGGTTGGTAGCCTAAGAAGAAAGCTTCACTAACTTCTTAGTTGAAGACACTTATGTGCTTAACCAAGGAACTTATTTTATAGATAATACAAAAGATAAGATAAATTCTCTAGGGGATGTTAATGGCATACCTAAAATCTCAATTGGTCCTCCTACAAGGCGTTAAGGCATGGTTGCAAGAATAGTAGTCCCTAACATTTATGCACCTCCTCCAAATAAAAATGTTGGAAGGTCTATTCAAAGTGTTTCAATTCCTCAAGATACAAATACTCCCTTGCCTCCAAGGACTCAATAAAATGTAATCACTTTTTCTCTAAACATTATTGATTCATTTAAGAGTGAAAAGGCATCCATTTCTCTTTGGGATGTCCTTCATGTGCCTAACCAAAAAAATCTCTTACAAAAATAATATCCACTATCCATGATAATCATCCATCATAAATCTATGTCCATGGTCATGCAGAGCTTACCAATGCCCCTAAAAACATTGTGGAACCATCTACCAAATCTGAGAAACCTCCACCCTTCTACCTCACTCTCATTATGGGTGATAAGCTACTCCATAACTACATAGTTGATAGTGAAGCTAGCACATTAGTGATGACCAAGGTTGTATATAAAAAATTAGGCCTAAACTATGAATCACATATAAAATTAGTTCTTTGTTTATATGGTACACCTATAAGTCAATATGAATGATCAAAGGGTTTAAGGTTTTCTTGCATGATTGTCCTAGCTTCCCTATCCTTCAAGACATTATGGTTGTTGACTTACCTGCCCACTTTGAAATCTACCTTTCAAGAGATTTCATAGCTAAGATATGAGGTTACCTATTAGCTTATTGGTCCTTATTAGCATTTAATATTAGATATGGAATAAAATTTACCATAATAACTCAACCACTTTCTAGGTTCCACATTAAGCCCTATGTAGAAGCAAGCTCCAACTTGAATTGTGTCATCAATGAGAAATAAGAGTCTATTATGGATGATGGTAATTATTATAAGCTTTAAGGAATATTGTAATTATTTCTATATTATTATGGTGTAGATTATTATGAACATGATCCATATACCTACTTTGAGCAAACTAACCTTGGCACCTATATCATTCATAAAGGGGAATTTGAGTAAGTTGAGGTAATTTTTGAGCTTTCTCTCTCACAAGATGTTGAAGGTAATTACTTGATCCATGTATATGATGATGATATATTAAAGAGAATGATAGATCATCATGATTATAATAACCATGTAAGTCTAAATTCACTTAATAAATCAACGCTTAATGATGACATTCATGAGGAAGAAGATGATTTATGGCAAAATTCAATGCCATATGTCAAGAATTTGATCAATTGGTTAAGACTAATTCTCCTCAAAATAATTGAATATGTAATGTCAAGTTTGATAATGATACTAGTGATAATGTTATTAAATATCTCACCAAACATGAAAAATAATTCCTTGCTAAACATGAAGGTGAATGTCATATTATTGTTCAAGAGGTTGTAATCTTAGAGAAGTCTCATGAGTCCAAGATAGATATGCTTGTTCTTGAAGATAAGTTAACGCTCCAACCTATATTTGAATCATTTAAATAGGTTTTGGAGCATAAAGAAGAGGAACTTCATGATCATACACACCAAAAACATCATGCCCAAGAAGATGGAAATATTAAGGTAGTTATCATGCCTTCTAATATATAGTCTGTAGAGCACCAATTAGATCTGATAGAGATCAATAAAGTTGCAGCTCAAATCAAGTTATTTAGAAGTAAAGAGAAATAATTGATGAAATCTCAAGGTAGGGCCACTTTTAGGCATAATAATATATAAGGATGGTAAGCCATTTCACCATCTACATAGTCAAGTGTTTGATGATGAGCATGCTTCACATGATAAATTGATTTCATGGAGTGAAAGAGATGATAGAGGAACCATATTTAACCCTTTTTGAAGTTTGGTAAGATTCCTTTCACATAAAGAGTGAGGTATTTTAAATAATAGGCTAGGTGTATGCCTTTATTTCAGTTGTGTGTGTGTGTGTGTGTGTGTGTTCCATAGGTGTTCTTGAGAACATATGTTTGTTTCCTTTTATGTATCTTATTTTATGTCTCTCTTTATTGTTTAGTGTCATTTCAAAATAAAATTTATTATCAAACATATGCATAGGTGGATCCATTTCCCAATGGATGGGAGTAGGCTACTGGTATTGGCATAGCAAGCATACCACCCCTAGGAAATCACTAAGAATGTTGACTATTTTGACCACAAGTCAAAATAGGTCAACCCCCTATAGTAAAAAAATTGATATATGGGTATTATAGGATTTTATATGGTGTTTCATGGTCTTATTTTATGTCATTTAATATGTTATTAACCTTGGTCATAGTCAAAATTAGTCCTAAGTCTTTCATGTCACTTAAGATCACTATTTTAAGTCATTAATGAAGGTTTTACAGTTTTCCTTGGTAGAAAAGTGTCCCAAAATATTCCTCAACATAAAATATGTCATAATATTATTATTCATGTCAGTAATAACTAAAAAACTTGTAGGTATTAATTTAAATGAAGAAAATAGTTAGAAAAGAGGAAGTTTTAGCAATTATATTACTTATAAAGGAGTGTGGCACATATGGAAAGATCATGAAAAGACCCTTCATCTTCCATAAGTTTACTTATATGTTTGATCTTATTTATTAGTCTCAAAAATGACTGAAAACCATTTCACCTCTCCATCACTCCACTAGGCATGTAGAAATGGTCAACAAGTTTTCTCATGGTATAGATAGCAGGAGTTATTTTAGGACAAATTCCTTTGAGGGATGTTATCACACTTTGTCTACTTCATGTTAATTTTATGAGTTTAAATATTGGTTTCATATTCCTTATTAACCATTCTTTATAAGTTTACTACCCTTTTCGGTATGTTAATCCCCATACCCTACAAGTTTTTTCCTTATTTGAGATGGTATGTTAAAACCAATGGATAAATTTATTATATGAGATGTGTGAATACTTATTTCATGGTTTCCATATTTAATTTCATGTTAGGAGGTGAGTTGATGGGCCAAACATCTCAAGTTGCAAGTTGAGATCACCATTGCTAAGTTACAGGCATATTTCACCAAGTGTAGAGGTCCTTGTTCTTATATTAGTTTCAAATGCATTTGAAATGTTGTATTTTATGATTTTCATATAATATAAATAACCTTATCCTTCTAATCTCACTCTCAAAGGCTGATACCAACGAAGTCACAACTAAGAATATAGTCATGTTTAACACAATCAGTTCTCTACATGCATTCACTGATAGTCAAGTGTATGAAGGTTTGCATAACATCTATGGAGATGTAATTATGAGTTCAAATAAGTGTTTAACACAATATTAAATAATTTTTAATGAAAATAATCTCTCAAATGTCACATGTTTGAATGTGACAACTAGTTCTCCTATATACACAATCTTGCACCTTTGATTAACACCTATAGGTGCCCCACAATTTATCCAAACACATTGGAATGAAACATTGAGTTTTTTTGAAGTATTTAATTTTGGAGAGGATTCATTTAAAGACTGTATGAGGGTCTAGAACTAGTTGGATAACCATACACTATGCACATTGTCCATATCTTTGTTCACTACCTTATACCCTACATATGCACTTGCAAGTGGCTCTCACAGAGGCTTGGAGGTGTTGTATGAAGGAGTCTAAGTATGTTGGATACTTTCATAGATTTTGAAGAGTTAAAAAATAACATAATAATAATTTTGAAACTATAAAAAGGAAGGTAGACTTTAAGATTCATGTTCAAGTTAAAAAGGTGAGTTTAGGGATCTTTTACCTTAAAAACTCCAAAATAGGGCCTTGTTCACATGTGATGCTATCATATAATGAGGTGACATGAAGTTTAGATGAATTTGAATGATGATATCATGTATCCCTCATGTATTTTTAATATCTTAAGAAATAATAATGGGTTATTGGTCTCATAAATTGATGTAAAGGAGGCCTCCATTCTAGACATTCTTACACTATAGAAGGTCAGTGTTCCCTGTAGTACTTTGAATCCCAAATGACCACATAGTCCAAGGTGGGAAAATAGGAGAATGTCCTCATGGAAAAGTTTATTATTGAATTAATAATGGTAATAAGTGTTAAATTAATAGTGAGGGAGTTTAGATTCAAGTTTTGAATTCAAAATACCACCTACAGTAGCTCTTTTGCCTTCAAGATGGACATATATAGTTGACTATAGAATGAGACATGTAAGAGTTTGGTAGTCTACCTATTGATTGAATATAATGAATAGCATGGATGTGAGTAACTAAAAAGAGAGATAAAACACCTTTAAAATATTCTAATGCATGGTATACTAGGATTAAATCATAAAAAGTCACCTACAAGTGTACCTTTACCTCAAAAAGGTCATCTATAATCAACTGTAGGATGACAGTGTATTAGCATGTGGCATTTTGGTCTTATCATAGGTATTTAAGAATAAAAGTGAGATAAAATGAGATTTAAGTGAGACTAAAATATTTAAATCAATAAATAAGACATAACACTATAGTATACACCAACAGGTAGGAGTCCATCTTAAGTAAAAAACATAATACACAGTTGACTACCAACTAGGCATGTTTAAATGGAAGGTCTACATTGAAAGATTTGGAAAAGGTTGAGATGAAATAAATGTTTTAAATTAACCCAAAGTAGTATTAATAATACTGGTATATTCTAATAGAAAGTAAATATATCTTGGAGGGGTTTCACATAACACCTATAGTCAACACACTAACCCTGCACATAGTGAGTATACATAAAAGTCTGTTTTGGGTTTGGTGAGTTATGAAGGTAATATAGGTATGGTTATAATTTTAAACTATGTAAATATTGTCTCCATCACCTACCAAATCCTCCCATATCCTTTTTTTTCTTGATACAATAGGGTAAGTGACCTCTATTCTATCTCAGACAAAGGGCACTCCTAAGAAGTGCAAATCTGTAGGTTGAGTGACTAAAGGGGAATGAGCTGAGTTGATAAGTGTTAAAAGCTTGAAATTAGATGTAGGAAGTTTTTTTTTACATTAAAAAACATATGCAAACCCTCATAGTCATGACCAAACACTCAGAGGTGGTGGTGAGGAGCTAAACATAATCAAAGTCCAATAGGCTTCAACTAGGCCTAATGCCTAAAAGGGGTATAATATCACTTATAACACTAGAGTAACCTTATAAATAATTATAAAATATTCATGGGGATATATAAGGTGTGTAATATACTTTATTTTGTAGATAAGCTCATATATAATCCATTTATTGACTTAGAAACATAATAGGGTATATAGAATGCCTTGAAGAGCTTGAGAAATCATCTTAAGAAAATCATATATGTATGAATACTTATCATGGGAGCCTAAGGAGTTAGGATATGTTGGATAGGGTCCTAAAATTACCTTTTGTGTAATTTTATCACAAGTTCAATGTCAAACTTTTATTAACAATCCTTAAGGGTTAAAACTACCTAAAACCCTCCAAAACCCTTGTTAATGACTTGATGGGGAATAAGTTGATAGAAAGGAATCTAGATGAGCTAGTTTGGTTAAGGGAATGATTTTAAATTGTAAAGGATTCCCTAGGGATCCTTCCCATCAAGTTGGCTTCTACCCTATTTATATGGATAGGGTACATAATGGATTTTCTTGATAGTTTTAGATATTATGTAGGTTCACTGGAGATTCAAAAGATGGGAATCACTTTGGGAAATAGAATGAGACTTAATATAACCACTCATATACATTTATTTCTTCATAATATCACACAAGTACCTATGAAATCACCTTCACTTCAGCCAATCCAAACTGACATAGTGAATAGAGAATGATCATCAAGTGAGAAAGCGATAACTCCAATTAGGAGGCCTTTTAAGGTATGTTTGATGGATATAAGGATAGGAAGACTCTTAAAAAGTGTCACATCACCCCATGTATGGATTTTTTTGAGAAATTTATGGGTATCTTGGTGCCAAATATGAAGATAGGTCTAAATAAGGATGATGGTGACTGCAGGTAGTGAAAACACTTGTCTAGAAGATGATTGCTAATTAGGGACACATACAATGAATTTTGGAGCCTATTTATAACCCCTCCCTTCATAGTGAAATTATGTCATATATTCCTCATCTACTAATTAGTTCTCAAGAGAAGTCAATGATGAGGGAAATTTCAAGAAGCCAATTGAGAGACCTCTATGCCAGAGTTAAAGAGTTTCATGCCTTGGAGGGACATTTGTCCAAAGATACCTTGCATGGTCTATTCCATACTCCATTATCCTACAAAAATAAATCCTCTCATCTTGACACTTGCTTTCTGAGTTTCATTCTTCTCTCTTATCTGTTCTCTCTTCTCTCTCACATTCTATAAGTACTAGCCATTTTGGCTCTTGTTTTATAATTCCACATTATGTATGGCAAAGACCTATTGGTTTGATGTTGTACTTTTCCTTTTAATAATACATGTAATCTAGTTTTGATTTCATGTATCATCTTTTCAAAGTGTGTGAAGAGATGTATAGTGAATAGTCAAGTGATTTTCATATATCCTTGCTTTCTCTCAATCCTTCCATGTTTGATGGAATTTGTTCCACTCTAGCAAGTCGTATGAAGTGTTTCCAAGTGTATGGGTCTATTTTTTATTATACAAGTATCCTTAGTGTCTGAAACTAATCTATGGTTCAATTACACTAGATAGTCTTCATGCATATCACCTTCATATTGAAATACTAATGTTAGAGCATTATAGGACTTTAAAGCTAGTGTTATAGAACTTTTTGCTTAGTGAAGGAAGTATATCAAACCTTTATAATAGTTTATTTTCATACATATTTTTTCCCATTTATCATAAATAAGTAGTTAGTATAGGTGATAAGCACTTAAAGTTTAATCTAGGGAGTTAGCCCTTAAACCTAGAGGTCTGCCTCTACCATAGGCAACCCATAGGCCTAGAGGTATTCCAATGTTTCCAAAATCTTAGATTAGGCTTGATAAAACTCCTTTAGGGTGTGATATTTTGTGATGATAGTAGTTTTTTATTAAATTATGGATCATGCTATACATTTTATTCATATGTTATGATTAGTTCCTTGTCCTTTTTTGTACTCAATTCTCTCACCTCATATTTATGCATTTGAGCTATTAGAATGGGTTGTGATGGATAAAAATTAGTATGATTTTTCAAATTTCATTTTGATTGGTTATCATTAGTACATTGGATCATTTTATAATATATAAAAGGGTCGTCATCTTATGGCTCTAAAAAATAATAACCTTCATGCATATATTTGATACATCTGTGTAATTTTGATGGTACTTATTCTATAGCATGTATCAATGGACATCCTAGAATTAATTTATAATGTAACTAATTATGTATAGCATGGAAAATAATAGGTACAATATTGGTACCTAGTTTCACATCCAATGATATGGTTCCAATTATCTGACATGAGGTGTTCAAAAATCCTTTTATGTTTTGATCTATTTTTTGAATGATATTCATGTTGGTCCCCAATAATTGTAAGAAGTTTGTGTTACAAATATTCAATTCAACCATTATCTACCAACATTCATTTGACCAATTTTATTTGTACTTGAACTTGAATCAATAATGGCATATTTTACTCTATCATGTGTTGTGTAGATAAATCTTATTTGTGAAAAGTGATGAATTTTTTTTTATCCTTGAATGTACTCATAATGGATGTAAATGATGTTGGTTGTGTATCAATGGTAAAAACATTTCTTAACAATAATTGTATAATTTATTAACATCTCTTGAGTAACGCCAATATATAAATCTTAGCATGGGTGTTATTTAGTTGATCAATGACTTCATAACCTTTAGGTTGGTTGTCTTTCCTTGAAAAATGTGGATAGGGTTCAGGAGGAACATGTTGAGTACCTTCATTATGTCACACATTATGGGGTAACCTACCTTATCTAATGTTGAAAACATGGAATGTGGAATCTAAAATAATTTATGGGTGAATAATAGGAGTGGGATGGTATTTAGTAAAAAATTGAGGTCTTGGGGAGAATAAAAAAAGAGTCATACATGTTATTTTTTGTCCAGTGGTAATAATAGGCATCTTGGATTGGATATTTCAATAATAAGATTAGAGGTAGACTATGGATTGTTCATTAGTAATTTATTCCTTGTTAGTGCATTTATATTTTATCTTTGTTACACATTTTCTTACATAATTGATCCAAATAATATGCATTATCCACGTGGAACAAAATGAAAAGATTTAATTCATTGCTTGTGTTAACCAATAATGTTCATTCAACATGGTCATAATAAATGTGCATTATTAGGGACTAATCAGGTTTGAAAATAAAATCCTATAAATATGAAACCTTAATGAAGATATAAGACCAAAGTGAAAATATTTTTTGTGTATCAAAATCAAAAATTAGATCAATCAAACCCTAGGACAAAAATTCTAACAAATATTTTTTTTGTAAGGAAATCAGAAATGAAATTTAAAACCTTGGGGTAAAACTCTAAAACCTTGAAAGGATGAAACTCTAAGGGAATCCTAGTGTTTTTCAAAGTTTGATATGTGTATAGGTTCACCAATATTTTTTACCATAATTTGGATTAATATGGATTAATTAATCTAAATTAAGATAGAATTTCTTACTATAATTCAGATATTGAGATATGGCATTCAAGCATGCATCTGAATGTAAAAGACTAAGATTGATTGATTATATTTGATAGGTAGCATATTTAAAATTTAATAAGTAAAATAAAATGATAATATTTAGCTTTTTTGGATGACTTTTGACTATGACTCTATTCTAAAATTGAAAATTAGGATAAAATAGGCATGTGATTTGTTTAGTTCCAAAATTGATTATCTATATTTGCATGGTTAGTTCCACAAAATTGGGTCAATATCATCAATTTATATTGACATGGTGGTTAATATTAATATATGTATAAGTAAGGAACATTGACTAGAATATCACTTGTACCTCTCTGTGCTTTCTCTATATTCATGATCATGAACCCTGATGATGCATGAAACTCTATAAATTAGCCTCCTTTGCATGGAAACCCTAGTTGTGATTGTGAAGGATATAAACCTACAAAAAATCAAGAAAGTGTAATGGGTTTATTTGAACCCAATCACCTCATTTGATGAGTGAGATATGACTATATATCTGATACTCTAAGGATGGAAATCAAGCCACATGTAGATCTTCCACCTAGTGTGATTGTGAAATTGTGATTCTTCACTATATGTAAGTAACTAATATTTTGTACTTTTATACTTGAAAATGCTTGTTTGGACTTGGCTTTACTTTGCTTCAAATTTGACTTATAACAACTTCTAGTGATATATTTTCAATTTGGAAAGAATGGGGTAGATTTTCTCAATGTACAATAGTGTATAGATTTAGTCTAGATAAGTTCCAAGTCCCTTTTGAATGAGACATTTGTTAAGAATTAGTTTATTACATTAGATTTTACATTGGATATTTACCAAAATGTAAATATTATATTGAGTGAGTTAGTTATTAGATTATATTATTTGGTTATTCAATATATATTTTATTAATAATATATTTGTTTATAGTTAGTTTGTTTGTGTGAGTTATTATAAGGATATGAGAGATATTGCTGGAGATATGATCTCCCCAATTATAGGAAAGGGTTTTCCTACATAACTTTATAATCATTCGTATGATTTATTATCAAAGTGAATGAAATAATAGTTCAATGTATTAAATATTTTCTCTATCTCTATGTTCAGCTCTTTTAATTTATTTAAATTTGAACTAGTTATATTATATGGTATCAAAGTGGTTCATTCAAAGTCTATGTAAAATTGTAGCTTAAAAATCATTAGGGGGAAGTCCCATGTATTTGTGTTGTCCTGATTAATGAATAAGATTAATTATTAATATTGTCATTGAAGATTTCATAGCTTGTATTCATTAATAATCTTAGTTTGAATAGGTTAAAATATTTCTTATTCTTTGATAGTTATGTGAAGCTCAATCTTATGTAGATAAATCACACCAATTTTAGTGGATCATCTAGACTACAAAGGACATGAGGATAGAAAATTATAATTTAAGTAAGCGTGTAGATATCAAAAGTTTCTTCTACATTCTTTGTCGACTGATCTAAATGGAGAGATTGAAGAGATTGATTTTTATAGATAATTTCAATTTTGAGTAATGCTTTGTGCCATTATAATAAGTGTTGTTATCAGATCAAGTTGTGCATTATCAATCACAATATATCCATATCATTTAATTTTATATGTCAAAAATTATGTCAGATCTAACCATAAAAACATTCTAAACTTGACTCCATTCATTCACTAATCTATAGAGTGCTCATCAGTGATATTCTTATATGAAGCTCTATCATACTACATGCTCAACCAGTCTTCTTTTCAATGCACATTCCATGCTTATTGTGAACTATTTCTTTAAAATCTAGTGATATTCTAGAAACCTCATCTTCTGGCGAATAGTTTTGGAAGTAAATCTAGGAGTACCTAATTTGATGGTGCATACATTTCAACATATTAGTTTTTTGTGCTTCCACCACGTCTACACTTGGATTCCATGCTAAGAAATCTATCAAATCAATGTCAAAATTTATATTTAGGTATTTTTAAAAGTTTAGGTCTCTTTTAAGTTTCTTAAGTTATTTAGCGTTGTAGTCAAATTTTGACATGGATTGTTTAAAATTAATGGTTCTAGCAATAAATTCTTTAGTTCAGATAGTCAAATGTTAATTAAGTTTTAGGATTAGTTTATTTTATGTCTATAGTTAGTATCATATTATTTTATGTTTAAATTGTCATTTTTAAAGTATGTCGAGTTTTTTCAAAATCAAAAGTTAAAAATTCAATATATTTGAGTTAATTCCAATGAGTCATTTTTTATGTTGAGTCTAAATCAATGTATATCCATAAAAGTTATTATTATCAAAAAGAATCAAGTCAAAAAAAATCAAAGTATCCATATGTCAAAAAAGTCAAAGTCATTTAGGCTTAGGTGTCATATAGAGTCATTATAAAAAATTGTAAAATATAAAATTATGTGTCTCGTGGATGCATTTTTGCTTTAATACAATGTCTGAATTATGGGGGGATTTCTCCTCAAAAAATTGCATCTCAGTTTTATCGACATTTTTGTTGAATAATCAACTTTACTCATTAAAAGATGGAGGAAATGGAGGTTGAAGGTTTCAAAGCCTCTCATCAATCACCAACAACAAGGCCTAGAAGATTTGGTGACATATTTTTTGTGTGTGTTTGAATAATAACATAAGAGCATTTATGTTCACATCTATGGTGTGTTTTTAGTTTCTGCTATGTGAAGTACATTTATATATATAGTTATACAATTCCAAACATAATTCCCTTATGTGAAAATAGTGAAAATACAAAAAAAACAAATATAAGTCAGTTCATAGATCTTGAAAAGGTTTGTGGTAGATCTAAAAAACCACTGTGTTGAGGTTAACATACCCCCATTTCTAAAAAATGAGGAATCTTGTCTTAAATTATACAAATTTATACCCTAAATTTGGAAATTCATCTAGTTAGAGTACCATTATAGAATTTTCCAAATGATATTTATTTGAAGGTCATCCACACCTGATTTGGTTGGCATATTGTTCATAATTTTGATTTTATCTTGCCTAAAGTTGCTAACATTTGATCTTTATGTTTCGGGTAAAAACTTCAATGGAGTCCATTTGGAATGAGCAATGTTTGGGTTTTATGATTTAATAATGATTTGATATTTTATTATCCATTGGTCTATTGAAATCAATTTGAATTCATGTCTGATCAGATTAAAACCCTAGCTCCAATTACCCTAGCTCATTCCCTTTAAATTTAATTAAAATTTGGTGGGAACATTTTTCATGGGAACCATTTATCATGTCATGGACTTAGTTATATTTTATCCTAAGTTCTTATCAATGTTTATTAACATGACCAAGACCTTAGTTTAAAATATTTATCCTAAGTTCTTCACGTCTTAAGCTTCCTCTGTTCCTTTTTATCTTAGCATGGTCTAACTAAATATGGGGTCCCTTTTATTATGCCATGGACTTAGTTCTATTTTTATCCTAAGGTTTAGTTGTGTGTATTAACATAACCAAACCTTAGTCTAAAAAATTTATGTGTGGTCTCTTTATTTCCTCAAAGCCCCCTTTGGCCCCTTTTGTTATGTCTATAGACTTAGCCTAAAGACCTTGTCCTAAGACTATATGTTATGTCTTTGATTATCCATGTGGTCCCTTTTATTATGTCTCAAAACTTAGCTTATAATGTTTTTTTTTAAGTCTTACCTGTGTTTATTAACACAAAATAAAACTATAGTCCAAAACATTATGCTAAGTCTTTTTTTTTTAGCATTGACTTAAATGTCATTTTTATTTGGAGGATCAACAACCCATGTTTTCTTGGATGAATTATATCAATGGTATGATGTTAAAGTTTAAAATTCAAAGACCCTAACCCTAATCTAAAGATCAAGCATCTTCATGAGATCAATATTACACATTTTCTTAGGCTAGATTAATCTAATGATGCGTATTGATTCAAAACTTCAATGGAGCCCTGAGATAAGTGAGAACATGACAAGTGTCACAATCTCAACCAAATAATACTCAGTAAAAAATGGTGTTTGATCTGATGGATCAAGATCTGATGGTCCATATTGATCCATGTAAGGATGATTAGATGGTGCATGATGAACGTTAAAAATTCAAGGTGAACATTGAGATGACATGTGGTATAATAGTGGTCTATAAATTAAAGATTGAGTATCTTTCAAAGATCAATAGTTTGTAGATGAGCATACACATCTAGATCAATGATCTATAAAATAGGAACTATAATTAAGTATATCAATATCAATGAAGCATGTTGATCTATGTAATCAATATCAATGATGTGTAGCAAATATCTAAATGTCAAGGTGAATGTGGAAGTGACAAGTTTCATAATCATAGGGAAGGTAGCGAGTAGCCAATGGCATTCAATTTATTGAATTGAGATTGATGATCCACATTGATCCATGTAAGGATGATCTAATGATGCAAATTCAAGTGGTGATTTCAAAATTCAATGATCATTTTTTAAATATGAATGATAAAAATAACACAAAAGTGCCACATGGATGCTAAAGTGATGTCACATCATAGCCACATTAATATAATAAGCCAAGTGGAAGAGCACGTAGTCCTAAGAAACACAAGGGCATAAGCACATAGTCTAGTTAGGATCTAAGTAATGAAGCTTGTGTAATTTTAGGTAGCTACCACCATTAGAACACTATAAAAATGTTCAAAAATCTTGATTTTGGCCCTATATTCACCATAATAAAGCCAAAAAAATTAAATTATTATATGTGTAAGATAATTTGAACCAGAAGCTGAATTATAGTCCATCAGTGAATAATTTGAACAAATTCATAACCATGGAAGCTTGTGAAGATGTTCTTAGGAAAGATGTGGAGCTTTACCCAAAATGATATAGCAACAAAGAGCTTAGTCACTCAATGGTATATTTCAAGGGATAGAACAAAGGATTGGACCAATATCTTGATGTAAGATCAAATCTCTATTTTTAGAACCATTAACCTAGCTCATCTAAACATAGTCATGGGATTATTCGTAAACAATATCAAAGGTTTGAGAAACTAGTATAAGAACTTGGAAAGTTTTCTTGGGGATGATAATAAAATATAAAGCAAGATGAAATGCTTGCTTTGGACCATGATCACCAAGCCAATTTCACTCAACTCCATAGGCGTCATCACTAATGAGGAGTTTAAGCATAGAACTACCCTAGTCATGTAGGAAGTTAGGAGAAAGAACCAAGGGAAATATGGGATAGAAAATAGTATGGTCATGTACATGATATTAATATTAGAAGAAAATATTACTAAATCTTGGAGAATCAAAGAGGCTTTAGGAAGAAAAGATAGAAACCACAAGAGCTTAGCAAGTCAAATAAAGAAGCTCTTCATGAAACTAATTGTCAACCTTGAAGCTGATTGATAAACATCATCAAAGAGCAATGAAGATCTTATAGTAGTAACATGGGACTTTAGTAGAACAAGGGTCCTAAAGAATAGTTAACTTAACAAAATTCTTCTTGTAGTTAAGCATTGCACATTTTTAAAGTGGAATATTTTGTTTATAAAGTCATTTTTAGCTTGTAAGACATTACCTATAGGTCAGTCCATTGGGGAAAGTTTAGTGTATTCTAGAACACTTGTGGAAAGGATAGTTGTCCTAATACTTGTAATTTTATAATTAGATATGGATAATTGACATGCTTCCTTACATATTATAAAAGGAGCATTGTCAATAGTAAAAAGGGGGGAGTTCTTAGAGCCAAAATCTAATTGTAACTTTTGAGCAATTAATATAATCAAGGAATTCTTTAAAGTTTGTCCAAATTTGCTTGTGTCTTTATTATTATGGATTCTCTCTCACTTGTTTATTTTGAATTTTAGATTTGAATGGTTCTTTTTAATTTTTGGTGTGTACATTTGAATGTAGAGCTTTTAACTTGTAGCAATGCTAGGTTAACTGAAAGTTCCTAGGTTAATTTCATTTGCTTACTCTTCTTTTAATTGGGCTAATGTTGTTTGCTTATAGTGGTAAATATTTAAAGTGAAATTGGTTCTTATTTATATTATTTCACACCATCCTTAGATGTTTACCTAATGTGTGATAGGATTTGAGCTTATCATACTTCATGTCATACATTGGTTAAGTGCATGCCTAGATGATATTTGAACTTTATTATGATTTTTGGAATAAAGATCAGCAACATCTGTTCTCTACCCTACCTTTCCTTTTGCTTTTTTAAAACCAAATCACTCAAGCTTAATTTTCATTATAAATATCCATCTTAGATTAGTTATTGATTATAATTCACCATTCTTATCATATCATACTTCATATTTTTCATAGATCCACTATTTGTCCATGGTGGCTCCCAACCACTAAACATTATAAATATTGTGAAACAATCCACTTTTTTTGCCTCTTTTCTATCAATAGATAATAGGAATATCACAACCTATAACTCATACATTGAATTCTCAAAATTCTAAAATGAGAAGTGTTCTTAAACACTCTGGGCACCTATGATACATATTCAAGCATTAACAGGAGGGGCTTCACTGGTGCTAGAAGGAGGGCCCAATTAGATCTTTGTAAATTTGAAGTATTTTTGCTCATTTTTGTGAATTATGTTCAAATATTGGTGTAATATTTGCACAATTATGTCATTATATATACACCCTAAATTGGTCAAGAAACCACACATATCTTGTCCTTTCACAATCCTTTCATAGGAGACTCTGATTGGAGAATATGAGCTTTATTCACATTTAGCCATGTCTTTTGTTTTAGTCATCTCAGTCCTGTTACATGCCTCAGACACCTTTTTGCCTATTATCAGCCTTCTAAAGACTTTAAAATATCCATTCCACCTCAATCAAGTCAGGTTTTCTATCCTCTTTCCATCCCCCCAAGTCTCATGACTATAGGATAGGAGTGTTAGGGTTGGACTATAGCACTAGTGCCACTAGTGTCCATTTTTAGTGCTCTTGTCTAAGGTCATTTGAGTTCCAATGGTTAGTTTCCTTCACTTAATGAGTATTAGCCACTTTCTTAACTTCATCCTTAAGTTTCCAAATATTGACCAAATGTGATTAAAGCTCCCAAATTCAAAATAAAGAGTCTCTTATATAAAGGACTACACAAGGCATTTTATATCTATCACTTACTACTTTGCCACATTACATAATTAAAATTAGTCAATAGTATAGCTCAACATTCTACATTACACACAGACTTACATGTTTGATCAAAGAAGGGCTTAGGTGAATTTCATACATGCATTTACCATGCACATTGATAATGCATGTTCCCTAAGGTAGAACTACATTTGATCTAAGACCCTAAATTGAGGGTTAATGTAGGTACGATCAGGACAGCGGGGGTTCTAGATTATGCAATCACTCTTCCCCTAACCTAGTTTTTCCCCCTTTTTACTTTTGATTCATTTGTTGTTTCGATGTGTGTAGATAGATATAGGGTTTGGAGATTAAAATAGACCTATAGTGAGCTTTTTTGACTTCTAATCCCCAAAATTTGGTACACAAGCTCACACAGACCCAATGAATAAAACCTAAATTTAGGAAACTAGGGTACACAAGCTCACATAGACCCAATGAATAAAACCTAAATTTTGGGGATTAGAAGTCAACTAGTTTCTGTGTGAGCCTGTGTACCTTAGGGTTTCTCCTTCAAATTTTTGTGCAAAAATTTAAATTATTTATTTTTGTATTAATTTTTGTGCATTTATTATATTAAAATTTATTTTTAGAATTTAAATTATTGGCATAATTTTTTAAAATTCTAAAACCCTAGATTCCCAAACTAGGTCCTTAAACCCTAAGCCTGCCTTCCTTGCAAATTTTAGAAAAATATTTTGGAATTTTCAAAAATTGTTTACTCCATCAAAAATAATTTCAAAATTAGTAGTTTTCTTTTGTAAAAATTCAAATTCAAATTCATGATTTTTTGTATAAATTTTTAGGAATTTATCCTATGTGAATATTGTTTTAGAATAAAAATTATTGCATAATTTTTTAAAATTCTAAAATCCTATCTTAAAACCCTAGATTTCCAAACTAGGTCCTCAAACCCCAAGTTTTCCTCCCTTACAAATTGTAGAAAAATATTTTGGAATTTTTGTAAATTATTTACTATGTCAAAAATATTTTCAAAATCTCTATGTTCATAGTTATTTTTGCATTTATTTTCTTAATAGTAATTTTTAATATTATCTTTTGTGAATGAAATGAAATGGCCACTAAGATACTTCTTCCTTCCCATCCCATAGATCAATTTCTAAATTATTCTCATAATTATGACAATGAGTGGACAAATTTGCAAAAGTGCACATTAGCTAAAAATGTGGAAAATGATTTCATTTACAATGAAGATAATTACTATTATTTTAATGAGGAATATGATGATACATGTGAAAGTGATAGTGAAAAAAAATAGATGCATCTTATTCTCTCAAACCTATCTCTTTTATTCTTTCTTCTAAAGAAGATAATTTTGATAAATGGGAACGGTATTTTTCACCTCATTCTCCTATGCACATTACACCAAATGATCAAATTAGTAACACACATCCAAGTGAACCTCTTATTGGTGATAATTTTCTTCCATGTGAACCTAATCTCTCTCTCTCTCCTTTGCTATTTCTATGTTCAAAATACAACAATATAAATGCAATAGAATCAAATTTCCAATGCATAGTTCAAATGATGCATCTCATGCTCTCAACTCTACTTTATCAAAAGAATGTTCAAATGATAACTCTCTTACTCTTACTTCTCATGAAAATAATGCATGTAATCCATCCATGGATAACATTGATGCACATGACATTCCAATTTCAAATGATACTTTATTGCATATTAGAAAAGAATTAAATTCTTCTCTTACACCTCTCCTTAGTGACAATGGAAGTGATAATGAATATGATAGTGAACATGAAAATGAATTTGAAAATGAGAATGATTATGAATAATATTCCAATGATGACAATGCATGGAACAATGATGATTATTATGCACATAGTGAAGAAGAGTATGCATCTCATGCCTCTAACTCTTCTCTCATTTCTCCTCTTAAACATAATGCACTACACAATGTTGTTTTTACTTCTATGAATGATTCTATTTCAAATAATGCTAATGTTAATGCTAATATCACATATCATACTAAATTAGAATGTGATTCCCTAAAACATAAAGATACCAATGAATCCCCCAAGCCACCCCTCACTATAGTAGAACATAGTTCTCACCCTTCACCTAAAGAGAATGGTAGCCCACATCCCTCTAGTAAGGTCCAAGTTACCATTACTCCCAAGGTTCAAGTGATAACACTCCCTCTTTATGATCTAATTGTTAAATGTAGCATTCCCATGGCTAAAATTAACAATCATATTCAATGATTAAATGAACCACTTCAAGATACTAATGTACCATCCCAGGAGATTATCTCTTTGATGCATGTAGTTGGTGAATTACAACACCAAGTACATCTTATTACCTTAGAAAATAAGGCCTATAAGTCTTGGATGGATGATAATGATTTACATGGTAACCTTCTTCTAAAGATATTCATAAAAGTTTCATTCCCTAAGCATTTCCAGATACCATCATTACCTCACTTTGATGGAACTAGAGATCCATTCATACACCTTCAAGCCTTTTGAAAGGATTTCCATCTCATGCAATTCCTTTGATTCTACTCAAGTTATTCTAGTAGACATTATCAGGGGAAGCATAGAATTGGTTCTTTCATCTACTCCCCATTGGTTCCTTGCACACATATGATGACTTAGAGGAGGCATTTCTCAAACATTACATAGCAAACATGGGCCCTCATGTTACATATGAGAAACTTGCAACTTTGCATCAGAATACTTTAGATCTAGTTAATAATTATATCTTATGATTCAAGAATCACATACTAATATTGATATACAAACCAACAAATTTAGAGATTCAACATATCTCTATTAAGCGGCTTCATCAACCTCTCCTCAAACATCTACTATATTAGATAGAGTCTTCTTTCAGGCACTTATGCTATACAATTCTAGCTTTAGAAAAGAAATTTGGATTGATTGAGGTAGATTTAGTTGATCATATTACTCTAGATTTCACAATAGTATCTATACCTCCTACCACACAACATCCACCATGTCCTAAACAAGAAATGAGACCACAACTAGAAAAACAATTGGTTAAGAATAGAGAGCCAGTCTTCAGAGTACAACCTACAGTATGAACTACAAAGAACAAAATTAAGGCACTATTACAATTTGATTTAGAGTAGGATAGCCCATCTATCATATTATCATCACTTCTAGAAAGGATGTTAATCACATTACCTTATACTCATAGATGAGATCCACATCTCTTACAAAAATAGCTACATCAACCCTTTTTTAACTATCATCATGTCTTTGGACACAAAGATAATTATTTTTATGGACTCGGAGATTGCATTAATCAAATTGTGGATAATGGCATCATAGCATTTACATAGCAGTCATTGATATCTCCTCCATTATGAAATTGAAGACCTCACTCTTCCATTATTGAGTCATCCTAGGACATTTCTTTACTGGAATCATTAGTCCCTCATCATGAGAGTAATGTGGGTTCTAAGACAGCCTCATAGGGGATCTCCTATTCCACCTATTCAGAAGGTTTGGAAATCTATATAATGATAATATCCTACATATAGCACTATAGTCTGAGGATTACATAGTGTAGTTCTATATGCATATCTAGCAAAGTCGTAGGTATCTCAACAGAATACTACTCGTGAGAAATATTCACTATGACTATATTTTTGGGGTCCTATCTCACGTAGAAATCCACTATAGTTAAGATTACATCAACCCACATCACAGAATACTACTCATGATAAATATCCACTATGACCAAATTTTCTAGGTCATATCTCATGAAGTAATCCACTATGGTTGAGATTAAATGAACCTTCATCATTGGTTTCAGCTTTAGCTCAATCTATGGCTTAGTCATACACATCTTAGTAGAGGATATAGAGTATATGATTACAGATAGATGAGCCTTTTCATAGCACATAGTTCCTATTGCACATCTAATAAAGCTACATTTTACAAAATCTCCACATCCAACTATAGTTATTACACAGTAGATAGTATCAATTATAAAGCATATTCCTACATAGCATGAGTAGTATGGACACTTATTTAGTTGTCCAACAGGGTTCAGATAGTGATATAGCAAAGAGTTATGATGCACATTCATACCAACATCAGTTCATAGCTTCACTTAGTAGGGCAAAGATGGAACCAAAGGTCTAGCTAGCCTTTGTATTCTTGAGCCACTCTCAGGGAATTAATATGCACAGCATGTTATCTTACATCCCCATATACTAACAGCTAACATTCCTAATTCCCAATAACTATTTTTAGCCAAAACTAGCCTATCAAAACCTAGATCTTACCAAATCTAATTTTTACCAACATTAAACCAGCTCAATTTATCCTAATAATTTACCAATTACAAAAACCAATAAACTTTTCACTCACATATGATTTCAAATCAAATCTACCATCACACTTGTCAACATATCAAGAACAATCAAATCACACCCAAATAAAATTTCATTAAAACATATACAACCTCAGCGTCAATATCAAATCAATAATTTCTAAACAATCACTTAAAATAAATATGCCAATCCATTCCAAAATCCATAACACAACATGCATGAATCTAATGTCACACCATAATCCATAGATATCCTCATACTCAATGTCCTTGCACCTCCTTGAGCTCATGAATGCCTCTTACATTAACTATCTCACTCCAAAAACTGACCATGCTCCTCATGCAAGATTACATACTACCTCTACAAATCTATTTACTCATCCATAATCCATGTACTCACTGATTCATAATCAGGTGAAGGCATCCTATATCTATCTAGCTCAACCCTCAACTCATCTCTCTCCCTATCAAATAACATATATTATTGTAGTTATAGTAACCCTATCAAATAAATGAGCATAAATAATAGCGGTAACTATCCCTCATTCTATCAAACATTCATCCACAGCATCATCAAGAATATGTCATGTGAGCTCTCAGAGTGTAGACTCAATGATGGTCTCCTAGAACCCATCATCTCCACCTACTACCCTAGCTTATGCTTCATCTTGAGCACCTTCCACTCCACTTACATGCAAAAATGCAACACTACATTAGACACACATTTTCAAAATAAGCTAAAACATACATAAAATTTAATAATAATTCAAATATAAATGATACTTACCTTCCATCATCAGGATTACATTAGGGTCCTCATACTCAGGGACATCCCCTCCATCAACAAGATACAACAGAGCCCACCGATGTCTATCCCACCATGTGGTATATGCCTTTATGCATCCAACAGCATCTACATTAGGAATATCTATAGCCACATCTAACACATCTAAAGATAATGGTGCTAACTCATCTTTAGTGGGCCTCCCATGAGCTCCTACACTCATTGGTACCCATGCACTCCTCACCCATACCCATGTTACTTGGGGTACATCTTGTGGTGCCCCAAAATGTTGAGTCATGCACTCATACTAAAATCACTCATACACTCCAACCCAGTGGTCATGTAACCAACAACTAAACCTCATATACCATAATTACACTCTATCCTCAAGCCACCTAGGGAATCCTCTATAGAGCCTCTATATGATATCCTGAGACACCAATCTATCTAGAACTCATCTATAGTGATCTATCCTAGGAGGTTGAATAGCCAATGTACTTGTCCATCACTCCCCATATGGCTATGGGGGTTCATACCTCTCCCTCAGTAATCCTATCGATTACACAACCATTATATGCTCATAATCCCAATAATGCAATAAAGTAGCTACACTCATACCACCACTAAATACCTCCTAAGTAAATCGATAAAGATCCATGTATAAGTGGGAAAACATAATCCTACCCATGAGAATATAATTCCATACACCTCTATAATGTGCATGATCCTATGCATCCTATATGCAATCAACACCCCACTCCCATCCACAGCAACAAATGAGGCCAACAACATGGCCAACCACTTCCACAGGTATGGAATACTCGACTGTACAATAACTAACAATAATAAATTGTTATCACTACCTCTCCTATGTATGCTTGAGGGTTCACCAACAAAATACAAGGATGCACAGTCAATAACATCTGCACCCATGTCATCTTGCAATGTCACCTGATGTCTAGTAATCAGTAAATGCAAAATATAGTACACATCCTCTAGAATAATTATAATCTCCCTTGTAAGAAGCTATAAATTAAAAGTATCTACATTCCACCTCTCATATAAGGTGGTAATTAGATACCTATCCCACTGTACAGTTCTTGGGTCATACACATCACCCAACCCTACTCTATCCATCATAGCTCTCTCATGATAAAGGCAACAATCTAGTGTCTCCATCACCTAACCTCTATGGAATTTCCTCATCCATCCCTCACTCTATAAAACACCATAAAATATAATGTGCATTAGTCAACCATGCCAAGGAAAACAACTAAGCATAATAGGCAACAATTCAAATCCTAAAAAACTAGCCCCAGTGGATAACAGCATTGCAAAAGGACACTAACACTAGATAACAACATTGAAAGCTAGATAGTAGCACTAAACATTTGATAGGAGCATTAGAACTAGTGGAATTTTTCCAAAGACTCTTAAAATAGCTCAAAAACATCAAAATTAGGCTTCTAAATAGGTAAAAATCAAGCATTTCAGTTACTTACTAGGGTAATCTCCCCACCAGCCTCAACTTGGGCCACCAACTGCTCAAATTGGGTCATGATAGGTGTTCATCTCCTTGGCATAACTCCTACCCTAGAGCTCCAAATATAAAACTAGTCAATATGTAAATGAATCAAGAGTCAATCCAATTTTTTTATATCAAACAATTTTTTCATCCAAAGAAAAATACCATTTTGCCTGTAACTTCAACCTTGTAACTTAGTTGTGCAAACTATTTTGTTCCATAAAACCATAACAACAATACCTTCAACATCACACAAGCCTTGATTTCTTACTATGTCATTTTCCTACTATGGCACACACATATCTATACCTATTTTATATCTATACATACAACTTGGTCCTAACCAATCAAAGATGCATTCAACTATCAAACAACTCTATCTAATCAATTAAATAATTTCTCAATCAATTCAAACAAATACCAACCTCACATCTATTCATACGTCACTAGTCATCACTTTCGGCTCAAACTCCTTTATCACAAGATCTCATCCCTATCCCCAAAAGGGGAGCATCATTCCAAACTATTCATATTATTGTACTTACCTAGCATACCCATCCATTCTCATAAGTGGATGCACCATGGTTCTTACACCTCTAGTAGTCAGATTATTTGATTCACCTTAGATTTGTTGAAATATACAGTGATTCAAATTAAATGGGTCCCTCATCATGGTTTTTACACCTCCAATATTTAGATTATTAGATTCAACTTAGATTGGTTGAAATATATAGTAATTTAGATTACATGGGTCATTCAGCATTACTTAGGACATCTAGAGGGATATACCTTCATTTTATAAATACAATAGTTCAGATCATATGGATCCATAGTGATTTTATTTTGTAGATGCATAGATTAGTCAGATATAATGGTTTAGATTATATGAATTTATAGTGACTTCAATATAGATTCAAACTCATATACCATATTTGGAGGCATGTACACTACTACACATCTCACACATATACCTTCATACAACATGACATAGTTATATAACCAGATAGTATATTACAGACATAATGCAAATCACATTAGTTGGATATCTAATTTTTTGTATGGGGCATGGCATGATAGGTTATATTACATGTGGTTAAATAGATTACTAGACTATACATACACATCACTCATATACCAGATTTAGGGGCATGGCATAGATTTTCATGTTCTTCATCATTCAGGATTATATAGATTGGAATCGTAAAGACATGTCATTCTCCTCTTCCATATTTACCAAAGTTATAGATTACACCCAATTTTACCTAAGATGTCACCAAGTTAGATCGTATGATCCTCTATAGTGTTTGGTCCATAGCATTACCCAGACCCAGATTACACAATTTTTTGTGAGATAAAGAGAAGACATTGGTTTTAGGCCTTCAAGCACTTCTCAGTTCTAGTTTATATATTTAGATTGAAGGTATGATATATTTTTCTATTCATAGTTCATAGATTCTATGCACACATTCTAGATTACATGAGTTTATGTGGGATAAAGGGTAGACATTGGTTTTAGACCTCTGAGTATTTCTCAGTCTAGTCATATTCAGCATAAGGGCAAGCATTGTCTTCCTTCTCCATGTTATATAGATTCTACTTCTAGATTTAGTACAAGGGGCTTCCAATTCAGGGATCCTTCCTTTCTCTAGGCACTATTTATCTCTCCATCCACTTCCTTGGTCAGGAAGTGAGTTAGACCCTTTGTATCAGATTCATCTTCACATAGGTAGGTTCAGGTACACATTTTATTTTCTTTCTTTTACTCTAATACTTCATTTTATTGCATCACTAGATTAAAAATGGGGCAAATGTATACACCTTAAATTGGTCAAGTAACCACACATATCTTGTCTTTCATAGGAGACTCTGACTAGAGAATATGATATTTGTTCACATTTAGCCTTGTCTTTTGTTTTAATCATCTCGATCTTGTTACATACCCTAGACACCTTTTTGCCTATTCCTAGTCTTTCAAAGCATTTCAAATAGCCATTCCACCTCAACCAGTTCAATTTTTCTATCCTCTTTCCATCCCTTGAGGTTCTAGGACTGTAGGATAGGAGCATTGGGGTTGGACTACATGTCAATGCCACTAGTGTCCATTTATAGTGCTCTTATCCAAGGCCATTTTGATTTCCAATGATCAATTTCCTTTGCTTAATGAGTCTTATCCCCTTTCTTAGCTTCATCCTTAATTTTCCCACTATTGGCCAAATGCAATTAAAGCTCCCAAATTTGAAATAAAGAGTATCTTATATAAAGGACTACACAAGGTATTTTATATCTAGCACTTAGCACTTTACCACATTACATAATTAAAATTAGTCAATAGTATATCTCAACATTATGCATCACACATAGATTTGCATGCTTGATCAAGGAAGGTCCTAAGTGAATTTCATTCATGCATCTACCGTGTGTGTTGATTATGCATGTTCCCTAAGGGAGAAATACATTTGATCTAAGACCCTAAATTTAGGGTTAATATAGGTAGTGATCAGGATAATAGGGGTTCTATATCATGTGATCATTCTTCCCCTAACCCAATTTTTCCCCCTTTTTCTTTTGATGATTTTTTTGTTTCCATGTGTGTAGATAGATACAAGGTTTAGAGATCAAAATGGATCTACAACAAGATATATTGACTTTCAGCCCCCAAAATTTGGTACATAGGCTCACATAGACTTAACAAACAAAACCCAAAAAGATTATATCCTTAGGGTAACAATGACATAGGTAGACTACAGCACTGGTGCCACTTTTATCCACTTTGGGTGCTCTTATCCAATCATAGAATTAAGCCCAGATCCAAATTCTAGACAATGTCCCAGTCTTGCCTCTCAATTTCCCATCTATTTCAACCTATTTTTAGATAAGTTTATTTATCTTCTTCATGTAAATTATTTGATAAAAATCTATACTTTTCCCTATTAAACTATATTTTTCCCCTTATTCTATACCCCTTGTTATTTAGGAACTAGACCTTAGTTTCCCAAAAATAATAAAAATACATTCTTTACTCAATTGTGTAATTATCATTGATCTTTATGGTCTTAGACCAATATTGGTGCTTCTTTTAGACAAAGATCAATTCTCTTTAAAGATACATGTGTAATTATGGTAAAGATAGTTTAATATCTATGAATCTAAGGCATTTGAGGTTAGTAATAGTGGTTTTTCTCAAATATTGATACGTCATTTGCAAGTTTGAGTTTATTTGAGCTTAGAAGTGTAAATTAAAGACACCTAAATTTGGCCACCGATAACCTCCAACCAGGCTTTTGACCAATTTCCACCAAAATGCACAATTTGGCTTAAAAACACTAAAACACATTAAAATCTTTGAAACTAATATATTCAAGTTCCTATTTTGGATTAAGTATCCTTAAATAAGGTAATGTAATTTATGGGCCAACTAGCTTTGATCATATCATTTTGAGTTAAAATGCCAATTTTTCACCTGGGTGCCTTGGATTTCTCTTTTCTATCAAATTTATTGAACAAGACATGTGCCTTTGTTATTTTATGTTGACAACATCCTAAATGGGATAATAGTTTCAATGCATCTGACATCGACTTCTAATTCCAATCCATTCAAATTTTGAACCAATAACAAGGCATTCTAATCAATTGAGTAATTTGTGCATAAAGTGTTCAATCATACTTATGAGCTAATTAAACCAAATTAGATTAAAATTAATAATTCCATGGAACTTGTTAAATAAATTTTTAATAGAAATTAATTGTCATTAACTACATCATCAAATGGCATCATCCTATGGGGTGGCATCCACAAGCCATAAGTGTCACAAATATCAAGATCCATGCCTCCCATGCCTCATAAAAGCCCTTACATACATATTCAATGCCCCTCTATCCCAAATATTAATGGGGATATTTATAAAATGAATTCAATATTTAGATTATCCATGGCCACACATCTCAATTTTGAGATGGATGGCCATGATTGATCTTCAAACCATTCCAAAAGTTTATAAATAGCAAGCCTCAAAGCCATAATTCTAAGCTCTCACATGCCAAAGTTATAATGCTAAATTGATTCCAAAGCTTCATAAAAATTAGAGTTATAATTTCCAAATATTTAACTAAGCCAAGCCAATCCAAAGCCATAAGGTGCCAAGGAGAGATGGAGGTAGCCACACTTCATTGACGCAAACTTCATGGGCACAAAATTGAGCAAGCCACTACAACAATCATTTTGGAGCATCCAAGAAAGTTAAAAGAAGAGTTATTTTGCATTTTAGTTGTGTTTTCCATTCAATTTTTGTTAACTAATCTCACCTTAGGAACTAGGCCTAGAGATGTTATGCTAGTGTGTTTATTTCAATTTGTTTTTATTTAGGGACTAACACCATACTAACCATCCTCTCTTGAGTCAAATTCCTAGTTTACATAATGGCATGGCTAGTGGAACCATACCCCATAAATTTGGTTATAAAACTCTTTCAAGTAACCTACCAATTCTTTCCATGTAGGATTTTGGAGTTAGAAACCCAAAAGAGTGAAAATTTAGCTTAAAATTCCATTTTTTTGATAATCATGTTTTTGTTTCTAAGAACCTCAATTTTGCTCTCTATTATGATATCACTATTATATAGTAGTGATTTTATTTAAATGAAATTATTATTTTAAAAATAGCAATTTTATAGACCTTAAGATTGATATTGTCACACTGAGTAGTGATTTCATCATCTGAACAGTGATTTTGTGCTTTTATGTTTCCTGACTTATAAATACTGATATCACTATTTAGGTAGTGATATCATCATTTTGGGAAGTGATTTTGTTTGAAATATTGATTTTTTTCCCAAATGGCAATATCGTCAACTTAGCTAATGATTTTTTTAGGAATAGCGATTTTGTAGGTAAAATAGCGATATTATGTTTTTTGTTTGGTCTAACCCATAACAATGATTTTGTTGTCTATAATTATGATTTTGTAGGAAACAATGATATTGACTAGGTAATTTTGATTTTGTAATAAAGACTTTGAAGTTCAAAGTTACTCATTGTATTTGAAAATTAGCTTCAAAGCTAAAGGATACTCTAATGTTTTTATTGGAGGATCAAGTTTGAGAATTTGATAAAACATGTTTTAGACCATCTTTTGCATGTTTTTAAAATGAACTAGGAACTTTGTTCTAGTACTTAATGAAACATTTAGGTTCTTAAGATGAATTTTTGATAGTTAGAATTTTAAAGCTGCAATTTAAGACCAAGGGGTCAAAATAACACCACTCAATCTTTCAAATTGGTGCTTAAAATAAACTCATCTTTCCAAATTTTTGCATTCAATATTTGTTTGAACTAGTTTTTTTGGCAAGGAGAGGGATGTCATGTATTCTCTTCTACTTTTCCCCTTTAGGGAACCCTTGAAATCAAAAGTACCCATCCTTATTGCAAAAATCCTAGTCTAAGGCTTCGAAAGAATGTCATCTAAATCACTCCCCAAAAACTCGTAATAGTTTGGCTGATCTTGAAAATGACCTTAAAGTCTTTATATTTTGTGTCTTTTATTTTATTGTATCTTAGCTTGTGAGGGAGACTTATTACCTTCTACAAGTTCTATAGGGAATCTTTGACCTAGGATTTCACCTCCCAGCACTAAATTTAACCACTCCCACTAGGATCAAAGGTTTGAGTGGTTAAACCACCTTCTAGTGTTGGAGTTGCACACGGAATGTATCTACACTTTGGACATTGCACTACACTGAGTGAACAACAAGATGTAGTGGTTGTAAAAAGGATTAGACCTTTTTGTAAAAATATAAGTTTTGTAGACACCTAATTTAAGTATGTTTCTTTTGCATCATTTGGCATGAAAGCCATTATTCAATTGATCCATGTAAAAACATTTGAAAACTTGTAGATCTTAGATAAATCCCCACTTGATGTGAAAGTATTATTGGTGCAAGGTACACCTCAAGGTCCATGTTGCAATAATATCATTTGAGAGAAGGGGGGTGTAAAAACACTGTTATATAATGTGTATTTTACTTTTTGGATGAATACTAAAAGCCTCTCAAATGATGTATATTGATAGATTCCAACAATACCAAGCAACCTTATCATTTTAGGACCTAAGAGCAATTAAGTAGTTGGTTTTGTCCTAGATTAAAGTATTGTTTGGAGTCAAAACTTGGTGTGAATAAATAATACCAAACCAAAACACATAGTCCTCATTTTCCTTTGAACAAAGAGGCATTATTCTGCCCACATAAATCATCAATTTGCCTTGTTCAATTTCATCAAAACTTGGAGTCATATCATCTACTTTGGCATAGTATGCTACCTAATTGAGTCAATACCTTTTACCAAAGTTTGTTTAAGTCCTTCATTTATAATTCACATTTAAATTTGAACCTTTCTAAGTTCTAAGGGTTGATGTGTCAAGTGGGTTTTCCATTTACACATTAAACTTGTTGTAACTTAGGTTCAAATTTCCATTTGAATTGAAGGTCATTTAAGGACTCATAATCATTATCACCACTTTGTAGACTTAAGTCATTTTGTGCTGAATACTTGTACTTTGAGTCTATGCACCAAACATTTTTGTGTTACCATCTTATTTCCATTAAGATCATTTGAATACATACCTTATTGCCTTAGAGATATTGTCAAAACTTTGAAGGAATGTATATCATTTTATTTAAGATGAGTAGTGTTATGATACCAAATTTTTGAGAAACCATCTTTACCTTAGAGAATTTCTTAAATAAAACATTTTTGTTGCATCTTTTTGAGTAGTTTAGTGTCGTTACATTGCCCAAAACATTTCAAATATTGTTTCATAGACCTTTTTGCATCAAGTTCAAGTTTGTTCACATTTTTCAAAACCAATCCAAGTTTACCTTTGTGAATATTTATCTAGCACAGTTACTTCATTCACATTTGTCTAGCCTACTTGTCAAAAGAACTAATTTTTTTATTTGTGAGAAAATAAACTATCTCTAAAGTGCCTTTTGTTTCATACCTTATACCTATTTGATTAGGTTCATGTCCAAGTGTCAAATTCCTAGTTTTTTTAGAAGTGTTTCAAATCCATTAGATTAAAATTTCATCTATTTTCAAAGTCTAGATTTTGACGTCATTTGGCCAAGGGTCCTAGCACATGCCTTGTTTGAGACTAGATTTTGATGTTGTATTTGGCCAAAAGACCTAGCAATGCTTTATTTCCTAGATAAGACTAATTTGAAACACCTCAACCTTAGAGTTTGGAATTTTGATTCTTGGTCTATTTACTTAATTTTTTTTGTGTAAAATGTGTAATGTTAGATACTTAACGTTAGCTTGTTTTATCATAAATCATTGCATAAACCTTTCCTTCCTTTTGATGAATATAGACCAAGTTTGAACATCAGCTTTTAAACATTTTCTTTTTAAGATTTTGTAGAACTCTCTTTCTATCACAAAACATTTACTATGAATCCCAACATGTATTCCTATACTCATAGTGGACTCATGTACAATCCAAGGATCAGTAATGTGGTTGTGCAAGAAGAAATGGTGCAAGACCCTTACATAGATAATATTGTTTATGAGATGAATCCTTATCCCTCTTATAATACTCAAATAGGGGCACAAAGCCAAGATCCATTGGCTAACTATTCGGTTAATATGTTGCCTTATTCAAAATAGGACCAAGAACAAACTACATAATACCTAGCTATGATACCCATAGTTGAAGAACCAATTCCTCATTAATCATACTCTATTAATATGCCTTCCACATATGACCCATTTTTTGAGTCATTTTTTGGAGAACAAAGATGAGATTTTGGTTAGATCCATAGAGGTAGGATCTAAATTTCTAGTGGACTTTCATCATGAAAGTTTACCAAGCCTAATAAGAATGCACATAACATATTGTCCAGTCAACAGGCTTCTTCTAGCAATCCTTTGACTCTAGTCCAAACCATGTATTATAACCCTAATATGCCTAACAAAATAGAAAACCTTATGGAATATTACTTTAACAAAATGTAGGTGGCATATCAACCCTGCCTAAATCTAGCACATAATTTCAATCAGATGACCATGGTGCATAAACCTTTTATTGACTTAGTTCCTTAAATAGGAGTTTTGATAGAGTTAACTAGTCAAGAAAATTAAAGTTTAGATCCATTTGTGTAAAACACTTCAGTAGGAAAAAAATTTCATGTACCAATTATCGAAGTGTCTTTTACTTATACGTAGGATAATGAGCAAAACATAGTGGACAATGCACAAGCAATGTCTAAACCAAATCAAAATGGTACTAATACATAAATAACTAGTGAACAACATGTGACTTTAGTTAATACCATGAGTGGATCTATAAATATATGGATGGGATATTTTACACCCCAACTTCAATCGATTATTTCCAATCCTCAACTAGATGCTTCATCAAACACATAACCAATAGGAGCAGGTAGTCAACCAGCAACCAATGTCATACCTCAACAGTAGAATGTGATGAAACCTATTCCTCTTTAATAGGTTATGAGTATCATTATACAACAATACACATAAATGAATATACCAACCTAGTAGAGGCCAAATATATTTCCACCTCAACAAGGGGCAACCAATGTTTTATCTCATCATGTAGTGGTAAACATACCTTCTTCCTCACATACCAACATTCCAATTTAGAACTAAATGATGTCTAACAAATAATGTATAAGTGTTTTATAGTGATAGGTACCAAATCCCCAACAACTTTCTACTTCCCAATAGGTATTTGTGAAATAAGGAGGTCCTAAAGTTTTTCAAGTACTTACTAGGCAACAATTGCCTTTTATGCAAAGCATATCATAATTTTAGAGACAGGGTCTTGGCTCACAAGTTCCCACTCAATAACAAGGTTTGAGTAGTCATCAATAGGTCCCTATTCCACCATAGTAGGCAAAATATCATTATATCCCTCCAACCCAACCTCAAAATCCTCCAAGTTAAACCTTCATCGCCAACCCAAATAAGAATATCACATAACCAGACATGTAATTTAAATAATTGCATTCTAATCCACATATGTGTATTCTTGGTTCATTCCCAAACTAATCCAATAAATACCAAATACCACCATCATACCTTAGTCAAAGTGTTTTACTTGTGACCACCCCACCATCTACCTAGGCTAATATTCCCATAAGTTTCCTAGAGTAAGAGTTACAATAAATGAAGGATGCAATTGCTACCATCCAAGTAGGGAAATAGATTAAAAAGTTTAAATTAGATGATGTGTGTTCTTATCCTTTCCATATGGAATACTTATAGATCTTATTTCCTCCAGGATATGAGCCACCAAAGTTTGATAAATACAAGGGGAAAGGTGACCCCAAATTCCATTTAACTGATTTCTTTGTCACTTGCCAGCTAGTGACATATAATGATATATACATTTTGTTGTTGTTTCCAAAGAGCTTAGCTGGATTGCAGTGGTTCTTAAAGTTTCCAAATAATTTAGTAACTTATTTTAATGATCTTTCAAATAAGTCTGTGCAGCACTTTTCCTATAATCTTGAGCAAGATATTTCATTGGTTAATTTAACGCAAGCTAAACAAAAATATGGTGAGAGATTTGTAAGCTATATACAGTGATGGAGAGCACTTGCAAGTTGATTCACTCATAGTTTACCAAATAAATAATTAGTTGTTATGTTTACTAAAAATTTACATAGTGATATAGCTTATCATTTGGAACTATAGTATGCACATACCTTTAAAGAGATCATTGACAAAGGTTTATTAATCGAGCGAGCTCTAATTAATAAAGTTATTAGTAAGCTTAATTTAACTAATCAAAACCAAGGTACCAATCATGGAACTGGCCAAAATCAACATCTAATCCAAACACAAGCATCACAACTGACATAAGCTAATAACCAAGATAGACCAAAGCAATACAACTACAATAGGAATGTTGTGGGAAATAGAATAACCAAGTCATGTCATGTCTAAATGGTGCAAACATCATCTGCTCAACCTGTACCACCTTTTTAGTTGACTCTTACCCAACAACCTCTTCAACCAATGCTGTCAGCACAACAACCAAGACCTGTGCAACAAATACCACAACCCTTGTCATTGTAAAACCCTCCTCCAAGGAAGACTATGCCTACACATCATGTCTTTGGTGACCTTGGAGAGCCTATTAAGTATATATTTTTCAAACTTTCCACCACTAATTTGATTAGTTGGCCTATACCAAAGCATTATCTAGAAGGCATCCCTTACCCTGATTGGTACCATGAAAATGAATTCTATGAATATCATTGGGTCAACATGCACAATTTATGAAGATGTCTGTAAATCAAGCATTTAATTGAAAATATTTTGGAGAATAGAGAGATAACATTGGATAATGGTGCTTCCACCTCTAATTATACTCTTGGCATCTATCAAAACCCTTTTCCATATCATAACCAATAACCACAACAACAACCATGGCCAATGAAACAACAAAATTAATAGTATCAAAATCAAAGGTTGAGCTAGTAGAATCAATAATAGAACCAATAACATTAGAATAATGGATAAAGCCAAGGTTAGAATGGTAACAACCAACAAGCCTACCATGCAATTTCACATAACTACAATAGGGTTGTAGGTCATATTTTAGGGGGTAGCATTAATACCATCTCTAATAATCATATCAAGCACCAATCAATCTAGACCATTGCTAAATAATTATACTCAACAAAATTACATAGATAATCCTTCTTTGATCTTACACTACACACAAGTGAACTAGAAAACTAGGATTTCCACTTTTGGGCCTTGTACTGATAACTCATCCTTACTTCATGACCACATATAAGTGCATCGATAACCGAAATTTGTCTTATCTGGTCCCACACCATTACTACCATTTGTTAGCAATCATGTTACTATATTTAATCCCAATTGTGCAATCACAACTTAGAGGTCAAGGATTACCATCCCAAATCCATAGCTATCTACCAGTTTGCCCACTATCCAACCAACCATTTAGCATTATAATAATCCATTTACTATTGACCCAGAGAGGAAGTTTCATATTGTGGAACACTTGTAGAAGACACTAGCACAAATCTCCATTTTAGATTTTTTACAAACATTGACAATCCATAATAACATTTTAAATGAGTTATTAACCCAATCCACTATTGCCAGTGACATATCCCCTAATAAATTTTATCCTTTGGTTGGACATCTAGCTCCATCCCAACAAGTTGTATTCAACCAAAGTGATATGTCTTCCCTTGGCCCATTCCATAATAATCCATTGTACATAGAAGTTTATATAAAGTGACATAAGGTAAAATATGTCTTTATACATAGTGTCTCCAAAGCTCATCAAAGCTTCTTGGGTACACAATGGTAGATCTCTAATCAAAAATGATAACTATCAAAGCCTACAATAATCAGGAGAGAGAATCACAATGTACTATTATCTTGTTATTTATCCTTAGGCCTTTACCCCATGATACACTTTTCCATGTACTTGATCTTGTGTTATAATATAATATGCTTCTAAGTAGAACTTGGTTACATGAGATTCATGTAGTCTCATCAACATTACACCAATGTATCAAGTTCTCCCACTAAAGGATGGAGGTGACTATACCAGGAGATTTATACCCATATGAGCATCTTGAGGCCAAGTTTCAAACCTATAATTACCAATATGACATAAATCCAAGTTCCAAGTAGGATAAAAGAAAGACCATACTTATTAATCCTCCAGAGAACAATTTCATAGATCTTAATACCCTAGATTCCCTTTCCCACATGTTGTTTCCTAAAGCTTCCAATCATTACACCATTTCAGATAATGGCCCAGGGGAATATGTGACCCATGATACCTTTCATATTATCAATTTTCCTCAAAATCCCAAGACCTTTGGAAGACTTAAATGTATCCCACACATACATTGACAATGAAAAAGTAAAGATAAACTTCACAATCTAGGACCTATCATGTTTGTACCTGTGTCAGGCTTAGAACTAAACACTCTCGAGGGAGATGAATCATGGTTATACAATGACAACTAGGTTGATTATTATAAGAGTGTAAAGTATCTTATTCCCAATAGGATCATGGAACATCAAGATTGTGAAAGAAGAGGCCTCAAATCGAATCAATGAGGAACCATTGAGCCAATTTCTATGACTAAGTACAAAAGACCCTATGAACTTGGATTTAAACTACCTAGGGATGACCCCACATATCTTATTCAAGTTCCATCACTAGTGACTAGTGATGATGATGCTGACAGTGAAGTAGAGTCTGATCATAGTCTTATCTATGATGACCTAGCTAAGACAAACTTGTTTAATAACAATGACATATGTACCCTTAGCCTAATCATTCATCATAACCCATTGCCATTATACTATCCCTAACTGATAGATTGGGACCAGCACGAATTTAGTCTACCAGTTTATGAGTTTTAGAATGAAGAGGCATTCTATGATTTTCTTAGCCTTAGAGACAATGTTCTATTGGGAGATCATAAATCAAGGTTCTCAATCACATTAGATCTTGAAGCCTATTTTGGAGAGTGGGTGAACACCCTTTGCCAAAAACAAATAAATAAAAAATTGAGGTCTCAAAGTGAAAACATCTTTGAGGCACTTTCTAACCAAGGAAAAAGTAAAGATAAAGGTTAGTCTAGTGGTGAAAACCTATTTTAGGTGCCATTAGATGGGGGTGTTCATTCTTCTTCAAATTTAGACTAGGAGACTATCGATGATGAACTTGCCTATGGATCCGAGTTCACTTTTGAGTAACAAAAAGTGTTTGACCAAAAAAATTAAGAATTTATAACTATTTTTGTTACATGGCTATATATCCCATGGGGGGATTCAGATTCATCATGCCTAGGAGAAGTTGAAGAGCAAGTCCTAATATAGGACCCTAATATAGTCCAATAGTTCAAGTCTTTGCCTACTATCCCAGAAGATGGTTCAACCCTTTTGATCAAATATATAACATAGATAAACATCAAGACTCCATCAAACCCAAAATGGATAAAATTAGGCACATCCCTCACATAGAAATAACATGAATTCTTTACATCTCTATTGAGAGAATTTGTAGATATCTTTGCATGGGCTTATTCTGACATGCCAGGTTTGGACCCCACCTTGGTTTTACATCACGTTGTGGTAAATCTTGATGCTAAACCGGTTAAGTAAAAGTTACATAATATGTAACCTTGTATTTTTGTATTAGTAAATAAAGAGTTAGAAAAACTCTTAGAATTAAGATGTATTCAATCCATTGACTACTCAGAATGAATCTCTAATGTTGTACCTATTAGCAAAAAACCAGAAGGAATCAAAATCTATGCTAATTTTTGAGACAAATAAATCTTACCCTAAGGAATCAAAATCTTATTCATTATTATAGGTCTTTACCAAGTGGTACAATGGAATATATCTCATCTCAAGGTTTCTGGTGATTCTTAATTAATCATCAATCAAATTACAAACCATTTTTAGACCAAATATGGCAAGTTGGTTCTTTATAAAATTATGATCGACACTTTAAAGTATCAAATTATAGATATCCAATTTGATCATGTATCGAAGGCTAGTAATAGAACTACAGATGCCATAGATACTATAGGCTCTCTGATTCAACAAATAGACAAAGCTAGAGAGTATCAATTCCTTGTCAAGAACTTGCTAATACCAGCTCATGAGCCTTCAACCATCATGATGATCTATGATATTATTAGTCCTAATTCTATCTGGTACTCAGACCTTTACAACTACCTCTGTGACTAAGTTATACCACCTGAGCTATCCCAAAAATAAACCAAAGCCTTCATCCATCACTACACTCATTATACTCTACTTGAATCAACCTTTTATCATCATAGTTTTGATGGAACTCTGCTTCATTGTCTCACTTCGATAGAATCTACACTAGCATTATAGGAAGTACATGAAGGAGTATATGGAGCCCACACCAGTGGAGTATTCTTATCCAAAAATATCTTGTGTATGGGTTATTATTGGCCCACAATAGATATAGATGCAGTTGTATATGTAAAAAAGTGCAACAAATGTCAATGGCATGCCAATCTAATTCATGTCCTAGCTAAGACTTTGAAACCAATGTTGACACCATAGCCCTTTGCTACATGGGGACTCGAACTCATTGGTAAAATCAATCCTACATCTTTAAATGGCCATAAACATATACTTACTGCCACCGAATATTTCACTAAGTGGGTCAAAGCTATATCCCTCACTTATGTGACTAGAAAGTAGATTTCCAAATTCATTTTCAACCATCTCATCTGATGCTACGGTATCCATTCTAACACTATATCTGATAATGGAGGATCATTCAAAAATAAGTATGTTGACAAGTTATGTATTGAATATAATATCACACAACATTTTTCTATGGCATATTACCCTCAAGGTAATGGTCGGGCTGAGGCATCTAACAAAATAATTGTTAACATTCTTAGAAAGATTGTCAACAATATTGGTCACGACTGGCACCTTTAGATATTTCCTTCCATTTGGGCATACCATACCAATCACCATACCCCCATAGGAACCACTCCATACTCACTTGTTTTTGTTATAGAAGCCTTACTTCCTATTGAGGTTGAGTTGCCTTCACTACGCATATATTTCAAGTATGTCTTAGATGATCATGACTATCGAGTTACTTGCCTATAAAATTTATATCTACTTGATGAAAAATGCATGATTATGCTCAACAATATCCAAGCATATTAGAATTGAATAAAAGGACATTACAATCAATGCATCAATCATAGAACATTTGAACTTGGTGATCTTGTTCTTAAAGAAAACCAAAAGAATACCACAGTCAAGAAGTATAAAGGTAAATTCAAACCAAATTAGATAGGGTCTTTCCTCATTACTATAGATTATGGTTTAGGAGCATACAGGCTCACTACACCAGATGGGGATGAACTTCCTGAGCTAATGAATATTATTCACCTCAAGCACTACTATGCTTAAGCACTATGATGTATTATTTATAAGGACCGTTTCAAGTTGTGCCACTTTATCACTATTCTTCTTTATATGAATATCATTATTATCATTCCTCTTAGTATATTACTTATCTATCTTACTGTTCCATTCTCTCGATTAAGCATGTTTTGAATCCTATCTACATAGCCCGTTTGACCTTGGTTTTGCCATTTGTTTCACATTTTTAGCACTAATGAATCCAATCAGTTTTAGCAGTTGTTTCAAGAATTTCAAATAGAGATAGCATTTTGAATCAGTGTGATGGAAGTTTTGTCATTTTCATCCTTTGATTGTTATTTCTTCCTTATCACCAATCTTTTTACTAATGATAACCACCTTTAGGTAAATTAGTACCATTTATTTATGTCATTGTGTCCTAGTTATAACCACCTATGGGCAAACTAGGGGCATCATTTATTTATTAAGCCTTAATGTACCAATTTGCCATTTCTTATGTTATACTATGCCTTTATACCAACTATGCATGTTTTGTTTAAATTGGTTGTTATACTAGTCAAATTCCTCTATTTTAAGGTGGAACTATAATTACTTGAGGTCCTACTTTGGGACTATGAAAGCAGTGCTTGATACTTATTAGGGTTAGCTCAATCACCTTTTCCACCACAATCTTACCATTTTGTGAGTAACCTAAGCCATGATCTCACTGATTTGTGAGCTTGAACTATTTTTAGTAACTTGTCATTCTCAATTGAGTTAAGATACTCCAAAATTTCCAAAAACATTTGTAAGACTATTTAGAAAAAACCAAAAACAGTGACCACTTCTTTGCCTTAAGGATTCTGGGAACCCTTACTAAGTCACAAGAAAATCACTGATCACTTAGTTTCCCCAACCTTTTTATCCTTTTCTCCCATGAACTTGTCATTTTGTAGGACCATTCCTATTCTTCTATTACATTCATTATGTTGTTTTCATCAATTATCATTTTCTTCCCATTTCCTAGGAGAACTACATTCGACCTAAAGTTTTTATTGGATATTACATCCATGGATCTATGTAGGCAGCATCCATTTACCTAGTGCATATGGAGACATCTTAGCCACTCCCTTCCTTTTTTTCTATTTTCCCATTCTATTAGTTTGTTAAGTTGTCACCTATTTTCTAGAGGAAATGTTTGTATGGCTTAAATTAATTTATTTGTTGTTTTGTTTGTGTGCCTATTTGTTTATTTTCTATATGTTTTCCTTGATTCAATCTATATGCATTCTTTGGGTGATTCCTTGACCGCACTTACACTTGAATCCATCCATATTTATGTGTTTACATTATCATCAAGATTTTTATCATTGGTACATTATTTTCTATTCAGTATTAGATTATGGGAGTCAGTCCTTATGCATATTTTGGCCAAGTCCTCGTGATGTTATACCATGATGCCTATCGACACATGCTACAATAAACCTTAGCTTCAAGAAGTCTATTCATCAATAGTAGCATCGATATCCCGATTCAATCCCAATCATATCCTATATAGTGTAATTAAATAATGAAAGAATTTCAATCTTTGTTTAGTTTAGATGAGCATCTCCCTAATAGTATGTTATCCTAATTCATCTTTATCCTCTGTATCAGATTATCATCATCATTAGACAAATCAATCATGTTTTCCATAATTAGGGTCTAATGCTTATGACTACCTTTGGGCAAACCATTGCACACCATCCCACTTGCATTTCTCAATGATTATAACCATCTTTGGGAAAATCATTGTGTTCTCACCAATTTACTTTCTTTTTGCCCAAACAGAGGCATGTTTTTATGTTGTTTGTATGTCATAATTTGGTCAGCTCCATCTTCTCAATGATTATAACTACCTTTGGGTAAATCATTGTGTTTTCATGACACATTACCAATATCAGGGTACAATGCTTATAACCACCTTTGGGTAAACCATTGTACACCATCCCACTTGCATTCTCAGTGATTTTGAATACTTTTTCAATATCATTATGTTCTCATCCCATCATTTTCCTTTTTTTGGTCCCCTCATCTCCATTCTTTCTTTCAAGGGACCGCTTGTTGACCTTTCCTTATGCCAATCATTCCCTCTAGGGGACATCATACAGTTAGTTCATCATCATTGCAACTATAGGCATACAAGACCTTTTCATTCTTTAATAAGATGTTACTGTGCCCATAGTTTTTAATGCCTTTACAAATAGGGGCAAACTATAGACACCTAAATTTGTCCATCAATAACCTCCAACTAGGCTTTTGACCAATTTCCATAAAAATGCACAATTTGGATTAAAAACACTAAAACACATTAAAAGCTTTAAAACTAATATATTCAAGTGTCAATTTTGGCCAAAGTATCCTTAAATAGGGAAATGTAATTTATGGGATAGCTAACTTTGATTAGATCATTTCAAGTCAAAATGCCAATTTTCCACTTAGGTACCCTGGATTGCTCTTTTCTATTAAATTTATTGAACAAGACATGTGCCTTTGTTATTTTATGTTGACAACATCCTAAATGGGATAATAGTTTTAATGCATCTGACACCGACTTCTAATTTCAATCCAGTCAAATTTTAAACCAATAATAAGGCATTCTGATCAATATGAGCAATTTATGCATAAAGTGCTCAATCATAATTAAGATATAATTAAACCAAATTAGAGCCTAATTAAGAATTCCATGGAACTTGTTGAATAAATGTTTAATAGAAATTAATTGTCATTAAATACATCATCAAATGACATCATCCTATGGGGTGGCATCTACAAGCCATAAGTGCCATAAATATTAGGATTCATGCCTCTCATGCTTCATCAAAGCCCTTACATGCCTATTCAATGCCCCTCTATCCCAAATATTAATGGGGATATTTGTAGAATGAATTTAATATTTAGATTTATCCATGGCCACACATCTCAATTTTGATATGGATAGTCATGGTTGATCCTCAAACCATTCTAAAAGTTTATAAATAGTGAGCCTTAAAGCCATTATTCTAAGCTCTCGCATGCCAAATTTTTAATGCTAAATTGATTCCAAAGCTTCAATAAAATTAGTGTTATAATGTCCAAATATTGAGCCAATCTAAGCCAAGCTAAAGCCATAAGGTGTGAAGGAGAGATAGAGGTAGCCACACTTCATTGATGCAGACTTTATGGGCACAAAATCAATAAAGCCACTACAACAAGCATTTTGGAGCATCCAAGAAAGGTAAAATAAGGTTTCTTTTACATTTTAGTTATGTTTTCCATTCATGTTTTGTTAACTAAGCTCACCTTAGTAACTAGGCCTAGAGATGTTATGCTAGTGTGTTTATTTCAATTTATTTTTATTTTGGGACTAACACCATACTAACCATCCTCTCTTGAGTCAAATTCCTAGTTCACATAAAGATGATTCATATTCATGTATTTGGTCATATCTTTGAGCTAATTTAGTTAAGGATTGATGATCTTTGGTTTTTTTAATACTTTTTTGTGCAAAATTTGCTCAATGTGCAAGTATGATCATTATTATTTGTAAAGATAAGATTAACACTTTATATTTCAAATAGGGTTCAAAGACTTTACAAGCTGGAACTACCAAAATTAAGATCATCATCAAGGTATTGCATGGTTAGGTGAATCTTCTATAAATGTGTCTAGTTAGGTACATGACTTATCAAGAATTTTGAAAGATATTTGCCTTTTTTTAATCCTAATAATGTTGTCACAAATGAATAACATGTTAAATCTTTCAAAGATGCTTTGATATTGTTAAATGTAGTTCATGAAGATGTAGCATGTAGAATATTTCCATTTACTTTCAAAGATGTTGCATATGAATGGTTCCTCAATATTTTATAAATTATATCACTATTTAGAATGATTTTAATAGGATCTTTATTGATCAAATTGGTAAAATCATCAGTCCTTGTGTCTTGTATCAATAGTTCACCACAGTTAAAAGGGATCACAATAATCCCATAAGAGCCTTTAATGCCAGATTCTAGAATTTGTTCAGTAGAACCATATCTCTTTATATACCTAATGATGCTTTAGCCTTATAAATATATAAGGATGCCTTGAATTCCATGACTTTTGTGTTTATAAAGAGAATTATTGGGCCCATGAATACACTAGCTTTAGCTTATGTTTAGGCTATGATCATTAATGACTAGATGCAACCCCAAGGATAATTATCATACTCCATTCCTAATTTCAATCCACATATGAATGTCATTCCAAATGCCAACCAAAATGTGGTTGCCTTGAACCAACTTCCAATCTTAAACCAACTACCTTTAAGGCATGTACATCCTATTCAAAACCTAGGATTCCTGAATAACTCTACCAATGGATCCCATCCCCAAAACCAAAGGACTTTGATGCTTAATTTTAGTATCAATACTCAAGTTCATAATTTTTAATCACCAAAGAATGAGGATGAATCCATACTTAAGATGTTTTAGAAGTTGAGTACTAATTTTCTTCAGTTACAAAAGCAAGTGTGCAATACTAGGGAAAACTCTGATAGAAACTGTGCTTCTCAAAGGTTTAATAGGCCTAAAAATAAGTTTCATGATAACAACAATAATAGGTCATCTAATAACATATATGAAATGAAATTTTATGATATAGGTCTAGCTGATCATTGTAATGTCTTTGAATCACATCAAAATGAAAAGGATACATTTGAATTTGTGTTTAATTGGGACAATGTTATAGGGACATTTGGCTTTGCAAGGACATCTAAATCCTTCATGTTATAGGATTTTGATTTTCCATCCAAATAATAAAATGAACTTGAAGATGCTCTAGAATAAGGAATAGCCAATCAAAATGAGCAACCATATGAACAAGATCAAATACAAGTTGGCCTCTTTTCAGAAGATAGCTATGAGGATAATTCATATGAAGGCATTGCTGAAATTAATGATATCCTTAAAGAAATTGAATAGTGGCAACATTTATACCAGCATTATTTGAAACAAATTGAGGTATTCCAAGACATCAATTTCATTATTAACATCCCAAAGCAAGATGAGGTGGGACTTGATTAGATAGAAGAGATGTCATATTTCATAGAAGATGAAGATGAATCAAGTGTAGAAGACCAGGAATTTCCCTATAAACCCATCAATAGATTGAAATTATGTGATCAACCTAATTCAAATAGTAGTTTTGCAAATGAATTTCATGCCCTTTCAGTTGATCAAGATGAAGTAACCTTTTGGGATGATTTAGAAAGTTTTTGTGCAAAGATTGGTAGTCCATCTCCACCTCAAGTTGAACTTAATGAAAAAAGTAGTTTAAAAATTTTAGTTGAGCTGACATTATTGAATAAGGATGATATAAGTCACTATCAATCTATGAATGAAGGAGACTTATCACTCTTGATGTAAGACATAAGGATTTGGGAAGAATATGATTTAGTTTTAGATCCATATCTTCAATTTAGGTACTAGAAATGGAAATGAGGGATCAAGATACATCACATAAAAGACATGAACATACAAGTGCTCCTATGCATGAGAAGAGGCCATGAATGGAATAAATCGTGCTTCAAATTTATATGGTAGGATAAATAACTTTCCATTTGATCCTGGAGGTAAGTTATTTATGAAGTTAGTGTATGGCTTAGTTTTGTTTCTTTCCTATTTCTTTCCTTCCCATCCCTTGTTTATATGTATTTGTTTTCTTTTTGTTTGATTTCTATTTGTTTGCTTTTTATTTGGTGTGTTTGTTTTTAATACTTTGTTCCTTGCTTCTAATAATTTTTTTTGGATAGTCCTCAGCTCAAGATTCATATGATTTCTCAAAGAAACCTCATAGTTCAAAAATGCAAGTATGTTCTCTTAGCATGGGTTGATCATGGATTATTGAAATATGAGCTTAATGTTATAGTTTAGAGAAACTAGTAAATATTGATGGATACGTTAATTGTTCCTTGATATTTTAAGCCTTATTTTTATCTAAACTTTATTCGAAGAAAGATTGCACATGTAGAATGAAATCTTGGATTCTTGGGATTTAGTCATGCTTGCACTTCAAAACCATTAATTACCTGGGACAAAGTTTATAGCCAAGGATGATTGTCTGAAGATCAAACACTTGACCAAATACCAAAACCTGGTTAACTTGGTTCTCAACCTTTGTTAGAAAGTCAAAATGACTTGAAAAATATAAAAAATAAGAACCTTACTATAAAATTTAAGAGGTTTCTAAGCAAAGTTTATTCTAGTAATCTCCACCAGGGCCATGGATGCCTAGCTACTAGTGAAATAAGGCCTTGAGTGGAGCCAAAGGCATCTCTATCAAGGCTATAGATGTCTGGCTAATAGTAGAGCAATGCCCAAGCCTTCCCTAAGCTAAATCAGGTTCTTAACGAATATCCAAACATGTTGAAAGTTAGTGTTAATGATTAAAGTCATGAACTTGGAAATCGTTCTCCAAATCCTATAGAAATCATTAAGTAGAATCAAAGCACACACACAACATGGCTATGTATTGATTTTTGATCCTAATTATACATGCACAAGATTTATTCTAACCATGAACTAATCTTAATAATGGTGCTTGATCAAATGGAAAAGTAGCTTAATTATTGTCTAAACTAGATTCTTTGAATTCTAACATATTGTTATGTTTTCCCTAGAAGTCACTATTTGTTGAGGCCAACATACCCCTATTTTTGAAAAATGGGGACCCTTGTCTTAAACTGTGAAAATTTGTACCCTAAATTTAGAAATTCATCTGGTCAGAGTACCATTAAAATATTTTGCACATGATCTTTATTTAAAGGTCATCCACACCTGATTTGGTTGGTATATTGTTCATAATTCTAATTTTATCTTGCCTAAAGTTGCTAACATTTGATCTTTATGTTTTAGGTCATAGCTCTAATGGAGTCCATTTGGAATGAGAAATGTTTAGGTTTTATGATTTAATAATGATTTGATCTTTTATTAGCCTTTGGTCTACTGAAATCAAGTTGAATTCATGTTTGATCAGCTTAAAACCCTAACTTCAATTACCCTAGCTCATGCCCTTTAAATTGAATTCAAATTTGGTGGGAACATGTTTCATGAGAACCATTTATCATGTCATGGACTTCATTCTATTTTATCCTAAGGTCCTAGCCATGTTTTTTAACATGACCAAGACCTTAGTCTAAAATCTTTATCCTATGTTCTTCATGTCTTGATCCCCCTTTGCTCCCTTTTATCTTAGCATGGTCTAACTAAATGTGGGGTCCATTTTATTATACCATAGACTTAGTTATATTTTTATCCTAAGGTTTAGTCATATTTATTAACATGACCAAACCTTAGTCTAAAAATTTTATGCTTGGTCTCTTTATTTTTTTGAGCCCTCTTTGGCCCCTTTTTTTATGTCTATAGACTTAGTCTAAAGGCACTATCCTAAGACTATATGTTATGTCTTTAATTATCCATGGGGTCCCTTTTATTATGTCTCAACACTTAGCTTATAATGTTTGTTTTTAGTCTTTCCCATGTTTATTAACATGAAATAAAACTATAGTCCAAAACATTATGCTAAGTCTTTTATTTTTTCCTGAGAATTGACTCAAATGTCATTTTTATTTATAGTATCAATGACCTATGTTTTCTAGGATGAATAAGATCAATGGTATGATATTAAATTCAAAAATTCAAAGACTCTGACCCTAAGTTAAAGCTCAAGCATATTCACAAGATCAATGGTACGTGTTTGCTTAGGATAGATTGATCTAACAATGTGTTTCGAGTCAAAACTTCAACAAAGCCCCATGATAAGTGAGAACATGACATGTGTCACAATCTCAACCAAATAACACTCAACAGCCAATGACATTCAACCTGGAAGATCAAGATTTGATGGTATGCATTGATTTTTGTAGGGATGATTAGATATTACATGATGAACATTAAAAATTCAAGGTGAACATGGACATGACACATGGCATAATGGTGGGACAAAAATTAAAGCTTGAGCATCTTTTAAATATCAATGGTATATAGAAGAACATATACATCTAGATCAATGGTTTATAGAGTAGGAGGTACAATTAAGTAGATCAAGATCAATAGAGCACGTTGATTCATGTAATCAAGATCAATGGTACTTAGCAAACATTGAAAGTTTAAGGTGAATGCAGAAATGACAAGTGTCATAAATATGGAGAAGGTAGCGAGTAACCAATGGCATCTAAGTTCTCAGATCAAGATCAATGATCTACATTGATCCATATAAGGATGATCCAATGATGCAAATTCAAGTGGGAATTTTAAAAGGTTACAGTCATTTTTTAAATATGAATGAGAAAAATAACATAAAAGTGCCACATGGATGCCAAGGTGATGCCACATCAGATCCGCATTAGTATAATATGCCAAGTGGAAGAGCATGTAGTCCCAAGAAACATAAGGGCATAATCACATAATCTAATTAGGATCTAATTAATGAAGCTCATGCAAGTTTAGGTAGCTACCACCATTAGAGCACTATAAAAACCTTTAAAAATACCTAGTTTAGACTTGTATTTTCCATAGTCAAGTTAGAGAAGCTAAATTATCATTTGTGCAAGAGAATTCGACTTAGAAGATAAATTATAGTCCACTAGTAAGCAATTTGAACAAATTCATAGCCATGGCAGCTCGTGAGGGAATTCCTAAGAAAGATGTGAAGCTTTACCCAACAAGATCTAGCATCAAAGAGCTTAGTCACCTAATGGTAGATTTTAAGGGACAAAATAAAGGATTGGACCAACATCTTGATGGAATATTTAATCCCTAGTTTTATAACCATTAACATGGTTCATCTAAACATAGTCATGGGATTACTCATGGATAATATCAAAGATTTGAGCACTTAGTCTAGGAACTTGGAAAGTCTCCTTAGGGATGATAAGCAGCTAAAAAATATGATAGAACACTTGTTTGGGACCATGATCACCAATCCAATTTCACTCAAATTTGTAGGCCTCATCACTAATGAGGAGTTTAAGCACAAAGCTATCCGAGTTATGTAGGAAGTGAGGAGCAAGAATCAAGGAAAATATGGGATAGATAATATAAGGTCATGGGCATGATCTTAACAGCAGAAGAAAAGATTACTAAAGCCTAGAGAATCAAAGAGGATTTAGGAAGAAATGATAGAAACTATAAGAGCTTAGTAATTCAAATGAAGGAGATCTTCATGAAACCAATTATCAACCTTAAATCTAATTGATGAACATCATCAAAGAAAAATGAATATTTTACAACAGTAACATGGAAATTCAACAGCACAAGCATCCCAAAGCAAAATTGAATTAAGAATATTCTTCCTACAGCTAAGCATTGCACATTTTGAAAGTGGAATATTTTTTTTGTAAAGGCATGTACAGATTTTAAGACACATTTCTTATAGGTCAGTTTATTGGGTAAAGTCTAGTGTATTCTAGAACACTTATGGAAAGCACAAGTGTCCTAACACTTGCACTTTTATAATTGGATATGACTGATCGACATGCTTTTTTGCATCCTATAAAAGGATAATTATCAATTGTAAAAATGGGGAGGAGTTCTTAGATCCAAAATTCAATTGTAACTTTTGAGCAATTAATATAATCAAGGAATTTTACAAAGTTTGTCTAAATTTGTTTGTGTCTTTGTTAAACTAGTTTCTCTCTCACTTATTTGTTCTGACTTGTATATTTGATCGACACACTTTTTTGCATCCTATAAAAGGAGAATTATTAATTGTAAAAGGGGGGAGGAGTTCTTAGATCCAAAATCCAATTGTAACTTTTGAGCAATTAATATAATCAAGGAATTTTTTTAAGTTTGTCTAAATTTGCTTGTGTCTTTGTTAAACTAGTTTCTCTCTCACTTATTTATTCTAACTTGTAGATTTGAATGGTTCTTATAAATTATTGTTGTGTATATTTAAATGTAGAGTTGTTAACTTGTGCCAATGTTAAGTTAACTAAAATTTCTTAGGTTCATTTTATTTGCTTACTCTTCTTGCATTTGGGGTAATGTTGTTTGCTTGTAGGGGTAAATCTTTAAAGGTAACTTGGTTCGTATTTGAATTATTTCACACCATCCTTAGATGTTTACCTGATGTGTGATAGGATTTGAGCTTATGCTACTTAATTTCATACATTGGTTAAGTGCATGCCTAGATGATATTTGAACTTTATCATCATGTTTGGAATAAAGATCAATAACATCTCTTCTCTACCCTACATTTTCTTTTTGATCTTTTTTTAACTAGATCACTCAAGCTTAGTTTTCATTTTAAATATCCATCTTAGATTATTATTTAGATTATTTCTTGATCATAATTCACCATTCTTATCATATCATACTTCATATTTTGTATAGATCAGCTATTTGGCCATGGTGGCTCCCAACCACCATACATTATAAATATTGTGAAAACCACCAAACATTATAAATATTGTGAGATAGTCCACTTGCTTTGCCTCTATTCTATCAAAAGAAACATGATTATCACAACCTAAAACTCATGCATTGAATTCTCAAAATTCTAAAATGAGAAGTGTTCTTGAACATTCTAGGCACCTGTGATACATATTCAGGCATCAACACACTGAAGGTGAATAGTTGATGGGTCTTGTTCATGTCAAGTTTTATGGTAAACCTGATTAAAACCATGGAAGGAGTGATCCTTTACTTGTATCAAGGTCATGAGCCAAATAGGGCATGCCACAAGGGTGAGCATACTGTAGGTGAGAGTGTGATTTTTTTTACCATGTAAAAACTAAGGGGGAAATGTTAGGAATTAGTTTATTACATTAGCTTTTACATTGGATATTTACCAAAAGGTAAATATTATATTATGTGAGTTAGTTATTATATTATATTATTTAATTATTCAAATATATTGTGGTAACAATATATTCATTTATAGTCAATTTTTTAGTGTGATTTATTATAGAGATGTGAGAGATATTGGTGGAGATATGATCTCCCCAATTATAGGAAAGAGTTTTCCTCTATAAATTTGTAATCATTCATGTGAATTATTATCAGAGTGAATAAAATAATAGATTGGTGTATTAAATATTTTATTTGTCTCTATGTTCAGATCTTTTAATTTATTCATATCTGAACCAGTTCTATTAACCTTGAATTTTATATATATGAGCCCAATTAGGTAATTGCTCACACCACTAACAAGCTAGGAAAATGGCCAACCCTAAGGACATTTTTTATTGTGAAAAATAGATATTGATAGTGGGTTTGTATTAACCAAATTAGGTAAATATCGACTAGTGATACTAACTAGATCTAGAAAAACCAACCTATGTACAGGCAAACTAATCTAGTAGTCTAGAGATATTTTTATAGAATATTCAACAAGTTTGAAATAGGCAGTGAGGTTCCTATAGGTGTGTAAAATTATAAAAAAATAGTTGACACATAATATAGCATACAAGTGTGAGAGAATGGTGGATTAGGAATGTATTTTAGTGCTCAAGTCATGTGTTATAAATGTCTATCAAACTTGTCATTGTCAAGTACCAACACTATATTTTAGTATTTATGCCAACCACCAAGTGGCCAAAGCTTATCAACAAGACATACTACTAAAGGAATATGAGAAGGTCCCTTTATCTAAGGAAGGGTAAAATAAGCAACATACTCCTTACTAAAATAAAATACATTCATTCATCCTCCCTGAACTAAAATAAGATAATTCACTCCAAGTTTACCCACAAGATAAATAGACGAATTGATAGAAGTGAGGCCACATGACAAAGAATCTAGTGAAAGGTCCTCTTCATCCATATAAGGAATTTTATACTCAATTTACTCCACATAAATATAAAGAACTAAAATTTGGGTTTTATCATGAATATCTTCACACATAATTACTATCTTCCTTGTCCCACATAAAATTAATAATATGATCATAATAGGTATCTCAATGCCCATAAGAGTCATCCACACTCATAGAAGGAAAAAAGGAAGATCCATTTAAACACCCTTATAATCCATAGAATGATAAAAAATATGAGAAGAATATGTACCCTAAGAATGAACCTCATCATAACCCTCATGAATGGTCACTAATTCATCCACATGCTTAACTCAAGGAATAATCAAATTTTAATAATAATCCTCACATTCAAAAGTATCTTTCATTACATCAATAGAAGAATCACCATAAGTTCCATAAAGGAAACCACTACCAAAATGGTGATCAATCTCATGTTTATAATGAAATTATATTGTTTTACCTTATTTTTTTATTAATGTATGTAAATAAAATAGAACTTTTGAATATCCATAATATCTAATATATGTCTAAAGTAATAAAATTTGAATGCTAAAAGGGGATGTATAATTACACTTTACTATATATGGAAAGTACTAATAAAACTAGGGTACTTAGCTTGTTTTAGATATGTGCAAGTCTAAGACTACATGTAGATGGTAGAAATAACTGAAAATGGATACATAATCAAGTTATAGAAACTAATTATCTAGACTTGGCTAGATGAATCTAACAATAATTGGATGTTTGTGTTAGATGAAGACATATGAATCTTGATAAAAAATTTCTTGTGATATGTGCTCAAATTTTTCACCATAGATCATTGTGCCTCATTGAAAACCACTTTTAGTGTAATATCAAAAGCTTGTTATGTGCTCAAGTCCAAAAAACTTGCCTCCTTCACTTTGAAACTGTATGTCTACTTTCAACACTAGATTTGACCTAAAATGGAAATAATATTTGTGAGTTGACTCCAACCACCCCCTACTAAGTGGTTGAGTGCTGCCTATATTTATAATACTCTAAAGATTACTCAAACCATACATAGTTCTTATAGTTAGGTGTATGTGTGAAATAGTTATCCTTTAGTATAGATGCAACCTATAACATAACTTTCAACACTTGACAATATAAAAATTAACTTAGCTTAGGTGTTTCAGACTTGGCTAGAGCCTACTCCTCATGAAAAGTTTTTTATTTGGGATAATTAAATAAATCTTTCTCAATGTGCAAGTGATAGATAAATGCTTACTTGATACTTGTTACATTAGTGCTAAATAGGGAATAAGCTTATACCTATTGTTATAGATATCTATTTGGGTAACTTCTTATTCCATTGACATGAAAAATATATGGGCCAACCATAAGGATTATTTGGATTTGGAAAATGATCGTTGTTAGGTGTGAAAATAAGTCTAGGATAGGTAGACAATTTTATAAATTTGAATCCACCTGAGTATGACTGAAGGCATCCATAAAGACATGAAGAATGATCTGATGATTAGGATATAGTATAATTAGGATAATACATAGATTAGGCATGAACTATGGAATTAATGTAGGTGAATAATATCAAATTAAGGAGGCCAAGTTCATGGAATGCAAATGGATAGGAGAGAAGGGTGTGAAAGATCCATATGTGTACACATAAGTAATGTAAGGTAAATATAGGTCAATACTAGAATTTTCAAGAGTCCAATACCATATTTTAACTAAAAATTCCCCCTTTAATTTTATCATTAGAAATGTTAGATAAAAGGATTTAAAAAATTGTATACATTAGTGTGTAACCACACTTTATCTTTTAGAAAAGGGTCCAAGCATCTAGCTTTCATGATCTCCCCAAAGATGATTTAGAAGACAATGATGATTCAGATGCTCTCGAGTCATTAGCTGATGACTTGGAACAACTGCTAACCAACATGTAACACCCATGGTACCGCCCTAGGCACCATGATCACTCACAACTACCATATGAAGCACACAAAACCTGGTCCCACCATCATCATGAAGTACCAGAAAGACCAAAACAACCAAGGACAAGAGGATACTCCAGAGGAGAAGGACCATCTAGAGGGAGACAACCTTCAATGCCTAGAATGCCACCAATGTTGCAAAGGCCTCAACATCCTCCTTTACAATTTCAAAGCTCTTTCAAGCCCAGCGACTCTTGGATCAAAAATAAGTTCACCAGTAAAGAACTTCCAAGATAAATTTATATGCCAAAGATAGAGCCATAGTGGGATACATTGTTGCCCATAGAAGAAGAAGACAAGGATGAAGAAGTAGAAAGCTCTTTCTACTCAGACCAAGATTACTATCCAGGTGAATGCAGTAATCTCAAAGAAGAAGAAGCAGAAGAAGAAGAAGAAGAAGCAAAAAAACAAGAAGAAGACATCTACCTTGAACAACCTCTTGTTCAAGATCCAGGGAGACAAAAACTAGTATGTACAAGCATTCCTCCCTTAGAAATTCCACAACCAGCTTATCTCACCCAGCTGATTAATGGAAAGTTTGCCCAGTTTATTACTTTAGAAATTAATGGTAGACTTGTAGATGCTCAAATAGATATAGGAGCTTCTCTTTCTTTTGTTAAATCCTCACTCATCCATGAATGGAAGATATTGGATGATATCATGACTTACAAGAGCCTATATGTCCAAGGGAACAGTTTCACTTGTAATAAATATAAACATCAGCAAACCCTTCAGATACAAAATAAAATCTTCCATGCTGACTTTTTTCCCTAAATAGGATGCCTATAGATATCTTACTAGGAGGTGCCTTTATTGATAGATACTTCCCTTATAGTTCAACTACAAAGAGTACCGTGTTCACCATAAAAAATGAAAGGCTTAGAATTCCTCACTTCATTTATGCCACTGAGCAATTTTCTAGATGTATGACTCAAATGCCTGAGACAATAATCCCTATTGAAATCCAAGAAATAAGAGAAAATATTAAGACCACTCTCTGTTCTGACAACCCTCAGCAATTTTGGTTAAAATCTATGCCTAAAATGGATATCAAAATCATCAAAGGTAAACATATGAAAATTGGGAATAAAATCCCAATACCAACACAAGATTATAATGATATGGAACTCCAAATCAAAGAACTAGAAAGTAATGGCTTCATTGAAAAGTCAACTTCTCCTTATTGTTGTTATGCCTTCATGGTCAACAAGCACTCTGAGCAAAAGAGAGGAAAGAAGAGAATGGTCATCAATTATAGAGCATTAAATGCCATTACACAACCATTTCCATATCCAATTTTAGATAAAAGCTATTTATTGGAGAAGGTAACAATGTGTAAATACTTCTCCCAGTTCGACTGCAAATTTGGCTTTTATCAGATTAGAGTCAAAGAAGCTGAGAGGGAAAAGGTAGCATTTAGCTGCCCTTTCGGCCATTTCCAATGGATAGTAATGCCTTTTGGTTTGATGAATGTCCCAGCATTCTATCAAGCCCACATGGATAAAATACTTCAAGGCACTTCAAACTTTATGTGTGTGTACATAGATGACATACTAATTTTCAGTAATTCTCTTACTGACCATTTTACTCATCTCTCCAAATTCTTTGAGCTAACACAAGATGGAGGAATTGTTTTATCAAAAATAAAAATTTAGTTATGCAAAACTAAATGTAACTTTCTTGGAATGGTAGTCCAAGATTCAAAGCTGCAAGTCTAGCTGCATATTAAAGAAAAGATCATCAGTTTTCTAGATATTCTGGATAAATCCAAACTTCAAGCATTTTTGGGATTGCTAAATTATTTAAATAGCTTTTATCCTAATTCTAGTGAAGATAGGTATTTGCTTCAAGGACTTCTCTAGAAGAAGAAAGCTTACAATTGGCAGGAAGAACATACAGCCACTGTTCACAAGATAAAATCCACAGTTGGTTTGCTTCCTGATCTACACATCCCAAAATCTGATCAAATGATTGTCTATATTGATGCCTCTGATATTGCATGGGGATTACTTATTTGTGTACATAATAATAAAGAATTCATCTATGAATTCTCTAGTGGAGTGTTTAGTACAGATGTGCTTAAATGGATTTCTTTTGATAAAGAAATCTATGCTATAAAAAAGTGTTTAGAGAAGTTTATGTTGAAACTCTTGCACTTGCCCCATTTCATTGTAAAAACTGAATGTACTAGATTTTTGACCTTTAGAGAAAAGGATCATGGTCGAAAAGATGGTCGCAATAAATATTATAGATGGCAAGCCTTTTTTAACCAGTTTAACTTCTTAGTAGAGCACATCAAAGGTATAGATAATGTAACAACATATTGGCTTAGTAGGAATCCACCTGCTACTCTAATGCATCAACCCATTCTTGGATTTAATCTAACTAGGATTTACAATCAAGGATTTGCTTCACTAAACATCCTTGTGCAGGAGCAAATTCTCTGTGAAGGGTTACATCCTAGATACACTAGGATATCTTATGCAGCAGGGTAGGATTTGCAAATGTCTTTCACAACAAACATTCAAGCAAACCATCATCAGAATACTGGTATAATAATAATTAAAAGTTTGAACAGTGAATTTTTGTTCTACTAGTTTACTGAACTATTAAAGCATCCTCTCTAGACATGGATGGTAAAAATTAGGTTTGCACATAATGAACACCTTTACAGATGGGTCGCAAGATACAGTCCTCACCATATACACGAGGAAGAAAATCATGAACAAAATATAGTTGTCCATATAATAATCCAAAGACAGCTGGAGTGGGAATCTTATTTCTACATCAATCCTCGCCATCATGCATGTGAAGCTAGACCCCACCATTGGCATCTTTCTAGCACATTTTAGATTAGGTGTCTTTTCCAACCAATAAGCAAAATGACCTATTAATAGAAGCAGAACCAATGTTGGACCCACAAAGCCAGACATCCTCATCCAGTGCCTCCAACAGCATATCACTGTAGCCTAACTTTTGCACTATAAAGTATGATGGGACATGACACTGCCAAGGAAAAGATTCTTGGTAGGACCTCCCAAAATACTATAAATAAGCTCTCCTCTATATAAAGATCATCGAAAAATTTCTAAGTTTTAGAAATCCAGTAGCCTTGTTTTAAGAGTATGCTCTTCTCTTGCGCTTCTTGAAGGATCCTGAGAATCATAAATTAAACAAGTGTTGTAAAAAGTTTGTTTTATTAATAGTGTGAAGCCATAGCCATTTGGCCCCTGCCTACTGTTGTGGGTTTTCTTTATCATCAACAAGCTGTAAAAGGAGGCATCTACTGACATAAAAAGATTGGCTCCATGCAAACTTGTAAGTGGGAAAACCATGTTTATTTTTGAATCTTTAGAGATTGGTGTGATTATGTCCCAATGAATAATTCCATGGGGGTGATTATGCCCCAAGGCAAGTTTCATTATTAAAATTGTGGGTTGGGAAGATAAATGCTCCAACCCTCATGAAGAAGTAGTATTAGGCTATTGAGAAATGCATAACCTTAACCACACTACTCATTTAAGTAATCTCAAACTTCAAGATGGAAAAGTGGAGCTCCATAGTAATCTCGTATGTAGACTAAATCAACTACTGCAAATGATTTATATATTCAAAATTTTACCTTCAATACCTTTAGTACCAACTTGAAAATAGCATAGTGGATGCATGAACAACATCCACGCCCCATAATTTGATCAGTTATACCAATATGATATAGAATGCCATAAATATATATATCACTTTGCTATAAATTTGATAAATTTGACAATTTGACACTTTTATTCCTATAAAGTATATAAATATGCATTACATATGTCCCAAATTTTCTCTCAAAATGTAAACACATGTGCCATAATCTAAACCAATTTGATAATATTAACCCACTTAATCATGTAATCTATCAAAAAAAATGAATCATTTATGTATGGAGGATTGAATATCTATGATAATCCCACTAATATCCCTCCCTTTTAAGGTGAGGAATGTAGGCTACAAATTACTTGTCTCAAAAGAAAAGAGTTAAATGCAACAAGTTATATATAAATACGTAATAATTTAAATTATGTGTTAACATGTGGAGAATATGTCACCATAGTATAATTAGATCATTAAATCATATATAAAACATGTATTCTAAGGTATATAAGTGGCATGTAAATATGTATATCAATTGAGAACATAGTAGTAATCATCATAGATATAAGCACTTAATAGTAACCACAAAGAAATGTGCATGATATAGATCATGGCATTTCCCATAAATAGAAATGTGTATTATATGGATCATGACACCAAAATTTCAACATAAAATATTATATGTATCCAATCATAAGCATGCATTGGCATGATGATCACACACATAAAAAATGGGCATGCAATAGTACTCGATATTGTGCAAAAGAAGAGGCACACATAATACACTCATCAAACATACAATTTTAGATGAGGCATGAACTACACACAATGAGAAATTGATGCTATAATAGGAAAATCAATTTTAAGAAATAAGGCAAGGGCCACATAAAAAAAGAGTCATACAATGATACTATAGATGATATTTTGTGATTATATAGTAGCTTAGTCTTGTACACTTGGCAAACTCAGACCTTGGCTATTCCTCTTAGTTCTATACCTTTCCCACTTCTGCAAGACTCACACCTACCCTATTTTGTGCCTCTTATCTTATCTCTTACTCTGACAAGTCTTATGTTGATGACATAGACCTTCTCTCTCACCCATAATACTTAAAATGTACTTATCTTACACATATTCAAGTTTTGAGCCTATACCTATTCTATTACTCTCTAGACACTAATGTATGGGTCAAATAGTAGCATCAACATTACTATCCTGACCTAACACAAGTATCTAGTGCCTTAAAGTCATCTAATTTTCAAATTAAATGTATCTTAATGGTTGGACTAAGTGATTTAATGTGATTTTTTACTCCAAAAGGATTTATATAAATACAATATCAACCCTCATTCATTTTTTACCTAGAAAAAGACCAAAGAGACTAAGGTAACTTATTAAAAGCACTTTATCAATCATTCAATTCATCAAAGCTTCTCTATTTCCACACTAGTCATAGGCACAACACATATACACATATACAAGTCTGAAGTTAGAGTTCAATTTTCCAAGTTACAAGCTAGGTCACTATTGTACTTGCTTTACACACATTGCATGATTCACACATAAGCCAACACATAGGGGAGAACTACATGATTCTAAGGCCCTCTTATGGAGTATTGGCAATTTAGGAAATACCCTTTAATAGTGGGGTCATTAGGGTCAACTTGACACCGTGTGCCCACTAACCCATTTTTCCCTAAGGTCACATTGAAGATAGATTTCTAGGCTTTTGCCATTTCATAACGAGTGATTTTCAATGACCCAAATTTGAATACACCAGAGCGAAGATGAAGACAAACCCAAAAGCATCTAGGTGGTCACATCTTATTTCAATAGATATTTTATACAAGACACTAACATCAAAATCAAATAGTAGTATTGATGCAACCATCCTAGCCTAACTTTACTATCCAAAAAGCCATAAACATCAAATGTAAAATTTGACAATTATTCTAGAATCTCATGCCTATCTACTTTTAGCTTGTTCCAGATCTAGAACTGCATTAGCATCAAAATAAGCTAAGTACTTCATGTGTGTGTGTGTGTGTGTAAATATATATATATATATAGACTATCTCAGCATAATAGATTTAGTGTATGTTTATATCAGAGTTTAGCATCTAATTGGCATGTTATAAATCTGATTATCACCATTGTGCCATTTCATTTATATACACCCCTTTAATCAAATTTAGGACTAACACCAAGTCTTGGATCTCATTTGAGGGTTAAACATATATATTCAACCAAGAAATATCACACAACAAGGCAAGGGCCACATAAATCACAATTAATGATTAGCCATATTTAATGAAATAATAATAATGAATCATAATACAAGTCAATCTCATTTACACCATCAATCCATGTCAATGTCACAACATAGAAAAATAACATATTGATGAAATATAACACTATAAAATATAGAGCAAGAGCAAGGCATATGCAAGCAATAAATGTAATTCAACATGATAAATAGAAAGGTCATAAAAATATATAATTTTTAATAATGTGACCTATAGAATGAGATGCCCACAACATTGGTATGGCCACTGGGGATAATAATGTCTTACATGTTGACATCCATGTATCATGTATAACTTATTTTTCCTGCATCTCACTCGTATATACCATGAAATGCATGTGCATCTAAAAAATTATATGTAATCTACCAAACATGTGATAAACATAAATCAAAGAAAATAAGTATAAAACATTTTTATGCTTAGGTTCATATTTTTTATGAAATATATATATATATATATATATATATATATATATATATATTGAATATTTTAATTTTTTTTTTTTTTAAATATGTTGAAATGTGTTCTTATTAACCAAAGATCCCATCAAGCGGGTGCTCACATGTAGGTCCTAAATCAAACATTGCAATGGTCACCTATCATGAGTGAGTAGTCTCATGTCAATCTATATGTGAATCTAAGAATTAATCTCATGTTATAGTATATACATCATTATCATCATGACTCATAGGATCTTGTGTATGATGAATAACTCTAGTAACCATAATATCCTTTGGAATCCACTGTATAATAGAATCATGTGATTTTTTCATTGTGAAACTTAGGGAAATATATATAACACTAGATTTGGATGTGATGGAGTGGATGATGGTTACCATGAGTCTTGAATACACCTTTGATGTAATGGGAATTAAAGCATTGGTCATCTATGAAAGTCAATTACTTTCCTTTGAATTGTCTACGTAGAATGAACTTGAGTAAGTTGTATAATTGACTAAAATGGAGATGAAGGGGTGGGGGGTGGGGGGCGGGGAGGCGGGATAATATGTCTCTAGATGAATGGGATACTCATATGAAATAGCCATAACTTTAACTACTGTGTTGTCATGTATAAATTTGAGTGATTTATTTATGAGATGATATCATATGTTATTTAATTGCTTTAAGTATTTTTATTTTGTCATTTAGTATTTTTAATCATGTCAATGGAATGCATAAATGATATAGAATTTAAACACAACATATATTATGACATCCCTAAAAATGGTCATTCTAGTTTGAATAAAATCCTCTGACCAATCACTTGGAAATAATATTGCATTGTATTGATTTGAATAAATATCTGAAATCAATTGATGTGTCTATCCTATAATGATTTGAAATAAATTATTATTTTTCTCTTTTGGTTTACTATTCCTTACTTATTCCACTCCTTGATCTTTAACTTGTTAAATTAAATTTGGTACCCATACTTGTGTATTATGAGATGTAACTATATTATTATTTGTACTTGTTCTATATCTTTGATAATACAAATTGGAAAGTGAATGAGACTGTCATATTAATGTTATCAAAAAAAATTCCCATTTTCTATAACCATGATTGTCCCAATATTGCATTACCTCTTAACATAAGCTTTCTTCATGTATAATAATGTATAGTTTATCTTAAGCCCAGGATAAATTGGTATGGTAACATGACCTATGACATCCTCATAAGTATGTGTATGTTATAAATATTGATCATCGTACCCCAAGTCTTTGAGAAATCTAATTTTACATGTATCGCATTGTGCATTATCATCTACAATAATGTACTCACCTCTAATAAGGGTTAAAATGACCATTATTTCCTTTATATAACCATCATGGTAAATATCAATCCTTATATAATGTGAGCTAAAATAAGGTTTTGTTCTATTGGTACCTTCCATAGAAACCATAGTGACCATTTGCTATCATTTATAGGAATGCCTTACAATATCTTGACTTTCATGGAATTATTAGTAAAATAATATGGAGATGGGGAACTTATTGAATTATTTTTAATTGTTGTAAATGTAATAACCCTATATCCACAAGATGTTCGATCTTTTATCACAATGCATAAAAAAAATTATCTTTATATCCATTGGTACAATGATAGTTTCAACATGATATTAACCCCACTCAAGTGATTGTATGAGGAGGGTGATGATAATTAGTTTCTTATCATTAATGTATATAGAATAACACAAGGCTTATCCATATAAATTTCAAACTTAGTTGGTTGATTCTTATAAGGGGAACTCATTGGGATTATTTCCTTATAAACCATTTTCTTTGAATGTTCTCTCTTATCAATGACCTTAATTTGGCCTTTCTCTTTATAAGGTGATGTAATTGGATTAATTTACTTGTGTAAACTTCCTTTGTGGGTGAAGATGAAATTTTAACACTTGAATTTGTTAACTTATGAGAATTACAAGTGAGATTTGTGGCATAGTTAAAAACATTCATGTAAATTTTCTTAAAATAAGGATAAGATTTTTATAGTTCTCTTTCATTAAGTGGAGACATAGGACCCTTGCTAAATGTAAATTTATTTTCCAAATCCAAGGTTTGACACATTAGACAATGTAATGTATTTTTAAATCATAAAATGTAATATTCACTAAGCTCATCATGACCTTGTTGTAATATTTGAATATGTTCCAATGTTGATTTAGTAACCTTCTTATTAAAGTTGTTGTGAAATAAGTATTCATTGTGAATGGGTGATGATGACTCATTTGTATAGCACCTGAGCACTATGTTAAGTTAGTTATCATCCATGGTTTTCAAAATATATGTTGAATAAATTTGTAACATGTTGTTATGATCTTTTATAGACTCATAAGTAATTTAGTGATGGCTATCAATAGTACTACATTAGAAATAAGAGTGGAAGATGTAGTTATAGCTTTTCTATCAAAAGAGATGAGGCACAATTCTATGGAAATCTATCAAGAAAAGGATGCCTTATTTGTGTGAGGTTTCTCATAATAAAGAGGAAAGAGAAAGATTGGGGATAGGCAACTCAAAGTGTAGATATAAATACATGACTCTAGATAAATCCTTGAAGAAATGCTCAAGCTACAATAAGTCAAGATATTTCAAGGAATCTAGAGTGAGAAATATTGAAAAGGCCGAACCACAAGTAGTTGCACAATCCATAGGTGACATTGTGTCCATTGGTGGATATGGAGATGTATATCCACAATTTTGAGTTTGCATGATGCATGGCTGATTGATTTAGATGTGTCTTATCATATGACTCTTATACAAAAGTGATTTTATAAATACAAAGAATATTATGGTCGTGATGTCTTTATGTGATATAAGGAAGCCTAAAATATCATGGGAAGATTAATAAAGTTATCCCATATTTATACAAGATCAACACTTAGAAATCACACTATAAAATATATTTCTTTCTAGATTCAAAATGAAATGCATATAATAGATATAGATACAAATATATAACTCAATGATCCACTAAAAACAAGGAGTTAAGGATATCACTAATCTGAATAATTTGTCAAATTTCTTTCCTAATATCTCCCTCAAACCTATTCTTTCTCACACACCTAAAATAACTATGTGAATTATGACTACAAATCACTCACAGAATAATATATTATTCTACCTATATTATTATTAAATGAGTTTTAAAATCATATTAATAATAATATTAAAAATAAATATAATGTGAGCACTAACATTAAGCTATTCCTAACATTTCCCCCCCTGCCCTTTAATGTGAATATGGGGAAAACATTATTCTGTACTGCAACTATTGCCAACAGTTTTTGCTCATGATTTGGATGGTTTTCTTAGGATAACCAATAGCCTCAAGGATGGTTTTACACTCAGATAACCAAAAACCTATAATCAAAGGATGGTTTTATAGTGTCTTACCAACAATAAAAACATCTAGAAGGTTATACAAGACAACCAATAACCTACAAAGATGGTGTTATATGACAACTATAAACATCTCATGATGCTATAGTGCTTTATTAATTCTCATCACCATATTACTCCATGGGGAAATACAAATAAATAAGCTCACTTATTACATTATGTGAATAAGAATGTATCATTTGTTCTTATTTGCAAATGAAAACTATAAAATAATCCACAATTGCATTATGTGGCCCTATCGCTTATGGTTGAGGAGAGGATGTTATTTTTCCTCTTGCTTCTTGTGTCCTCCATCCTCCTACTTAAGAAGTTGCTTACTCAACCGTTGAATACTTTAAGCTTGAATATGCATGTCATTTTGAATATAATAGGGTCCCCCCCATAAGCATGACATATCCATTATAAAGTGGATGTCAAGTTCCCCCAAAAATGCATCTGTACATAGGATGGGATTAACTTTGATAATTTTGACATAAAAATGAATCTTAACAAAAAGAATGACTCAACTATCAACATTTTTAAATTTTTGGCATAAATGAAATATTGATAATGACCTAATAAAAGGACTCTTGACTCATTTTGACATACATTATGACATAATACAATAGATGTAATTACTTCAACTTGATTTTGACAAATAACATAACAAAAACTACGTCTATATAATTTTTGATAACTAAACAACAAGCTAAAATACTACTTAATATACTAAGACCCATCAACTAGAAAGTAATATTTTATTAATTTTTAACAAAAATAACTTAATAATAAAATTGGACTCCAAAAATTTAAAATAATACAATAAACTATTAAACATAACTTTTAGCTATTTGACCCATCGTCAAACTTTAAAATATAAAATACTTAATCTAAATGACTTTGTGAATAAAACCTAAATGTACATAAACTATAATTGAAACTTTGGTAGCTTGCCTTAAAAAATTGTGCAACAGTGTGGGAAAATATTTGAGTGCCTAAAACAAACTAAAAAGAGTTTGTTGGGAACCTGTGTTACCCCTTCTCTTTACTTTATTAGTATATTATTGTTATGGATGCATATGCTTTGTAAGTCATCCCATGAGCATTTTTTTTATCCCACATTCATGAGAAGTGGTAGTTACTTATATTATACTTAGTATATAAACAAGTGTTGAGGCCAATGAAGGCATCCATGAATTTATTGTATTGAGGTTGCTCAAAGGAGGTTGCCCCCTCGAAGTGGCATGTGATCAATATAATTCCTTCTATGTTTCTGCTATTTATATAAATATGTTATTTCCTACATTTTCATTAATTTTTTGTAGGAGGATCCTCTCATCTGGTATCAAAGTGCTTTTTAGGGCCAAATGTTTTTTCTCAAAAAGTGTTTTTTTTGTTCCATTGCATTGTGATTTATTTTTTGATCCAAATCGTATCATCTATTTTGGATCAGAGTAAAAACCTATCCACATAACTATGGGAAGTGCTTGGGTGAAATCCCTAAAACTCATTTTTAGGAGTACCATAGGAACCCCAAAGTAGTTGGCCTATTGAGAGGACCTACCAACAAAACAGGCAATGGCACCTTCCTGATTGACTAGTTCCCACCCATGAGGAAAACCAAGATCTATCATTTAGGGGTAAATCTATGGCCAAAATTTTTTAGGAGAGTGGTACTCATTCAAATAACATTGGTGACCAGAGAGATATCTTTAAACCCTTAGGTATTCATTAAAACTTGGAGCCCATTTCTATCAGTTTCATAATAGTATCAGTAGAGTATCAAAAAACTTGCCCTATCAGATCTTCACATATTACTAGCAGAGTATTAGAATTCTTGACATACCAATTTCAACATATTATCAGTAAAGTATCAGAAAACTTTTCATATCAAATCTGTGTATATTACCAGTCAAGTATCAAAAGACTTATCATCCCAATTTTAGAATATTCCCAACAGACTATCAAAAAACTATAAAAAAATCTCTTATTTTGGCCATGGTAGTAATCTAAATAGGAGAAAAAAACATGGAGGATGAAATTGCCACCCTCAAGACCCAACTCAAAGATCTTGATGAAAAAAATCTTGAACTCCATCTTCAACATATTGCCTTGAACAACAGATGGTATCCAAAGTCCTCTTCAGACATTGGGTTTTATTCTTCCAATAATTTTGTGGGTTAAAGCTTGATTTTCCTTTTGATTCAATGGTGTAGATTTGACTGGATGGATCTACAAGGAAAAATAATATTTTAGTCTACATAATAAGTTGGATGCCAATAAAGTCTCATTTGCATCCTTTCACTTGGAACATGAAGCCCTTCAATGGTACCATTGGTATATCAAGGATCATGATGAGCCACTATAGACCAATTTTGGCACCCTCATTTTACAATGATTTGGCCCTAGTACTTTTGATGACTTCATTGGATCATTCACTAAACTTCATCAAATAGGAACCATGAGAGAATATCTGACTAAATTTGAAAAACTGGCCAATCACATAGAGGGATTGTCTAATGAATTTTTTAGGAGTTGTTTTGTTAGTGGTCTGAAGGAGTAATTTAAGGTCAAAATGCTCTAGCCCAACATGATGATGGAAGCCCTAGGGTTGGCTAAGTTGGTAGAAGACAAGATCATAACTTAACAGTGATCCAAATCCAATTTTTATCCATTGAAAAAGACAAATCCATAATGATCTCACATCATGTCAACCCCTAGAACCACTCCTATCAAGCATTTGATTGAAGCAAAGGTGCGGGCACATAGAGAAAAAGGATTATGTTATAATTGTGATGAAAAATTCACTCAGGTATATTGATGTGTCGAGCAAAAACTCTACCTACTAAATGCAAACTCTCTGGCCAAAACTAAAGTTTGGGAAGATGTTCAAGATACAGTAGATGATCTAGAAGAAGTTCCATCGATTATGAAACTTGCTTCTCAGAAAGACAAACCAAAGATATCTCTCCATGCCTTAGCAGGATTCACCACCCCATAAACCATGTGGTTCAAGGGTTACATCAAAAATATCCCTCTCACAATACTCATTGATTATGGTAGCACTCATAACTTCATTGACCCTTAGATTGCCAAACAGGTTGATTGTTTTGTCTATCCTTGCTCCAACTTTGAAGTCATGGTTGCTAATGGGGGCACATCACCTTAAAAAGGGAAGTGTCATAATGTGCATATCTATATTGGAGATTAGAACTTGTGCTCCAAAATGTTTTCCTTGCCCTTAGGTGGATGTGATGTTATTTTGGGATCCCAATGGTTACGCACACTTGGACCCATCTTATGGGATTTTGCTAAACTTTGGATGCAATTTTTAGACAATGGGGAAAAACATACATTAAAATGCTTACACTTGGGGTCTCTTAGCATCATAAGTTCACATCACATGGAAAAGCTTCTTAATAATAATTCACATGATGTCATTACCTAGCTCTATTCCATTCAAATTCAACCATTAATGATCTCCACTACTCCTTCTGATCTACAAACTATTTTGCATAGGTATACATGTGTCTTTACTGAACTGGTGAGATTTCCACCTTCATGGATAGAGGACCACCATATTGATCTCCTTATTTTAAATGTTTCTCCCAACATTAGGCCTTATCGCTACCCATTTCATCAAAATATCAAGATTGAGATGCTCGTTTGAGACTTACTAAAGAAAGGCATTATTCACCCTAGTACTAGCCCATATTCTTCCCTAGTTATCCTTATCTATAAAAAAAAATGGGTCATGGCACCTCTACATTAACTTCTAAGCACTTAATCACATCATAATTAATGATAAGTTCCTAATCCCTATTCTTGATGAGCTTCATGGTGCTCATTTTTTCTCCAAGTTGGATCTCTGCTCTAGATATCACCAAATTTGGCTTCATGAGGATGATATCTCTAAGATAACTTTCTACATGCATGATGGCCACTATGATTTTATGTTCATACCCTTTAGCCTCACTAATGCTCCTTCAACATTCTAGGCATTGATGAATAAAATATTCCAGCCCTACCTGTGGAAATTCATTCTCGTCTTCTTCGATAATATCCTTATCTATAGTAAAACATGGTCTAAGCATCTTCAACATTTGGAGCTCACACTGCAACTTCCCTTTGATCATCATATCTTTTCAAAATAGTCCAAATGTGATTTTGGACATGATGAAGTAGAGTATCTTGGTCATATTGTTTCAGCCCAAGGGGCTTGAGTAGATCTCAAAAAAATAGTTGTCATGACAAATTTGCCTTATCTTCAAACACTCAAGAGCCTCCATGGTTTTTTGGCATTGATTGGATACTATCATAAGTTTGTCAATGATTATGGGAATATTGTAGCTCCAATGATAGCTATGTTGAAAAATGTTGCTTTTACATGGACATAATTTGTTGAGTGTGCATTTAAAGAATTGAAACAAGTTATGTGTACTACATGTGTTCTAGCTATGCTAGATTTTGACAAGACCTTCACTATCAATATTGATGCTTGAAAAAATGGACTTGGTGCTATTCTCCTCCAAGAAGGATGCCCCATTGTGTTCACCAGCAAAGCACTTTTTGGCAAGAATTTAGTATTCTCTACTTATGAGAAGGAAATGATGGATATTTTGCATGTAGTATAGAAGTGGTGGTCATACCTATTTGGGAATCATTTTTGCATCAAAACTAATCATGAGAGTCTAAAATATTTCCTAGAATAATAGGTCTCCTCCACATCACTATAGAAATGGGTCAACAAACTCATGGGTTATGACTATGAGATCACTTACAAGAAAGGTAAGGACAATATTGTGGTTGATCCTCTATCTCACACATTATGTAGAACAAGCTTCCCTTTTAGCTATTTCCATGCCTATTCCAAATTGGTTGGATGTAGAAAAACAAGGGTATATCAATGACTCCTCATTATCTCAAATCATTCAATAGTTGGCCACTAACCCCTCTACAGTACCACATTATTCTTGGGATGGTGTTTCTCTATGATATAATGGCTATTTGGTGCTTTCCCAAAGCACACATCTTCAATAGGTTTTATTCTATGAACTCCATGATTCTCCATTTATAGGGCACTTAGGGTTTCACAAAACTTATGAGTGGGCATGACATCACTTATTTTGGAAGGGAATGAAAAAGGTAATTTAATAAATGGTGTCTAAATGTGATACCTTCCAATGCAACAAGGGTGAAACAACACTCATTCTTGGGTTACTCAAACCTTTGTCCATCCCTACCAGGATTTGGATAGATATTTTTATGGATTTCATCAAGGGGCTCCCTAAATCTAGAGGGAAAATAGTGATCTTGGTTGTGGTTGATTGCCTCTCCAAATATAGTTAATTTTAACCCCTCAATCATCCTTATACCACCTCCACAGTCACACAAGTTTTCTTTGACCAGATTTTCCATCTTCATGGCATTCTTTCTTCCATTATCTCAGATCGTGATGCAACCTTTACCAACCATTTTTAGATAGAACTATATCAATGCACTGGCACCCAACTGAAGATGAGTTTTGAGTATCATCCACAAATGAATGGCTAGATTGAAATTGTCAACAAATGCTTGGAAACTTTCCTTCATTGCTTCACCTCTGAACAACAACATCAATGGGCAAAGTGGCTCCCTCTCACTGAATGGTGGTATAATACCTCCTACCAAACTTCAACTAAAATGACTCCATATGAATTAGTCTATGGTCAAGCCCCATCTGTGCTCCTTTTGTACACCCCCAATAGTTCACCAGTTCAAGCAGTTGACATGATTCTCCAAACCCAAGATCAGATCCTCAGAATCTTGTAGGAAAATATTCATATGGCACAAAATAAAATGAAATAATAGGCTAATCAACACTATTTCAAGTGCACTTTTCAAGTAGGTGATATGGTTTTTCTTATCCTATAGCCAAACAAACAATCATCCCTAAAACTCAAAGGGCATCATAAGTTGGATCCCAAGTTCTATGGGCCATATAAGGTTCTCCAAAATATTGAGTCAGTTGATTATAAGTTGGAACTCCCACCTTCTTCCCAAGTTCACCCAGTATTTCACGTCTCTTGTTTGAAGAAAGTTCTTGGCACAGACATCAAAGTGCAAACTATTTTACCAGAACTTGATAATGAAGGATCCATCCTTCTTGAGTTGGAGGTAATCCTAGCTAGGTGCACATGTCAACTTTGATCTTGCTCCATCATAGAGTTATTAATTCAGTGGCATAGAATGCAAATAGAGGATACAACATTGGGAACCACTATTTCAGATTAAACACTGATTCCCACATCTAAAGCTTTGAGGACAAAGCTTTTTCTAAGAGGGAGGAGATGTTAGGAACTTGTTCTACCCCTTCTCTTTACTTTGTTAGTATATTTTTGTTATGGACACATATGATTTGTAAGTCATCCCATGAGCATTTTGTTTTATCCCAAATTCATGGGAAGTATTAGTTGTTTAGATTAGACTTAGTATATAAGCAAGTGTTGAGGTCAATGAAGGCATCCACGAATTTATTGTATTGAGCTTGCTCAAAGGAGGTTTCCCCCTTGATATGACCTATGATCAATATAATTCCTTCTATGTTTCTACTATTTATATAAATTTGTCTATATAATTTTTGATAACTAAATAACTAACTAAAATACTACTTAATATAATAAGACCCATCAACTAGAAAGTAATATTTTATTGCTTTCTACCAACAATAACTTAAGAATAATATTTGACTCAAAAACTTTAAAATAATACAATAAACTATTAAACATGACTTTTAGCTATATGACCCATCATCAAACTTTAAACTATAAAATACTTAATCCAAATGACTTTGTAAACAAAACCCAAATGTCCATAAACTATAATTTAAACTTAGTATCTTGCCTTGAAAAATTGTGCAATGGTGTGGGAAAAGATCCAAGTGGTTAAAACAAACTAGAAAGAGTTGTGGCTTTGGGGTGACTTGAATGCTGACGAAGAATCTACATTCACTGAGAATGCATGAATATGCCAAAAGATGCATGGTCAAGACATCAAAATGCAAGTCGAGCTCAAACATCTAAGGAAATCCATTTGGAAGGTTGAATGTTGTAAATAGAATACATTTATAAATACATATTTGAACTCTAACATGTTATACAATTCAGAGAAAACTATCATAAAATTTACATACATATATGCCACCCAAATCACATATATCTTTGTTAGATATAACTTTAATAGTTTGAGCCGTTATGCCAAGTTGGATCAAAAACCAATCAAGTTTGGATGTTTTTCGAACACCATATGGAGATCAGGTTGCATGGTGATCAAGAAGACAAACTAAAATTTGCATGGTCCACAAGAAGAACTGCCCAGTGTTAGGAAGGTGGATGCCAAGAGTGGTCATTACTGCTCATAATATCCAAATATGTAGTTTTCCCAAAACATATGCATAAGTCTGTTCAAAGGTGCAAACTTTTTGAATAAAAATAGTTTAATAGAATTTGCATTTTGTTGGCAAGCTCTCAGATGATATCTTTTGTGAACAAAATAACATAAAGAGTCAAAATGATTGACACACATGTCCTTGATAGGTGGAAAAAAAATTATCAATCATTCATGAAAAGAATTTATTAAACTGATTGAACAAAAACTTAACAACACACATCATGCAGTAGAGCAAAAATCATCATGCATTGCTAGAATAGGGTCAATGCTTAGTGTAGTATGCAAAAAATGTACTAACATTTCTTCATTTGAATGTCAAATAACTTAATGCAATGGTATAGTGATAGAGTGATAAAATCAAGTGAATGGATAAATAAATGCATAAGAATCTCATGGAAAACACCTGCTTGATACCAGATAATAAATTTAGCCCATATTTGTACAAGATCAACACTTAGAAATCACATTATAACAAATATTTCTTTCTAGATTCAAAATGGGATACATACAATAGAGATAGATATAAATATATAGCTCAATGAGCCATTACAAACAAGAAGTCAAGGCTATCACCCAATCCAAACAATCTCTCGAATCTATCTCCTAATATCTCTCCCTCAAACCTATTCTTTCTCACACACTTGGAATAGCTACATGACTATAACTCAATCACATAATAATATATTATTCTACCTATAATATTATTAAATGAGTTGAAAACTCATATCGATAATAATATTACAAAGAAATATAATGTGAGAACTAATGTTAGGTTATTCATAATAAAGAGGAAGTGTGAAGCTAAATTTTAGAGATGGGACGATCAAAACTCTCGTGGATGTTTTGCACATTCCTCACTTGCAATGAATCTATTGTCTATGATCAAAATGAATGATGTTGGTGTCTATGTCTCATTCCTTAGAGTTGGGTGCAAGATGGTGCATGGAGCCATGGTGTTAAAAAGTGGCATGCACATGGGTACTTTATACAAGATTGATGCAAGTCTGGTATGCAACACATGTAACCACTCTATTTTTCATGAGGCCAATGCTGATTTAGGAAGATGCAAATTATTTCCAATGGAGAAGACAATGCTCCAAAATTAGAAGTTGGGCCATATTGGTGAAAAAGGTTTGCACATGATGTAAACTAAAGATATGGTGAAAGGGATGGAAAATTATCCCTTGGATTTTGAAAAATATCAGCATTATGTCTATGACAAGCAGAGTCAGGAAAAAATTCTCACAAATGTTGCACAAGCAAGTAGAATCTTGTAGGTGATCCATAATGATGTTTTTCAAACTGATAGACATCCCATCAATGAACACGTCTATTTTCTATGTATCCTTCATAGATGACTATTCTCGCAAGACCTAGATATACTTCATCCTCAAAAAATTTAAACTTCTTAGGAAATTCAAGGAGTTCAAATCCCTTGTGGAGAACCAGATGAAGAAGAGCTTTAAATGTTGCATATGGACAATTGGGGGGAGGAGATACTAATCTAATGAGTTTGATACATTTTGTAGGCAGAGTGGTATTTAAAGGAAAAAGGCAACTTCATTCACACGATAACAAAATGGAGTTACAAAATGGATAAACAAGACATTGATGGATAAGGCTTAAAGTATGCTAAGTGGTGTGCATTATAAATTTACACTGAAGAATTGGCTATTGCTTGTTATATTGTCAAAAGATCATCCACATCAGTGGTTGTTGAAATAACTTCACAAGAAGCATGGATTGGTAAGAAGCCATGCTTGCGACACCTGTGAATCTTTGGTTGCAAAGTTTATTCACATATTCCAAAGTAGAAAAGATCGAAACTTGACATTAATTTTGTAAAGTGCATATTTATTAGATACAAGAATGGTTTCAAAGGGTACAAGCTTTGGAATCTTGAGACGAAGGCAATCTATTTCTAGAATGTAGTCTTAACGGAGGCATGCAAGGTTATTACGCAAAAAGAACCAAAGAAGCAAGCAAAGGAAGAAATAGAAAAGGTGTAGGTTGACATAGATGCTAAACAACTTGTATCCAAGTATGGTGTGACATATGAAGAGTCACAAGAGTCATAAGAAAGTGACCCAAAAAGACTGTTGTTGTCTATTCTTAATGTCCCTTTTGTTAAACAATGATGGCATGTCCTTAAATGCCTCTAAGGGATTTGCATATATAGAGAGATCAGATTTCGAATTAGGGAACTATTGCCACATAAAAGTCAAGATAAAAGGATTCACAAGTGCAAAAGAAAGTGACCCAAAATAAAACCCACAAGATCGCTTGGACATTTTTGTAGTTCGAGGATGGTTTTGCTACTGTGGACCCACCCATGATTTGCGAACTTGTCTGAATGCTGAGGAAAATATTGAAACCAATCAACCAAGACCAGGGCCCTGTGAGAAGGTTAAGAAAATAAGTAGATCAAAACAAAGGACCACACAATCGCATAAGGTAAAGAGAAGAGACCCAAGACTGGAACATGTGTGCCAATAAGTACCCTATTTGTCATTAAGCTTTTATATATGTAAAGTTGCATAAAAACATTGTACAAACCAAGCTTGTACCAAATTCACGTGTTTACACACAGTGAATGTGTATAGAGTGAATGCGATCTTACACAGTCTAGTGTATAGTTGATGTGGATACATGGTTTAGTGTATTTAGGATACAAGTAATTGTATAAATGTTTAATGCACATTGTCAAGTGTTCACATTATAATATACATTAAAGTGCTCTTGGAGGTTGTAAAATGGTGCAATTTGTTATAACATTATAAATTGGTTATGAGTAAGAAAGTTACTATATTAAGTTTTTAAGTTGAAAGAGTTTTCCCAAAGAAATTCTTATATCACTCCATTTTAGTCTCACAATTTTTTTTTCTTTCAAGAGATTTTTTTTCTTAAAGTGTTCATAATATTTATGATAAAGACTTTTGAAAAATTGTGCGCTAGATTTTTTATCAAAATTTAGCACACAAAAAATAAAATAAAATAAAGACAAGGATTGATGTACCGAGAACGAGGATGTTTAATTTTTTTTTTAAAGGTCAATAATAGCCCCGCAGTCTAATTATAGTTGGGCATTAAGGGTTTCCATTAATGGGAAGGAGAGGAGACGAGCCAAGTGGAAAGCGACGTTATTTCGCTTCTCACAAGGCACAATAATCGAGGAGAAAGCGACCCCTATTTATATAACTGATTTATTGTCATATTTACTGCAGACAAATACTTCAATTTTTTTCTCTGAAATTTTTGTCCCCTTCGGTTTTTACAGCTCAGAAGCCCGGCGTGTGAGCCGGACGCTTTCGTACACGTGTCACGCATTATGCACTCCGATCTGCAGTTGCACCACCCGTGCTGCCGGAGATCACTTTTCCCGTTGCCGGCGCTCTGCCGGCACTGTTGCCTGTAGCCTGTCCCCCGAACCAGCCGGTAACCCCGGGCTAACTAACTAACTAACCACCGGTTTTAACTCAGGCATAACTTTCCGCTCCTCCGTACCTTCCCTCCGCCTTCCCTCCCCCCACCCCAACTAACTATATTTCACCCGACCTGAACATGCAGTGGATTGGAAATGTCGCTTGCGTGGCGTCTTCCGTGACGTGGCGCTGTACAGTTGGTTGCAACCGTTGGGGAAGGGGTCGCACGCGCAGGCGATTGCATGCAAGCGTACTGCTTGGACCACAGCGCCCCGCCCCCCCTCCCCCGCTCCTCCTTGTTTCAAACGACAGCGACATCTTCTATGTTGACATGTCCGTACATACACCATTATGGACGATGGCCATGCATGCATTCATTCATACGGAACTGTCCCTGTCAGCGGCAGGCAGTATACGGAGGATGTATGTACCGTCTGTTTACGTGTATTTGGGCACGCTTTTTGATTAGTTAAACAGTTCTTTTTTGTTTTTTTCGGGTGGGTTGGAACTTGGGGGCGATGCAAAAGCGAGGGCGGTTTGTGTGGGTTAATATACTATACTATACTCTCATATAAGAAAATTGGAAAAGTAGATCTCTTCCCTGGCCTTCAAGTTTGCTCTTTTTAGCTTTGTCTTCACATGTGGCCTAACTGCCCTTTTTAAGGGAGGGAAAGACTATTATTCCTTCCTTGGCCTTTTGTTTTTAAACTTGCTAGATTGTTTAGCTAAATATCCTCTTGTAATGCCCACAATGATGATAAAAAGGGCTTTACCATTCCAAGAGTGATTTAGGGTCGAATTTTCAAGTGGGCTTTTGACCCTCTTTTCTTAGCTTTTTGTGTGAGGTGCGGGGATTAAATTTGATGGTCATTTTCATTTGTTAAAAAAAAATTGTGATGGTTTTTAAATAAATGCAATTTTGTATGTGATGTTCACTTCATATTTTTGACTTTCACAATTTTTATATAAATACAAAAGTATTTTTTTCATATTATATATATATATATATATAAAGTATATGTAAATATATTTAAGAAATATTATAATGTGTCATAATATCTTCAATGTAATTAAACTATAATTTGGTAGTGGTCGTTGGTGTTTTAAGTTGGTTTGTGGTGATTTAAGTATGGTTGGTATTTAATGTAAGAGGGTCTTGGGCCTCTCGTTTGTGTCCCAAGCTGGTTTTATTAATTCTAGTTAAAACGCTAATTCGTTTACCCAATCAAATAAAAAATAACCCATAATCATTCAATAAAATAGTTTTGATATAATGCGTGGACTAATTTAGGTTTAAATATAAAAAAATTGATATAATTGTTGGCCCCTATATACTCGAATACAACAAACTAGTTTTTAATCACAAATAAAAGTATACTTTTTAGCGAAAAGCTTGTCACATGTGCATAGGGAGGATGACTAAACAATAGGAGAATGAAATAGTAAACTCTATCCCCCTCATCACCACAAATAATGACGCGAGGGCGTTTACAAGTTTTTGAGGAATGGGTGTAGGTATTATGTAAAGATAATTGAATGCACAATACATTTATAATTAATTTATATGTCATAAATATTTACAAAAATATTAAATTTGAAGTATTTAAATTTATTATATAATTTTATTTATTGAAGGATTTCATATTGTTTAATGATTATTATATTTTTGTAAATTACTAATTAATTAGGCAAAAAGCTTGTAACATGTACATGGGGAGGATGACTAAACAATAGGAGAATGAAATGGTAAATTCTATCCCCCTCATCACCACAAATAATGACGGGAGGGCGTTTACAAGTTTTAGAAAAGATTATATTTTTATAAATTAATAATTAATGAGTGATAGCTTTAATTTAATTACACTTTTAATTTAGATTTTAAGATACTATAATTTTTTATGTATTTTTTAACAATTAAATAAAGAATAGATTTAAAATATATTATTTTTATTGACATATCACAACATTACATTTATTCCAATTCAATTATCTATTAATATAATTATGTCTTCTTATAACAATAAAGTTGATGTAATAATATATATTTTATGAAATAAATCTTAATTGTATAATCATTATTTTATCCATCTATTCAATAAATTAAATTAGGAAAATAAATGAGTAGAATTATCACATTTACATTAATTTATAAAAAAAATTAATAATATAAATGAAAAAAATATCTAATATAAATAACATCATATCATTTATTAACATTTTTTATTTTTTATTTCTTTAAATATTTAAATTTACTTAAACTAAATTCATTGTTACATTTATATTAATTTTTTAATAATATGAAAGAAAGGATATTGTTCATTAAGTTTTTAAAATTTTTATTCCTTTTAAATGTAAATCTACCCAACTAAATTTATTGTCATATTTACATTGATTGATATTATTTTTTACTAATATAAAAGAAATCAACATTTAATAAAAATAATATTAAATTATTCATTATTTTTTTAAATTTTTTATTGTCTTAAAATATTTAAATTTACTCAAAGTAAAATCATATCATTTATTAAATTTTTTAATTTTATATTCCTTTTAAATATTGAAATTTACTTAACTCATCGTAATTCAAATAAATTATATTTTTAATAAACATGTCTAATAAAAAAATTCATATTTTCATAAATTCAAAAAAAAAATTGAGTAAAAATTATGTAAAAAAATATTTGATTATAATTTTTTTGATATATCATTAAAAAAATTTGAATGTGATTTAAGACATATCCAACAAAACCCTCTTCACACAAATTTTATGATTTTTTTTTCAATAAAAATATAAACAAGTTAGATTCTCTGAATGTTCGAGGAATTTACAAAGATACTAGATCCAGCGGATGCAAAATTCCCCCATGCTCAATGTCATCTCTAACACAAACCACTACGGCTATTGTCAACCATATTATGTCCCTCTATGCCCCCTCCATTGCCCTGCACAAGCAAGCAAACTATCTCCTTATGTTACGCTCCACCCTTTATTATGACTGCTTTCCAAATTCTAGCTCTGGTTTTCCTCATCCCCATTAATTTAAAAACAGACATGAAACTACATCCTATTTAAAATCTAGTCAATTTGGAGGCCCTCTCTTGGTTGTCCGCAATGCACATTGAATCATTGTTCAAGAAGTAGTTTTAGAAATTAATAAATTCCACAATCCACGCTTGTATTTAATTGGAAACTAGGAAAAGCCCTTCTATACCATAGCTTTTCTATGCCAACATTTGTACTTATTTCATTGTACCAAAATTTCACCTAATCCATATGTGACTCACATCTTTAAAATGTTTTCTATCAAATATGTCATTACATAATAGTTAATAATCCATAACAAGCCAAACCATATTCCGGCAGCAGAACCTATAAGTTATAATTTATGAACCTATAGGGTTTAAGATATGACAATCACCCTATAGGGTCTAGGTTGCGAGCTGCACATATTATAAAATGGTTGTTTTTTAACTTTGAACATCATTTTGCCAGTCTTCATAAAATTTTTCCTATCCATTAATACGTTTAAAAATATTTTTTGACTATATTTTATAGGTTAAAAAGTAAAAAAATGTCTAAACGACTGTCAAATTTAACTCTTGTTGGGGTGTTCTCTTCCAGAATTCACACATGCGATAGAAAAGTACATCTGCGTTTACGATGATACAAAATTTTAATATCATATCATTGCATTATAGATCCATGACAAACTTCAACAATGTTTGTAATATTTTGTACCATTTTATTGTTCATTTTGATTAAGGGATCAATCAAAATAAAATACGTAATATCATTTTAAAGTGAGCTCTTTATCCACTAAAATTGCATGTACGTCAAAGGGTATAAAATGATTATTGATGTCATGCCAACATTAGCTTCAATAGGGCCTTCTTCATTTTCATGTGTATAATCTATCACTTAAAGATGACTTATTTGTTGTGGCTTGCATTTAATATACTTTTTTTTTGGTTGATATTTTGGTTATTTTTCTCTTGTCTCACATGGTCCCTTGATAGTCTTAAGACTTTTTTATGAATCATAAATACCAACCAGTGATCTTTCTATTATAAATATTATATATTTATTAATTTAATAAAAAAATCATTTCAACTATTAGAAAAAAACTTTATAAAGATATATTAAATTGTTTTAAAATGTATTACTCAACCCTTTCACTTAAAAGAACATATGTTGGCATTTTCTTATATTTAGCAGAGATCACCAAAAGGTGTATGCATATTTCTGATGCTAGAATGTGTTTTGTTGGACTTGAGTAAACTGCTCCCTAAATCTTATCGTCCCCGATTTAATGAAGAAACTGTATGGAAAAAAGTGTTGGATTACAAATGTATATCTTTTAGATGTCACGTTTTTAAATAATGTGGTCCCCTGGTCAACAATTGCTAGTCATTTTCACCTAATATGGATGGCCCTACATAGACCTCTAAACATGGTGGATCTCCATTTGCTCAGGGTGATGGGTTCCCGTTGGTGAATCAATGAAAGAGGTTGGTTATGATTGCAATAATATCCATCCTAAAGAATTAAAACCACCTTTGAAGGGCCCATGTCTCAATGATGGTAAGTCTCAGTACCTTGAAACAAAAGAATTTAGATTCACAATCTACAAGATCATTCCAAAACCCCCTTAAATGTTGATTGAGAATAACATATCAGTCAATAATTTTAAAATTTAAATATTAGTATGAGACTTTTACAAGTAAAAAGGGATATTCAAATGAATATTTAATCCTTAAGGAAAGAGATATATTAAATAAAACTAATAATAATACAGAGGAAGTCACATCAAACATAGCAAGTCGAAGAAATAAAAGCTAGATTGTAAAAAAGTATTAAAAAAAATAAAATCAAGAAGGTATTATCTTAGTGTCTCAAATGAAATTAATGTAGTCAAGATTAGAGGTCTAAACTCATAAATTTATTAACCTTCTAATATGAAATAAACTCCCTAACTATGGACACAAACACAAAATTCAAACATAGACAAGTCATTTAAATGCATAACACACATTCTCCATTTCTAGTAGAATTTTATCCAAGTAATAAATTCTACTCATTCAAACCTTTAAAATAACCAGGGATAATTACAAATCTCAAATGGCTTCATATGATGTTATACACTAATTTTGAACTCACAACTATCTAATTCAAAAAAAAGAAAGTCCTTTTAGAATTATAAAACATGTGTCATCTTCAAAATGAAAAATCCAAAAAAACCCCATTTCTTGGTTTTTCTCAAAAATTATACAAATCATTCTAACCTCTAAATTTTCTCAAAAGTCCCCTTTCATGACATTTTTACAGTGTATTTTTTTAATTTTCTTTTAGGTAATGATGTTTGAACAAAAATTGAGTTATATTTTTATTCATCACCCCAGAATATTAAAAAATAATCTTTCAAAATCTCTTTAGCTCATTATATGTGTGTGTCATTGTTTCCCTTAAAAAAATTATTTCTTTATGTTTTATTGATGTATTTAATGTCCCTTAGCATTTCCTAACCATTTAATATGAACATCAATCTTACAAAGGTGTTTTTGGATTTCTCTTTAAGTGTTTGTAACTCTTGACATGCTCTTCCTTTTGATAAATGCCTCTTTCCATACCATGAACATGAAAAACCCACAAAATTCATTTTTTTATTTATGAGGTGGCCCCAAGACTTCTAAACTTGATTTTACCATTTCAAGTGTTTAATAATATGTCAATACATGATTTTTTTTGACATTGTATTAACTTTTTAAGGTTTAGCTATGTAAATCCTAAGTTTGATTAAAGAGTTGAGTTATCTAAATCAGTAAAATAATATACAATAAATAACCACCAATTTGTTACAAAATTTGACTTGCTTTGACTTTTTAAAAATAGTAATAAATATGTATAAATAAATATTTATCTAGAAAATACCTAATGTGGAAGATCTGAGTGCTAAAAATTGGAATACAAACAGGTCTAAGTGTTGTTAATAGGATCCTTGAGTGAGATCCTCTTTTGTATAGTACACACTTGGACAGTAATACTATGTGGCTCTAGTATCTTGAAAATGGCACTAGTGTCCTCTGTCTAGGACTGCTCCTAACTTTTGGGTGCACATGTGCTTGTATTTTTGGATTTTATTCTTGTGCACATGAAGTCTAAAAATCTATATAGTGCCTGTAGCAGTTGATTTACGATGTAAACCCTAATTCTTCTTACAAGTATGGCATGATTTGAAAATGTGTGTTCATTAGTAGGATAGGTTGGATAGCCTCAAAATCCCTCTATGAAGAGATGATGTAGAGCTCTATTCCCTTAGCCTGTAATTCTCCTTCACTTTGCTTGTAAACTTGCAAAGCTTCCCTTAGCCAACTCTAGGCTAATCTTGTCCAAAAGGACCAAAAATAAAACACTTGATTAAATAAAGTTTCAAGACCCTCAAAACAATCTATCATACTATTTCAAAGCATATCAAATTACTTTCATCATCCATCTCCTTTTTTTTCATTCAATCTTTCATTCTCTTGCTTTCACATGTTACTAGCCCTGTTTTAAGACAAATTCACTATTAAAAAAACTCACACACACACACACACACACACACACACACACACACACACACACACACACACACACACACACACACACACACACACACACATATATATATATACACACATATATATATATATATACATACATATACACACACACACACACACACATATATATATACACACACACATATATATGTATGTATATATATATATACATATATATGTATATATATATATATATACATATATATATACACATATATATATATACATATATATATACACATATATATATATACATATATATATATATACATATATATATACATACATATATATATACATACATATTATATATATACATACATACATATTATATACACATATATATATATAATATGTATGTATATATATGTATATATATATATATATATATATATATATATATATATATATATATATATATACATATATATACATACATACACACACACACACACACACATACACACACACACACACATATGAGTACCCTTTATCAATCCCTTACTTCACACACATTTTTAGGTTAGGTTACTTTGAAAAGTTTAGTACCTGTAGGCTTACTTGGCTTCCTCATTAGCCCTCCAAATGGACAAACCTCCTTAGTCTAAGAAAATTATGGTCACACCAAGGAAATTAATGACTTTTTGGGCACCCATTATCCTCCTCTAGCTCAGTCAACTCTTATTCAGGTCTCACTCTCAACACATATACCCTTTTCTTCTTTGGCCTATTCCAACTAGGTTCCTTCTAGGCTTAAACCATCTCAGTCCTAAATAATCCATACAAATGGATCCGTACACCTCTACAACTAGGTGATTCACTTCAATAATGATTATAAGGAAAATAATAAAAAGTTTCATCATGTTTGGATGGTTAGAACTCATTTATGATCCAAACCCTAAATCTAGGGTTTTTAGGCCACTATATAGGCCGAGAGCCTTCCAATGGGCATAACTTTTGTTTTATTGGGTTTAAAAACCCCAAAAATTTTCCATTTGGTATTTATTGACCCCTATCAACTCTTTCACACACTAGATGGTTTCTTAAAATCATCTATCAACTCTTTCTAATCCAAAACCAAGTTGATTGTATAGGGAAATAAGAAATTACAGGTTTGTATACTTAAGAGGGAGGAATAAAGCATATAACAGGGTAATATAAATTTTAAGAAAGCCTTAAACACCTTCAAACCACTTATCTTAATGTCATCCAAACACTAGATAATCAATTTTTTATCATTTCCTTCCAAGTCATACAATTCACCATTCAACCAAACAAGCTTGTTATAGAATACATGCTTATCACAAAATGGATTTATAAACCAATGACTTATTGAGTGATTAAGGACCTTTTCACTCCAAGGAATGTTTCATAGACTTTAAATTACTTAATACAAAACCACATCAATGTCTGTTAACTCATAACACTACACACAACCTGCATACTTGTCAAAATACACAAGAATAGGGTATTTAGGACTACAAGCAATTATTCTTTGATTTATATGTTTCCATCAACAGAATGACCTAAATAAATGATTTAAAAAACTTACCAAACCTATGTCAAAAGTACACAATTCTCATATAATACTCACCTTTCTACTCCTCTTGTGCATGCACATAATATGTAAATACATGCCTCAACAGATTCAGTTCCACATTATACTAGAACATGAATATTATGAACTCTATCAATCTTGACTCTTTGCATGAAACATAAATAAACCTAATTTTAAACCAAAACACCAATTTTATTCCTTGAAAAAGATTTATCATTACAAAAGGACTTACACAGTCTTGTATAACATTTTGGTAGACCTTCTTCTTTGTCCCAATCTTGCTTACCCTTATTTTCTTCTCATGTCCTCTTTCCTATGGACTAATACACTATATATATTTATAATATGAAAATATACTCCTAAAACATGATATATAATGTTTTCTTGATCAAGAAACCTCTTCAACACACCTAGACCACGTAGGGTGGTGAACACACTAGTTGCCACCTCACATAATGACTTGACTTATGACTATAAACCATTCTTAATAACTCTCAAGGGACCATAAGGTCTATTAAAACTTCATTCCACATGACACAACATTAGATTCCACTTAGACCATATAAACACACTCTCAATCCCTCATTACATGATTGAAAATTCAAATTAAGAAAATGTGGGAAAACTTTAAATTCAAATTTCTCTCATATTCATGACTTCTCATCCATTTCACATCTTTCTTAGGACTCTCAGACACATCCTAGACTAACTCTTGGGCATTCCTAAGATGCCCCTACATCATACTCCCAAGGGGAAAAAATATTATAGTCCTCTTCCCTCAAATGTTCATATAAATAGGTGTACTCTTGACTGCCACATTTGTACTTTGTCTTTTTTAATTGTCCTTTGCATCCACTTCATGACTTGATTTGCTACCTTCTACTCTTCACACTTCTGTTTGTATCTTTTATTGCTTTTTTTTCTTTTATTTTTTAAAATCCTCTTCAATGTTCATGGAATTTATAATGAGTTTCCATTCCTTGTCCTTTAACACCTTTGTTTTTGTCCTATCATCAACATCCTCTATCCTCTTTTCATTATTTTTTTCAACCCATACTTTATTGTACCTGTGTTTGGTTTGATTATATCTCCCTTGGTCTACTTGCTAAAAATTAATTCATCTTGCTTCCTTGTATGCATAGTTGCCATATGTTACTTTTTGATGTCTATCTTCTATTCTGATCTCTGCAACTGATCACCTTTGCCATAATGGCACCCTATATCCATGATCCACTTCTACATTTGGAGACCTATACTCAACTTGCCTATGTACCTTGTCATCAACATATGCTCTAACAATATAAAACTTTGGATTTACCTTTACTTCTTCAATGGGATTTTTTATTCTCTACCTTTTCTCCATGTTTCTTTGCTTGACAACTTATCTCAAGTGATCCAATGTCACTTATCTTTCTTCTATGCTTTCCAAGGCATCAATAAATTGTACTTCATCTTCTAGTTATTCATGAAGTGACTGAATGACTCCCTTAGCATCATCTTTTCCTTTTTATACCTCCATACTATGCCTTTCTCTTTTAAGAATAGCTGAAAACTATATTTTTTCATCTTTACACTCTTTTTGTTGTATGGTTATTGTTATTTCCCCATCTCTTGTCAAACTATAGACTTGACTCTTAACTTGGTTGCTCATTGTCTTCATACCTACATATAAAAACTCAAATACAATGTTAGATATGAAACAAAGAGACCATAATGTCCCTTTAAATTCCTATTTAATGGACACCTTTTTATTTTCTTTGTCTTCTTCTTCAAGTGCTTGCTTTGGCTTTGTTTTTTATTCCCTCTTCATCTTCTCCACTATGAGAAATTTTTTTCTACTTCTTCATCCTCATGTTACTTTCTTGGGAACTTGATTTTCTCCAAACCTCTATGGGCTTTTCTGTTCATCTTTTCCTCCTTCAAGGCATTTATCTCATGTCTTCTCCTCTTCATAAGCATCTCTATGGGCCGCTTCACTCTTTTCTTCATCACCCATCCTTGTCATGGGCCTTTTGCCTCTTGTTGCCAAACCCATTATTCATAATCTTCTAGTAATTCCATCATCATAATCTCTAAATTCATTAAATATTTATTCAATTCAATCATCTCTCTATCCATTTTTATCTCTTATTTTTCTCTTCTTATCTTCTCTCTCATGTGGTTGTTCATCTGAACACTGTTTCTCACTTTTATTTCTACCTCTCCTTTCATCTTCATCTTAAGTACCTCATTTGGGTACACACTCTCTCTCATCTTTGGCCTCACTTGGACCACTTCTTTGGTTCACACCTAGAACTTTTCTCTCTATTAGACTACACTTGGGCCTTTCCACCTATTGTCCTTCACACTGGACTATCTTCTCCTTCTTAAGCTCTCTTTATGAGCTTGTCTCTCTCACTTGATCTTGTTAATTTCTCTTCTTTTTTAGGGCTTTCCACATTACCATCCATTGTTTTATATCAGTCATAAATTTAAATCACTAAATAAATCATAAATAGGTCATACCTTCTCTTATATACTATCTCAACTTTGTCTTGCAACAAGACTCCATGCTACTTGCTTCTTTTCCTACTTACCTGCAACTTACTGCAACATGTATTATAAACCACATAATCATCAATTTCTATACCTAAATATTCATTCCCTAGAGAATCTATATGGTTATGATACTAAAACGATGTATATCTCTATTCCCTTAGCCTATAATTCTCCTTCACTTTGCCTGTACACTTGCAAAGCTTCCCTTAGCCAACTCTAGGCCAATCTTGTCCAAAAGGACCAAAACTCAAACACTTAATTAAAAAAATTTACAAGACACTCAAAATAATCTATCATACTATTTCAAATCATATCAAATTACTTTCATGATCCATCTCCTTTCTTTTCATTCAATCTGTCATTATCTTGCTTTCACATGTTACTAGCCTTGTTTTAGGATAAATTCATTGTTATTTTCCATACAACAACTCATATAGGAAAAATAAATATATTTTTGATTACCCTTTATCAATATCCTACTCCACACAAATTTTTAGGTTAGGTTACTTTGAAAATTTTAGTACCTGTAGGCTTACCAAGCTTCCCCATTAGCCCTCCAAATAGATAAACCTCCTTGGTTTGAGAAAAGTAATATTACCCTAAGAAAAATAATGACCTTTTTAGGCACCCATTATCCTCCTCTAGATTAAAAAACTCTTATTTAGGTCTCAATATCAACACACATACCCTTTTCTTCTTTGGCCTATTCCAACTAGGTTCCTTCTAGGCCTAAACCATCTCAATCCTCAATAATACATACAAATGGATCCACACACCTCTTCAACAGGGTTATTTACTTCAAGAATTATTATAAGGATAATAATATAAATTTCATCATGTTTTTATGTTTATAACTCATTTTATGCTCCAAACCCTAAATCTAGGGTTTCTAAGCCACTGTATAGGTCGAGAGCCTTCCAATGGGCATAAATTTTGCTTTATTGGGTTTCAAAACCCCAAAAATTTTCCATTGGGTCTGTATTAAATCCTATTAAATCTTCCACACATTGGATGGTTTCTTTCAATCTTCTATCAACTCTTTCTAACCCAAAACCAAGTTGATTGTATAAGGAAATAAGAAATTATAGGTTTGTATACTTAAGAGGGAGGAACAAAACATATAAAAGGTCAAGATAAAGTTCAAGAAATCATTAAAAACATTCCAAACACTTACCTTAATGTCCTCCAAACACTAGATCATCAATTTTTGTATCATTTCCTTCTAAGTCATACAATCACTATTCAACCAAACAAGCATGTTATAGAATACAGGGTTATCACAAAATGGATTTATAAACCAATGAATTATTGAGTGATTAATGACCTTTAAATCCAAGTAATGTTTAATAGGCTTTAAATTCCTTAATACAAAACCACCTCAATGTCTCTTGACCCATAAAACTACACATAACCTGCATACTTGTCAAAATACACAAGACAAGGTCTTTACTATCTTCTTCAAGAATAGGGTATTTAGGACTGTAAGCAATTATTATCTAAGTTATATGTTTCCATAAATATAAGGACCTAAATAAATGATTTAAAAAACTTACCAAACTTGTGTCAAAAGTACACAATGCTCATACAATCCTTACCTTTCTACTCCTATTGTGTATATACATAATATGTAAATACAAGCCTCGACATATTCAATTCCACATTATACTAGAACATGAATATTAATTTTTTTTAAAATCTTTAATCTTTGAATGAAACATTGATAAACATACTTTTAAACCAAAATACCAATTTTATTCCTTAAAAATAATTGATCATTACAAAAGGACTTACACAGTCATGTATAGCATTTTGGCATACCTTCTTCATTGTCCCAGTCTTGTCTGCCCCTATTTTATTCTCATGTACTCCTTATTATGGAAGAATAAACTATATATACTTATACTATGAAAACATATTTATAAAACATGATCTATAACAATTTCTTGATCAAGAAACCTCTTCAACACACCTAGACCACGTAGGGTGGTGAACACACTAGCTGTCACCTCACATAATAACTTGAATTATGAATATAAACCATTCTTAAGACCTCTAAAAATACCATAAGGTATGTCAAAACTTCATTCTACATGAAATAACATTATATTCTACTTAGATAATCTAAACACACTCTCAATCCCTTATTACATGCTTGGAAATTCAAATTAAAAAATAAAGCAAAAAATCTTCAAATTCAAATTTCTCTCATATTCATGACTTATCATCCATTTCAAATCTTTCCTAGGAATCCAAAAAACATCCTAGAATAATTATTTTTCATTCTTAAGATGCTACTAATACTCTGAGGAGGGATTAAGCTTGATGTAGTTCTCCTCACCTAACTGCTAGTGTAAGTGTAAGTGATGCTAGAATGATAGTGGTCTTGAATGTCTTGAGTGTGTCTGAGATAGGAAATATTTAAAATATAGGCTTAGGGAATTTGTAGATGGTAATATGTAGAACCATGGTAGAATAGGGATTTATAACATTATTTTTACTCAACTTGTTTCTTGTTTGAATAGGTCTTTTGCATCTATTTTTCATCTAGTGGATAAAGGTATAAAAGTCATGTATATATAGTGTTTATTAGCTTGTGTAGATAATAAAATGTGTTTAATCCAACCTTAAGAGGATTCAAATTTTAAAAATCTATTTTCTTGAGAGAGTTAAAATAAGGGACACTAGTTCCATGTAGGGGACACTAGCACCATGTAGCTCTAATGCCCTTAATGTGATGCTAATGTCCAACTAGCAGTCTGCTAGATACAAAGGGCCAAGATTTGGGAATGAAGGTTTGAGATTGTGTTTTAGATAATTAGGGATGACTGTAGTCTGTACAAAGGCTACAAAAGTGTGATAAAAGGCTTTATGATAGGTTTAGGACTAAGCTAGGAATAGGGTGTCTCAAGTATCACTCTTAACACTCAAATACCAATTTTAGGTTATATCTTTACCCTCACTTTATGATAGAAATGTAACAAAGTTAAATAACTAGAATAAAGGAAAAATAAGTGTACTTGGACTTCCCTAGTGTAATAACCCTACTGGCATTAACCAAAAATATTTGATTTTTTTAATTAACACATATACTTTAAATAGATTTCATCATGAGAATCTAAGCAATGATCATAAAAGATACTCTAAGAGAGAGAACTATCAATGAAGTATACCAGGTCATACATCTTAGATCACTATCAACATAAGAAAAATGCATCATGATAAAAATATAGAAGGTAATTACAAATAACCAGTCACTACTGGTCTAATACACAGTCATTGCTGTTAATCCTTATAAATAGTTAATTACAACTCTTCATGATAATGTTTTAAAAAATAAATGCAATATAATACAATGTATAAAATTAAGATACATGGCTCCCCAGAGCATGAGTTACTTATACTCTCCAGTATCTATGGCAATCTCAAGTGTCATCTCAAAAGTAGTACTGATGTGGGGAGGGAGAGCATCATTTGAGTATTTTTACACATCAACCATGCACCAGAAATCACCCACATTAATTTCATCAAGGAATGACCCTCCCTTCATGGATGAGTAGATAGTGATGGCATAGGAATCTAGAGAGACAAGCAAGTACCTACGTGTTGTATGATTTCTAAAACTAAACATGTAATGTATCATAGAAAAATCATTCTATAGTAAGATATCACACTAAAATATAAATCATACTCATGAAATGAAAATATCTTACTAAACATAATTTGGCCCAAAGTTTTAAGAATAATAAATAATAAAAATCTATAGATTAATCAAATTCATACACATCACTTGATCAGACTACTTTCATATGGCATTATGATGCTAGTAAGCCAGTGAAGTCCATCTCACTCCTTACTTAGTATCATCAATGCATATTGGTCACATAATTTAACCACAAAATTCATATAATTTACATCTTACTATCAAACACATTATATAACATGCCGTACATAGGAGTAACCGAAACATACATTTATTCTCTCAAACATATGAATGAATCTTACATTATTTTCTATCCCATACTAAAAATAATGACTAAAATTTATACCACCTAAGTAAAATACATATTTAACTATATATTTTAACTATCATAAGTAGTTTTTAAATATACTACACTCTATGATAACCCATATCACCATGGTCTAGTATTTTAAGACATAACTACTAATTTTCCATAAATAATCATATAAAGTAGTCTTAAATACATGGAAACATAAGATTCTATCCAAGTCACAATATCCATAAAACACATTATATTCTATCCTAACATTCATTAAACTCTCAAAGGTTGTATGCACACATACACAAAATTCTACCAATTGTCACAAAACATGCTATTCATAGTAATAACTAGAATGCATACATTAAATCACTATAACATAGGTGTGAGTCTAAACATGACAATGATAGTATGTACCATCTGGGTATAACATACATTTATAATGTAGTACTCTATGTTATCTCATACTATCATAGTTCACAATTACATAAATACACATAACCAAACTTATGATTTCAACAATCAAATAATCCATATACATGATAACAATCAAGCAAGTACGAGATTAAACCATTTGGGTATACCTTAAGTTTAAGCTACATACTAACATTCAAATACTTATAAGCACACATCACAATACACCATTATGTGATAAATATAAACAACCATTGATACATATTAACACTTTTATAATATTTATTGCAAATAAGTATTCAATACTGAATACATATAACTAACAGTCAATCAATCTTTTGCAAAGAAACAAAAAAATCATAAACCTATTATAACATTCATTTAAACATCTTGTTCCATTTTCTAGAATATTGTTTCAATATGGTTATAGTTTTGGTCTCATGGACACCTGATGACTAGATAAACTCACACTTCTAGATACAAGCTTAGGTATATGACTCAACACAACCATTTACATTATGTACTTATGTTTCATACTTAAATCCATGTTCAAATATAGTAAAACAAAACTCAACTCACATGAAACATAAGATAATCCAAAGTAGCATATACTATACGTTTTAGGGGCTTGAATGCATGTATTTGATAACTTAATTATATGTAATTATTTAACATAATTTATAATCCGATCGTAGAAATGTAACCATAATAATACACTCCTCTATACATGTATACACTATTAGTCATATTAACACCTACATAGATTAATATTCTCATGAGGTTATTCAACTATTATGATATCATAGGGATTGATCATAATTTTCAATCCAACAATCATCCTTAATAAATTTTAGGGTTTTTGTATAAGTCTATGAATACTAGGTTGAAATTTCATGATCTTAGGTCCTCATAACAAGAACTTCCTTTTTTTATTACTATATATGGATTTGACTATTATTTAAGTTAATGAGTAATTTGACCCATTAATATAAATAGCCATATTTCTATTTTTTCTAAAAGTTTTCCCTTGATTAGTATTTTATACTCATGCCATTTTTATATAGTCCCTACTATATAATCCACTCTTCTTAAGGTGATAAAGGTTCTTAAATTCCTTTTTCCTAAATCCACTTCATGATGAATAGAGATAGGTATATGCAACATTGAAACATAAGATTAAAATAATATACATTATTGTGATGTTAAGATTGGTAAGGTTACACCAATTAACTCCCTCATCAAATAGTTCACATCTTAAAAATGCTTTCTCAAGTGTGCATGCCATTGTCAAAAAATGAGGACAATCTTTTATTGATCAATCCGATTATGAAAATTTTACAAATCACACAACGTCCTTTGCATCACAACCTCTTAATGCTTCAAGATAACTTGACCTTATTCAACCTTGGTAAATAATTTGAATGGAGAATGAATGCATATGATTGATTGGTCATGTATCATTTCATCTCCATTGAACATATATTCTAATGAGGGTTTTTATTTTATTCCTTATATATATATATATATATATATATATATATATATATATATATATATATATATATATATATATATATATATATATATATATATACTAACTGGTAGCTTGATCTATATTTTGTATAATATAATTTAATGGGTAGCATACATCTATTCACTATATACACCAATAGTTGTATACAATATAATTTAATAGGCAACATAGAATTAATAAACTAAATTTCTGTAATCCTATTATTCACTATAATTAATAAATATAAAATTAGAAATCATTGACAGAGTTTTACTAAATATCATATGTAGTCTCCAACATTCTAGTATTGCTAATCACATTGCTCAAAAGAGGCATTATAACAAATATATCTCTCAAAAAATCTTTCCCATAGGTTTTTTCTTGAGTGCATCATAAAACATCATTAATTTTTAGTGTAAGACAAACCTCACTAGATAGTCAGGCATTTGTGGCATTAGAAAATGATATTACATGCAAGAATTATTTACATATGATAAGAAGCAGATGCAATTTTTCTAGACAAAAACATGAAAATATCTCAAAGAAATTATTTTGATTTGTGTTAGAAATTATTTTTTTCTTTTTCAAGGACACCAACTTCACCCACTAATTCTCTAGTTTTATAAGGTCCTTTTCACTTAAATTACATTGATGGCCTTCCTTAGTTTACATTTTCAATTATTGAGTTTGAAACATGGAAAATAAATAATTCTGAAGAAAAATATGTTTATCGAATGTACCCATTTCATTCAAAGAAATGTTATAACAAGAAAACAAACAAGTCTAGATGGTGAAGTCATGGAAGAAAGGATAATCTCATACTTGGTCTTATGGGTAATATGAAGGTACGTGTTTGAGTAAAAAAAAGGTTGTGTGCATTAATCAAAACGTGTATGTCTTTCTTCAAGTGACCCTCTAAACAAAATTATTGGAGATCAGATTGAAATGGGTAATGGGTGGCATCAAAGGATTTAAGCATGGGAAAATGACTGTTTAATCATTTTTACCACTATAAAACACCACGATTATCACGGTAGCATTCTAATGGTATCACAACCATTTTTACCTCTATCTGAATCAGGATGTATTTATATTATTGATAGTATACCTACAATAAAAATGTTATTTCGCTCAACAATTCTTCATACTCTATAACTTTTATGATGTCAACTATTATACTCTTAAAATATTATACAGATTACATATCTTTATGCTCGATTGTTATACAAATTGAGTATTTCAAGGTGCATGTTTTTTAGTTTATGATTGTCGATGATTATACTATTATACAATACAATTATCTATCGTTGAACATGTAGATTGAACTAATGCAATTACCTTATACAGAGTCAAAAAAATAACTAAAGAGAAAAGGATAATAGTCTTTAAACTTACGTGGTAACTGTCAGAAGTCAATAGAATTGAATATCAATCCTTTGATAAGAATCCTTACAGGCAAGTTCACCACTCTTACCAGTCACATGATTCCTCTTTCTTCTTTCCATGCTTCTCTCTTTTGTACTCCCTCTTCTCTTTCTCTTTGTTTGTTATAATCTCTCCTCCAATAGAAAAGGGCATAGCTTTAAAAACATCTCTCTCTCTCTCTCTCTCTCTCTCTCTCTCTCTCTCTCTCTCTCTCTCTCTCTCTCTCTCTCTCTCTCTCTCTCTCTCTCTCTCTCTATTTTAAATTCTTTACTTTTTTTCTTTGTTTCAGTTTTAAAATGACCTTCTCTTTTTTTCTATTTTTATGTTTTTACTTTACATATTTTTCTTAATTATATAATTTTCTTTATTTTTTCTTTAATCACTTTATAAAGTTTTACACATTTTAATTTTCTAATTATTTAATAATAAACAATTAATTAGCATAATTAATTCATCATAATGATTTAATAATCATGCTATTAATGTAATCCACTAATATTTTAAACCAGAGATGAATCAAGCAATAAATCATATGAGATTAATTCCACACTAGGCATAACTCGTAACTAACACACAACTACTATGCATAAATATTTATCTAAATGCAAATAACATCCAAAAACACAATAAGCTAACCCCCTTTTATGTATCTCACATGAAATACTTATGTTGTGTGTGCAGGGTTATAACCGGTTCTCTATCATCCTTTGACATCTTCATCTATGTCACCTTCTCTAATGATGCTCTCATTTCATCATGATTTAAGGGATGAGTTCTCCTACATCAACCTCATAATAGGTAGGTATTTAGATCATATCCTCATGATAACCATACAACATAAAACATAATTGAAATAACACATCCACATATTCTTAATGTAAACATACACTATGACTAACTCACAACAATGCAAACATGTATCTAAGCAATATGTTATTGTCCCATAACAAAATATATCTCAAAACTTAGTCAAAATATAACAAAATTAGATGTGTCAACTATAAATATCCATAGATACTCAAATAATTTGTTTAGTGAGGAATCGAGATGTAACATCTTTCCTCTTAAAGCTATTCATTATCTCAGATGACTCTTATCAAATATAAATTCTAAATTAAAAATATTATTTCACATAGAAATAACATAATATAAGGTATCAAATTAAGTAAATAAATGTGAAATTACCTATATAACTCACTGAAGTTACCTCAAATTGTACTATTTTTAGAGTATTGATTTCATAAGACCCTATTTTGTGACATCTCCCAATTATGTAAACATGGTTTACAAGTATTACTTACGTTGATTGATTATGTCATGACCACACCAAGGTCTAAAACCATTAAGATAAACCTATATACTATAGGAATGACCACATATGTTACCTTGAAGGATCCCACATATCTTAATGAAAGTTTCACTGACTTTCCAAGAGCACATAAGATCATCATACAAGCTGAAACAAATGACCAAGGAGAGTTCCACAAAATCTTCTAGTCCCTTTGCACATATCTCTAACCTAGAGAGTGTTTTTTTCATTTTAAAGAAAATCAAATAAGGAACCTAATAATAATTATGTGTATAAGTTAATACTATCAATACTCTGCATAACTCTTAATAAGTATAACATGTCAATATTGTCACTACTCCATGGACTTCTTGATAAGTATGATAATGAATAGGAACTGGAAACACTACATTTCCAATGTATACAAAATTAAAGAATAAACATTCCATCGTACACATAGATATAGCCACATGACTAAATTTATCAAGTCCATCTGTCAAATCTTAGATTCAACAAGTCCATCTGTCAAATCCAAACTTAGTAACTATTGAGTCAATGTGAGACTAAGTAAGATCTACTCCTATCACTTAGTACTCACATTTCTAATTTACCACTCATCCCTTAGGTCTCCATGAACTAATGATATCTAAAATGTACACAAGGTTCAATAAATCATAGTTCTATACTAACATATCATATAAAGCAATGTTATATGATAAATATTTCTAGATGTATCAATATACATACAAGAAAAATCATATAATCATTCCGTAATCATATTAAGTTTCCACTAGCCAAACATAACTAGCATCATATTTCATAGCTTAACCTATAGTTTTATATTCATAGTTAAGAGGAAATAATTCTAAAATTAACATAACATACAAATTCCAAGGATCACATCCTCCTTACAACCTTATAAAGATAACAATTGAAACATTGTCTCCCTGCTTGCTCGGTTAGCACATAAAAAGTTAAAAGTTTATCTTAACCCTTTTAGTCTAGCAAGATGTTTCATACATCTTATACCTTACTCACTTCCAAAAAAAAGTACAAAAATAACTCTTCAAAACAACATGCTTAAATTAAAAAAAGAATAATATCAATCTAATCAAGGTTATATAATATCATAATAATTATAATCAACTTATAATTCTTAATCTATAATTAATATAAATTAAAGGTTTACCACCCACATGGTATAAGTTAACAAGTTAGATAAAGTAGTGACCTTAAATAGTCTCAAGTGAAAAGTAGAGAACTATCATTTCAAAAATAAAACTCCTACATACCCTCACAAGGTAAAAAAAAAACATCGTAACTCATTGTTGCCAAATCACTACCTACTTACCAAATCTGTAAGTGTGGTATCTCACTATATTTCCAAAATTAGGAGAAAAAAATACTAACCAAAAAAATGTATCAATCCATCCAATCCTACAACTTCTCTCTCAACAATATGTAAAAGACATTTATTCCATCAACTCCAAGGAATATGGTCAAAATAACATTTCATAAACAAGTTTCAACCTCAAGAAAATATGAATCCTCTCGGTATCTTATATTGATGTGAAAAGAGAATGAGATAATAACAACTCACCTCTAATATAGCTAAGAGAGATAACAATTCTTCCTAATCCACATAACTTAAGGGTGCCAATCCTTAAACAAACTCCTAACACATAGAAATGTTTGACCAAAACATCTACACTCTACTACAAGAAATTCCCCACCACCCTCAGTGGTTCTAATTAAAAATGGTCTTATAGGATTTTACATTCCTAGGATTAGTGAATATAAGACAAAAAACTAAATCACATATGTTTAAGTGAGAATCATCTCATGCTTATTAAAAACTCACAACACAAAACACAAATGGCAAAGGTGACTTGATTATCAAGAAGGATGTAATCACACTCAAGTTGTTTAATCTAAGTGATCAAACTATGGTAGAAATATCTTATTCATAACTCATGAACTATGACATGTACTAACCTACCCAAACCTCAAATACAACCATTACCAAGCCATATAGGATGATCTATCAAGTCTAAAAACTCCAATCGTGGTGTAACATGGTTCCACACTAAGGCACCATAAATCTAATATACCAATGTAATAATTCATGTCACTAGGTTCACACTGGTGAATATAAGGACACTAAAATACCAATGGCCTCATTAGGTCCTAGATTTAAAGCCACAACTCTGATACCACATGTAACAACCCCACTAGGGTCAACTAAAAATATGTGATTTTTTTAATTAACACATATACTTTAAATAAATTTCACCATGAGAATATAAGTAATGATCTTAAAAAATACTCTAAGATAGATAAATTCAAATGAAGTATACCAGGTCATAATTCTTTGATCATTATCAACATAAAAAAAAACACATCATGATACAAATATAGATTGTAATTACAAATAGCCATCCACTACTAGTATAATACATAGTCATTGCTATTAATCCTCAGTAAATAGTTAATTACAAATCTTCATGATAATGTTTTTAAAAATAAATACAATATAATAAAATGTACATAATTAAGATACATATCTCCTTAGAGCATGAATTCTTCGAACTCTTTAGTATCTATGGCAATCTCAAGTGTCATCTCAAAAGTAGTACTACTATGGGGAGGGAGAGAATAATTTGAGCACTTTTCCACACCAACCATAGATCAATGATACCCCACACTAATCCCATCATGGAATGTCCCTTCCTTCACAAATGAGTAGATAGTGATAGCATGGGAATCCAAAGAGATGAACAAGTACCCATGTGCTGTATGATTTCTAAAAGTTAATATACAATGTATCATATAAAACTAATTCTATTAAAAAATATCACACTAACATATAAATCATACTTATGAAATGATAATGTCTCACTAAACATACTTTGGCCCAAAGTTTTAAGAATAATAAATAATAGTAATCTATAGATCAATCAAATTCATATACACCACTTGACTAGACTGCGTTCATCTGACATTGTGATGCTAGTAAGCCAGTGAAGTCCATCTCACCCTTACTCAATATCAACAATGTAGTTTTGGTCAAGCATAATTTAACCACAAGATTCATATAATTTACATCCTACTAGAAAACACATCATATAACATGCCATACATAGGAGTAACTAAAGCATACATTTATTCTATCAAATGTATGAATCAATATTACATTATTTTCTATCCCATACTAGAAATAATGACTATAGTTTATACCACCCAAGTAAAATACATATTTAACTACAGATTTTAACCAATAAAATTAGTTTTGAAACATACTATACCCTATGATAACCCATATTACCATTATCCAGTATTTTAAGACATAATTAATAGTTTTCCACAAATAGTCATACAAAGTAGTATTAAATACATAAAAACATAAGCTTCTATTCAAGTAACTAGATATAACGAAACGAGTCATAGTTTCTATGAAACACATGATATTATATCCTAACATTTGTTAAATTCTTAAAGGTTATATGCACACATACACAAAGTCCTAACAACTGCCACAAAACATGATATTCATATTAATAACCAGCATATTCATATTAATAACCAGTATGCATACATTAAATCAGTCAAACATAGGTATAAGTATAGACATAATAATGATAGTATGTACCATCTAGATATAACATATATTTATACTATAGTACTCTATGATATCCCATACCAGCATAGTTCATAACTACATAAATATACATAAACAAACTTACAATTTTAAGAATCAAACAATCCATATACATAATAATAATCAAGCAAGTATGATATTATACCACCCATCATACTAGCATTTAAAGAAATATAACTTATAAGCACACACCATGATGAACCATAATATGCTAAATATAACCAAATATCTATACATATTAACACTCTTATAATATGTACCACACACAAGTATTCAATATTGAATACATATAACTAAAAATCATTCAATCTTTTGTAAATAAATATAAAATTCATAAACCCATTATAAAATTCATTTAAATATATCATTATATTTGTTAAAAGACTGTTTCAATACAGTTATAGTTTTGGTCCCACAGACATCTGATGACTAGATAAACTCATACTTCTAGCTACAAACTTAGGTATATTACCCAAAATAGCCATTTACATTATGTATTTATGTTGCATACTTAAATCCATGTTAAGATATAGAAAAATAAAACTCAACTCACATGAAACATAAGATAATCCAAATTAACACATACTAGTAATTTTAGGGGTTTGAATGCATGGATTCGATAACTTAATTATATATAATTTTTTACCATAGTTTATAATCCATCTATGGAAATATAACCATAAGAATACACCCCTCTATACATATACACACAACTAGTCATATTAACACCTAAAGATATTAATATTCTCATGAGGTTATTCAACTGTTATGATATTGTAGGGATTGACCATGAGATTCAATCCAACAATTATCCTTAATAAATTTTGGGGATTTTTTATAAGTCTATGAATACTAGGTCAAAAGTTCACGATATGGATTTGACTATTATTTAAGTTTATGAGTAGTTCAAACCATTAATATAAGCAACCATATTTATATTTTTTCCAAAAGTTTTTCTTTGATTAGTATTTTATACTCATGCCATTTTTATATAGTCCATTCTATATAATCCACTCCTCTTAAGGCACTAAAGGTTCTTAAATTCCTTTTTCCTAAAGCCACTTCAAGATGAACATAGATAGGTATATGCAACATTGAATCATAAGATTGAAATAATATACATTATTATGATGTTAAGATTGGCAAGGTTACACCAATTAACTCCCTCACCAAATAGTTCACATCTTCAACATGCTTCCTCAAATGTGCATGCCATAGCCAAAAATGAGGATGATATTTTATTGATAGGGAGTTCTATAACCTGATGATGAAAATTTTACAAATCACATAACGTCCTTTGCATCACAACCTCTTCATGTTTCACGATAACTTGACCTTATTTGACCTTGGTAAATAATCTAAATGGAGAATGAATGCATATGATTGATTGGTTACTTATCATTTCATCTCCATTGAACATATATTCTAATGAGGGTTTTTATTTTATTCCTAATATATATATATATATATATATATATATATATATATATATATATAGCTAGTAGCTTGATCTATATTTAGTATAATATACTTTAATGGGTAACATACATATATTCTCTATATACACCAATAGTTGTATACAATATAATTTAATAAGCAACATGGAATTAACAAATTAAATCACTATAATCCTCTGTATTAAATCAAATCTATTCACTACAATTAATAAATTTAGAATTAGAAATCATTGACAAAATTTTGTTAAATATCATATGCAGTCTCCAGCATTCTAGCATTGCTAATCGCATTGCTGAAAGGAGGCATCAGAATAAATATATCTCTCAAAAAATATTTCCCACAAGTTTTTTCTTGAAGCATCATAAAACATTAAGAATTTCTAGTGTAAGACAAACCTCACTAGATAGTCAGGCATTCGTGGCATTAAAAAATGATATTACAAGAAATAATTTTCTACATATGACAAGAAGTAAATGCAGTTTTTTTAGACCAAAACATGAAAAAATCTCAAAGAAATTATTTCAATTTGTGTTAGAAATTATTTTTTATTGTTCAAGTATGCCAACTTCACCTATTAATTCTCCAATTTTATAAGGCCATTTTCACTTAAATTACATTGATGGCCTTCCTTATTTCACATTTTCACTTAATGAGTTTGATTAAGTTCATGTAGCCAAAACATGAAAAATAGATAATTCTAAAAGAAAATATTTTTATTGGACGTACCCATTTCATTCAGGGAAACATCATAATAATAAAAAAAATAAGTCTAGATGGTGAAGTCAGGTAAGAAAATATAATCACATACTTGATCTTATGATTAATATGAAGGTACATGTTTTAGTCAATAGGAGGGTTGTGTCCATTAAGCATAATATGTATGGCTTTCTTCAAGTGACCCTTTAAATAAAATTTTTGGAGATCAGGATTAAATGGGTAATGGGTGGCATCACAGGATTTAAGCATGGGAAAACATCCGTTTAATCATTTATACCACTATAAAACACCATCATCACCATGGTATCATTCTGATGGCATCATGGCCATTTTTTCCTCTATCTAAATCAAACTATATTTATATTATTGATAGTATACCTAAAATAAATTTTTTATGTCGCTCAATAATTCCTTATACTCTACAAATTTTATGATGTTGACTGTTATGCTCTTAAAAATATTATAGAGATTATATATCTTTATGATCAACTATTATATAAATTGAGTATTTCAAGGTGCATATAATTTAGTTTATTATTATCGATGGTTATAATGTTATATAGTACAATTATCTATCATTGAACATGCAGATTGAACTAACATAATTACCTTATACAGAGATGAAAAAACAACTAAAGATGAAAGGATAACAATCTTTAAACTTATGTGGTAACTTTCACAAGCTGATAGAATCAACTATCAATCCTTTGATAGAAATCCTTGCAAGCCAAGTCACCGTTCTTACTAGTCACATGATTCCTTTTTCTTCTTTCCATGCTTATCTCTTCTGCACCCCTTCTTCTCTTTATCTTTGTTTTTTTATAATCTCTCCTCCAATAGAAAAGGGTGTAGCTTTAAAATGATTTTTCTCTTTATTTATTTTATTTTATTCTTTATTTATTTTATTTTTAAAATGGCCTTATCTTTTTCTTTTTTTACTTTACATGATTTTTTCTAAATATATAATTTTCTTTAGTTTTAATTTAATCACTTTATAAGGTTTCACACATTTTAATTTTCTAATTATTTAATAATAAATAATTACTTAGCATAATTAATTCATCATAATGATTTAATAATAATGCTTTTAATGTAAGACACTAACATTTTAAACTAGACATGAATTATATAATAAATCATATGAGATTAATTACACACTAGGCATAACTCGTAACTGACACACAACTACTATGCAAAAATATTTATCCAAATGTAAACAACATATAAAAACACACTAAACTAACCCCTTTATTATGCATCTAACATGAATTACTTGTATGGTGTGTGCAAGGTTCTAGCCAATTCTCTGTCATCTTTTGATATCTCCATCTACATCACCCTCTCTGATGATGCTCTCCTTCCATCATGCTCTGAGGGATGAGTTCTCCTGCATCAACCTTAAAATAAGTAGGTAGTTAGATCACATCATCATGATAATCATACAACATAAAATATAACTAAAATAATACATCTACATGTTTGTAATGTAGACACACACTACGGCTAACTCACAATGATGCAAACATGTATCTAATCAATATCTTACTATACTATAACAAATATATCTCAAAACTTAGTCAAAATATAACCAAATTAGATGTGTTAACTATAAATATCCATAGATAGTCAAATAGTTTTCTTAGTAAGGAATCAAGATGTAACACCTATGAAGTGAAGCCTGCATAGCTGAGTCTGAGTATGTGAACCTGGGTCTGTGTATGTGAAGCATGGTCCAAAGCATGACCTGTAATGAAATGTGCATAAATTATCCTTACTTAAGAGATATGAAAAGTAAAAGACTATGCTAAATAAAGTAACTTAGTAAAATTGAGTAAAAATATAAGAAATATAAAAGGAATGAATATACCTCACTAGGTACATAAACTAATGCATGAACTTGGTGAAAACCTGTGTGTGCGTGCATGTATATAGTGATCAAATCATTGAATATATTAGACTTAATTGATAACTTGCTCAATCTTGATGTGTGGGTAGATCAAGAAATCAATCTAGTTTTTACTCCATCATTACCCACCCCTCTTTGGTGGATCATGACCTTTGAATAGATTAGATTAGACTATAAGTGTGTCTAACCCTATCATATGGGTGGCTCAAGAACTCAAGTAGGTTATGAATCCATCATTTCCCACTTGTGTGAAGTAGATGCATCTAAAATTGAACTACACAAAGTGTTATAAATATCTAATTGGGTTATCTAACTATGTATGTCAATTCCACAACCACTCAGGTATATTAGATGACTCTGGGCCACTTGATAATGCCAAACACTATAGATGGAATAAGGCATGAAACTAGTAGTAAATTGAAATATGATTTCAAGTGTAAATAGTGTATAAAATGGCATGGAGTTTGACATTCCATTTAATCAACCTATGTGAAATTAAGCATACAAAAATTATGTGATACACACATGCCCCCAATCTAATATCTGAGTATATTAATTCTAGACTAAGTTATAATGAGTGCATCTGACTATCTAAATTAAATACATGAATGATCATGATGTGCATGATGCCCCTAATATGAGCAATTGATATGAATTTGAGTTGAACTAGTGTGAACATGAGCTAAATCTGAGCATAATTATCAAACCTATAGTTGTGTCTATGCAAACATGTACTATACTTGGTGTATTTTTATAACTAATCTGAAATACCCTAAAACTAGGGCTAATAAACAATAACACCTTATATTGGATAATAGAGACATGTGGTGCTAGTGTCCCAATCTAGGTAGTAATGTCCATCTGGTCTGAAATATGAGTCACTAAACTGCTTTCTAAGTCCCTATTTTTTATTGTGTCTTACCTATGTTTGATTTCTTGAAACTAATCCTATGTGGTGGAAATGTTTTGTGAATGCAATGTAGGAGCCTAATCTCTATGATAAACCCCTATGAATTCCCCCTCTTTTGAGGGTATTTTTAAACCTATGCAAGAAATGTCTTCAAAAGAAAATAGCTCTATAAAATGTGTTAGCCAGAGCATGTATGATAATTACATGATAATCTAATATAATATGTAAACATAACATCAAAATGTAAAAGAATACGAGCATAAGTATGTAATTTAATATGTATATTGTGTCTATCATTGCATAAGGGTGTCAAGATAGATGCAATCAATGTGTATAACAATAAATATGAGTAACTGCCTAGGGGGATGGAGTATGATGTCCATCATGGAACCCAAGTAGGAAGGGTAGATGCATGAGGTCCCTCATAGAATCAAAAACTGATGTGTAACAAGAAAATATAAGTGGCATGGTAGCATACAAGAGAGAATACATATAAAACACATGAGGCATGCAAAATAGTCCAAGGGGCCATAATACAAAGGACATGGGCACACTATACTTAATTTGAGAAAATAAAACATACAAGGACATGTTCAAATGTCCATATACGCAAGCAACAAGTAAGTTGGATTAGATCCATATAGAAGGACATGTTCAAATGTACACATACACAATCATGAAAACACACATAAGGGACATTGGCACATGTCCAAGGCATACATGTATAGAAGTGACATAGAGACAAATAACAATGGCATATTCAAATGCCCTTGAATATAATAAGCATAAAGAATACAATCAAGTCTAAACTAGGAAATTTAGAAATGAAAACATGTATGAATGTATTACAAATCTATGTAAATTCTAGGATGTACATATGCCGAGTCTAAATATGAGTATGAGTAGCAATGATTAATATCAAGATATGACAATGATAAAATTGGGATGTATAGAATGTAAGGATAGATCTTTGTAATATAAACTATGTATAAGATGCCCCCAAGTGAGTGAATGTATTAAATTAATAAACTTGGATCGGTGTATATATTCCCATTAGGTAGATGATAGTGAGTCTGGATCAGCGTAGTGGACCTGAGTCCTATATGTAATTTGTAAACACTTGACAAAAAAAAGTGAATCATGTATGTATGATAAAACTGACTATACCAAGCTAGATAACATATGTAATGTCTGGTAAGTACAAAAAAATGTAAACATAATAATGCATATAGTCTATAAAATTTTGTGTTTTTTGAGGGTGTAGGAATCATACTAATTGATGAGTCTCATGGGAGACTCACAATCACTATAATCAATGTCAAATAAGGGAACTGTGATCATGCATGTTGTGTGAAAGGGTATATGTGAGCCCATAATCTATTGTAGTGAGTGATCTATATCTATATCTGCCTGTGTAGTGGTACTATGAATCTATGGCATTGATTGTGATGCCCTAAGAAATATAGGGGTCTTAAGAACCCATATGGTAAAGGAAGTTGTAAGTGATGTAGATGTCCTATGCTGAGAACCTAATAATACTAATCTTGGCATAAATTGAGTGGATGAAGATCCTCTAGAATATGTGACATATTTTTTACATAGGGTTCTCTCTAATAATGGTATCCATGGGAGAGTATGTGTACGTGTTGATACCACAAGATTATACCTTTCTTGTACAAGTGGATATACTAATTTTTTTTTATGTATGCATAATAACTATACTCTAAGCTATAATTGATAACTATGCAATATTTGGTAATGGTGCTAGAACTGTAACTAGTGACTATGTTTTAACTGCCTGTGCGATGGGTAGAGGATACTCATATGGGAGACCCTCAAATTTGACCACTTGATTTGTGTATATGTACTTCATGCATATGTGCTTTGTATATGGGATGTCTTGGAGCTACTGTAACCATGGCCTACCTAATAACATATCAAATACACCTGCAGTAGGTACTACTAAGAACCAAGTGGTTATATGTGCTAGTCCAACCTATAATAGAAGCAAAATATCCTCGATTGAGTTTTGAATATAACCACTGAAATAACTAATAACTATATCTATGGGGAATATATCTTGCTTTGAGTACCCCAAAAGATACAAAAGTGTCATAGTGTACATAATTATGCTTGACTCATTGTCAACCATAACACTCTCTATAGTATGATGATATATGTATGCTCATATAAAGAGTGCATGTAAATATGTATCATCATCAAATATATTCTGCTCTGAGAATGTGATGATTATTCTAGGTGGAACTATAGTATGATACATACCAATAATGTTGTGCAATGGATGTGCCTCCTATGTAAAAGTGTGATATGAACTTCGTGGTGGATGTGCCTGATATGTGTAGTGAATACCTAATGGTAAATTTCATTGCCTCAAAATAAAATAATTTTGATTCACAATCTACAAGGTCACTCCAAAAGCCCCTTAAATGCTGATTGAGAATAACATATCAATCAATAGTATTACATTTTAATATTAGTATGAGACTTCTATAAGTAAAGAGGGATATTCAAATGAAGATTTAGTCCTTAAGGAAATATATCTATTAAATAAAATTAATAATAATATATAGGAAGTTTCATAAAAACATAGTGAGTCGAACAAGCAAAAGTTAAATTTTAAAAAATATTAAAACAAAAAAAACCCAACCAAGAAAGTATCCTTTTAGTATCTCAAGCAAAATTGATGCAGTCAAAGTTAGGGGTCCAAACTAATGAATTAATTAACCTTCCAACATGAAATCAACTCTCTAGCTATGGATACAAAACAAAAATTCAAACACACAAGTCATTTATATGCATAACACACGTTCTCCATTTCTAATAGAATTTTATCTAAGTAATAAATTCTACTAAGTCAAACCTTCAAAATAAATAGTGAATAGTTATAAAACTCAAATGGCTTCATATGGCACTATACACCAATTTTGAACCCATAAATATCTAATTAAAAAAATGAAAATCCTTTTTAATTTTGAGGCACGTATCATCTTAAAAATGAAAAATTCAAAAAAAAACCCATGTCTTGGTTTTTCTTAAAAATTGTAGAAATTATTTTAACCTCTAAATTCTCTCAAATGTCTCATTTCATGTTGTATTTTTTACAATCTATTTGTTTTATTTTCTTCCAAGCAATGATGGATACATATAAATTGAGCTATTATTTTATTCATCACTCTAAGATATAAAAAATAATCCTTCAAAATCTCTTTAGTGGGCTTTCTATACATACATACATACATATGCACATATGTACTCACACTCATGCTCACGCTCACGCTCACGCTCACGCTCACGCTCACGCTCACGCTCACGCTCATCTCTATGTTTCTCATTATTTCCCTTAAAACTATTTCTTCTTTGTGTTTTATTGATGTATTTAATGTTCCTTAACATTTCCTAACCATTGAATATGAACATCAATCTTCCAAAGGTGTTTTTGTATTTCTCTTTAACTTCTTGTAACTTTTGACATGCTCTTCCTTTTGCTAAATTCCTCTTGCCATACAATGAAAATGAAAAACCCACAAAATTAATATTTTATTTATGAGGTGGCCCTAAGACTTCTAATCTTAATTTTCCCATCTCAAGTGTTTGATAATGTTAACACATGATTTAATTTTTGACATAGATTGAAGCATTTTTGTCATATGAAACACCTTATACATCCTCTATTGGATGGTTTTACTCTTTATATTCATTTTATATATCACTATCTTCTCCTATGAGGATTTCTTCATCTATGGAATTCACATAACCTTCTTTATGTTTGATGTTTTTAAAATGAAATTTGAGTTTTTCATATGGAAATTTCACTTTCTCATTTTTGTAATACCCCGTGTGAGGAACCCTCCTTCCCAACTAACTTGAGGTGTTTCCCAAATATGATAAATCATGATGGAAAATAATTTTGAATTAGTTTTTTGCCCTGTATATAATTATCACTAGGCTCCACCACCTTAACATAGTGATCTTTGTTGATCTATATATAACAAAGTAATAATAATTTTCCAAACAAGACATAGTGAACATGAAAGAATTTTAGTTGAGGTTGAATAATCGATGGCAACTTGGGAATAAACCTTCCCAAGGAAAAATGTTTATGTGTGTAAATATCCATTCCAATTTTTCCATTGATTTAACTCAATACTTTGGTTCTCTTGTCCACTATTTCCAAAAGCTCAGGTCTGAAAGCTAAATTCATTTTATTTATATCCAATCAGTACCATGTTTTATTCTTATGTCTCTTGAGTAACAATAAATGAGGTTGCTGAAATTTAAGGCTCATTTGAGTTCTTATACTCTATAAATTGTGTGGACTGCTTAATACATAAAATCCTAGAAGAAAACAAAGTTGTTTAAGTTTTATGTTTTATTAGCTCCATGACTATGTGTCTGGTTTACAATTTAGTTCTCTACGTGTCCTGACATTGAGATTGTGAGTTTGGCTCTCTATTACAACTAAAAAGTTTCCTCTAAATTATTTTTGGCCTTGTCTTAAGAGCGAAATGGTGTATTACTCTAAATGTATATTTATACCTCCAACCTATTCAACTTAAATAATAATAATAATAATAATAATAATAATAATAATAATAATAATAATAATAATAATATTATTATTATTATTATTATTATTATTATTATTATTATTATTATTGACTGAATATATTGATAAGTTGCAAATAAGTCATTGAGCTGTTAATTCTTAGTAATAAGACCGTGTATATTGTCTTTGTCCCATAGTGTCATTCCTTCTTGTCTCTAGCACCTACTTCCTTTGTTGGTTGAGCGTTATGATTAAGAACTTATTAAATACTCCACTTTTGAAATCATTTATAGGATGGAAATAATTTATAATTTGACAGTAATGATTAGGCTTCCATCTAGGATTAAATCCTTCTTTACGGTAGGCAGTGTTCATGTTGAAGTTAAGTTGTAATTCTTATATAATTAAATGATAAATTGATCTTTATTATTGTCCCTATTGGCTGTAATAACTATCTCAAGGGATTGATTAATTTGGACAATTTTCATCACACAATTCTGTTACATATATACTTAATGCCTCATACACCTGTTATATGAGCTACTTAAAGATATTTTTCATTACACAATTCTGTTATGTATAATAGTAAGTAATCCAAATTGAATCATGCTTCAATTAATTTGAATTTTAGTGTAGTTCATTAAACAAAATAAGTGATTGTTGTTTTATTTTTTACCTATTTTGTGATAATTTTTGTTAATGCCAGATGGTAGGGAGGAGTTGTATCATTTCATATAGTGCTCTATAGTTTGTTTTGGTGGGAAAAGAGCTTTTTGAATTTAACATCAATTAGGAAGGCGAGTTCTCTACATGAGTTAATTTAACCCAGAAGATCTTATCATTGTCATATAAATATAAGCTAAAAATTTAAGTATAAAGAACTAATATTTAGTTCCTTATACTTTAAGTTATATTTATATTTATACCTTTTAGGTTGTTTGAGAGTGGTTTCACATCTCTAGGATCTTTAATGAAAAATCTAGATTTTTGAAGATTCTATCATATTTCAGATTTAGTCATATTTTAGAGTCCAGATTTAAGACAATTTTATCTCAGGGACAAGCTTAAAATGGGATGTCATATAAGATTTAGATGTTGCATGAAGTGTTGTAGGCATGATAAAATAATATTAGGTTAATTTGGTATAGAAAACTTAAGTATATAGTGGATCAAAGAATGAAACAAGTACATAATAGATTTTTGAGGTGGATGATATTAAGGGGTGTGATGTGAGCAATAGATGAATAAGTGAAGAATACTGAGATAGTGGTAGTGTAAATATGAATTAGTGTGATGTGATCAATAGATGAATAAGTGAATAATAATGCGATAGTGATAGTGTAAATATGAATTAAAAGGTGATATTATTAAGAAGTGTGGTATCATAAGTAAATGAGGTAGTGCAATATAGTAGGGGTAATAAATAATAATTTATGATGAATTATATGATTTAGTAAGAGAAACGGTATCATTGTACTTGGATTGTTTGGTTTCAAAATATTGTAAATTAGTTGTATGCAAGTTTAATAATATATTGAAATGGGTGGTAGAGTAATTTATAATAATAGGAGGTATGACATATTAAAGGAGTTTAGGATATTCATAAGTATTACATCTATTTAATGGAAGCATGATAAAAAAGAAATAAAGTGATTAATGGTGACTGTATTATAATGTGTAAGAAACATACGAGATAAGTATGTTTAATATTGGTAGATGTGTGAGTAATAAACATGGGTTATATTATTTTATAAGATGAATATAGGGAATAAAATAAGTATGTTTTAAGTGAAATAAAATGAATGATAGATTATAGTAGCATGAGGAGACATAAATATATTTAAATAAGATTGAAGGACACGAGGAATTTTTTTTACTGATTAGAGAATAGAATCTCATGTTTAAAAGAAATTACCCACTTCTCTTTAATTAATACCAAGGGTAATTTTATACTTATTTATTAGTTTGGAGATATGTATGTTTTGTATCTTTTAGTAGGGGCATTTGATGTGGTGTTAATTTGGTGCTCTATTTAAGTATATAATGGATTTTGACTACCCTAAACTATTCTATCTTTGTATTGATATTTACTTGTTACCTTGGTTCATGTTTCAACCACAAGTGTGATTGTATTTGTTGACTATGGTTGCCAAGGGCTAAAACTAAGATGATGCTTATTAGATGTTGTTTTGGATTTTCCTCTTGGAATAAGACTAAATATCTGCATTCAAAGTTAGAAATCTTAATGCACATACTTATCATATGTTAGATACCCTTTATCCCTTGGTAATGCTTAATCACATTTAAGCTAGGTGGAGGTCAGGTCATTTCCATAACTGTAGATATGTTTTTCCTAATCATGCAACCAAAAGATGAAGGCTAAATGACTCACAACTAATCTAACAATCATTAAGGAATGGGTGAACTATAGCCAACCTTTATTTTTCATGTGATGGGATCACCATAGATATGTAGGCAGCTCAAGGAGTGGGCACATGCTTATAGAAATAACCCTTAGGATGCCCTCCTAGTGTGGGCAACTGACAACTAACTTTAGTGTGTTATTGGGACATGTGCTTAAAGCATATAGCTATTACTATGTTTGCTTAATCATTAATGTCATGGTTTTATTCTTTTTGCATGTGTTTAATGTTAGTTTCAACCATGTGGTTTTTTAGTTGATCAATAATTATAGATAGTGACCCCCACTAATTAATGGGATTTGAGTTTGTCCTCTCCTATTTTAACCTTGGACACCTTTAGAGACTTGCTTGAGAGATGGAGTTTCTTAGAGAAACATAAGTTAGAGATTTTTATTAAGTCATTGATTATGTGGAACAAGAAAATATAAGTTACCAGTCATGCCTGACTCTTGTTATAATGTTATGTATAAGTGCTTGGGTAAGCACACGTACCTTGTGATGTTGTAGATTGTGATTGATGACCTTAAGATGTGTCATTTTTTTGAGTAGATGACTAGATATTTATAATCTCACTTGAGTAACATACTAGTTCCTTATTGTCTTAGATTTCTAACTCTTATTTGATGATGTTGTCTCATGGAGGATGCCATCACAAGTGTAAAGAGAACTACATTAGACCTTGATTCCATGGAGTGGATATGTAGGCTACCCAAGTTGTGATGGGGGTTTTGGGTCCAGGTTCTTAAGCTAAGTTTGGGGTGATTGTCATCTTCCTTTGTGTTTAGTTTGTACATATGGTTGGATTAGATTTATAGTTAATTTTAAATAAATAAAAAATGAGTTTGATCATTGTGCGGTTGTTATCAACCAATTCACTTTAAATTAGTTGATTTATTTATCTTGTGTGTTTTAAGGTTAGAGTTATTTAGTGTTAGAAGACTCTCCTTTGGTGAGCCTTAAATTGGTAACCCTATGTTAATTGATTGTTGTTCAAGCTTACTTTATTTCCCTTGAGTTATCAATCGGGTTGTGTGAATAATATTAAGACCCTTTCAATCAAGAAATTATAATTATGTATTTTTAATTAAGTTGACTCTTCGCTCTACATAATCAAGTTATCACTAATTGATTATAGTGTCACATTGATCTTAAACTCTTACACTTGTATTCTAATTGTAGAGAGGCCTCATGGTGGAAAGCAAATGTATTAAATAAATATTGCAATAATTGTGTGTGTCAAACTTCAATGGTGTATTGATCTAATCACAATAATTAAACATTAAGCAACCATAATGAATAAATATATATCACTGAAATAAGATAATAGAAAAAATTTAATGGGTTTTGGGACAAAAAATTTGAGCATGACAATTTCCTTTTAAGGAAATCTTCTTCTCTAAACTCTTAAGCCTTAAAGATTAAATCTTCCTCATCCACTCTACTTGCATTCTTGGTTGAACTATTTGTTTTATCAACTTGGAATCATACATTCCAAAATCTTTACTAGATGCAATCATAAAGATGAGGTTTATAATGAATGAAATTCCTAACCCCACATCTAGACAAACACTCACAAACACACCCACAAATCTTAATCACAAATTTATGATTTATATTAATATAGAAACAAGATTACATATATTTATTATAAGGCATAATCTACATTTAATGCTTGGATTTTAAGCTTAAAAATGCAATATTCTCACTCTCTCTACAATGATATAATCTCTTAGAATTCCATGCAAACACTTTGGATACATCGACCCTTATTCCTCATGAGGTCTCTCTTCAAATTGGAAAAATATACTCCAAGGTCAAGAGCTTGAAAAAGATGGGCTTTGTATTCCATTATATAGGATATCTTAAGTACCACATGTAGAGAAAGTTACATGAAATCTCTTACAAGTCAACATGTATCCCCAAGGGTTTCTTTCCTCTTGCACAAACATGGATGAACAACCCACATCCATATAATCCATCTCTAAGAATATTGGAGTCAAATATTCCTTTAGAGAGCTTTGGAGTCAACCTACTCTAAGTTTCTCCAACTACTTTGTGCACCAAAACTCTATTATGCACTATTGTTTCTGTCTATGTATTTATATATGTGCATGAAGCGATATGATGCTAAGAGAGAATTTACATTTTTTTCATGGCACTATTACTATGCTTATGCCTAAAAGTCTTGTGCAATGGTGTGCACCTTGAATTCCTCTTGCTCAACTTTGTGTGATCCAAAATTATCTAACTTCTATGGTCAATGAATAGTTACACACATGTTCCCTAAGATAGATTTATAAAATGGTACTAAGGTGAAGTGATATTGCTCTTCACCTAGGATGCTCCTACATCATACACCCCAAATAATTAAAAATGTGAACTCCTACTCATAAGTTAAAATCCTTGAGAATATGGCCATAATGACCAATCTCTATGAGATCCATCTATGTTGAGCCATCTGTTACATGATTACTCCAGTTTGCCAAATATTTATTATATTTTTTTCCACACATATTTTTGACCACCTTAGAGTCCAAAATGGCTTTTATTTATTCCTTATTTTTGATAATTTCACTCTCCCATCAGGTATTTGAGATCTTGATTTATCCTTACCATCATCATTTTTCCCTTCATGGTAATCATACAAATTAGTCACATTGAATCTGAGTGATATGTCCATGCCTTTAGGAAACTCAATCTCATATGAATTTTATAAAATTTGTACAACATTTACATAGTCATATCTTCTTAATTTTTAGCTCTTTATATGTTCCCCACATAAATATCTCCTTATGCTAATGCACCAAAACTAAGTCTCATATTTAAAGATATTTATTTATGTGCTTCCCATCCATGCAGTTTTTTAATATTACAGACTATTTTTTTCCTATCTTCTCTGCACCTCTTGGTGTATTAAACATGTATACACTATGTAGTCTTCCACTTCTACACTTCTCTCCTATACCATAATTAATTCCCTTAGCTCTGTAACTCTTCTTAGACTAATTTTAAGCATAATTTGGAAAGGTATTCTCTTAGATCTCTTGTTCACCAGATTATTATCTATGAACTCAGCTTATGCCAACACCATGTCTCATTTCTTGGGTTTGTTTCCAACTAAACATATAAATACATTTCCTAGGCTTCAATTCACCACCTCAATTTATCCTTCATTATTTGGGGGTTAAGCTAAATTAGAATTCAAATTCATCCCCAACTTATTCTATATTATCTAAAAATGGCCTAAAAACTTGGTATCTCTATATGACACTATATTATGTATAAAACCATGCATTCTCACTAGTTATCCAAAGAAAAAATTAACAATGCTCATTGCATCACTTGTCTTCCTACATGCAATGAAATTTACCATTTTCAAAAAACTATCCACCACTAAAAATATGGAATCATTTCCCCTCTATGTTCATCAATAATCCTATAAAAAAATCTATATTACTATCACCCCATGGTTTCTTCATATGAGAAGTGGTTTAAATAACCCTACGTTATAACTTATTCATTTTTATAATAGACAAACTCTACACTTATGCACATATTCATTCAAATCTATGCCCAACATTGACCAATATTACCCTTATACCAACTGCACCAATACCTTTTTACTCACAAAATGTCTTTCTAAGCCTACATTTTGCTTCTCCTTTATCAGGTTCTCATACATAGACCCACTTGGTGTGCACAACTACTCTCCCTTTAAAAAATCCTTTCTTTCACAAAGTAATCTAACCACGGTGTTATATTTATTATTTTTTTCTATGCATGCTCTCTAAGCTTCACCAAAATATTTTTCTTCAACTTATACCTCATTTAGGGAATAAAATTAAAGAACTTTTACTCATATCTTGTTTAATATGAGCACTCTCTCGCTCAACATGTCTGGAACCTTGTTCAAATTTCCACTTCTATGTTTCAACACAAATGAGTATTTTTGTAGGAAGTTAACCCACTTCATGTGTTGCTAATGTATCTTCCCTTGAATATTGATAAACTTTAGAACTTAATGGTTTGTGTAAAACATGAGCTATTTTTCAATAAATAGTGTCTCCACTTCTTGAGTGTTTACACAATAGCATAAAAATCTTGGCCATAGATCAATTATTTCTTTTTAAATAATTAAATTTATCACTAAATTAAGCTATAGGCCTACCTTCTTGGCTAAAAAACACTTTAATTTCTACATCAATAGGATCATAGTCCACTTAGAATACAATACATTGTTGGAATCTTGTAGCACCAATACAGGTTATTCGGTTACCTTCTTCTTTAACTCTTGAAAATTATGCTTAGATATAACCATCCAAATAAATGAATTTATCCTCTCAACAATTATATGATCTCTATACATGTACCACTAAATTTAATGATTAAATTATTATAAAATATTACTAGACTATGAAAATTTTGAACTTTGAATGTGCTCCTTGGTGATGGCCACTCAACCATTATATGCACCTTTTCTAGATCCATCTTCAACCCTTATTAGAATATGAATAAATCCAAGTATACAATCTCATTCTTCATAACTTTGAATTTATTCACATTGATCAATAACTTATCTTCATGAAACATGTGCAACACATTCCATAGATGCACTAGGTGTTCTTTCTTTGTTCTTATGAACACCAAAATATGGTCCAACTAGACAATGAAAAACTTTCCTAGAAATTATTTTTTAATCCAAAACAATATTAATAACCATTTATATAACCCTTTGTATTAAATGTTGTTTTCCATTCATCACCTTATCTAGTTATGATTTAGTGATACCCACTCTTTAAATCTATTTTTTGAGAAATATTATGCCCCACTTAGGTAATCCATCAAGTCATCCATGCATGAAAATGGAAACTTATATTTTATCATTATATTTTAAATGGATCTTGAGTATTTATACATATACCTCTCTCCTCCTATCTTTATCACCAATACTATAAGTATTATGCATGGGTTTAGGATATATTTGATTATCCCTCTATCTAATAGATTGTGAACTTGCATTTTCACCTCCTCATTATCCTTATGTGTTAACCTATATGTAAATTTATTTGGAAACTCAATCTAAGGATCAGATCGATATGATGGTTGATACTTCACATTGGTGGTAACCCCTATAGTTTATCATTTGAAACAATATCCTCAAACTCTTCCAACAACACCTTCACTTCATATAAAAGTGGTTCTTTCTCTTCCTTTTCACTTATGCACTCTTCTTGTGTTGTCTTTGGCATGAATGAAAAGCATGCCTTATCCTTTTATACCTCTCTCAATAATTCCTTTCCTAACACCATTAACATGCACATGTAAACACTATTGTGTTCTTCTTCTTCCTTATCCTTTAATGGACTCAATGTGAACTTCTTTTCATCCTTATCCAAGTGATAAATATTCTCTATTACATCATATATAACTTTTATATCATACTTCAAAGTTCTCCCCAAGAGTACATGACACACATGTATTAACATTATCTCATACCAAACCTCATATTGGTATGAATATATCTAGAAATCCATAAGGCACTATTCATTCACTAAGACTTGATGGACCTTATGTAACAATGAAACCTTGTATGGGGTTGGGTATTCCACCTTATTCAAACCCAAATTTACACCATATCCATTATGACCAAATTATCTATACTATAACTATCCAATATAACCTTGCAACATTTGCCTCCTAATTTTCAAATTGTTTAGAAGAGGTTCTTTCTTTGAAAAAGTTCATTATTATCCTTTGGTGGCCTCAACAAAACTTGCTTGAAATTTTTCCACACTCCAAATCTTAAAAATGCTCCATCAATCCAATATGACCTTCTTCTCCATGCATGACATGTGCACCAAAATCCAACCTTATGCTACTATTTCTCTCCATCTGTGGACATTCATACACCATATGTATAAATTTTCCACACTTGAAACACATTTTTTGGAATATTTTTCTCCTTTTTTGACAAAATATTTCACATCCTCTATATGGGTATGGTGCAACTCATTTCATGTATTCATCATCACCCTCACATGTATCTCCATGCTCATGATATTTTACCCTTGTCTTAGTTGGAATTTCCTAGTGATACCTCACCCTCCTACACATATGAACCTTCCTTTTCTTTACACTATGCTCTATTATTTGTGCGATAAATTTTCCTCAACATTTAGTGTAAATTTTATCATTTGGATATGAACCATACATAGCTTCTCCTAAGATGTCAATCCTAAATTTATTTAGGTATACTATTTTCTCTTGGTCAACTTCACTATGTCTTGATATGATAGTGATTTTATATAATTATTTTATGTGTTGCTTGACACTTAGCTCTTTTTACCTCATATTATACAACCTTTTGATAAAATCCATTTAGTAATCACCAAGCAATAATTTTACCTTCATTTTCATAACCATTATATCCTACCTGGTTATATTATCCTTTCCTCTTATTTATCTTTCATTTTACATTTCCTTCCACCAGAGTACCACATGACCCTTCAACTTGGTTTTTTCTACTTTCACACCCTGTGAATCACTGATGTCATCAAAATATAAGTATTATTCTATAAATATGAGATAATAAATGAGATATTAAGGGTTAAAATTTATTGAGAAACATAACACATTTACCTTTGTGCCTTATCTAATCCATAATATAGATCTCAAGAGTATACCTTCACTTGCATCCATTTAAGTTTCCTCATCTTCATCTTCTCTTGCACCTTCCATGCATTTTTTTTCTAAGCATCTCTCTAGCCACCCCTAGATGAAAAAATAACCTTTTTCTTCCTTTAAAATGTATAGGTGTGTTTTCACCATGCACAATATATCCATGACCTCATCCAATCTTTCATCCATGTTGTTTATGCCTCTGCCTCTACCATCAACCTTCTAGGTAACATCCTTCTCTCTTTGGTGTAAATCCTACTACTGAAATATCTATGCTCAAAATAATACATAGGTAGACCTTCTTCCCACACACCATAAGTTTAAATTATTTTTCTAATACCATTTGATGCAATAACAAGGATAAGGTTTCTATTGATGTAAATAAAGGGTATAATGATATAATAAAATGGAAAAGTAAATTTGTTATGTAGGCTTCAAGTTTTATATTTTAAGCTCTATCTTCACATGTGTTGTTAAATTTTTGGGAGGGAATTGTTTTTCCAAGATTTTTAAAATTATTTGTGCTTTATAACTTGTTATAGTATTTACCAAAATATCCTTGGTAATGGCCACAATGATAAAAAGGTTTTACTATTCCAAGAATAATTTAGGTTCAAATTTTGAGTGGGCTTCTGACACTCCTTATGTCGACACCATTTATGTGGGGTACTCTCTCATAGGGTCCACACATAGCATAAAATCATGATTAAGGATTAAAAATATTTATGTAAATGGTTTTTATACATGCTCAAATGTAGCTTAGGTCCATGGAAAAATTTAGCACTGTCTGTATTATTTTATACCATTTTATTATACATTTTGATTAAGGTACCAATAAAATTAAAACTTATATTATAAATTAAATGTAATCTATTTATCATTAAAAATTTATGTACCCCAAAGGGTTTAAAATGCCTATTGATTTCATGGCATCATTAGCTTCAATAGGGCCTTCCTTGTTTCCATGTGCATAACCTATCACTTAAGGATGACTGGTTTGTTGTTCCTTGTATTTAATATACTTAACTTTTTTCTTATATAGTTTGGTTATTTTTCTCTCTACTCACAATGCCTATATATGGTCCTAATTTTTTTAAGATTGGGTTTTTTATGGGTCATGAATACGAACCAACCTTATTTTAATTTTAATTTATCAAGTTATACTTTATTGAATATTTTTTTATTTAATAAAAAAATTCATTAGAACTTAAAGAAAAAACTTTATAAACATATATTAAATTTTTTTACAATGTATTTCCCAAACCTTTCACTTCAAAGAACATCCATTAGTAATTTATTATTTCTTATCTAAGTTAAACAAGAGGTGTATGCATTATTATCATGCTAGAATGTGTCTTTTCGGACTTGGGTAAACATCTCACTAAATATTATCATTCCCCATTTTGACAAAGCAATCATATGAAAAAATTGACATAATACCAATGGATAAATTTTATATGTCACATTTTATGGAATGTGGTCCCCTATTCAAACATTTCTAGTCATCTTCACCTAATACAATTGACCCTACATAGTGGTGGATTTCCATTTGCTCAGGGTGATGGGTTCTAGTTGGTGAGTCAATGAAAGAGGTTAGTTGAGAATATGAGAATTCCCATCCCCAAATACATTTAAGAGCCTTTGAAGGTCCGATGTCCCAATGATGATGAGGATCCCTAATTGTAAAATTAATCTATGCCATTTTTATCAAAAAATGTTGTTTTAAGCACAATGATTTGGATTTGCAATCTAAAAGGTCACTCTAAAACCCACTTAAAAATTTAATTGAGAATAACACGTCAATAAAAAATTATAAATATAAATATTAGTTTGAGACTTAGATTACAATTAAAAATGGAGATCCAAATTAAAAATTTAGTCGTTAAGGAAGGAGACCTATTAAATAAAACTAATAATAATATAGAGGAAGTTACATCAAACATAATAAGTCTAAGAAGCAAAGGATTAATTATGATAGCTCTAAAAAGTATAAAAATAAAAAAATAACTCAATCAAGAAGGTTATAGACACTCATATTTGAAATTCAACACTTGAAAATGTGTAATTTGACCAAATTTTGACATAGTTGACTTATGATTAATTACAAACTCTTGTTCATATTATTCCATATACATTTACTCATATATGGGCTTGACCCTTCCAAATTATTGTTATTACTACACAAGGCCTTCTTAGTCTATGTCTAAACAACTTCATAAAATTCTCAAACTAGCTCTTGATATCATATCAATGTTCTTTCTTTTTGTATAATTCAACACATACTTATACAATTCTTACACTAGGGACTTGTCCACTTAGGTCAGACCTATACCCACACCCTTTAATGAGTGGTTTCCAAAATTTAAATTATTCATATAGGTCATCTTGTACATTTCACATGTTGGTTCAGAGAAAATTACCCAAAGATTTAACTATTAATGCAAGTTAAGCATAAACATTTTACAATCTAACAATCATATACCTATCACTCAAAAATACACTTCAAATTGAGAGGAACTTCCCTAAAGATCCAAAATATAAAATCCCTCAAAGGATAAAACCATGAGCTAAGTATTAATAATATTTATAAGGTCAAGTCATATATTTTAAAGTGTTGAAAGACATACAAAATACTTCACTACATACTAGTATTACATAAGATTGTAAATACTCAGCTAGGTGGGAGAACTACATTTGGTTTTACTTCCTTGTTTGGAATATTAGATAAGTAGGATAAATTTATCCATAAGGGGTGGCTAAGGTTAGATCAACCCTATACTTTCAATTATTTTCCTTATTTTACAATGGTAAAGAGAAGGATAAAATAAAAATTAGTCTAAGATTAAAGACATCTACATGCATGATAACCCTCATCAGATGTAGGTGCAAAAATCGTAACTATCACATATCAACATTGGCACACAAGACAATTTTTCACCCTATTAAATAGTGTCACACTATTAAGGTGTGTAGGAAGTGAATACTTATCCAATCTTATGAAAACACTCTTTTTCCATATCTAATCATTCACATTACCTTTCATGATCAATGCTGATGATTGTATTCTACCATAAACCTACACAGGCCTAAAATAAGCTAAGTACACATTTGTATATTATTTTTCATAAATATAAATGTACTAAATAATTATATTTACACTCATATTTTTTTGGTTATTTTACATCTTAAGCATTTTTAATTGAATTTTATCCTATTAGGGTCACATTAATCCAAAATTAGATAAAACTTATTAGTGAACCTGTTCCCTTATCTTGAACACAACAAACACTAGATTCCTTAGGGTTTCATATTTTTAGCTTATGGTTTTATGTTTAGGTCTAATTCATGATTTATACTTAACCTATGTGTGTAAATATGAAAATTTTCTCTTTTACCCTATGGTTTCATACTTATTCTCTTAATAGGGCTTCCTCTATTAGGGTTTTGACTTGTTTAGCTCATATATGATTTAAAAAAAATCATTTTCAAATTTATAAAAGGTTTTTGTTATTCATATTTTTGGGATCAAAAACCAATTATTATTTTCCAAATTTATACATTGATATATAAAAAATAACATTTTACTAGTTTTATTAAAGTTGGTCTAGAGGATGAAAGATGTATCTATCTTGGTCGGTCCTTTATTCTGGATGACTTTAATGGATATTCACAATGTATTTTTTTTAATTTAAGCAATTATTTTTATTATTACATGTTTTTTGCCTTGAATATGTAATATCTCTCATAATCGTGGCTAAAATTTATATATAATAAAACTAAGGCTGAAATTAGTGATGATAAATTCATAAATTTCCTTAGTAATACATCTTATATTCATGTGGAATCAAAATTTACTTAGTAATACATCTTATATGCATGTGGAATCAAAATTTCTATAAAATTTGATTTATTTTATCCCTATTCAATGTTGTGATAGCTACCATCCCTCTATTATGGAGGTTCATGCTATCATTATTAGAAGAGGTAAATCGGCCCATATTTTAGTGCAAAGTGGAGCTCATAAAAAATGTTCCTACTCATCCCCCTCCACCTCTCACGTACCTTATTAAAAATATTTGTATGCATATTGAATCAAAAGTGCCTAAGATTTGTGCTTATGAAATAATTATAGATAATATAATTACTATGAGAAAGTCTATAGAGGATTAACAAAAGTAAATATTTGTAAAGTTTACATTATTTGAGGATAACATTTACTATGTCAAAACCCTAATTATGCTAGTATAAATTACATTTATACCTCCCCATTTTAGAAATTTTGACCTCAAAATATTTCATATAAACTATGGGTTAAGAATAAAAAACAACATGCAAATATTGAATCAATTTTTTTCACAAGGTTAGTTAGAATCCAAGTGAAAATCTAAGTGATATAATTCAAAAAAAGTCAATAAATTTACCTCCTATGCATCTTGTAAAGATATCCAAAGACTATTGTCCCTATCATAGAATATATGGTCATCATATGGATAAGTTTTTGGATTTGAAGATAAAATTAAAAAATATAATTGACATAGATGATCCTTCAGAGTCAATCAATGTGTTGCTTTGATTAGTAAAATTGAACCTAGTATCAAATCCATGTATTGACCTATGATTCTCATCGATGGTAAGCCATATAGTAGATTATTAGACACAATAGCTTCAAACTCACTTAGTATCTCCTCTGATTTGTATGGAGGTATTTGTTTAACCCTAAAATATAGATTGGGGAATCTAGGGTTAAAGGGGTTAGAGATAGATTAGGGCATAAGGATGATAGATTATCTTTAAATTAGGCCAATTAATTTCAAAACTTAGATAAACATATATTGAATTTATTATGTTGAGATATGATAAAGATAGAAAGTACAACTATGCTAAATATTGTAATGATAATGAAAAAAAGATACTTAGTTTGTTTTGATGATAATACAAATATGGATCTATAATAGGAATAAATTAGATTGGATCTAAGTTCTAGATCAATTGCCTAATTATGGAAATTATACCTCTATAGCCATAAACACTTGAATTGACCTAGGATGGTTGCATCAATGCTTCTATCTAACTTAGGCATAGGTGTCTAGTTAAAAATACCTATTGAAATTGGATGTGACAACTTGGATGATTCTAGGTTTTGTTTCACCTTTGTTTTGGTGCATTTAGATCTGGGACATAGATTGTCACTCCTTGTCAAATGATAAAACCCTATTTCTTCATCTCCATATTGGATATGGGGGAAAAATAGGTTAGTGGGAACATGATGTCAAGATAACCTAAATACCCCTATATTAATGAGAATTACCTACATATCCAATACTCTGAAGAGGGCCTTAGACTTATGTAGTTCTCCCTTACATGTTGTCTTGTGTGTGTATCTTGCAATGTGTGATAAGTAAGTACATAGAGTGACCTAACTTGTAACATAACAAATGTGGCTCATGATATTCTCTTTTAGTACTTCAGACATATATATGTGTTATCCCTATGACTGATATGGAAATAAGAGAAAATAAGGAAGCTTTTGCTCACTTTAATGCTTAATTGAATGCCTTTTGTAAGTTTCCTTGTGAGATGTAAGAAGTTACTAGGTACAAAATGAATGAGGATTGAAATTGTATATATACCAATCCCTTTGGAGAATATCTTACATTCAATCACTTATGTTGACCATATGAATACATTTTATTTGTAAAAAAGATGACTTTATGGCACTAGACACTTGCATTAAGATAAAACACTTAAATCAACATAGGCGTCTAGCTAAGACATAAGTGTCTAGGTAGGTGAAAAATAATAATAGGTTCGTAACTTGTAGAGATAGATGATAAATAGGTTTATAACATTTTGAGCATGATAGAAGGTCTGAGTCATCAAAATAACATTAGTTAGATAAAGAGATAAGCAATATGCACAAAGAGATGGTGTATATGATCCTTTTGGTAGTGGGAAAGGTCTAAAATATAAAAGTATATGCATGATATGTATTTGCTAAGTGTACAAGACTAAGATGCTATATAATTTATAAATAGTGTCTACATTTGTCCTCCCTTTAATATACTAATGAACTTTATAGTTTAAAGGAAAATAAATGCATACCTTAGTGGGTATAACACACCTTTTCTTTGTTTGAGCCCCACTTGAGTGTTTTATTGATAATTTCCCTATAACCAAGAGCATATTATAGTATATAATTAGTGCATATAATATGAAATTGAAACCATTGAAATGATTGAAATTGAAAGAGACAAAGGTTTAGGATTACACCTGTGTATACAACCACCTTGCCTTTTAGAAATTTGTTTTGAAAATATGTATAATTATGAATCATTATAGTTTTGATAATAATAAATATAAAATCTATAAAGTGAATATATATAGAGGGATAGAGATTGGAGGATATATGCCCCCAAATTTAGAGAAAAGTTGAGTTGAAAACCCAATAGTTGAGATTATTTCAACCATGTAACCCAATCATACTTATAATTTGGTGAGTGTGAGTGAACCAAGTCAACTCATACTATAAATTTGGTGAGTTTGGATGATGTAATCAAGTCTAACCTATAAATTTGTAAATATTGAGTGATTTAGTCACCTCAACCATACCAAAAATAAACCAACTATTGTAATAGATTAGCTTAATACAATCCATAAAATTCTAACTTGGTGGGTGATGACAATACATAAAAGTGTTTGAAATCTGAAAGATGATTTGATTTTACAATTCTAGATACACATTACATAACATATGCACCTTGGATATGTCTCATGTTGAAATTATGTATTTGAATCATATAAACATGAATTTTGGCTAATTTGAACACTATGTAAGTGTGAAGAACATGTTTTCATAACATGCCCCCACTATAATATGAAATTAAAATTTGGTATAAGTATGAAGAATGTGTTTCCAAAACATGCTTCTAATGTATATCTGAAACTAAAAATTTATGTAAGTGTGGAGAACATGTTTTTAAAACATGCCCCCACTATATATCTAAAATTAAGAATTGATATGAGTGTGAAGATTATGTTTCCAAAACATGCCTCCGCTGTAATATGAATTTGTGAAAAATGTGGAAGCCATGCCTCTATGGCATGCCCCCACTAATATTTCCCCATTTTGAGGTGAGGGGAAGTAGAAACTAGGAGTTACCTTACCTCAAAAGAATAAGATAACCATGTAAAATATGAATGTATGATGTAATATATAGGAAAAACATATATAGTAGATATATCATCAAAACATTCAAAATGTGATCACATCAAATCCTAATATGCATGATATAGATCATGATAATGTCTAAATAATAACGGTCAAAGATTAGCAAGTAATCAAGCACACACAAGAGCACTTAAAATCAAATCAGAAGATAATGGCCCAAGGAGACCTCAAACAAGGGGCATGTTCAAATGCCACACAATCAAATAAACATGACTCAGTCAAATGTACACAAAGCAAGGAATGACATATTCAAATGTAAACATAGAGAAAACCATGACATCTATAAATTTCACAAAAGGAAAACATAGGCACAAGGGAAAAAATCAATGGAGCATATTTAAATTCTCAAATAATTAATACAATGCATGATAATATCAAGCAAGGAACACACTCAAGGAAGTGCAAAAGGGAAAATATAGATAATAAATAACCAACATAACATAGCATAACAAGTACATTATGAAATATATAAGCATGGAAAAAGGCATGTGTAAATATATAGGCTCAAATAAGATAATTCAAAGTTCTCATAAAATAATATAAACTAGGTGTATTGTGATAAAATAAACAGATGCTCCCAAAGTCCACATGACATGAGTAGAAATAAATCCCAACACATAAAAGTACATTGATCATGTATATGTGTATTTCTAAATCATACTCAAAATATTCATGAAACATGTGTATATATAAATAAAAGATAAGCTATATATGAACAAGGAACCAAAAACATATATGCCAAGGAGCTTAGAACATGTAAATGTTGAAAATATTTTTGGATTTTTGAAGTTTTTTATTTTTTGGTATTTTTGGAATATGTGAAAATTTTATAACCTATCCAATTATCTCAATATGAAGATGAGAATCTTAGAGCAGTGGAAGGTGTATAACATGTCCTAAACAAATGTGTCATATGTGTGCATAATATAATCAAGAAGTGTATCATGCTCTTTTGGTAAGTTTGTATTTGGTATATTTGGTTTAATTTTATCTACATTTGGTTTCACATATGTTGGTTATGGATTTAATCAATATGTATTATGTCTCAAAGGTATGAATAAATTATGTGGTAAGTTATCGAGTAGATCAAAATATGGTTTGCTAAACTATTCATCTATATATTACTTACTATCTATATGAGTAGTGAGAGTAGAAGTGTTTTGATATGAGGAAGAGCCTATAGTTTTCACCTTTGAAACCACATTTATAACTTTATATTTTTCAAGTGTCTCTTTATTTTTAACCTCTTTTGTAAGAAATCTCATTTTAAATATTTGATGATCCCATTTCTCTTTTTGTAACATTATCTTTTCTATTTGTGCTTTGTTGTTTGACTTGTTCTCATTTGTAGTTTCTTTATCTTTTTTAGTGATACAATTTATCTTTAAATGATTTGCATCAATATTTACACTATATCCTAGGCCTTGTCGATCATTATTATTGGATATGAAGGTAGGATGAGTTATGCATTGGGAATGTCTTCCCAATCCTTGACCATGATAACCAAAGTTTTCTAAATATTTCTTTCTAAAACCATACTATTTGGAAAATTGAATATCATTATTGAGAGGTACATTTGTATCCTTTTATTGATTTGATTTTCCTTTCCTTTTCTTTCTCTAAGTTTGATATTTGTATATATTTTTACTCTAAGTTTTCTTTGGTAACCACATTTGTTGTTTTGGTATTTGTAGTTTACGAGAAGTACTCATAATATGAGTGATGTTCTTGGTTGATGTATCAATGATATGATCACCACTACCTTTGTGAGTTTGTATTTTATTCTTTAATGTAAAAAATAATCTGTATAATGCCTATGCATTTTATGATATGTATAATAGTGTTTATATTACCTTAGAGGACATGAAATAGGTAATTTGATCACTTTATCTTGAATCATTTATCCTAGGATTTCACTTGAACTCTTAATAGCATTTTGATCACTTTTTGAATCAATTGTTTTAGATGTATTTAGTTATAGCTTTTTATTTGAAAATGAAACCATGTTTAGGACAACATTGGTAGATGAGGATGGAAACACATGAGTAACACTACCATGTGTTGGATTTTTTAGGTGTGTAATCTGATTTTGTAACTCTTTTATTAGATTTTTCATATTGGTGATTTGATCTTGTAGGGATTCATAAATACAAACCCTAGGTACCTTTTATTGGATATATATACATACACCATCTACCTTACCCCTTGAAGGAGTGATAACATGGATCTGGTTAGGAGATGGTAATTATCACCCTCCTTAGGATTAGGAGAAACAGGCTAAATACTATTGCAATAAGAGTTGTAAATAGGGCTTAAGTTTTATTTTGAAAACCTCTCATTATATTGATCAAGTTGGTTTATCCTTTTAATTAATTTCATCATACATAAAACATAACAAGTAAAAACTACCATTATGTATACTAAAATGAAGTAATTAAGAGATGTATCCATATTAAACATGTTTGTATAAAAGGGGAAATTATAATTTATAAATTTTAAATGCTTTAAAATTATAATTCAAAAAATAGTAAATCAAGAAACCCTAGGTCAACTAGGGTTTTGAGACCAAAGGTCATGGTCACCACAATATGTCAAATAATGGGAAAATAATATTAAGTGATCTAGTGAGAATTTTTGGAATTTAAAACAATTTTTTAAGGAAAAATAGGAAATGAGATGAACCCAGGAATAGGGAAACAAAAGTGTAATGTATGGATTTTAGGTCTAAATTTACTAAAAATAGTAAAATACTACATTTGCAAAATCTATACAATATTTTTGAAAACCAAAGGTTTTTGTCCATATCAACATAATTATGAAAAAAAACTAAGTAATTTGAAAATTAATCTTTTATGAATAATAAATAGACTAAACAATGGGGAACACTTCAAAAGCAAAACCCTAAAATATTCTAAATAAAGAATCATCAATTTTGACAAAATAATAATTTATTTCAAATATCTAAGAGATAATTTAAAAAAAAATATTACTTTATATAAAACCCATAAATTAATTTCAAAATAATTACTCTTTACCTTCTATTTCAATATTTACTAAAAATAATAAATTACAAAAATTGAAAACTTCATAGTGAGGTTTGGTGAAAAAATGAGTTTTTGAGTATACCAAACTAAATATCAAATACCTCCAAAGAATTTCAAAATGGCTATGTTCAGAGGCTGAAATACACCAATCAAAGAAGAATCAACTTGCAAGCATATGTTTGTGAAGCCCTTATAACCAGAGGAGGGTAAAACTCTAGGGCAAAGTTTCAAATCTAAAAAATACATCATAACAAGATGAAACCCTAAGAGGTTGGAAAACCTAGATCATTTTTTTTACATTCACCATAAGTCAAGTTCACCAAATGTTTAACCCTAATATCTAGATTAGGGATTATAGGGTCAATTGGGTTATAGATAGCCTAGGGAAGAAGGATGATAGACTATATATAAAGTTGGCCAATTAATTTTAAATATCACATAAACATATACTAAATTTATTTTGTTGAGATATGATAATGATAAAAAGTAATAATATGCTAGATATTGAAATGATAGTGAAAATAAGATACTTATCTAGTTTTGATGCTAATACAAATCTAGATATGGAACAAGAAGAAAGTAGATTGGATCTGAGTTTTGGATTAGTCACTTGAATCTGAAAATTGTACTTTTATAGTCGTATAAAATTGCATCAACCTAGGATGATTACGTTGATGCTTATATCTAGCTTGGACATAAGTGTCTAGTATAGAATACTTACTAAAATTGAATATGACCACTTGGATGCTTCTGGGTTTTGCTTCACCTTCACGTTGGTGCATTAAAATTTGGGTCATGGACTATTACTCCTTGTCAAATGATAAAACACTAGTTCTTTATCTTCATAGTGGCTTGAGAAAATGGTTTAATGGGCACATAGTATCAATCTTCCCCAAAGACCCCTCTATCAAAGAGAAATGCATACATAGCTAATAATCTGAAGAGGGCCTTAAAATTATGTAGTTCTCCCCTACATGTTATATTTTGTGTGTATCATGCAATGTGTGATAAGTAAGTACATAGAGTGACCTATCTTGTAACTTAAAAATTATGGTTCTAGATGCTTCATCAATACTTTATATTTGTAGATGTGTTGTCCTTATGACTGACATGGAAATAGGAGAAAATAAGGAAGCTTTTAATAACTTGAATGTTTGAATGAATGCTTTTTTTAAGTTGCTTTGTGAGAGGTAAGAAGTTTTTAAGTGCATAATTAATGAGGATTGATTGACCTTGTATATATAGCAATCTCTCTAGAGAATATATCGCATTAAAGCACTTAGACTGATCATAGGAATACATTTCATTTATAAATTGGATGACTTTAAGAAACTAGATGCTTTCATTGGGGTAGGACATTTCATCGACATGGGCATATAATTAGGATGCACGTGTTTGGCAATTAAAAAATAGAAATAGGTCTAGAACTTGTAGAGATAGACGATAAGTAGGTTTATAATATTCTAATCATGTTAAAAGGTTTGAGCCATTAGAATAACATTAGTTAAACTAAGAGATAAGTAATATGCACAAAGATATAGTGTATGTGAGCCTTTCAGTAGTGGGAAAGGTGTAAAAGTTGAAGGTACATAAATGATATGTATTTGCCAAGTGTACAAGATTAAGGTAATATATAATTCAAAAATAGGTCTATAATATCTAATTATTTGCTATGCATGTGTTCACTCATGTTGGCTTATAAATCAATGCATAACATGTGTTTATTATTTCACTTATTTTAAAAACTCCTTTCCCAAAATAATCAAGACATTTGGACTTTAGTACACTTCTTCAAACTTATCCTTCAAAGGATTTATAGTATATGTCACATTCACATGACCATCATGTTGTGACTTATCATCAAATTGTCAAGGATTTCCAAGTAAAATATGGAAAACATCCATTGTCATTATGTCACATAAAACCTCATAGTTGTATGTACTAATTTGAAAACTTAGAAGAGATTTTTCATTCACAAAAAAATTATGTCCCTTCAATAAATATGAAACCTTATGTAGATTTGGATGCACAAATCTCTTCAGACCAAGCTTACTTACCATTTATTATAAAATAGTATTATCTATGTTTCCACTATCAATGATTAGTTTGTAATACTCATGTTTATATTTAAAAATGTTTTTGAATAAATTATTTTTCTACGTAGGAATATTCTCCTCTTTTTCAAGTTTCAACAATACCCTCTTCATCTTGAGAGCTTCTCCTCTAGTTTCCAATTCATTTATGTTATGAATAAATGTAACATTCTCCTCATATAATTGTGAAATATATGCACTCACATTAGTTCTTTTATTTCCTTTAGTATGCATATGAGGAAACTCAAATGATTTGTGGCTACTTTCACAACATTTGAAACATATACCAAGGAATCCATGACTCCTACATCATTTATATGATCCTTTGCCTCTACAATTTATTCTACCTATTTGGCTATTGGTATCATTGAACTATGAAGTATTCACCTCACCTATTTTTGATTACACAAAGTAACATCTTTTAATTCATCCTTATCCACATCCATGTGTGAATTTTCCTTTTCATCATGTTGCTCCTTTATATTTATGTGATAAAATTTCCTCCTCATTTAGTGTATATTGATAGGCCTCTTCAATATATTATACTTTGATATGATAAAATATTCTTGAATTTACATGAATAGTCAATTCAAATAAATTTATATCTTCTTATCATCATCTTCAACATGACCAATTATGATGGTAAGTCTATAATAATCATCAGTGTAATATTTCACACTCATCTCTCTCTATCACTAATTTTGAAGCTTCTTGAATACACTAATGTTATAATCCATAGGAATTAATTTATCCTTCAACTACATGATGAATATATTCAAAGTATTAATCTTATCCTTTCCTCTATGAAATATTTCACCTTGAACATGATCCAATGATAAGGATGCATGACCTTTCAACTTTGCACTCAATAACTCAACTTGTTTGGGATCTTTTATACTTTCATATTCAAAATATTTTGATAATTTGGTGATCTAATCAATGAGCTCTTCAAGACTCAAAATTATAAAGTAACTTATAGGTTCCAAATTTGGTCTACTTATCATTCTCGTAACAACTCACAATAATATATTTCTAGGTTTATTAACCTCTTCTTATGAATCATGATCTTTAGGTGCTTCTATTGTGACTTCAGTATTTCTCTCATCATTTAAACCAAAATAACATGGTGTTGTATTATCTCTATATCATCCATTTGGGCTTGCATATATCTCATTAGTCTATCTAGATCTGCAAGTCTTTTCACTCCAACCACTCTTACCCTTCTACCACATAAACCTACTATGTTTGTCATTTCCATAAAAATATAGATCTGGATACCAAATGATGATCTTAAAGATTTATATTAAAGACTTCAAGTACACCTTATACCTAAACTTCATGTTAGAAGATGTATATAACTAATCTATACCCATAATCACAAAAATAGAAAGTAAAAATCACTAATAAGGACTAAAACCTTGATTTGATACCAATTGATACAACCATAGTTAGAGGTATCAATTAAGAAATGCCTTAGACCACACAACCCCCCAAAAAGGAAATATAATAGGAAAAAAAATAATGACATTAAAATCTCATAATGAGATGCATTACAATATAAAATTTGTAAATATCTAATTTCTAACTTACAGTCTTTAGAAGTGTAGCCTAACTCTTAGAACAATCACTCAAGATTATCCTTAAGCTTCAATAATATTGAAAATATCCCCAATTCTCTTACATAAGTGTAAGGCAATGCTTATTATATAGGTGCAAGATCCACTAATTATGTTAAGTTTGTTAAACACACTAAAGACATTTAACACACCTTAGTGCACAAAAAACATTAAATAACTCTCATAATTCAAAGACACCAATACATTATATCTTAACATATCATAGATTAATAAATCACACGAAAAAATTAAATGAATCTATATCTACTTCCCATGATTATATGGATTAAATTCTAAGAAATAAATAATGGATTCCTCTATAACACATCATAAGGATATATATGTGCCCAAACTAAGTGTGCATGAATAAAGACACAACCTTGAAAGCTTAAGTTGCAAGGATTCATAAAAAAAAGTGCTACAATTCTTTTTCCATGATCCTCATATCTTATCAAGGACATTAGCACATATGCACTCCAAATGATCAATAAATCATCGTGTGACTTATGCTATGAAGATCTAACTCCTCCAAGTATTCTCATACACTTTATTGTTTTTATGGAAAATAATGAAAGGTTTAATGTTCTATAAGATGTCAATTTTTTTTGAAAAGACTCTACAAATATTAATAAAACTATGCTTACACAAAATGCCAACACCATATCTTGGTCTAAACTTCACAACCTTATTTAGACAAAAAAAAAAATACAATTTTAATCCTTGATAGATGAATGAAACATTACAAACATATGCATGATCCCATGAAGCACAAAGTTACAAAATATACATGCACACACAAAGGTGGCATAAAATAATGTAAAGAAGGTTTATGCAACATATAAGACTTGTACAAAATTACAATAAAGATATATTCATTATAGGACATTTAAATAAAAAACACTTAATAAAATTTTATTAAATTATCAAATTTTTGGTCGATGTAAGATTGCATGTGAACCTGGATGCTCTTGCATCACTAAACAAAATACAAATTTTGAACATTTATATTTTTTAAGATATGTATAAATTATGAAAATATAAATGTAAAAGCAAATGTTTAGTTAAATTTAATATTTTTATAAATGACCAACAAGACTAGGGTACTTAGCTTGTTATTATTTTATTTAGGTCTAAGAATATGTGCAAGTGGCATGAAGGGTTTAAATTGGATCAGGAGTCACTCAGATTTGGAAATTGATTATCAAAACCTACCTAGATGGATTCAATGTAATATAGATTCTTTTATAAAACTCTGTTTTATAAGGTCTATTGGAATCGACCCTGTGAGAAGTGTTAAACTATTTCAACATAAATCATCATGTCTTATTCTAAACCATTGTTTTATGTAATATCTAAAGTTTTTTGTTTTGTGCATGTCCAAAATTATATATCATTCACATTGAAACCCTACCTAAAATTTTAACACTAGGTTTACCTAAAAAAATGAATGGAAAACATGGGTTGATCTAACCTCAACCACCTCATTGAGTGGTTGAGTGCTACCTATTCTTCTGATACTCCAAAAAGGGCTCAAGATTCACATAGTTCTTCTAGTTAGGTGTATGTTAGAAATAGTGATACTTTATTATGGTCTAAACATATAAATTTTATTTCAACACTTAAAAATATTCAAACTTGACTTGGCTTAGGTGCTTCAGACTTGGTTAGGGCCTTACGCCTTTGAGGGGTTTATAATTTGGAAGCTTTAGGTTTATTCATCTCAATGTGAAAATGATAAAATTTCACTTTGTAGGTTATGGATAAATAGGAAATAGATAAGAATAGGCTTAGGACTATTGTGTATATATAGTTTATTATTTAGGTAATTATTTTCTTCACTGACATGTAAAATGTATGGGCTAACCCATAGGAGGAATTTGAATTTGGGAAAATGATTATTATTAGGTGAAATGATACCTCTAGTAGATATGGAAGGTTTTGATAAACTATAGCTATCTTAATATAAATAAATATATCTAAAAATAAAGAAATAATGACTTGATTTTTAGGAGATAATGAGGTTAGGCATATACTATGGACTTCTTGAAGGTGGTTGATAGTAATTTAGGAAGGCCAAGGCAATGTGATGCAGGTGGGAGGTAAAGGATGTAAAATTAATGACTAATTCACTCACCAAAAATGATCACAAAACACTCATATACATATACATAACACAAAACAAAGACAACAATAGAGATACCACTTTATTTATTAAATCGAATATAACATTACATCATAATCAATAAATTTGAGATCAAATTCTCATTACACTTGCAAGATTTAAGATCCATTCTTTCCAAAAAAATTTTACCCTTCCAATGCTTTTTAACACAAACTTATCTCATTGATCCCTACTCCTTTTATCCTACCATGAATATTTCCTTAAAGATTTGCATGAAATCCCTTCTTTTTCCTTACATTTCAATATTTTATGTTTTATCCTTAACTGTAAGTGATTTTTAATGAAAAGTGAACACATGCATGAATTATTTATTTTATGACTACAACCAACTTCAATTTCTCTTCTTGAGTTTTCCATGAGATCCTAAATGCCAAATTTGGTGTCACCATGCAAAAACTGTGCATGTTCAAAGATCTTGATGTGGCCTTTATTTAGTTGTGACTAAATTAAATTATGAATATGAGTAGGCTATGATCATTTCATGTGGCATGATCCAATGGACCCTACATAAGCATGAGGTGATTCCATCTGTCACTTTTCACAAAGTCACAAACTTTATGATTCTGCCTTGAGATTCCATAATGGAAAATGAGATCGTGTCTTATGTGATCACTTCCAAAAACTATACCTATATATTTCCTGAGCCACTTCCAAACATGACACCTATCCTCTTCCATAGATTCACAGACTCTATGAAGTTGAACATGAGTTTAAAAAACTATGTGGACTATATAAACCCAAGAAAAAAATTGATGGGTTAGTAACCATAATCCCATTTGCTAATTATAGTAATCTTTTGAACACTGCCATGGACCTATTGGGATTATATGTTTTATTTGATATTTTTTTAGTTCTATATTTAGTCATGAAAAAATATATAAATCATGTGTTTCATCAAATTAAAGACTTAGATAGTTAGAGTTATGGCCACTGTTACACATAAGAATTATAATATATTGTGACTTAGGAAATTAGTATGTGGTTGTGATAAATTTTAATACTAAAGTGTGAATTTTTGAACCAAAATGTGACTATTGTGAATACCATTATGAAGAAACTATAACCCAATCAAGTTTTTGATCCTTGTGAACACATAAATCCATAATTTGACCATTATGGACTCTATGAAACCATAATGTGACATGATTCCACTTATTGAAAAACTATAGTAAAAATAATAATTTTGGGTGATGTAATATTGCACATACACCTTGGATGCTCCTATGTCAAAAACCTAAGATAATTATATTTTTCATGAGATATTACTCATGAACCTATTATTTTTTCAACTAATCGGCCATGCTTGGTAATATTAGATGCAATCATCCAAGTTGCATCCTTGGTTACTCTATTTTCACATTTTACGAGTGCTCATAGTATTTGTTACCTCTTGTATTATTATCAATTTACATGTATAGAATGGATTCTATTTATTATTTATTCTTGATCAATAGTTATTATTTTTTATCAACAACATAGAATCCACAGTTGAATTTTATCCTTTTTTTGTTTCACTACATATGGATACAAGTCTAACACATTAAAAATTAGTGATAGTCTACTCCATCTGGGAACTTGATTTCATATGCATTTGATAAGGATTTTTTGGCATGTGAATACATTTTTCCATTTCTAAATGTTCAACGCTTGTTATAATGCTAATATATTTTACCTTTAATAAGTGGTAGTAATTATAGCAAAAAAGGGAAAGCAATGTAAACACAACCTAATTTTCTTCCACTTGATTTTATTATACTCCCCTTTTTGAAATATATATTTATAAAAATGGGTTGAGACTAAGTCTGCAACTTCAATTTTTGTTGTCTTATTATTTGATCAGTGTGTTCTTTATATTTATTGTTACTCTACTCTAATATCCTTTTGACCACAAAATGTATATCATGCATCATTTTGGCATAATATTCACTTTTATCACTTTTTTGACTTAATTCAATTATCCTTCTTAATTTACGCATGCCCTTGGGACTACTACTACCATATATAATTTTAAAATGACTCATATTTATACTCTAATTAATTAAATTATTATAACTAGATTCAAATTATGTCAACATCAGATTAAATTGTTTGGGATTTTTTGAAACTAAGAATCTCAATAATTTACTGAGACTATGATTCAAAACTTATGTTTGCCCATCTGTTTAAGGCTTATAAATTAAGATAAAACCTAATCTTGAGCCTAATTTTCATCATAATATTATCAAAAAAATTTAGTATCCCTACCTTGTATAATATATCTTAGAAATCAATAAAATCTTTTAACCTCAGTGAATTTGTTTTGGCAATAGATGTGGATCACTAGTCTTTATGCATGCTATAAAATTCACCATATTTGAAAATCTATCACTAAAAACAAATATAGAGTCATTACCTCATTGTGTTCTTTGTAATCCAGGAAAGAAGTATATATTAATGTTTCCCATGGTATGTTTGGAATGGGTAATGGATTATATGTACCATATTCTAAATTTCCCCCTTTACATGTTAACAAATTCTACACCTTTACATGAATCTCTTTGCATCCATACTAATTTTTAGTCAATAATATTGATCTCTCAGATGCGATAATTTTATTTCATACCTAAGTGAATAGTTAATCCTCCAATATGTTTCTACTTTAATAAATTCTCTCTCATGGAGCCCTAAGGAATGAATAATCTCTTTCACTTAAACAATAGTCCATCCTAAATCCTGTGATCTAGCCATGATGTTTGTCCATTTTTGTGAGGATTTTACATGCTACCCAAGAATATTTAAAATTCTCATCATCTTTATACATTCTTTCAATGACTTAAAAAATAAAAAATTTAACTCTAAGTTCATTCATAATAAGAGTTTGCCTACTCAAGGCACCCAAAATTCTATTTGATTATCCACTTATATGTTTTAACACAAAGAAATAACTATGGAGAAATTCTACCCATTTCATATGCATTTGATTTTATTTTACTTGGTTGTTTATAAAATATAAAACATGGATATTAGTATAAAAAATAAATTCCTTCAACAATAAATAATGTTGCCACTTCTTAAGAGCTTACACTATTGCATAAAATTATTGATCGCAAATAAAATATTTCTCTTTGCCTCATTTAAATTCTTACTATAGAATGCAATTAGATTACCTTATTGAATTATCATAATGCCAACTTTTAAACTGATTTCATCACAATCCACTTGGAATACCTTCCCAAAATCAAGTAATGCAAAAATTAGTTATTTTGTTATTCAAAATATGAAAGTTTTTTTTTGTTACAACTATCAAACAAAAGTTCAACTTGTCTCCCTTCAAAGTATCTATGATTAAAGTATATATATCACTGAAGTTTTTGATATTTTTTTGTATAATCTATCTAATCCCTAAAAAATCTTAGCCTTGAATATACTCTTTCATGAATGCTACTCCACCATTACTTTCAGCTTTTTAAGATCCATCCATAACCTATCTTTTGAGACTATAAATCCTAAATACACCAATTCATCTTGCATGAAGCTACACTTATTCAAATTAATTAATTAATTTTTATTATTTTAATCTATCTAAAACTAATCTCAAATGCTCTTCCTTGAAATGAGTCAAACTAAAATATCATCAAAATAAACAATTAAAATTTACCTATGAATGGCTTCAACACCTCATTCATGAGCCTCATAAAAGTACTTGAATTTTTTTTCTATTTGAATGACATAAACAACCACTCATACAATCCATAATTTTTATTAAATGTAGTTTCCCATTCTTCACCTTCTCATAACTAGATATGATGATATCTTTTCTTAGAAAATTCATTAAATTATCCATCCTTGTTAATGGAAACTTGTACTTAACATTGGCCTTATTCATTTCCATTTAAAATACACACATTCACCATTCTCTTCCTTTATTTGGTGTTAACATAGTTGGAATTATACTTGGGCTCAAACTTTATCTAATCAAACCTTTATCTAACATATCTTACACCTATCTTTTAATCTTATAATTTTCCATAGGGGATAGTATAACAGTTACCTCATTGAGAAAAATTTATCCTAACACCAAATACATATGATGGTTGATGCTTCTAAGAGGTAGAAATCCATTAAGAAATTCATCAATCACAATTTTATAATATTAATCTAAATTTATTTTGAATTTTAATGGGAAGATTGCTTACCTTAACACTTGTCATAGTTGATGTAGGATTTACCACAAGATCAAAACATATCTCCTCTTTTTTTACTACCTTCAAAAGTTCCCTAATATAGATACTAAAATATAATTTATGTAGTACCCCATTCTTTACACTTGGAAAATATGCATCATGGATATACTAGTTAGTTTTAGACCTTTCCATTGTCAAAAGGATTGCATTCACTATCTTTTTATGCCTACTTACTTATCTCTTAGTTTGAGAATATTTATTTTGATGTCTAGGCCTTATATATTGTGCAAAAAAATCTAAAATTAATTATTATCTTTCACTTCTAGTGTTGGACCTATACCTACTTTTTAGCTTCCTAGACCCTTGTGTACTAGATAGACACATGTGTCTATGTAAGTGTCCACTTTCTTAAAAATTTTCCAGTGCCTAAAAGTCATCCAATTTAAAAATGAAACATATCTTAAAGGTCAAAATATGTGATTTAATATATATATATATATATATATATATATATATATATATATATATATAAATCAACCCTCATTTGTTCATCACCTAGAAAATAGCTAGAACTCACATGGATATATACCAAGAAACACTCAATCAAGCATTCAAGTGAGAAAATTTTCCCTATTCATCCCTATTTTCACATCAGTCATAGAGAAATATTTACAAAGGTCTAAAGTATTCAAAGATTAGTTTATGATCCATATTTTCCAAGTTACAAGCTAGGTCACTATATGTCTTTGCTTATCACACATTGCATCCTTGTGCACACACAAAAAGACACATAGTGGATAACTACATAAGTCTAAGGCCATATTCAAATTAATTACTATGTAGGTAACATACATTGATAGAGGGCTCTTTGGGACAATTAAACACTATGGAACTTGTATCTACAAGAATATAAATGGAACCACTAATGTTTGGTATGGGGTATATAGGGTAATTAAATAAACAACTAGAAGGCTCAAGGCTTCTATGGGCTACTAGAGATCTATAGAGGATATTTGATTTACTGGATTACACCAAGATATAGATAAACTTGTAAAATAGGTTAAGGATAGAAAAATAAAGCACATAAAGGACACATGTATCTCTAATAGGTATAACTACAATAAAGCAAGAAGCTAAGACTAGATATTTACTTGCATATAAATTATAGAAATGATAATGCTAAATAAAGAGAGCTATGAAATAATGCATACAATTAGAAGTAAAGGAACTTTCAAGCCAAATGAAATATGTTTTAGGAAGTAAAGAAATTTTAAAGAAAGGGTGTAAGGGCATGACTAATCCAAGCCTAAGTCAATTGTTTATTCTCAACACTATTGTTTCATAATAATGTAATTTTCTAGTTTAGAAAGAGAGGAGATTGTTTATGCAAATTGTATAGATTATTTTGAGCATTTAAGATTATAATATGTTATGAGAAGTGTTTAAAAATAAATCATGACATATAATGGGAGATATTTCAAGTAATGAAGGATATTATTAACCACATACAAATGTATAAAACTTCAAAAACTATCTGAGATAATGTCCTAAATAAGCTAAATCACTAAAACAATCAAAACCTAGCATATATACTACTGCAAACAAAAAGGATTTTCACTTTGAATATCAAAGTTCCCTCATATAAAACTCAAAATTATTGTTCTAACTTTATAACAACTAATTATCCAAGCTATGAAGCAATGAAAGAGGAGGATCAGACTATGTGTAAGCTAAGTCCACACCAGGATCTAAAAGTAGTGGAAGAGGTAAAGGAGAATCTACCAACTGAGAGAGCTAATAGATGGAGAATAAAAATAGGTGAAATGGAGTCTTTAGGGATCTAGGAGTAACCCAAAATATTTAATAACACTTTATAGAGAAATGTAAATAACCATGATGAACTATAGAATAGTAAGGCATCTCCTGTCACAATGAAAGCTGAGTGTGCTAAGAATGAACTAGGTGAGATTTAAGAAGGTAAAAAAGATTTGAGAGTGATGATCAAGAGAGAATATCAAAGAAAAAATATAGGAGATAGATGCTAAAATTAACGATGAAGTATCATAGAAGGTAACTCTAATCTACCAAAGGCTAAAAAGTAATTATTTCTAGCTATTTGGGCCAATCTAGCTCCTTTTTTGCATGTTCTACCCAAGCCACAACCTAGGACATGAGTTTTGTGAAGGAAATATATAGCCTAGGCCACTATTTTCCTCCCTAAGCCATGACTTGGGTAAAATTTCCACTCTGGGTGGTTAACAAGACTTTGGAAGGGCCTTATGAGGAATCTAGAGGACTTGTCTATGCATAAAAAGGTAGTAAGATGCTAAATATCTATAAAGAATAACTAGAGTTGATAGTTTGCACATGAGCTGATGTGTAATCATAGGGAGCATTAGGGTCATGGGAAGTATGATTACAAGGCCAATAATCCATTTTTACCATAGTCACTCAAAGTGTGAAGATCTAGGGTTTTATTATGTCCAATGTACCCCACTTTAAATTTTTTTGAGTAGGGACCCACTTAGACTTGAAGGAAACTAGTTATCGTGAGTAAATAAACTAATTATGTTTATCATGTGATTAATAATGATAGGATTTAACAAATGCTTTTGAGCCCAAGTTTTTGATTAAATAACAATCACCTTAATGATAGTAAGATTTTTCATTGCCTCAACTATCTAGGTTCTCATAATTTATTCTACTTAGGCTAATATATTAATTATTTTTGAAAGTTTCCTAAGTGTGAAGGTTATCTAGGATGGCTTCAATATATTCCTATGTTTGACTCTTTAGTTCAAAATTTATCTTCAAAATACAAGTTCCTTGGAACTTTTTTCTATTAGATATTCTATATAGACTCAGACATCCTGGAGCTTCATAGCCCTTTTTTTAACTTGGAAAATTTTATACTTTGATTTTCATATAAATTAGTGCTACATGGTAGACACCCACTGAACCATAGCTTTTTAAACACTTATAAACTTTTAAAATACTTATAAAAAGTGAATCATCAAGATGTTTCCAAGTGTTTCTATCCCACTCAATCGATGATCAACAAAATCTAAATCTCAAAGTACATAACTTATAGACAAGTAGAGTAGTCATAACTACCCATGTGTCTCAATCTTGAGAACCTACCACAATAAAAAAATTTAAATAGGTTTCTAAGCCCTTCAAGAAAGTAGAATGTTGAGATGATAACATGTGCCATCATCTTGCTCATCCAGAGTCTACAAAATAAAAGGAATAATATTATACCCTTGGGAAGGGTGAGCCTATGGGATTTCACCAAGTGCCACCATACTAAGGGTATGAGATAGTAATAAGCATAGAAAAATGCATGAAAAGAAGTAAGGTGAAGTGGGGAGGAATTTTTTTTCCACATTTCCATAAAACTATATAAAAGTTTGACAACCTCAAGGCAGTGCTTTTGGGAAGAACATAAAATTGACAAGTGTCAAATTAAAGGTGACAAAGCACTCAAGGATAATAGGGAAAGAGCCACCTAGAAGCAGAGATTAGAGATGGTGAATCACAAAGCAAATTCAAATATGAAAATTAAAAGTAAAATGAGCCGAAGTTGTTGGAGTGATTAATTCACATAAATTAGCTGACTGCATTCAATTCAGTAAAGTATGAGAATCTAAAAGGAAATATCTGTAATTAATTAAGTTAATTACAATCACATTTCCATTGAATTTATAGTTACAAGCATGAAATCGAGCTCTACCGTAACTAAGTAGTATTCATGTAGTTTCAAATAACTAGAACTTAAGTGTATAAAAATGGTTTCCTCTTTGAAGCTACCACCTCCCTGATTTACATATTATATTAAGGGTCTGACCAATACACAAATATAAATTTTTATGAAGTGTTTCTCAATCATTACTTGACCATCTAGGAGGAAGTTGAGGTAGTAGATCCCAATGGCTCTAAATATTAACTCTCAACCTTGGTAGTCATCAAATTAGTAAGTCTACATGACTTAGTGACAAAAGGAAAGGTAATGCTTTGCATAGACCTATTTTATGATTTGTTTTCAAATGGATAATTTTATGGCAATATATTACATGTCCATCATAACAACACTCCTATAGCCTATGTTAGTTGGAATTTTTTTTTAGAAGAATTACCAACTCCATAACCTAGAATTAACTTATAACCAAACCCTAATTGGTTAGTGGATGTTGGAAAACAATGTTATCAATAAGTTGTAAGAGTGGGCTCATGACCCAACCACCTTCAAGGTCAAAGGACCTATCTCAGTCATCCCAATTTCCATCTTTAGGCAAGGAATCAGGATTGCCATGGTTATGATAAATAGAATATATAGTTTCCAAACCATAACCTACATCAATGAGGTTTGTATTCCATTACTATAAACCATTTTAACCTACACCAAGATCATCTCAAGTGGGAAAATCATCAGTGCTAAATTAATTCACCAAGTTAGTCACGTAAACAACTGATCGGATGAAAACTTCTATATGATGTCCTATATAGTGGATTATATAAATTAGATAGTCCAATCAAATTTTAAATAACCCTAGAAAAAATCATTTGAATATACAAAGAATATAATTTATATATGAGTTTAATCTCATCCACATCCATAAATTTAGGAAAACTAAGACTAGGTTGATAGATACTTTCTATTTAATGATGTACCATGCTGTTCATGGCAAGGATATACCTAGAGTATATAATCATATCAGATGGACCCTTGGAAGGATTGATAGTTATTATCTCTACCCAAACTACACAATCATTAGAGTAGA